>CM053582.1:546495737-546516372 GCA_028627135.1 Pseudochirops cupreus
ATGGTACAGAACTGGAGCTGTCCTGAGCGTGAGCTAGAAGAGGATTGGAGGGTCTTTGGAGCATCCATAGGAGGCATTCTGTAAGTGGTTCTGGTCTGTCTGAAAACATGATGAATGGGAGGGTCTTTGTTGGGAGCAGTTGTGCTGCGATCACCCTCAAAAGGTTTGAGTTGGCCTCTTACTCTCTTGGTTGGAATCTTTCTCTTAATTGAACTCCTTTGCTGTCAAGCTGGTGAGAGACCAGACTGTAACTAGTTAGAACTAGTTGTCATGAGGACTTATCATGTTGAAGAAGAAAATAGGAAGCTCTCAAAAGTTTCTGACTTGAGAAGGGTTGTGGTTTAGAAATGGATTATTTGAATCAAAAAAGGCAGAAATTGAAATAAACCACCTGAGATGTTAGAAATGTGAGAAGCGGGCATGGTTCTTGCCCCTTTGGTTGGGAGAAATATTGTCTTAATCTGGAAACTGTTGTCCATGTAGGGTTAATGAGGTGAGATCAAAGTTTTGACAAGCAGAACCAGCTGATTTCTAAGATTTCTAGGCTCTGTATCTTTATTCTTGTTGTTAAAACTGGTTTTCGCAAGAGATTTCCCTATGTTATAGAAATAGCTTGTGAATTGGGATTTGATGTGGTGTGTCAAAGTTGAAACAAAAAACAAAAGAGAACTACTATATTAAGAGAATGGTTTATTAGGGGAAAGTGGTTTTCTGTGACATTTACCAGTTCTGTGATTAGTTACACCACTAGGGGGGTTACTTGAAATGTGCTACAGAGAAGAATGAAATTCTTTTGAGTATTGTGAGCAGTTGGGTCACATGGATCAAAGGAACCCAGGGTAATCATGTTAGGGGGCTTTCTGCTCGGAATCTAATCACAAAGAAAAAAATGGAGCTTGAGTCCATCTTTTGCTACTATAGGAAGGCATTTTCCATATGTCTTCTAGTAAGGGTTTGAGATCAGGGAACAGGGCAGAGATAACAAATGCAGTATGATTTAATAGAAAGTGCTGGACATAGAAAGACCTAAGGTAGAATTCTACTTGAGACACAAACTGTGTGACCCTGGGAAAATTACTTAACCAATCTAAGCCTCAATTTTCATATTTGTAAAATGGATATAATAATTACACCCACTTCCCAGGTGGATTGATGTGAGTGTCAAGTAAGAGAGTCCATGTAAAGTACTTTGTAAATGTTAAAATGCTGTATAAATGTTAACAGCTAACTCTATTCAATACTGATACAAGGCAATTTCAAAGGACTCATGATGAAAAATGCTATCCAGCTTCAGAGAGAGAACTGATGAACTCTGAGTGTAAATTGAAGGATAATTTTTTCTTTCTTTCTTTCTTTCTTTCTTTCTTTCTTTCTTTCTTTCTTCCTCTCTCTCTCTCTCTCTCTCTCTCTCTCTCTCTCTCTCTCTCTCTCTCTCTCTCTCTCTCTTTGTTTTTGCGATGGGGCTGCTACAGAAATATGTTTTCCATGATTTCACACGTATACTGAGTATCCTATTGTTTGTCTTCTCATTGGGTGGGGGAGGAAATGGAGGAAGAAAGAAAATTTAGAACTCAAAATTTAAAAAAAAGAATGTTTCTAAGAAATAGATAAATAATAGAATTTTAAAAAATGTTAATAGTTGTGCGATCTTGCAGTTACGTGGTAATTTGAGGTCCTTTCCTCATCTGTATAATGGGGTTAAAATTCCTATAGCATTTACCCCATAGGATGAGTGTAATTGTAATTGTAAGGAGCTTTAGAGTTTGTGATAGTCACTGAATCAGCAACAAAAATTTATAAGCATTTACTATGTGTCAGATGTTTTGTGCTAGAGAAACAAAGAAAGAATGAATGGAAACTCCCTACTCAACATTCTAAAGAGTCAAATGAGATAATTTGTGTAAAGAGCTTTGAAAACCTTCAAATGCTCTAAGCACATCAGGTGAATTATGAAATGGTAGTACTGGACAGGCACTTGGAGATCATTCGACCCTGGAGGTCTGATGTCTTCATTTTCTAGAGGAGGAAGCTAAGATCCTAAAAGGAGTCTGCCTAAGATCACGCAACTGGTTAGTAAAATGATAACCAGATACAAGACCCACACTTTTTCTCTTTTTTCTAGACAATCAGCCATGATGGTGGGTGGGATTTCTGGCTCAGGTAGTTCTCTTGTGGGATTTCCTTTCCAGTTTCTTTTGGAGACCCCCACAGGGTTGTGGCCATCCGGTATCTGGGCATGGTGGTACTTTTTTTTTTAACTATTGTGGTGGAGGGTTTCTTTTTTCTGGAAGTTTTATTCTGATGCTTCATCATGTCATGGAAGTGATCCTGGGATCATGAAGGCAATACCAATGATGTACAAGCTCCGGTATCAATTTACTAACCAATATCCTCTGTTTCCAGTTGTTCTTCTAGTTCTGAATCTACCAAACTTCATTGTCCTCCAGCTCTCACTTTTCTTTAATATTCACAAGGATATTTCCAAATGACTTACTGAAATATTTGCTAACATTAAGAGGCCTTGTTGATTTCCAGTTATGCTCGGTCTCTGTTATTCCCGCCATCCCTCTTAGTAACCTTGTTGAAAAAGGAAATGAAGTTAGTGTGGAAAATAGGCATATCAGTGAGCTCACGGATCAGTCCAAGTAAAAATGCCTGTCATATACACCACACTGTGCTGAGAGCTGGTTTTATATTTAGAGATCATTCATATTTTCCATGAAATTTTAATGAGAATTCAATGAAAATTTAATGAAAGTGGTTTTTGTGCTAAAAGTGCTTACGAGAAAATCTGAATAAATGACAGGAATGGACAACTTCACTAGAATAATATCTGAGAAGAAAACATTTCTTTATCTTGTTTGTCTTACTTTCTGGTACAAGCTAGTAGATATGAAGGGGAAGAGGAATAAGGTGAGGATACTCTATGAGATCTGTTTTAATGAATAATTGCCTCATGTATCTCCAATCTTGTACTAAATGCAGTTGATTTGTTAAACCTATCTGTACACTTTTCAGTGATTCCGATCAAATTTTACATAATTTAGTCTGAATCATCATTTTAGCTTATTGAGATACTTTTGGATCCCAGTTTTGTCATTCAACCTGCTAGATGTCCCCTCTCTTCTTGCCATCTACAAATTTGCATGCCAGCTATGCTTTTATGTCAGTAATTGATAAAAGTGTTGAACTGAACAAAGAAAGAACCTTATGGCAGGTCGCTAGAGACCTCCTTCCAGAAATGACAATGGATCAATTATTCAGCTTTCTTTGGGTCTGGTCATTGATCCTGCCCTGAATCTTATAAGTAAATTATCATTCACTCACACATTTCTCACAAGGATATCCAAAAACACTTCATGTTTTGGTGACAACCTTAAATCGATGATCCTACGATTCCTGTGTCCTGTCCAATAAAAGCAATGAGGTGTGATTTGCTCCTTATGAAGCCTTGTTGGCTTTTAGTGCCCATTGCTTCTCTACTTCCCTACTAAATTGCTTACAATCATTAAAGATTTCATTAGCATCATTGAAGATTCATTAAATAATTTTTTCAAGAATTGAAGTCAACTTCATTTACCTATAGTTCTGGGATTCTCTTTCCCCTTTTATGGAAATCAGGACAAAATTTACTTGTTTCTAGCATTCTGGAATATCTCTCACCCTCTATGATTTATCAATGATTACCTGGTTTACGTGGTTTGGCAATCAAGGCCTCAAGGTTTTTCCAGCACCCTTGCATGTAGTTAATTTGGACCTACTTGTTGGAACTCACGGAGGGCAGCAAGGTAAAGGTTTAGATTTCAATTTTCTGTTAATCATTTTTAGTCTCTGCCTCCCAGTTGGAAGATTGTTCTCTTTGGTAGTAAAATCAGAAACAAAACAGGAATTAATGAAATCTTAGCTTTAAAGCTGGAAAGGACCAGAAAGACATATCCTCTTATTTAAATGATGACTAAGTTTCAGATGTGAGATTTGAACCCAGGTCCTCCTGACATGAAGACCAGGACTCTTCCCAATATGCCTTTCCTCCCATTATCTGTTCTCCACATTCCATCTTCCCTGAATGACATTCTTTTTCCTTCTCTGATCTTTCTCTTTCCTTCAACATAGCTAAAAAAAACAACAAAAAACCCAGTCTGGGTTGGTAATATTCTTTGCAAGTCTTAGTTCATTCAATACATTTATTTACTTGCTGATTTTTTTTACTGGATCAGGCAACTTTTGTGCTTTGCTCAGTTACTTGCCCTAGATTATATTTTGGGGATCTGTGATTTGAAAATTCCCCAACTGGTGGCTACCCACCTTGTTTACAGTCTCGTGCTATGACAAAAAGTGCTGCTATATGTAGTTTGGTGTATAAAGGGCCTTTACCTCTGTCTTTGACCTCCTGGAGATAACCTCTCAGTAGTTTTATTACTTGGTCAGTGGATAAGAATAGTTTAATGACTTTTCTCTCCTAGTTCCAAATTGTTTTCCCAAATGGTTGACGATTTCACATCTTAACCAAAAGTATATTAGTGTGGCTGTCTTTCCATAGATCCTCCCACATTGCTTATTTCTGTCCTTTACCATTCATGCCAGTTAAGCCTGCTTATTTTTCTTCCCCCTTTTCTTCCACAGGCCCTGGGTGGGGCAGCTTGGCTGGTGTTAGTCTGACAACCCACTGGAGAGACACAGATGTATTTCTAGCTATTACCTGATTCCATAGAGTCAGAAGGACCTATAATGCCTAAATGATTGACCTTTCAGGGTCAAGGTCAGGTTTCTTTAGACTGGTATACATTGGGTAAATGAACCAGGTCTCCTTTGGTTTGGGATGGCAGCCAGCCTTCCATACACAGGCTCTGTTGTATGAAGGTTGGCAGTGATGGAACCACCTCAATACTACTGAACTTACCCTGTTTAAAGTTAGAAAGCCCTTCTTTGTGTTGGCCCATTAGGGACACCTAATTCCACATGAGCCCTTGGCTTGGGGCCTGAAAAGCTCCATGTTTCAGTCTCCCACCCCCCACTTCCAGCTGCCAAATGTGTTGGTTATCAGTTTCAGACTTCAATGGGTCTTCTTATGTCCACAACTTGGAAATGACCCTCTGCCCCACCCCTAGCTTTCTAGTATCGAATTTAGGTGGTAACCAGCACTATAAACTGAGGGGCTTGTAAGAACAGCCATCCCACCTTCACCTGAGCACTGGGGAAATCTTAGGGATGCTGGGCTTGGGTTAGAAAGCCTGCTGGCTGGTCATTATGCTCTGTGAATTTATCAGTGAAACTCAGTGGACTGTGATGGTTTCTGGGGCTGAGCCAGCTGCCCCCAGAACCAAGATAGTCACCTTTGACCATTTGTCTGCAAAGGCAGGCACTTAACCAACTTTGCCTTCTCCAGCGCGGCTGGCAGGACTGGCTTCCAGATTCACAGGATGCCTACTTAATCCTGCAGTCAGGCTATGTCCATGATGCATTCCATATAGTTCCTACAATCTGGTAACAGTGATTGAAGAGATCTGATCCAAGAATGAAAAGACCTCTGCCATTTGCTCCTGTGTACCCTCAGGCAAATCACTTAACTTTTCTGAGCCTTGGTGTTTTCACCAGTAAAATGCATTAGATCCTCTCTAAGGTGCCTGCCAAGTTCCACCTTACAATCCTGCAACTTTTGATAATAATTGCAGTAAGAAAGAACATAATAAGGGCGGCTAGGTGGCGCAGTGAATAGAGCACCAGCCCTGGAGTCAGGAGGACCTGAGTTCAAATCCAGTCTCAGACACTTAATACAAAAACTAGCCATGTGACCTTGGGCAAGTTACTAAACCCCAATTGCCCTCCAAAAAAAAAAAACCACAAAAAAAAAAAAAAAGGAAGAACATAATACCCTGGCATGATGTAGACAGCACTGAGTTTGGAGGGGGAGGTCCTGAGTTCACATTCCAGTTCTATTGCTTACAGCCAGTCTTTTAATCTCTGGACTGCAATCTTCTCCGTAAAATGGGGGGCTTGGACTAGATAACTTTGAAGCCTCCCTCTATGTCCAAATCTATGAGCCTGATATTAACGACACTTCATAGAATCTCTCTATTCCTTCAAATGCAGCTCAAATACTGTGTAAGCTCCTTGAGGGCAGAGATTATCTTTTGCCTTTTTTTTTTTGTATCTCCAGTGTTTAGCACAGTGTCTGGCACACAGTGGGAGCTTAATAGATGTTTATTGAATTGAACTGAATCTTCTACATGAAGTCTTTCCTGATCTCCATCTGCTGGTGCTCACAAGCCCCAAATTACCTTGTATTTAACCATGTGGTATTTATTTCTTTTATATTTATTCTGTATTACACATTTATTTATTGTCTCCTCCATTAGAATGGAAGCTCACTGAGAGCAGGGATTGTTTCATTCCTTGTCTTTGTATTCCCGATCCCCAGCACAGTGCCTGACTTGTAGCTTGTGTTTAATAAATGCTTACTGATTTATTCATTGAAGAACAATCCTATTAAATCCTACCACCACAACCACAAGTATCTTGCTTATAGTTTACAAAGTACTTTCACATAAATTACCTGAAGACTCAGAATCCTTCTATCCCCAATTCTGGGATTTTGAACTGCACATCCAGTGTGGAGAATTGCTGTCACTTTTTTTTGTAAAATTAATTTTTATTTCTATCTTTTGGTTTTTTATAACCTTTATTTTCAAATATAATTTCTTCTCTGCTCCGGGAACCATCCCTTGTAACAAAGAATAAGAAAGAAAGAGAAAATAAGGAGCATTTCAGGCAACCTAATCTACTTTTCAACTTACTTTGAGGTATATGCAAAGTCCTGCACCCATAGTCCCACTACCATAAAGGAGGTAGGCAGGAGCATCTTCTCACCTCTTCTCCAAGAACACACTTGGTAATTATTATTATGTCTCATTCAATTTCATTTCCCCCCCTAATTCCATTGTTGTCATTGATGTATGCATATTGTATTCCTGGTTCTGCTTACTTCACTCTGAATCAGTTCATATTAGCCTTCCCATGTTTCTTTGAATCTTCATAGTCATCATTTCTTATGACTCAACGCTATCCATGACATTCATACACCACCATTTGTTTCAGCAATGAAGATGGAAGATGGAATAGCCTCTTTTTGATCTGGTCCTCTTGCTCCCAGGGGTGCCTGGAAAGCCAGCTTTCCAGCTGACAGAGTTGTGGGTGTCGGTGGGCTGACTGCTGTTGTCAACCTCCTGTGCCTTCCAAGTGTTATTAGCTTTGTTCCTAAGGCCCTGCTCGCTCTCTCTCTCTCTCTCTCTCTCTCTCTCTCTCTCTCTCTCTCTCTCTCTCCCTCTCTCTCTCTCTCTCTCTCCCTTTCCCTCTCTCTCCCTGACATTTTGGAACCCTACCAAGTGCAACTCCCAGTCAGCCATCTGGTAATCACTGACTGTGTAAGTGATCTCAGGTTACTAGACCATGAGTCTCCTACCGGCAATCCCCAGAGAAAAGGGATGAGCACACTGGCTGTCAGTCCTGTGGCTCTGTCAATGGTGGTGTCCTAGAAATAAAGTGAAAATGAAACAAATCATAAACTCTCTCCACCCCAAAAGTCATTTGGGAATTTGGGAATCTTCCTAGCTTGGCTTGGGCCAGACTAAGTGAAATGTAATTAGTTTAGAGATAGATAGTAAGACTGGTATATCTGAATAAAGACAATGGCCAGGAAATGAGCACTTTTAGAGGTGGCTCTTGGGACAGGAGGCGGGACCCTCTAGAATAAAGACTGGAATAGTGCTAATAGTGTTGCTGGTTGGGCCAAGGCTGGGCCTGAGGTTTGAAAGAATTTAGGGCTTTAGGAGAATTGATGAGGGGGGAAAGGGACAAAGAAGCTCAGTGGGTGGGAACACCTCAAAGCAATAGCAATAAATGATATTCATAGAAGTCTTTAAAATTTGCAAAATCTTTTACATACAACATTGAATTTGATTCCTACTATAAACCTGGTGCATATGTACCTGTCCCTAGCCCTATTTTACAGTTGAAGAAACTGAGTCTCAGAGAGGCTAAATTAGTTCACCATGGTAGCACAGCTAATAAGTATCAGAGACTGGGCTCAAACCCAGGTTGTCTCGCATCTAAATCTGGAACTCTATCCACTATGCCACATTGCCTGAATTTAAATTCTATCCTCAGAACAACCTTGCAGACTGTTCTCACTTTACAGATGAGGAAACTGAGGCTCAGGGAAGTTAATCTTCTAGCCTGAGGAAACATAGCTAAATAAGATTCTGAGGTGAGATTCAAACCCATGTCTTGTTATTCTATTATACAATGCTCCAATACACCCCATTGAGAAGGATTTTGACCACCCATAAAGGAAAAGAGGTTAAGTCAGAGAAATTCTGAATACGAAGATACCACTGATTCTACATTTAGGCTTCTTGGAGGAAGATAAGCTTGATTTGAAATTGAGGAACAAGCAATGGGAGAAGGTGGTAGTTGGAGAAGGGGGCAAGCTGCTTTCTTAGGGATCAAGGAATCTGAATGAAATTGAGGAGGTGGAAATATGGGAGGATCAGTAAAGACCAGAGGGACTTAAAGGGCCTGACCCCAAGACAAGACAACTGATTTAATGGTGAAACAAAGAGGGCTTAAATGGCATCACCCAAGGGGATCTGGGATTGACTGGATAACAGGAACCATGCTGAAGGGTCAGTGACCTTTGGGCTTTGCTAGCCTCGGCAGAAGTTATGCAGATAATAAATGAAGGAGAGACTGGGAGGAGCTGCCAGTCAGGAAGCAGGGTAGGAGACAAGCAGAGGGGAATTCCAGGGACAATGAAACCAGTGTGGGGAGCAAGAGGCCAATTCAGTGACACCAGCCAAGGGGACCAAAGAGTAAGAAATATAGAGACAAAAGCAAAGATGTGAATCCAGAAAAAGAAGATGGATGGAGGGACTCAGTCAATCAGCATTTATTAAGACAAAAGCAGTTAGCTTTGCAGTTGCATGGGCAATCATCTTTTTTTAATTATTATTATACTATGTTATGGAAATGATTGTTTTATTACATAAATTAAAAATAAAATAAACAATTTTTAAAAGAACAAAAGCAAAGTTCTGAATCCAGAAAAGGAAGATAGATGGAGCGACTCAGTCAATTAGCACTTATTAAGCATTAACATTTATTTATTTATAAATCAGCACTTATTTATTATTTATTATGTGCTAGACGTTGCACTACGTGTGGGGCCAGAAGATGGAATGTTGTGTGCCAGACAAGAAAACAATCATCGGAGGTGAATTGTGTAATATGTACTGTGTAAATGGGTACCCCAACATTTGTAACTGTGGCATAGAAAGCTTAATTCTGTCCAACTGGACTTGATTCCCTTCCTGATTGATGGCACTGATGCTTTTGTATGGTCTCCCATTGGCACTAATACCAACTTCCTCAGTGATTATCTGGAATATTCATTCAGAATAAAGAAAGAAAGTGTAGGGAATTTTTTTTTTAATTACAGTTTTACCAAGGGAAAAACCCAGCAGAGACCTTCAGATTGTTTATTAAGGGAAACAAAAGAACAAACTGCTATCCAGGTTTAATGTTTTTCTGTAGAAGTAAGTATAACTTTCCCCTTAAAATGGCTTCTCCCTTTTCTCCCTTTCCTCTGCCAGTCATTCTTGATTTAGCAATTGAAACTTAGCTGTTCAACATTGTGTGATGATCAACTATGATAGGCTTAGCTCTTCTGAGCAATACAATGATCCAAAACAACTCCAAAGGACTCATGATGGAAAATGCTATCCACATCCAGAGAAAGAGTTATGGAATCTGAAGGTTGAAGCAGACTATTTTCACTTTTTTTGGTTTTTTTCTTTCTCACGATTTTTCTCTTTTGTTCTGATTCTTTTTTCACATGACTAATGTGGAAATGCTTAATATGATTGTACATGTATAACCTATATCAGATTGCTTGCCATCTTGGAGAGGGGGAAGGAGAGAAGGAGAAAAATTTGGAACTCAAAATCTTACAAAAATGAATGTTGAAAACCATCTTTACATGTAATTAGAAAAAATAAAATACCACTAAGTGGGGGAGGAAAGAAACTTAACTACTGAAGTTTAGCACAGTCCCTGGCACATTGTAGGTGCTTAATAAATGTTTATTGTTTAACCAACCAGGCACTGTGCTTGGTTGACTAGGTTCAAGAGCAGAAAATTTAGCATCGGCAGGTGTATTTTCTGAAAATGCTGAGAAAGCTTTGACTGGAGAGTCATCCTGGGTTTCCTGACTCTTTCTTCCTTACCTAAGTAAGCATTCCTTCTACATCCTACTCAATAAATGCCCATCCAACCTCTGCTTGAGTTCATTCACTGTGGGGGATCCAGTATGTCCCAAAGCAACCCATTCCACTATGGCATTGGTAGGATAGGTAGGAAGGTTTTCCTTTAAGACCAAGTTTCCTTCTTTGTAAGTTCTATCCATTGTTCCCAGTTCTATCCTCTGGAGCCAGGTCAAATAAGTCCATTCCTTCTTTCCATGGGGCAATCCTTCATACACTTGAAGACAGTTGTTACTTTTATCCTCACTCTCAAATCTTCTCTTCTAATTGCCAAACACCTCAAGTTTCTTCCATGGCATGAAATCATGTCCCTTTGCTATACTGAATGGACAATCCTATCTTCTGGATGATCTAGCCTGTCAATGCTATCCACAAAACACGGCTCACAGGACTGAACACAATACTACTCCATCTGTTGTCTCACTAGGGCAAAGTACAGCAGTAACAGTAGCTTTCTAGAGCTGGATCCCATACTTCTCTTAATACAGTTGAATGGGAAGCCTTTAAAGTTGAGATTCTCCAAAGGCAGTATTAGAATGCAAATCAGAACTTGTGTTTAGGGTGGGCTAGAAGTAGACCTGACGGGAGCTTTTTGCTGTGGGCTCAGGGTGGGGACAGGAATCCCACGAGAGTTGCTTGTCTACGTAAAGACTGTGTGCCCGTACCTTTTGCACAAGCAAAAGGTGAGTGGGACAGGTGGGGGGAAAATCTTTCTTTGTTTAAATTCGCGCAGAAACGGGACTCCGCCCCTCCTCCAATGAGAAGTCAGAGACCCTCTGACCTTACCTGTGTGGAATCCATGCCCTCTCTCTCTTCCAATAGAACTTAAAAGAATGTACTTTTTATGACTTTTTATGACTCTCAGGATTTTAAAAAGGGCACCTGCAGGGGTGCTCTCTCTCTCTCTCTCTCTCTCTCTCTCTCTCTCTCTTTTCCTTCGGACATGTGGCGGGGAGACGTCTCTCCCCGCCCCAGGGTATGTATTTTTTTTAAAGAATAAAATTCCTGTCTGCTCGAAGTTCTCTTCTACATTCCTTTGATTTGGGTAAGTGAGGTTTCTCACCCACACACAGTCTAAGATTTCAATAGTTTTTGTGCTATATCATACTCTTGAGTAATGTTGAAATTGGATCCCGCTAAAATACATAAATCTCTTTTGGATGAACCACTATCTAACTGTATTTCCTATTCTCCCTTCTCATCTTATACTTGTAAAATGACTTTTTATTAAGTTTAGTACAATGTTATAGACTGTCAAGATGGTTTGGGTCCTAAATTTGTCATCCAATGTGTTAACTATCCGCAGGGAACTACATGAATACCCCCCACAAAGAAAAGAACTTCCAGGAGCTAGGGGTTGCCCCCTTTGCCATGGACTCTAAGGTTGAGCTCACTTTCCCCTGTACTCTATATGTATTTTTGGTGGGTGTGGTGTGGTGTTTTGAGCAGACTGTTCTTTTTTTTTTACCATGCCACTTTAGCAAACCCATTTCTAAGAGTTAGTTAAGTCCAACTGGTTAATTGATACCAATTTATAATCATTAAAGTAGGGGTTAGAACAATCCTAACAATCCATTAAGGTCCATTAGAATTCAGTGGGGAGACACAAGCAACTGCCCTGAGGGGCCCTAACCTGTCATTGTGAGTAGAGATGAGAGTAAGCCCAGGGTAATGAGCTGCAAGTACACTCTAGAATTTTCTAGGAATTAAAACCAATCTTACTGACCTATAGTTTGCATAGTCTACTCTATATTTTTGAAAATCAAGACATTTGCCTCTTTCCAATACTGTGGTACCTCTCCTGTTCACTACAGCTTTTTAAAGCACACTACAGAGGCTCTGCAAATATACCTGCTAGTTCTTGGAGCACTCAAGGATAGAATTAATCTTGGTGCAATGCTTCATACTCACCTGGGGCAGCTAAATGCTGTAATAATAATCACAATAACAACTAGAATTTATATATAGCACCTTAAGCTTTACAAGATGTTTTTACAAATATTATCTCATTTGATCCTTTTAACAACCCTAGAAAGAAGGTGCTATTATTAGCTCCTTCCTCCCCCCCCCCCCCATTTTAGGCATGAGAAAACTGAGGCTGACAGAGGTGAAATAACTTGGCCTTGACTTATCCTGCTACTAAGTGTCAGAGATGAAGCATCAGGTCCTCCTGACTCCACACCACCTAGACACTTACCTTGGGCATCAATTTCCAATTAAGTCATTTTTATTCTCTCTAGTTTGCCTCCAAAACCTCAGTTTATTCTGAGCTTTTGCTCTTCAGACATTATTCTTTCAGGACCTTTTTATTCAACCTCTATCACTTTCCCTTGCCCTTAACTTTTGTACATGTATTTTTAATCTAAGTAAACTGGTAAGTTCCCTTTAGATAATCAACTTTTCCCTTCTCATCTGAATTGTTTCTCTTTGTGTGGCAGAATTTTATTCTTGAATTTCCTATCCTACCTGGCATGAATTCCCCTTTAAAGTTGTAGTGCACAGAATTCTACCTTTATTTTTTCTGAACCTTTTGAAATCTAAGAAGCATTTCCTACTATGCCTGTCTTTCTCCTCTATTACAAATTCCAAGATGGAGTGGTCACTTCCCTCAAAGTTTCTCATCATTTTTACTCCAACAATCAGGTCTTTTCTGTGAGAATCAGATCCAGGAAAGAACTTCATGATGATCATTCCTCTGCATTTTCAAGATGAAATTATAATTGTCAGGTTAAAAAAAAAAACTCTCTGCTTTTGGAAAAGAGAGGAGGGGCAGAGGGAGAAAAAGAGGGAGGGAGGGTGGAAAGGAGGGAGAGCATGCTTTAACAGATGTCTGGGTAATTGAATACTCCATCAGTGCTATATCATGCCTATATTCTAGGCTTGTGATCTTTCCTGGAATGCCTCATTTTTTCCCTCTTTCTGTTCCTGTGATATGCTCCAAGATGACAATGTTGTTTCTCTTTCTGCCTCCATTGATCTTCCTCCAAGTGTACTCTACCTTGTTTCTCTTTTGGTTCTTACATTCCCTCACTTGAATAAATCTTCTTCATAGGCCATACTCACTTTGCTGTTTTTTTTTTACCCTTTTCCTCCCTAATTATACTGCTTCTCTTGAATGAAGTACATCTTTTCAGAGACACTTTCCAGCTATGGGTCATGTGATTCAGCAATATTGGTTTGGCAAGGATGAACTAGAAAGAGAAAAGACTGTAACCAAGTCATCTCTCCACTCTGAGCTTCAGATTCCTTATCTGCACTGGTATTTTCCAATAATATTTCTCCTCTCTACTTCACAGAATTGTTGATGGCTTTGTAAACTTTGAAGTGCTATATAAAATGTAAGTTATTTTTGTTATTATTTCTCTCCAGAATGGAAGAGATGTAGCTGCCCTCTGCCCTAGTCAGACCTCCTTGGAATACTGGGTTGATTTCTGGGCATCACATTAAAAACAGTGTTATTTGATATCTTTCATTTTTTACACAAGTCATTTCCCAATATTTTCCCCTGCTCTAGCCTGCCCCTGCCCCCAGGTGCCTGTTCCAGAAGCCCTCCTTGTAACAAAGAAAAACAGTTAAGCAAAATGACAAATCTGGATTCTGAGGACCTGGATTTGAATCCTGACTCTGGCATTTATTGCTTGTATAATCCTGGACAAGTCTCTTCATCTTTCAGGCTTCCCTTTTATCATCTGTGGAATAAGGAAGTTGGATTAACTGGCCTCTGAGGTCCCTTCCAGCTCTAAATCTACTATGTCATGATCAAGGCAATGAATTAGGAGTCTACTGTAGTGACTTGGGTGATATGAGGGTCTGACATTGGGGAGATGCTATATAAGTGGGGGGAAGGGGACATATGGAAACTATGTGGTGGAGACAGAATGGCTGAGACTCAGCAACAGCTTGTCTTCCTCAGCTTCTTCTGTTTGAATCCTTTTCTTCCCTTTCCTTTACCTTCTACCCCTCTTATTCCCTCTTCTACCTCTACCTCTTCATCAACTCGTCTTTCTCTTTTTTCTTCTAATTCTCAAATCTGCCCAACTTTGCCCTCCCTGAATTCAATGCCTGTTCTTCACAATTCCACAAAGCTCCAAATCATCTTTATTATGACTTTTTTTGCTCCTGTTCCTTCTCCAAATTCCCTGCATGCCTGGATACTTCTTTTTGTATACCGAGCATAAAGCACTGTGCCTGGCACATAGTAGGCACTTACCAAACATATATTGATTAATTAATTGGAAGCCAAAAGTATAAATAAATCTAGAAAGGCAGGTGGTACCAGATCACAGAGAACCTTGAAGACCAGACTGAGGAGTCTGAACTTTTCTTGATAGACACTAGGGACATAGTGAAGGATTTTGAGCAGAGGAATGCCATGGTCAGATCTATGCATAATGGGGAATAGATCTGGCCATAGTATGAAGGGTGGACTGGGGTAGGGAAGAGACTAAAAGAGGAGTAGAAAGACCCTACAATAACAAGAACAACAACAACATTTTGAGATTTGCAAATGACTCCGATATGTGTATCTCTTTTGATCGTCACAAAAACTCTGTGAAGTAGATGTTATTATCACCTCCCATTTTACAGATGAGGAAACCAAGGCTAGGAAAGGTTAAGTGAATTACCCAGGGTCACACAGGTAATAAGTGTCTGAGGCAGGATTGAACTCAGGTCCTATTGAATCCAACTTCAAAGTTCTTACCCACTAAGCCACCTAGTTTAACAGTAGTGGGGTACAAATGCGGATTACAATTTGGGCTGGCCCATACTAGAGTGGTGGCCATGGTCACAGAGCTGATAAGCATCAAGTAATGGTGTCCTAGAATAAAAGAGGCCTACTGAGGCCAACCCTTTAAATTCTGAGAAAACACATGAAACTGATCTGAATGGCTCAGGGGAACTGGTTGAAGATAGAGGCAGTAATTCTATCAAATTTAAAATGTTCTGCAGTTGAGACTAAAGTCAGTTGAAATGTATGGGAGAGATGAAAACATCTAGTCTGATGAAATATTTGGGCCAGGGGTCTCTCCCATGGCTCAGGCAGAATAGTTTCTGAGACATGGGAACAACTCTGAGCAGTAGAAGGAGGTTTTAAAGCAGGCCTGAGCAGTTTAGGGAATCCAGAGATGGACCACGTAGTTCAGAAGACTGAAAGGTAGATCTGAATAGTGTAGGAAATTGTGAACATAGCTGTGTAGATTTCATTTAAAGAGAGCAGAGCCAGACTTCTAAAGCTCAGGTTTCTTGTGCTGTCACAGGCTGATCTGGCAAATTCCAGTAATTAGAGAAATCCCTGGGGTGGGGGTGGGGGGGAAATCAATCCTTGCTGGGGGCAAAGGAAATGAGGCTCCAGATGGAAGAAGGGTAGATGTAATCCAGAGGCCAGGCTGAGGTTAACCTATCCAACTAACCATAGGGTACCCATATTTAAGGAATCCAAGTGGTCCTAGTTGGTTGTTCAGCTAACTCCAAATGCTGAAGCGATATACCCAATAGGAAACCAAAATTCAGAATTGGGAAGTTAATTCTTTGTCTGAACAAAAATTGCTCCCTGGATGTTGAAGCCTTTTTATTCTAAAGGTATGTGCTTTATCTTGGTTGACACTTTTGTGAAACTCTACATGATACTGGATGGACACTACCATCTCCTACTGACTTTACTACCCCTGTTGAGTCGTAGGCCTGCATACCATCTGTTCCCCCAGCTTGTGCCCATGGATCTTGAGCCTTTGCCTTGATGGGGTGGCATTAGTGAAGGAAAGATTCTGCCAATTATAGGAAGTGCACATGGTGTGCTGGCTCTCCTATCTTCTCCTTGGCCCCTAGTATACTTCTGCTATTCTGTTGGATACCAGAGATGGCCTCAATGTCTCTGTGAGTGGAATAGCACCCAGAAAATGGATCAAAATAAAGTTGAAGCTTGTGAAAAATAAGATTTGATGTGATAATTACTTATTGGCCCGTTGAGCAACTTGAATGTGTCTCATGTTTATAAAGGCTGTGAGGATGATGGCATGCAACAGCCCCTGGAAGTGTTGACTACATACCTAGAATACAGCTTTGATGATAAATGGCTCTTTCTTCAAAATGATACGATTATCTCCTACATCATTAACTTGTGAAGAACACTCAGGGCTGGGGTGACCTATGAATGAGCAACATTTTCCAGAGTTACATCTGAAGTATTGGTCTGTGTAATTAGTTTTTTATCACTTAATCAACAAGAATTTATTCAGTATCTACTATGACCCAGGCTGTATGTTAAATACTAAAAGGGAAATAGTCTTTGCCCTCAAACTTACAGTCAGTGTCATTTACATTTACATATGCAAGTAGATGCAAAGTATCTTTTACCTAGATATGTAAGCATACACAAAATATGTAGCATTTACAAAATCCATAGTTTATTCATAATTATGCATATCACATTTTACACATGCTATCTAAGTATGAAAATGAACTACAATAAAAAATTACAAAGTAAGTTCTTTTGGGAGAAGGAAAGGTAGTAGCTGTTGAGGGGATAAGGAAAGGTTTCATATGGGATGTGGCTCTTGAATCTTGAAGAAAACAAAGGGTCAACTGGTTCTTTGAGTCATTCAATGTGCCCTACTTCCAACCATGGGTGTCCACTGAAAGACCCTAGATCACATCTGAAAATTATTGAGTGCTATCAAAGCTTAATTTTATGAATACTATTGATTCTTCAATAGCTTCCTTGTGTCAACTGATAGAGCAGTTTTTCTGCACTGGTGTACAAATTTGTGGGGTGAGTTCATGATACTCGTAGTTGGGGCTTTGGGAAGGGGCTCAGGATTGAACCATATCTAGGTCTTATTAGATAATGGGCTATGTCAATAGAGTCCAGTGGATATCAAAGGATAAACTCTTTTTGATTAGAAGGTTAAAAGAATCTCCAAGGATTTAAACCTGCCCCACCCCCATCTCTAACTGTCTCTTGCCAATCCAAATTCCCAGTGCTGACATTTACCCTCAAGGAGCATGGGAGCCCCTCAGGGACAACTTCACCACATAGTGGAAAGGAGGTTGGACCAGTAGTCCATCATGTACTGTCTGTTCTTCAAGGCCCATCTCAAATTCCTCTTCTTCCATGAAGCCTTCCTGGTCTGATTGTTGTTGGTTTTCCTTCCTTCTGGAAAAGGACCAATGACATCAGCAGGGTGGCATTTTGACTTGCAAGTAAGTTGGATTTAAGTGAGGGAGGGCTGTGCAAACCCAGCCTCACTCTTTTCTCCAGAGTCATTGGAGTCCAACGGCAAGACACAGGTCAGGATGACTGGCAATGGCCTTTTATTCAGTAGAAGACCTTGGCCTTTTCAAGTTAACATCTTTCCTACATTTCAGTGTGTCTGAGGCAATGCTCATTCAATAGTTAAAAACTAGGTAAAGATTGAGGCATAAGATGGCCTAGTTTGCTTTCCCAAAAGAATCAGTCTGGGAGGACCATCATTGCTGAACTCTGTCTTGCATGACCACCCACAACATTCATATCTGCTTGCTCTACATGCTCAAAGGCAGTGATTCATTTTGGCACTTTATATCATGATCTTGGGGGCTGTTCTCTAAAGAATTCCCAAGATATGTATGTCTTGTCTCCCCAGTAAAATTGCAAACCCTTTGAGGATATTGAAAAAAAAAAAGAATCTCCAAGGAGTACCCATAAGACTAGAAATTAATGTGGGTAGTGGAAAGTAAATGCATGATATGAAAAAAGCAACCACATTTTACACATGCTAGCTAAGTATGGAAATGAACTACAACAAAAAGTTACATTTCTTCCAATTTACCAACCTGAGAGAAGTAAACAAAATTCCACAGGTTTGCTGTTCAGTCCCCGCACTTTTGTCTTCAGTCTCGATTGATCTCCTAAATTAATGTGTGGCATCTGTGATCACAGGAACACTTTGATTTGAGACATGTGTGAAAATGTTCATTTACAAGAGGGTTTTTACACAGCACAAGATCTATGTTAAACAGTGAAATGGTTTTTCTGAGTTTTGTCACAGCATAAAATAACCCAAGTGGTGATGCTCAGGAACTCTCCCCTAGTCATGTATGCATAGTGACAAAAACAATGGCAACAACAATGTTTACATAAACCATCAGAAAACCCAGAATCATTTTATTCAACAGTCAGTCTCCATTCATGGCATTGCCCAAACCACAGCCTTGTTTGTTTGTTTGGACAAGTAAACCAAAAGTCATACTAAGGATGATAGCTTGGTGCAGAGTAAAAAGTACTGGATTTGGAATTGGAGGACTTGAGTTCAAATCCTGATTCTGTCTCTTACTATCTGTATGACGCTGGGTAAGTGACTTCATCTCTGTGGGCCTCAGTTTCCTCATCTATAAAATAAAAGCATTGGACTAAATGGCCCTTGTGGTGCTTCCCACCTCTAGATATATGATCCTATGAGTTCTAAGGCTCTCTTTAAGTTCTAAATATATAATCTGTGATCCTACAAAAGGATGCCTATGGAGGCCTTAGGTTTCCCCAATCTAGCGCTATGCCAGGAAAAGAAGGAATAAACTGAGAAGCTTAAGCTCCTGGAGGATGAAATTTCTGATGAAGGGTGTCCTTGAGTGGCCTGCCAGATCCTCTTCACACGTGAACATCTGTAGAATTTTTTTTGCTTTTTTTGGAAGGGCAATTGGGGTTAAGTGATGTGCCCAAGGTCACACGGCTAGAAAGTGTTAAGTGTCTGAGGTCGGATTTGAACTCGGGTTCCCCTGACTCCAGGGTTGGTGCTCTATTCACTGTGCCACCTAGAGGTCCCTAGAATTTTAATTAGACCAGAGGATGTGAACATGCCTTTTGGGAAAGATGAGGATGATGGTTCTGAAACTTCAGTACTGGAATAAATGAGTGTGTGTACATGTAAAAATCACACAGGTCCACCAAGTAAGTAGAGCTAATGCAATATGGGGCAACATTCTGAGTATAAAGACTTCAGTAGACCTTGAGACTGTAGGACTAAGTTTTCCCGTGGGGATCTGTCCAAGGTACCAGCAGGCCACTGCCTAAAGCTCTCTGTGACTCCAGTGGAAGACATTAATAGTAAGGCTACTAATAATGGCTTTTGTATAACTACCTCAGCACTAGCTTTCTGCTATGCTAAACATTAGTACACTGGAAAAGCCTGGGGCCTTTGGATCCTCCTAATGATCTGCATAGCTATCTCTCTGGGAAGAGACTAGAGCTCAGAAACACTACGCTTAAAACTTCTGGGTGATTCTCTGACCCCACACAAACACTGAAATGCGAATCAAGAATGGGCAACATGATGTATTAGGGGGAAAAATCACTGTAGTGTGCCCTAAGAGAAGCCTAGGAATATAATTGCACCCTTGTCACTAGCTATGTGGCCATTGCAAGCCATTGGACAATGAGGCACAGTTTCTTCATCAGTAAAATGAAGGAGTTAATCAGGTAATAAATATTTATTAAGTGATGACTATGTGCTAGAGCCTGTATTAAACACTGGGAGCTACCAAGAAAGGCAAACATAGCCTCTGTCTTTAAATAGCTTAATTTTAATGAAGAACATATAAATAAATGATACATACCGAGTAGATCCTTTATGGTTCTTTCCAGATCCAAATATTTGTCTCTATAATCCCAGTCCTTATATGCAGTAACTTTTAGCTCCATTCTATAATTTTCAAAACTGAGATCTAAAGATATATATTCATATAACCAAATGACTAAGGTAGGAGGAGTGGGGGTCTCATATCTGCCAGACAATTATGAAAAGTTAGCCTGAATCCGTGCAAATGGATTTTGATGGAGGTATAAGGAGCAGAGGATAAGTGATAGTCACAGGTCAGGGTTTCTACATTGCCAAGATGTTCAATTGATTTTTTAAAAATAAATATTATTTATATCTTTTCTCTTTACACTTACATTTCTCAATCTCTCTCTCTCTCTCTGTCTCTTTCTGTCTCTGTCTCTCTCTGTCTCTGTCTCTGTCTGTCTCTGTCTCTCTCTCTGTCTCTCTCTCTGTCTCTGTCTCTGTCTCTCTCTCTCTGTCTGTCTCTGTCTCTCTCTCTGTCTCTCTCTCTGTCTCTGTCTCTGTCTCTCTCTCTCTGTCTGTCTCTGTCTCTCTGTCTCTGTCTGTCTGTCTGTCTCTCTCTCTGTCTCTCTCTGTCTCTGTCTCTCTCTCTGTCTCTGTCTCTCTCTGTCTGTCTGTCTGTCTCTCTCTCTCTGTCTGTCTCTGTCTCTGTCTCTCTCTCTCTGTCTCTCTCTGTCTCTCTGTCTCTCTCTCTCTCTCTGTCTCTGTCTCTGTCTCTGTCTCTCT
>CM053582.1:546516872-546591482 GCA_028627135.1 Pseudochirops cupreus
TCTCTCTGTCTCTCTCTCTCTCTGTCTCTGTCTCTCTCTCTGTCTCTGTCTCTCTCTCTGTCTCTGTCTCTCTCTCTGTCTGTCTGTCTGTCTCTCTCTCTGTCTCTGTCTCTGTCTCTGTCTCTCTCTCTGTCTCTGTCTCTCTCTCTGTCTGTCTGTCTGTCTGTCTCTCTCTCTCTATGTCCCTCTCAGCAAGCTATTCCTTGTAACCAAGAATGAAAATGAGAAAAAAAAGTAAAGCAAAATTAAACAGCACGTTGAAAGAGTCTGGTTTTATCCAGTATTCTGCAGTCCTCCTCCTCTGCAAAGAAGTGGGGAAGGTGTCTTTAGGTATCTCATTATGTGATTTGGTCATTTTATTTTTTCAGTTTTGATCATTGTTTCTATTTACATAGTTACTAGTCATTGCATATATTGTTTTCTGTTTCTGCTTGCTTTAGTCTGATTTAGTTCATGTGTCTTCCTATGTCCCATGATTTCTTACAGCACAGAAATATTTACCTAAAATTAGATTCATGTATCACAACTTGTTTATTCATTTCCTGATCAATGGCTATCTCCTTTAAAATATGGAATACTTCATGTTATTGTTGTTCAGGAACCATGCTAATCTTCTCTTTATTATTCCAGTTTTAGTGTTTGTTCTGTCAAAATGAAAACCAGTTAATTTTTAAAATTTGAATTTATTATTTTTTCAGCCAACAAGTATTTATTTTATCTTCCATCCATTCCTGCCCACATCTAGTTAAACAAAAGAAGATAACCCTTGTAACAAATATACATAGTTCAAGCCAAGCAAATTGCTACATTGGCCATGTCCAAAAATGTTTGTCTTCTTCTTCATTTTGAGTCCATTTCCTCTCTGTCAGAAGGTGGGTAAAATGTTTCATCTTTAATTCTTTAGAATTGTGGTTTGTCATTTCATTGACTAGTTTTCAAATCTTTCAAAATTGTTTTCCTTGATAATGTTGCATTTATTGTACCTATTGTTTTCCTGGTTCTATTTGCTTCACTCTACCTCAGTTCATAGAGATCTTCCCTCTTTTCTCTGAGACTATTCCTTTCATCATTTTCCATAGTGCAATAATATTTCATTCTATTCATATCCATAATTTGTTTTGTCATTTTTCAATACATGGAAACCTCCTTAAAGTTCCTTTTTTTTTGCTTCTAAAAAAGCTGCTATAAAGATTTTTGTGTATATGGGTCCTTTTTAAAAATCTCTTTGGGATATAGGCCTAGTAGTAGTATCAACAGGTCAAAGAATGGCTAGTGACTTTTTGGGAATAGTTCTAAATTGCTGTCTAGAATGGCTGAACTAATTCATAGCTCCACCACCAATATACAAATGTGGCTGTTTACCCATAGCTTCGCCAATATTTGTCATTCTCCTTTTTTGTTAGCTTTGTCGATCTAATGAAAATGAGGTAGAACCTCAGAGTTGCTAATTCTTGTGTGAATACCTTAACATTCGCAAAGCAGTTTCTACATGTTATCTCTTTTAACCCTCAAACAATTCTACAATCTAAGTGCTATAATTATCTTCATTTTACAAATGAGTAAACTGAGATTGAGACAAGCTAAGTGACTGGCCCAGGCAAGTGTCTAAGGCATGATTCTAACTCAGGTCTTCTGGATTTCAATTCCATTATGCAACCTATTTGCCTCATTGTTTTAATTTGCATTTTTCTAGCTAGTATGATTTAGAGGGATTTTTTATTTGATTGTTGATAACTTGTATTTCTTCCTTTTGAAAAAATCTGTTCATATCTTTTGACTATTTGTCTACTGGGAAATCAACCATTTTTTTGAAAGCAGCTATTTGAGGGATTTTCAAGAATCCATACCACCACAACACAAATGAGATTGAATTTCTGGAAGGAAATTGACCCAAATTCTGGGTGTTATAAATAATGTGGGCAGACAGTGACACCTAGCCTTTGAGGTGACTTCTGAGAATCCATGGTATTATATTTCTTTACTGAGTCCTGTATACCCTTTCCTTAAGGCTCTGCAGGAAGGGAAGCATGAAGGGCTCCAAAGAGAGTTGAGGGCTCTGTGCTTTCTTCTTCCTGTTGGAGTTGCCTCCCCTCCCCTCACTACCTCTCTAGGTGCCTACACTGTACTCTATCCCCAGAGGCCCTTAATTTCAGCTATGTATCATGTTTTTTACTAAGGTGATAGCAGCTTAAGATATCCATCTCACTCCCCATTCTTTCTCGCACTTAGGATTATATCAGTTTCAATACCGGGCTCTAAAAAGTCAAAAAGTATTCCATACCCCAAATAATGAATCTCTAATAGTGGAATATAGACTAGTGTAGTGCATTTTTGGTGGAGTGACCAGATCCCTTTAAATCACACTGTAGAAATAGCTCCCTACTTCCAAGATTGATCTTGTTCTTAACTATTACCTTCAAAATAAAAATCATTGCTAGGATGAATCAAACTTTAAGATTATTGCTGCTCTTTTCCCCAGTGAATTAAGCATCTCTATGCCACTTTTGCAGAGGATTAAACCCAAATACATAATTAGACTTCATGATAAACTGCAAGCAAAGACAGAAATAGAAGCAAAGAATTAAGAGTTTCTAGTCTCCAGCATGAACCCCATACTACATAGTCATCACGTTTGAGTGACAGTGTGATATAGGGGGTTGCAGGGCTAGACTTGAAAGAAGAAAGCTCTGAATTCAAATCATAACTAAAGCACTAGCTGTGCCACCCTGGCCAAGTCACTCAACCTCTCTAGGCTGCAGTTTCTTTTCTTTATTTTTTTGCTTTTTGGAGGGGGAAAGGTAGGGCAACTGGGTTTAAGTGACTTGCCCAAGGTCACATGGCTAGTGTTGTGGTGTCTGAGGCTGGATTTGAACTCAGGTCCTTCTGACTCCAGGGCTGGTGCTCTATTCATTGTACCACCTAGCTGACCCTGGGCTTCAGTTTCTTCATCTGTAAAACAAGAACAATAAAACTTATAATACCTACCTGACAGATCTGTAAGGCTCAGATGAGATGAGATCTATAAACTGCTTTGTCAATTTTAGGGTGTGGGATTTAGAGTTAAAGGGTCAAATCCTGATTCTTCCACTTCCTGTGTGACCTTGAGTAAGTCATCTCAATGGGCCTCAGTTTCCTCATCCATAATATGAGAAAGTTGGACTAGATGCCCCCTGAGGTCCCTACCATCTCTGAATCTGTAACCCTGAGATCATATTGCATACATTCCAACTATTATTATCCAAAGAAGCCCTGGGATGTCAGAAGTGAGAAGCGCTGGAGTAAGAGGAGGGTAGAAGAAAGTATATCAGCTGTGTGGCCATGAACACACCAAAACCGGCAACCATGTTTTTACTTTTCTGATTTTTATTCTGATCACCTGACTTAAGGCAAAAAAGTGAAAAAGTGAAAAAAAAGGCCATTCTTTCCTGAGTCTAAAGATTTGAATCCCAGTAAGCCTGATTTGTACCTAGTCTGACCAGATTTCAAAGCTGCTGCCTAAATGAGAGTCTAATTCAATTGGCTCACCCACTAAAGGCAGAGGAAGGGAGGAGGGGAGTCTGGGAAAGCTGGGTGTAATATGAGAGGTTTTGCTACCCAGAGTAGCATATGGCAAAGCTTTGGTTTCAGCTCAGGGTAGCTGTTTCTGCATTAGTAATTGAATAAAGCAATAACATTTCCCACACTCTTCCTGTGTTGGCAGATTCGTTGCTAAATGCTTATGATCAGAGACCTGACTGTTTCTAATGGATAATGATAGCTCACTTACATTAACCAAGAACCGTAATATAAATGGATATAATTTGGATTGATGGTAGGACTTAAAATCTGGGCCCTAACATGTCGGAGAAGGAAGGCTAAGAGTCAGTGACTGAATCTTGAAGAGAACCCAGATCTCCTGAGTATCTGTGGGATTTTGTCAAGATTGCAACCTCTGTGTGCCTCATCTAGAAAGCAAAGTGACTGTTAAGGGTTTACTGCAGGCCTAGTCCTCAGTAAAACTGGTTCATATGATCGTTTTATCCTAAGGCATAGGGCAATAGAAAGCATACTGGCTCTGAAGAGAGAGAAAACTTGGGTTTCAATTATACCTCTTATGCTTACACCTTATGGGGCCTTGGGCCAATCACTTAATCTTAAAGGCAGCTAGTGGTACGTTGAATATAGCATTGGACCTAGAATCAGGAAGCCCTGAGTTCAAATCTGGACTCAGATACTTACTAGTTGTGTGACCCTGGGCAAGTCATTTAACCCTGCTTGCCTCAGTTTTCTCAACTGTGAAATGAGCTGAAGAAAATGGCAAACTACTCCAGCATCCTTGCCAAGAAAACCCCAAATGGAGTCACAAAGAGTTGGACACAAATGAAACTACTGAGCCAGAAATGATGACTGTGATGAATATAGAGAAGCATGAAAAAAACACATAAACTGATGCAAAGTGATGAAAGAAGAACCAGGAACAGAATCAATGCAATGACTACAACTATTGTAAAGAGAAACAATGGCAACAACAATAAAGCCATTTGAAAGTGAATGTTACAAAACTATAGTGACTGTTTGGCCTCAAAGAGGGGATATGAATGGATTTCTCCCTTCCCCCTCCCCATTTCTGTACAGATATGGGGGAAGATGGATTTGGGACTTCGCATGTAACAACAGACATTCTTCATATGTTGGTGAGTTCAGTTAAACTTTTCTTTTCCTTTTTTGCTTGTATTTCTTAGGTCTTAGCACAATGCCTAGCACAAAGTAAGTGCTGAATAAATTCTGACTGGACTTAATTTTTTAATTCTTTATTGTAAAGAATGGCTCTCTGGGGTCAAGGAAATATGGGTGACATAAAAACAAGATATAAAAGCTTACTAAAATAAAGATTGATATTGAGAAGAGAATAAAATAAGAGGGTGGACAGAATGACCTCTTGGGTTCCTTCCAGCATTAGACCTATGATTCTACGATAAGAAGATCTGGCCCTGGAGACCAAGGCCACTGCCAGCTCTCTCATGTCTACACTGGATGATGTAAGTTTGCCTTTGCTCCTGCCAGCTTAGGGTTGGGCTGACTGACATTCCCCTTTCCTCATTTCATTTATCTATATGTGTCTGTTTGTTTATTTGCTTATATGTCTGGTCACCACTGCATCCCCTAGTTTCCCAGAGTTCTCTATCACACAGGAGCCATCTTGAGGGAAAGGCTGCCTCCATCTTTCCATGCTCCATAATGATAACATACTAATCTCAAAGGTTTTTTTACAATAAAGATTTGCTATAAAACAATATAAGAGAAACATTTCCAAATGACTTTTCACTTACTGTCACATTCTTCATTCAGAAGATACCCTAGCAAGATTGTCTGGCTTTCAATATTGGACTTAAGAAAACAGATAAGTCTTCTAGTCCTGATGGGTATATGTATGTATGGAGATCCAGTAGAGAGTAGAGGTTTCACATGTCGCCAAACTCTTCTGGCTTAACCCTGGTTCTAGCACTGAAAAAAGGGCATAAGCACCCACTTCTTAGTTCTCAACTGCCTCAGCACCTTCTATCTGGCCTGAACTCTGATATTAACCTGATTATAGGTCTTTTGCTTTGGATTTTGCTGAACAGTCTATGGCTGAGCTTTCTAGAATCTGCTTCTCCCAAATTACATTAAGGAAATGGAAATGTAGAACCTGGTACTGAGGCTGGTACTGAGGCTGGTACTTCTCTGTATCAGTGCCTCTATTTTGGTGATTCATAGGCAATAGCACTCTAGAACTTGACCATAGAAGAAGTTTCATGCTCAGCCTTCTGGACCTAAGCTTAGAGAGGTCCTACTTATCTAACCTCAAAGACAATTCTACCTTTGGGTTTTAGGCATTGTAACCACCCTCACCTTATCAAGAGTTGTCTATGATGAACATTCTGTCTGTGCCTCTGTGTATCTCTCTATAGACGTCTCTTTATCTCTCTCTTTCTCTGTCTGCCTCTGTCTCTCTGTCTCTATCTCTGTCTCTCTCTCCTGATATTGTTGGTTGGCCTACTTGAAATGAAGAGTGCTAGTCAGATCTTTTTTATTCTTTCACAGAAAGGGACCTCAAAGGCCATCTAGCCCAATCTTCCTTCTCCAAGAACTTTAATAAGTGATCACGTAGTCTTGGTCAAAGTCCTATAGTGAAGAGAGCAGCTTTCATTATTTCAATTATATAACTATATCTGTGCAGTTAGTACGCTTTGCTCCTAGTCCTTAGAAATAAGTACAAGACTAATTGTTCTTCCATTATGACATAGCTCTTCAATCAGCTCAGGTGGCTCCTTAGCATCTCCAAAATCAAACACAGAAAGCTCTTTTTAGGTTTTTAAAGCTTTTCATAACCTGGCCTCTTCCTGTCTTTCTAGTCTTCTTGTACATCATTCCTCTCCACATACTTTGAGATCCAGACACTGGTCTACTTGCTTTTCCTATTGTAAGATGTCTCATCTCTTGACTCTGGTCATTTTCACTGATTGTCCCCAATGGCTGGAATGTTCTCCCTCCTAATCTCTGCCTCCTGGCTTCTCTGACTTACTTCAAGTCTCAGCAAAAGTCTCACCTTTTGCAAGAAGGCATTCCTAGTCCTCCTTAATCTTAGGGTCTTCCCTTTGATACTACTCCCAATTTATCCTGTATGTATTTTGTTCACACATGGTTGTTTGCATGTTATCTCCCTTATTAGATTGGAAGCAGCTTGAGGAACAGGACTATTTTTTGCCTTTCTTTTTATCTCCAGTGCTTAGCACAGCTCCTGGAATATAGTAGGAGTTTGATAAATGCTTACTGACTGACTGAGTCTTCAAGTACTTGGGAAACTATCATGTGGTCCCTAAGTCTTTTCTTCTTTAGTATAAATATATCTAGTTCCTTTGACTGACATTTGCATGGCGTGGTCTTCAATCCCTTCACCATCTTGGCTAGCCTTCTCTAGAAATATTGATCCTCGAATGTAGCCACTAGATTTGAATATGAGATTCTTACTGTGATCTGATCAGGACAAATATTCAAAAGGATTATTACTCCCCTCTTCCTTGATATTATCCTGCTCATGGAGCAGTTGAAGATCATATTACTTTGGGTCACCATATTATACCTTGATGTATGTTAATCTTTCAGTTCAATAAAATCCTCAGATCTTTCCCACACAAGCTGCCATCCAGACACTCTCTGATCTTGTACTTGTGAAGACTAATTGTTTATCTCAAATGTAAAACTTTATATTTATCCATATTAAGTTCCATCTTTTTAGAATACACCCAATGCTCTAGCCTGGTAGGGTCTTTTTTGGATAGTGAATGGTGTCTCAGATGTTAGCTCTTCCTTCCAATTTCATGTCATATTCAAGCATTTGTAAGCATGACACCCAAGTGGCCTTCATCCAAGTCACTGACTATGATGATAAATAACCCTGAGCTAAGGCCCAAATCCTAGGGTACTCCTTTTGAGGTGTTCCTCCAAGTTGTCATAAACTGACTAATGGCTCATGTCACATCCCTTCTTCTCTTCCATAAGGATAATATTGAAGGCTTTGTCATTTACTTTGCTTAGAATTATGTATTATGTCCATAGTGGCAGTTTTCTAACTCCATTTTTGGCTTCAGGACTCCTTTATTCCCTTAAAAATAGGATCCCAAAGAGTTTTTGTTTATATGAATAACATCTATTGATACCATATTAGAAATTTAAATGTCTTAGTATTGATATGAAAATGATTTTGACCTCATGGAACCCTGGACCATACTTTGAGAATCATTAGTCTGTAGCATTTCCTGATCTATAGGCTAGTAAGTCCATTAACAAAAGAAAATGAGATCCATTTGGAATAACTTTTTTTTGGTGCATAGAGAGTGCTGGATTTGGAGTCAGAGAACCTATGTTACAATCCCAGTTCTCCTACCTACTGCCCATGTGACCTTCTTGTTTTGCCTCTCTGGGTCTCACTTTTCTCATTTGTGAAATTAGGAGTTGGACCACAGGAGCTCTGAGGATGCTTCTAAATGTAACTGTATATGACCCACACTGACTTTTAGTTATCACTGCTTCCCTTTCTTCATGTTCATAGACTATGCATTTAAGAGAGGTGTTCTTCCCCTTTGTTATATCATGAATCCCTCTGAAAGTCTAATGAAGCCTATGGACCCCCTTTTAGAATAATGCCTTTAAATGTACAAAACAAGATACATACAGTTATAAAGAAAACCCATTATCCTTAAGTACAGTTATCAGCATATTTTGTATTAAAAAGTTCATGGATCCCAGGCTAAGAATATCTGGTGTAATTCTAGGAAATCAGTGAATAGGAACAAGCTGGAAGTGAAGTTGGTGGTGAAAGCTATAGGCTTTGTTCCAGGTAATTTTGAGTATGCTGTCTGGCATCCTTCTCCATATATGTCTCACCCCTCCCAGGCGAGACTTGAAAGTCTATGCTGGTGGCAAGACCCTGATAATTCTGCTTGCCTTGACTGTTTTTCTTGGCAACCTGCCATGCTGTTCCAACCCTCAGCTGTTCCAACGTCTGCTCTACCCTGCAGCTGTTCCTTCAGTTTATGAATGAATCAGCCCAGCCAGGGGAGGGAAATTTAGATGAATAGGAGCAGATCACACTTGAAGGGAATCAGGAGGGGTAGAAATATATAAAATATCAGCTGCCATCACCAAGAGGCCAATCTTTCAAAGATTCTGTATTTAGGCTGTTAGGCCATATGAAGATTTTACAAAACAAAAAAATGATGCAATCTGCATCTCATGACACAGAATGGTCTTACCAATAGAATCTGATTGATGGGAGTAACGTGGATGAAACACAACTGTAGTCCTATGCTCTTGTAGCAACATCTGTCTCTACAGAACAGGTGCACCCATAGCAGTCTGGGTGTTTTAAAGTGACAGCGTATTTTGGTAAAAAGCAGTCTTCTTGACTGCACTGACAAGGGATATGTGTTTGCAATTCTATCCATTTGAAAAAAAAAAGCACTCTTCTCTTGTGAACCAAAAGAAGAGGATCTGTTAGAAAATAAAGCCAGAATTGGTCCTTGGAATCTACATTTGTCTAAGGCTTCTCTTTTGAAGAATAGGAAGGGAATGCCAGGCTTCTTTAGATCATCCTTTTTATTCCACATTCTTCCATTGTTGGAAATGGGGAAAATTCTCCTCAAACTCAGATTTTGGGGGAGTTTCAGAGCCTATCAAATACTTCATTTATCATGTCTCTTTATTTTCCTGTTCAAAAAATTCACTAGCAACTTCATGAGCCAACTTACAAGATCATAGGATTTGCAGGTAGAAGAGGGGGCTTTAGATATTGAGTACAACTCCCTAATTTTATTCCTCCTGTGAGCAGGCTCGCAGAAATTAAATGATCAAGATTATACAGGTAGAAAGTAGTAAATCTAGAATTCATCCTCATGTTTTCTGACTCTAATGTCTTTTCTCATTACACCATATTGCTTTTCCACTAAACTGCTGGAGAGGGAGTTAGTTTCTGTTTCAACAGAGTCCCAGTTCTCCAAAAAATATAATTGTACAGACTTACTTAGGCCTAGAGAAAAACTAGGGCTATTTTGAAGCATATTAAGGAAATTTCGTATTTCTTTAAGCATCTTTGTTTTTCTTCTATATTTGGAAATGGGAAGATTCAACTACCAGTGTGGTTACCTAAAGTTTTTTTCTGTGGTAAGTCAGGGTGGGCCTCTGGGATAGACATAATCAAAATGAGCTACACAACAGAGCTAGGAACACATAGGATTCCATAGTACCAACAGAGGTATAGCAAAGGTTTAGCAGTCAATCTCTTTCCCAAAATATATGGTCTACCTGAAATGATCACTCCTTTTGTTATCTTGTACTGGCTCATTTTCCTTATTCATTCTCTCATCCCAGGTTCTAAAGCAGTGGTTCTCAACCTTCCTAATGCCGTGACCCTTTAATACAGTTCCTCATGTTGTGGTGACCCCCAACCATAAAACTATTTTTGTTGCTACTTCATAACTGTAATTGTGCTACTTTTATCAATCGTAGTGTATATATCTGATATGCAGGATGTATTTAAATTGAACATAACCCACAGGTTGAGAACCGCTGTTCTAAAGCAATCAGAAGCTATGCCCCGATTTTTTCTCATTAATTACTAAAATAATAACATCCCTCATTAATCAATTAGCTCTTATACCTGCCCTAGTTTATTAAATACTATTTAGTAAGTAAATTGGGAAAACTTTTCTCATAATCTTCCCCTCATCTCTTTCTATCTCTCTATCTGGCTTTTTGTCTCTGTCTATCCCTCCATCTTTGTCTCTCTATGTTTATCTCCTAAACTTAAATAAGCACAAAGATGACTGGTTATACAATTTATTAACTGTGTAACCAAATACAACAAAGATAAATTTATGTTATATAATATATATGTTACATATCTATTACATTGTTAAAACACAACAAAGATAATTTATAATGTATCAGCTTGTGAGAAAGATCACAGCAAAGTTTTCTCTAATCACAATTGCTGATCTCAAATCTGGAAATGCAGTCCCACCATTCAATTCTCTTAGGATATCAATTAGAGACACTTTTTTCAAGACGTCTTTTTATATTTCTTCAAAAGATAAGATAGTTCTCGCAAAAAAAGAGATGCTCTTTATCCTCTTTCTTCAACAACTTCAGTCAGTCTCTCTTCAGCCATAATAGGGAATAGTATCTTCATAATGGCAGTTAAATTCCTTGATGACCCCTCATAAAATGACAAATAAGCTGTAATGGACCAAAATTCCATGGATTCTTAAAGATGCAATAACAGCAACTCCAGTCTCTGTCAGGGAAGTTATTGAAGCTATTGTAGATTAACAGTGGCCCTGCTCAGGTTCATAAATTAACGCACAGCCCATGACTGTGCCTAATTGGTTTAAAGAGTCCTAAGCCACCTTCATTCCTTAACTGAATTAGAAATATGCTGTTTTGAAGAGGAATGAGATGGTAAGGATAGACTCACATAATGTGGATACCATCCCCATTTGTTTCTGTTAGTTCCCTGATGTTTGCCTTTTAATTGTTCTCTTTGTGTCTTTCTTCTTCCTTGGATTGTGAGCTCCTTGAAAGGTGTAATTGTCCTTGGACTCTTTGTGCTTCCCAGCATTTAGTTCAGTACCTGGCACATAGGAGGTGCTTAATAAATGTTATTTAACTGATTACAGAAGGCACCTAGATGGCTCAATGGATAGAGTGGACAGAGCACTGGGCCTGGAATCAGGAAGATCTGAGTTCAAATCTGTCCTTAGATACTTCCTAGCTGTGTGACCCTGGGTAAGTCACTTTGAGGAGGTACAGGCTCTGGGAACCCCCTTGAACTCTGATTGAATCTTCCCACTTGGTAAGGCATTTTCATGAGGCTATAAGCTTTTCATTGTAGTTCTGCCCAGACCTCTCTTACTATCCTAGCCCTCCATTGTCCATCTGCTTCCCACCCTTGAGCCTATCAAAATATCTATACCCAAATCAACTGTTACTTGACCTCATTAACTCCTCCTAAAGACCCTCCCCAAACTCATTAGTGGAGTCTGACCTCATCTGACTCCTCCTGAAGACCCTCCTCAAACTCCTCCCCTAGACCACCCCTAGATTCCTCCCACAACCTTTCTGTATATAAGGCCCCATCTTGCCTACTTGTATGTGAGAGCACCATAGAATTTTCTAGCACAGACTTGTTATGTGTCCAATACAGGCAAACTTTTAATAAACTTTGCTTTTCTTTGGCTGAGAGAAGACTTGAGTCGAATTCACTCAGCAGGACCTGGTGTGTTGGTATTTTGGGGTCTCGAGCAACCCTAACCCTAACCACATCATTTTTATGGTTCCCTGACCCTCTGTTTGCCTCTGTTTCTTCATTTGTAAAATGTGCCTGGAGAAGGAAATGGCAAACTGCTCCAGTATCCTTGCCAAGAAAATCCCATGGACGGCGTGGTTTACAGGGTCATGATGAATTAGACATGACTGAAAAACAACAATTAATTAAGTTCCACCTAAGACATGAAGACATCGTAAAAATTTCTTTGCCATTTTAGCAGCATTATCTGGGTTGTTTAAGGAATAAGAAGGGTTGAAATCAATCATTACTAGGAAATTAGGCTGGCCACACCTTGTTACCTTTAATTGGATTGAGTTGTTTCCAAAGAGAGGATCAGAAGCCCCACGATTTAATCAGTATGGGAATTCCCTCCACCAATGCAGTAAACTTACCTGAGTCTCAAAGGTATTAAATGACTTGTCTGTGATCCACATCTCTTGCTTAGGGTCACACAGCCACTATGCGTTAGGGGCAGGACTTGAACTCAGGTCTTTCTCACTTCCAAGGTCAGTTCTCTGACCTTGGCTACGTTACCTCTGATTGTTTAGCATGAAAACAACAAAAACCTCAAAATATGCAATCTATCTTCCAACTAAATCAGTGGCTTTTCCATTGGGTGCTTTTGTTTAATCCATTCAATTTGACTCCATCCTAACTGTTCTTTATCCACCCATGGCCACAGTCATGAAGATAGCTGAAGCAGGCACTGTGGAAGGTTTAGAGCTTGGTCAGACAGCAAAGATGCCAAGGGCATCCACTGCATCTTGGACCATTGCCAACAGTCTTGACTTTTGTCCTGACACTGGATTTCAATGACTCTATAAGAGAGCGTGAGTCTGATGACTTTGCACAACTCTGCCTCACTTAAATCCAATGCATGCATAAGTCAAGATGTCACTCATCATCTCCTATTTTACCCCAACATCATGATGTAATTGGTCCTCTTTGAAAACAAAGGACAAACAACACAGCATCAAATCCTATGGCCCTTGTTGCTAAAGAGGATATGCAGAAGGCCTATCTAGAAGACCCAATTACAGATGTTGAACCAAATACTATCCTCTTGCAGGCATTCCAGCAAACAGAGAACTTATGGCAACCATGTTCTACTAAAGTTGATCTGGTGGCAGGATTAAGACCTCCTTACCTAGGTCTTAACCAATCCATGCTGCAAACAGGCTCAATCTTGATTCCAGGAGGTGATGGTGGAACCCTGCTTAGAATCTACAATCTCAGTATACAGTGTGGTATAGGAGGGTCTGGCAGTGGCCTTTTTTTTAATAAGTAAGATCAGGAAGAGTTGCTGGCTCTAACCAGAGAGTGCAAGATTCTTCAACATATAGAATCAATCTATGCCAGAAGCAAGACAATCTTTATAGAATTCTAGGATTTATTCTCAAGAAATCTAAAAGGGGGCAATGTTCTAAGAGAACACAAAAGGTCACACAAAACAATTTTCACACAAAAATAAACAAACACAAGAACCAAAAAGGTGACTGAGAAAACAACAGCAATGACTGTGCCAATTACTCATCTCTGAAAAATTATTATGAGAATGGTTTCTATGCATTCACTGAGTATATCCTTCACAAAACATGACTCAGAAAACGTTAAAGCTAAAACAGATTTAATCAAAAGAGAAAAACAGGGAAACTATACTATGTCAGCAATATTGTTCAATATTGTTTTAGACCACTTAAAATAACTAGATGGTATAAAATACCTAAGAGTATGACTGCCAAACAGACATAGGAACTCTATGACTACAAACATAAAATGAATGGAGTCAAATCTAAATAATTGAAGTAATATTTATTGTTCATGGGTAGGTAAGGCCAATATTTTAAAAAATGATAATTTTATGTAACTAGTCTATTTATTTAATGCCATTCCAATTAAATTACTAAAACATTATCTCATTAAGTTAGAAAAAAATTAAAACAAAGTTCATTTGGAAGAACAAAAAGTCAGATATTTCAAAGAAACCAGGGGAAAAAAGATGTAAAGCATATTCAGTAGTATTAGACTTTAAACTATATTATAAGATGAGAGCATTGTTAAAGTGTAAAATGGATAATTTTGATTACTTTAAATTAAAATTTTCTTGTATAAACAAAAGCTATACAAGTCAAAAATAGAAGGAATACAGAAAATTGGGAAAAACTTTTACAGACAATAAGATAGGATGTGATTGTGTTGAAATATTGCTGTGGTGCAGAAAATGATGAGCTGGTTGATTTACAAAAACATGGAAAGATCTGGACTTTTGAAGGAAGATGCTAGGGGAGGATGGAGGGAGGGGAAAAAAGAAAGTAAAAAAGTACACAGCAGAGAACAAAAGAAAACCTACTAGGAAGCAAAGAAAAGCTGGACAGCTTTAAAAACGATGTGTAGTATTTGTTATATAGGCTTTCTTAAAATGGAAATTTGTTGTTTTATATTGAATCTCCTCTCATGTTCTATTATGTACGTAGCAACATTTTTTTTCTTTTCTCATTTTAAAAAAATTTTATTTTTTTTATTTGCTTTTCGGAGGGGGGAAGGCAGGGCAATTGAGATTTAGTGACTTGCCCAAGGTCACATGGCTAGTAAGTGTGTCAAGCATCTGAAGCCGGATTTGAACTCAGGTCCTCCTGACTCCAGGGCTCATGCTCCATTCCCTGCGCTATTCACACTTTATTCACTAACCACCCCTTTTCTCATTTTTTATTTAAGTTTAAAATAAATTTTAAAATTTATAGAAAAAAAAGAAAAGAAACATGAAAAGGGAGCAGGCAGGCTTTTGTAGATAATTTTCTATAACAAACTCTAACTTTATGGTTTGGCCATTGATTGTGAGGGGTACAGAAGATATAAAATAATGGAGGAAAAGTATTATTTTTAAGTTAGTCCCTCAGCCAGGTGTATGATGATTCATGTAATACGAGATGTCACAGATGCTGTCAGAAGAACAACAGAAGAGATATTAGAGGGACAAAATGGCCTGACAGCCTATGCCCACACATAGGAAGCAGCTTTCTAGTCCTCATAATTTATAAAGTGGAAGAGGTTATGAGTCTTACTTTATCCAACTTAGTAAATATCTTGGTTCTCTTTGAATTCTAGAAGAGTAGATAGTAATTGAAAATGATGACCACATGGAGAACTTTGGTGTAATTACACAACTGTATTTCCCCTTTTCTCTAATTTTTTTTTTTTGCAAAGATGATCAGGACCCTTGATGGGGATCAAGGACTGTATAAATCTCAGTTTCAAGTTTTGTCATAGAAATCTTTGAGTCCATACATTTCATGTTCTGGTATGAAGTACATGTGGTCACTGGAAAATACATTTTAGGAACTAATTTAATCATGAAAGCAGGACATTATTTCAACTGGATCAAACTTTTCTTGAAAATCCCTATATTTCTTTTTTTTAATTAAATCAAAAATTTTCATTTAACAAGCATTTATTTTCTCCCCCTTCCATCCCCAATCTAATTTAAAAGAGAAGTAAAACTTTTGTAACAAACACTAATAGTTAAGTAAAACAAACACTTCCATTGGCCATGTCTAAAAATGTATGTTTCATGCTGCACCTTGAATCCCTCACTTCTCTGTCAGGAGGTGGGCAGCAAGATTTATCACTGGTCCTATGAAGTCATAGGTGATCATTGCATTTGTCAGTATTCTTAAGTCTCTCAAAAGCTTTTTGCCTTTACAGTGTTGTTACTGATTGTTTCTGATTCTGCTCAACTTATTCCATATCACTCCATAAAGCCTCCTCAAATTTCCCCCAAACCACCCCTTTCCTAACTTTTTTAGAGTAATACTAATCCATTACATTCATATGCCATGTTCCCTATTTTCCATTTCTTTGCTGCAACAACAACAAAAAAGCGGCTATACATAGTTTTGTACATATGGCTGTGCCTATATTTCTTTAGGTGAATAAGACAGTCAAGGTGAATAAATCTGGTCATTCATGAGCTACACTTATCATGGAACTGTAGGATCCAACCAATGTAAAGATAATCAATCACCTTTGTGGAATTCATGTGGCCGTAGCAGCAAATTCCAGACCCAAAAGAAGATGGGAAAGAAAAGCAGCATCTAGATTATTGGAAAAATCAAAGGCAATGATTGTGTTTAAGTGACTGGAAGGACTATAGGTCAGACAGACAAATGGGAGCAAGTATGAAATGTCTACACTCTCTGTTTTGTTGACTCCTCTGCTCCATACTTTGTTTTCACAGGAAAAAAACCCACCACCACCACCAACAGTGGGTTAGTTTTAAACTACTAGCAATCTTTGACTGCTAAAATGTGTATTTTATACATTGTGGGTACTGAGTGCCCCTCCCTCTAAAGTCAGACTTTGCACCTGATATTCTGGCTAGGCAACAAAGCTTGTATGTTGTACTCTCCCTGTCCTGTGTTGTGCTAAGATTAAAATTGCTCTCCATACCCCTGTTTCTGAGAGTTTATCCATAACAAGTATTCTTAACCTGAGGTCCATGGATTCCTATGGAATCTGTATACAGATTTAAGAAGTCCTGTGAACTTGGATGATAAAAAAAAATTACATCTTTATTTTCACTAATCTCTAACTGAAAAATTAGCATTTCTTTTAACTATGACTACAGTCAATAAACCATAGTAACATTAACAGTACTTGCAACTCTCTCACCAATAGAAATCACAGACATTTTCGTATCACATTACTGTTGCTTCAGATGTCTCCAAATATCATTTCTATTCATCACTACCATGAAATTACTGTTGTTATTAAACTGGTCTTTAGATCACATGTGATTACAGTTGTCCTATCTATAGGCTTCATTTCAATACAATAAGCTTCCTTTGTAATCCTATATATTTTATGCACTTAAAATTATTATTTTGTGAAGAGTTCCATGGGCTTCACCAGACTGACTGCCAGAAGGATCCAAGACACAAAAAGTTAAGAACACCCTTTCTAGAAGGTGAATGGTCTCTCAAATAAATGTCACTATATTCTATTTCTCTCCCCACTCAATTCATCCAATACATAGATTAATCTTCTAAATATCATATCATGTCCATTTTCAAATCTTTCTGATGCCTCTTTATTGCCAAGCCTATAAAGTCTAAGCTTAAGTTGACATCCATGGACTCCTGCAAAATAGCCTCAAACTACCTTTTCAGAATAATCTCAATTTACTTCCACCCATGTGCTCTACATACCAGTCAAATTAGACTGACTACTTGCTCTCATCCAAACACGCTAGTTTTTGTCCCTGTCCCTTTCCTTATGCCTTTCCCATCTTCCCCTCCCCCCCCCACCTACCCTTTGTGATATGATGGCCTTCTCGATGAAACCTAACTGAACCTTCCTGGTTCTTGTTAATGCTGGTGCCTTCCTTAGGGCATATTTCCAGTTCACCTTGTCTTATCTTATTTGCTTAGACACCGAGTTCCTTGAGAACAGGGATTATCTTTGGCCTTTCTTTGTATCTCCAATGCTTAGTACAATGCCTCACACATAGTATTGAAGAGGTATAAATTGGGGGGATTTCTATTGAGAAATCCTTTCTAGGTTCGGTGTCCAAAAAGAATTACTGGACTCAGCTGTCCTTGGCAGATTTACAAGAGTTTATTGTTATACATGGGTGAAAGGGGTAAGGAGACCTGCAAGCTGACAGGGATTCAAGGTGGGGGCGGGGAGGGGGGAGGGTTAGAGAAAGCCTGCAAAGTGTAATGCTCTGCAGTGGGTAGGAGGTGTGACAGGAAAAAGCCTGCCAGTGTGACGCTCTGCAGTGGACAGATGGCCTGCAAAATTCTAGGGGCCAGAGATGCAGTTTTTAAAGATACAAAACTGTCAGTCATAGGTTCATTAGGCTAATTGGGTGTACAGAGGTGGAGTTAGGGAGGGACCTGGGAGGATCCAGGGAGTGCCTAATACTTAAAGGAACATGCACCCTTCACATCAACTGCGCATGCATTTTGCCCATAATTCACTGGGAGAAATCCGGGAGAGGCTAGAGAGGAGGTGTGGTTTTTTCCTTGAAACGTCATAAAGTCAACCAGTGGTCAGATTTGAGGTCAAATTCCTTTGAGAAGTACCTCATCCAGCTTGCAAATGGATGAGTCTTGTTTGGGCCTTCTACTAGAACAAAAGGAGATAGTGCCTTTAAAAGATTTACAGCTTGGGGGGGGGGGGGGGGAAGTGACTTTTACAACTTGATTGCACAGGCCGATGTCACAAACCGATATCACATACCTAAGTACCCAAACACAAATGAGATTTTTACAGACGGAAGTTACAACAATGTTTGTTATAAGACCACCCCAAAATATTCAGAGGCACCTCATCAGTATATGCTAATTAATGCTTCTTGACTAACTAACAATCCCAGCCAAAAGTAACCTCTCCTTCCTCTGAACACTTAGAATATATATTTCGGGGTACCATTCAACTAGAACATATCACAGTTTGTAGGTCCCTTGAGGTCAGCTAGGTGACACTGTAGATAGAGTGCAGAGCCTAGAATCAAGAAAATCTCAACTCAAATCTGACTTCAAACACTTACTAGCTGCAGGACCCTAGGAAAGTCACCTAACTCTGTTTGTCTCAGTTTCCTCCTCTGTAAAATAAGCTGGAGAGGGAAATGGCAAACTGCTCCAGCATCTTTGCCAAGAAAACCCCAAATGGGAACACAAAGAGTCAGATGTGACTGAAATGACTGAACAACAGCAACAGATTCCTTGAGGGCAAGGACTATGTGGTGGAAGCATCATGCACAGTGGAAATAGTTCAAGCTTTGGAGTCAGAGGACCTGGGTGCAAATCTTGCCTTTGTATGAGTCACCCAATTTCCTCACTGATAAAATAGAGGTAATAAGACCTGAACTGTCTACTATAACTGGTTTATTGGGAGACACAAATGAGATAATGTGTACATAGTGCTTTCTAAATGTTAACTGCTATTATTGCAGGGGTCATATATTCAACAAGAATCTACAAAAGAGGCAGGGCAGCAATTGAGTCTGGCCTTGACCTTGAGGGGGAGCTCTCAGTCATTTACTATTTCTGAAACATTGGGAGAGGCAGAGCTTGTTGTACCACAAAAATCTTTGCAGCAGCTTCTCAGCTTCTGCCAATTATTGGACAATTGCTGTCTTGGACAGACCATCCCTGTGTGTGGTTCTAACTACTCCCCACTAATTGTCACTCTCCCAGTCAAACCTCAGAAAGACAAAAATAAATATGGGATCAGAGTTTTAGAGCTGGCAGGGACTTTAGATGTCCCTCCCATGTTACAGAGGAGGAAATGGAAGACCATATCAGTGCAGTGACTAACAGAAGGCAGAATTTGAACCTAGGTCTTCTGACTCCAAACCCAGCCTTCTTTCTACTACATCAGATTAAGGCTGGGATAGAGAAACATTCTGAGGGTGATCTAGACAGAAAGAGAGAGGACCAAAAACTAATCATCTCCCCACTGGAGGGTGGGATGCATGTAGAGGGGGAGGGAAAGGACAACACAAGAAGTTCTTTCATAGAAGACTCAGGATCATGCATTATCATAAAGGCAAAGAAGGAGAGTCTCAAGGAGGGCAGGAGCAGTCAATCTAAAGGGTTACATGCATAACAAAGAAAAGTTAATGAGGACCGAAAAAAAGGTTGTTGAGGAGAGGATTCTGGAAAGATGGTGGAGTAGGTCAGAAAATTCCAAACTCTCAAAGTTGTTCCCCATAAACAAAGCAAAATAGCACCTAAAGGTGAATGTAGATCAGTAAAAATAAACAAGAGTTGGGGCAGAACAGTGGTCCTCCTATGATAATTGGAGAAAATCTGAAGAAAAATCCCAGAACTGAGATTTGGTCCCTGTGAAGTCTAAACACCTCCAGGCTAGTTCCCCTGAAACAGCAAGTGTGAGCCCTGGGGCTAGCTGGGTTGGGGGATAGCCTTGGTCCTAGACACAGGCATTTTCTCATACATAACACCATCCCACCCCCCTCCTAGATAGCATAGGGAGTCCGATGTCTGAGTGAAGTAAGATTTTGGGTACCTCTGCTAATGAGGGATACCAGACCCAGCTGTGCTGCTGAGACATGGCCCTGGGCAAGAAAGAACCAGCACACACACCATGAATACAGAAGCAGTAGGGTGGGGACACCATTGGCTGTGGGTACTTATAGGAGGGTCGAGTTCTTGGTTTTGGTTCCAGGCCAGATGGGAGAACTGAAGAAGGATCTGAGGCCATAGGCATCACCTCCCATCCAGGACTAGAGGTGATTGTAATAATAAGCTGCTACAAAATTTTTTTAAAAAATGAGCAGGCAAAGGAGAAAGAACCCAACTAAAGAAAGTTACTATGGGAATGGAGCAGACCAGAGTTCCTCTTGAGAGGAGGATGTTGAAGAGAAATGTGAAATGGTCACCTGCCCAAAAAGAATGCATAGAAGAACTTAAAAGATTTTAAAAATCAAATGAAAGAGATTAAGGAAAAGTTAAAAAAAAATAAGAACAATCCAAGAAAAACCAAGAAGATTATGAAAAGAAAGTTAACTGACTGGAAAAGGAGATCCAGAATTTTAAAGAAAACAACTCTTTGAAAATTAGAATTGGACAAGGGGAAGCCAGCGAAGTTAAAAGAAATCAAGAAATAATAAAATAAAAAAATGAAAAACTAGAAGAGAATGTAAAACATCTCATAAGAAAAACAACTGATCTGGAGAACAGATCAAGAAGAGAAAACAGGGTGTGGCTAGGTGACTAGTGAATAGAGCACCAGCCCTGGAGTCAGGAGGACCTGAGTTCAAATCTGATCTCAGACACTTAACATTTACTAACTGTGTGATCTTGAGCAAGTCACTTAATCCCAATTGTCCTGCCTTCCCCTCTCCAAAAAAAAAAGAAGAGAAAACATAAACATAGTCAGACTACCTGAAAGCTACAATAAACAAAAAGAATCTTGATATAATAATACAAGAAATAATTAAAGAAAATTGCCCTGAAGTGTTAGGACAAGAGGACAAAGTAGAAATAGGAAAAAAAAATCCACTAATCACCATCTGAAAGAGATCCTATGAGGAAAACCTACCAGAATGTCATAGTTAATTTCAAAAACCCCCAGCTCAAGGAGAAAGTATTGGGTAGCAAGAAAAAAAAAACAATTCAAATATATCAGAGCCACAATTAAAATCATAAAGACCTAGCAGTGGTGACACTAAAAAACTGCAGGTCTTGGACCAATATATATCGAAGAGCAAAAGAAATGGGATTGTGGTTGAAAAAATCATACTCAGCAAGGTTAAGCATAATTCTCAGTGATAAAAAGAGTGAGTGAGAGAGAGAGAGAGAGATATTCAATGAATTGCCAGATTTTCAGGATTTTGTTGCAAAAACACCCTGAACTTAGATAATTTGACATACAAGATCCAAGAGAAATGTAAGGTCCACATCAAAGACTAAATACAAGAGACTCAATAAGGACAGACCGTTTACTTTTTATATGAGGAAATGTAAAATGTATATCTAAGATTGTTATTAATAATTAGGTAATTCAAAAGAAATATTGGAGTAGACCTGAGTATGATGTGATTCTAAAAAATAAAACTAGAGAAATGTAAAAAGAGTAATTATCTTATACAAATGAGGGACAAGAGGAAGAAATGACACAGAGGAATTAGATGGAAGAGGAAGGCTGGTAGTTCTGGAAACCTACTCTTATTAGGAATGGGGTTGAAGAGGGAATGATATACTCACACTCACACACACATGTTTAGAAGGGTATAAAAGTCTTCTAAATACAGAAAGAAATAAAAGGTTAAGGGGATACAGAGGGGGAGAGAGGATAAAAGAGGGATTTTTAGAGGGAACCCTACTCATATCAGATCCGGGGTAAAGAGAGAACAATATATACATTTAGAAAGGGATATAAGTCTCCTAAATTTATGAAGAAATCGGAGAGTTGAGAGAATACGACAAGGTGGGGGGCAGGGGGGGGAAGCACTGTATAGAAGGGTGCCTAGATTAACAGGGATGGGATAAAGAGAGGAAAACAAACATATTTGGAGGGCTACAAAAGTCTTCAGATAGAAACAAGAGGGTAAAGGAAAGTGTTTCAGGGAGAGGATAAGAGAGGGATCTTGGGGGTACAGGTTAAGCAATAGGAGGACAAAGTAGTGGGTAGAATGCAGAAGAGTCAGGAGGGATAGGAAATAAGAGATACAAACATAAAATGAAGATCAGGAGTAGAATTTATTAGGAAAAAAGCAGGAGTAGTGATTGTGATCTCAGGCAAAGTTAAAGCTAAAATAGATTTAATCAAAAGAGAAAAATAGGGAAACTACACTATATGTTACTCATATTATTACTGTTTTAGACTAAAATAACTAAGCACCATAAGGTTGGAATATTGCTGTGGTGTAGAAAATAATGAGTTGGTGGACTTAGAAAAATATGGAAAGATGTCGACTTATAAGGGAAGATGTCATCCCTCCTCAGAGAAAAAGAGGACAGACAAGTATAGTATAGTCTTACAGAAATGCATATGAATGTAAATGTCTATATACGAGTATGAATATAGATATCTAAGTATATCTATGTGTATGTAAGTGTATGTATATATATGTTTGTATGCATGTATGTGTGTGTGTGTATTCATGCTTAATTATACCTTCTTGGGGAAGGGGTGGGAGAAAGGGAGAGAAAAGAACAAAGTAAAAAGGGCACAACAGAGAACAAAAGAAAATTTATAAGGAAGCAAAGAAAAGATGGACAGCTCCCAACACAATGTGCAGTGTTTATTATATAGGCTTTCTTGAAATGGAAATTTATTGCTATATATTTTGAATCCTCTCTTAAATGCTGCTGTGCATATGGAAATGGTTTTTTCTTCTGCATTTAAGTTTATAATACGCATCTTTTTTCTTTTCTTATGGTGCATTTAAGTTTAAAAGAAATTCTTTTAGAAAAGGTATCTTGATCTGGCTGGTCACGGGAGATGTTGCTTTCTAAAGCATTTCCTTTAAGGCTGGCTTCCTTTTTATTTTGAAATAGTAACTCATAATTCATGAGGGCTGATTACTTTTCTTGAAACCAGAGATGCACCATTTTTGGCTAGTGTGAATTTCACACATAAGACAAGCAAATAGTTTTGTTTGCAGCTAATCTCACTTGCAACAGATTCACGACTTATGGTAAGCTAATAGCTATCAGCTAAGACACACAGAGAATACTGTAGTGCACTTCAGATGGAAGAGTGTGTGTGTGTGTGTGTGTGTGTGTGTGTGTGTGTATGAAATGCTCTTTGGAAGTCAGTCTTGTGTCTTTGCAATGTTTTGGGTTTGTTTGTTTTTTTTTCTTCCCAGTAGGTTCTGTGCTCTTCAAATGTAAACATCAGAATTGAACTACAGGACACCCATAATGAGCAAAATCTCAAGGAGGCCTCCTACCATACTTGAAAGCCCTTCTTTTCCACTCTTACTAAACATACAATATCCATACTAAATGTTTTCTTCTTTCATCACAAAGCATAGTATCATATGGTTCAGTGGAAACAGGAATAACTTTGGAGCAAAATAACCTGAGTTCAAATCCTGTCATTACTCTATATGTGACCTTGGACAACTCACTTAATTTGAGTTTGCCTTAATTGTCTCATCTATAAAAATCTGGGCAATGTCTTGGAGACATCTAACATCTATTTCAGCTCTAAATCAGCCAGGTGGTGCAGGAGACAGAGTGCTGGGCCTAGAGTAGGGAAGATCTGAAAATTTGGCTTCAGACACCTGTGTTGGCCTGGGCAAGTCACTTAACCTTTGCCTGCCTTGGTTGTCTTTTTCTTTTTACTGTAAAGTGGAAATAATAATAGCACCTACATTACAAGGTTGTTGTGGGGGTGAAATGAGACAATATTTCCAAAGTTTGGCATAATGCCTGACACAGTTAGGAGTTTAATAAATGCTTGTTTACTTTTCCCCACCCATCAAAAAATAATTCTATTTCTTGAATGCCTCTTTTTTTGGTATATTTTTAAGTAAAACATAACTTTAATTAGACAGACATTTGCCTTCCATGCCACAAAATTAAAAAACATCACTGTAGACAAAAAATATATATATATAACTTATCCTTACAATTCCTGCTTAAGAACTTTCAGAGTAGGAGTCATGGACCACCCTCGTTTTCTTGTCCTTGACTTCTTTGCATTGTCTTCTCTATATGACTAATCTCACTCTAAAAGCTAAGCATTATCTGTATCTGAAAAGAGGATTATAATGACTTATGGTAAGCTAATAGCTATCCGATAAGGTGCCCGGAGAATACTGTAGTGCATTTCAGAGGGAAGGAGGGGTGAAATGCTCTTTGGAAGTCAATCTTGTATCTTTGCAGTGGTTTGGACTTGGTTTTATTTTTCTTCCCAGTAGGTTCTGTGCTCTTCAAATGTGAATATCAAAATCGATCTACAGGATACCCATAATTGTAATGCCCATTGCTTATGACGTAAACTTCTTGTTTTCTGAAGCATTTCCTTTAAGGCTGGCTTCCTTTTTATTTTGAAGAAGCAATTCTTAACTCGTTAGGGCTGATTAATTTTTTTCAAATCAGAGATGCACCATTTCCAGCTAGTGTGAATTTCACACACAAGACAAGCAAATAGTTCTATTTCCAGCTAATGTCACTTGCAACAGATTCACGGTATATAATCTTACCTAGGTCTCCTACCATGCTCGAAAGCCCTTTCCTTCCACTCTTAACAAATGTACAATAACTATACAAAATGGTTTTTTCTTTCATCTCAACGCCTATGTGGGTGGTTGGTCTTTCTGTCTCAGGTTTCTCCCTATTTCAGTTCATCCTCCATCTGTTTGTCAAAGTGTCCTTCACTTCAATCCAATTCATTTGCATGTCACAGCATCACATCCCAGATGTCACAGTCCTCTTCAAGAACAAGGGACAAAGAACAACCTCTGGGAGTAGAAAGAGGAGCTACCCCACTGGGGATCCAGCTGGAACTGGCCCCTTGGGCAAAACAGCTCCACTTCTCCCTTGGTTCAGAGTGAATATAAACAGCAATTGTTTCTGTTTTGACCAGAAACCCTGAGGGTCTTCCCCTCCCAGATTGATTTTTTTTGGGGGGGGACTAGGTAAAAGAGGCCATTCTCCACCTCATTTGTTACCTAGCCTTAATCACTGAATAGGCACTGCTTCAGTCAGTCTGGGACCTGTTAAAGACCTTACCTTAAAAAGGTCAAGGTCTCCCACTGCATCTGGGGGCCATCTCCAGTCATCCTGATCTATATCTTGCCACTGGACCCAGAGGGCTCTGGAGAAGAGGGTGAGGCTGGTGACTTTGTACAACCCTCCCTCACTTAACAACCAATTCACTTGCAAGTCATGGCATTATCTTCCTAATGTCATGGTTCTCTTTTAGAAGGAAAGGCAAACAACAAAGATCTAACTGTGTCAGCCTCAAGTCAGTGAACTTCAGTAGCTCCCTGTTACCTCTGGGATCAAATACAAAAACCCTCTGGCTTTTAAGGGCTTATACCACCTGGGTCCTTACTTCCTTTCCTACCCTTCTTACTCTTTATTCACATCCACATAATCTGTGATCCAATGACACTGACCTTCTTGCTATTCCTGACATAGTATTTCCTGACTCTATGCCTTTTCTCAGGCTGTCTCTCATACCTGAAACATTCTTCTTTTCTCCTCTGCCTCCTGGTTTCCTTTGCTTCCTTCAGGTCTCAGCTAAAGTACTATCTTCTGCAAGAAACCTTTCCCAGTCCTTAATTTTAGTGCCTCCCCTCTGCAATTATCCCTAATTTATCTTGTGTATATCTTGCTTACACATAGTTGTTTCCATGTGGTCTCTGCCATTAGACTGTGAGATCTTTGGCAACAGGGGCTGCCTTTTGTCTTTCTTTGTATCTTCAGTATTTAGCGCAGTACCTGGCACATAGTATTCACTTGTTGCTTGTTGACTTGTTGACTGACATATAGAGATGACCTAGAATCGTACTTAACTTATAAGGCCAAGTTCAAACAATGTGAATCTCCATAGTTGTGCCTAGTCCATTCCATAGAACCTTTTTTCCCCTTAAGCATTAATATTGTCTCTATTTCTTCCTTCTGGTCATTAAGGTTAATACCAGAACCTCTCCATATGCCTCTATTTCACTTCTATCCTACCCTCTCCAGGACCTTGCTCCAATGGTCATTTCCTCTAAATCATGAAATCAAAGTATCTCCAAGATGGAAAGAGTCTCAGGAGCCATATAATCCAACCCATCCCTGAACAAGAATCCCCTTTATAACATATCTAGTTTTTGCTTGAAGACCTCTAGGGAGGAGGAACTCACTATCCCCCAAGAAATTAATGGAATCTTTTATGTTATTATGAAGCTATCCCTTATATCAAAGCTAAATCTGCCTGTGAAATTTTCATTCATTGCTCTTAGTGTTATTTTGTGGGATCAAGTCTGATGCCTCATCCATGTCACAAGCCCTTCAAATACTTAAGGACATATGTCATGCCCTTTCCCCTTCATTCCTCTCCATATCTTCTCTTGTCCAGGTTAAACATTATGAGTTCTTTTGACTAATCCTCAGCTATCATCTTGAACTCCATCACCATCACTCTTATGGATACTCTCCAGTTTGTCAGAGTAGGTCCTAAAATATGTCACATGGAACTGAGCTTCAGAATTTAGGTGTGGCATTGACGCGGTAGCCTTTGTAATATTCTTTGGTGTGATTTTATAATTTTGAAATATTATTGTAACTTCAGTCTTGTGTTAAGTTGTAAAAGCCATAAAGCATTAACTCTGCCCTTTCCTCGCCCTACAGCTGTAAAGCATTAAATCTGTGCCTTCCCTGCACCCAGCCTAGAGGTATTTCCTCTGAAACCATTAACTTTATAGCTATGATAACAAGAATCTTTTCAAGGCACTACCTCCTTTTGTTCTAGTAAACAAGACTCATCCATTTGCAAACTGGATGGGTACATCTCATTTAAATTTGACCTCAAATCTGACCGCTGGTTGACTTTATGACATTTCAAGGCAAAAACCACACCTCCAGCTCAAAGCACCCTGCAGTTTCTCCCAGTGAATTATGGGCAAAGCACATGCGCAGTTGATGTGAAGGGTGCGTGTTCCTTTAAGTATTAGTCACTCCCTGGCTCCTCCCTAACTCTACCTTTGTACACCTAATTAGCCTAATGAACTTATGACTGACAGTTTTAGGTCTTTAAAAACTGCATGTCTAGTTCCCACACTTTGCTGGCCATCTGCCCACTGAAGAGCATCACACTTTGCAGGCTTTCTCTGACACTCCCCCCACCCCACCCCCCTTACACTTTGCAGGCTTTTTCTAGCAGGTCTCCTTACCCCACCCCTTTTGCCCTTGTGTAACAATAAACTTTTATAAATCTGCCAAAGGACAGCTGTGTCCAGTAATTCTTTTTGGACGCTGAACCTAGAAAGGATTCCAATAGAAATCCCTCATACTTATACCTCTTCATTTTGACCAGAATAGAGCACCAATGAACTATCACCTTCCTAGTCCTGAACTTTATGCTTCTCAAGGTACCCTAAGATCATATCAATTTTCATGGCTATCTTATCCCACTGTTGATTCATATTGAAGGGCAAAGTCTATTAAAATTCTGAATCTGCTCTCTAGCCATTCCTCCCTCATTTTGTACCTCTGAAAAATATTTTAAACTCAGACATAAAATTTACATTTATCTTGATAATCATTAAAAATCATATTTTGACCAAAGTCTAAATTAATCAAACAGATTACTTTGCCTCATTTTAAAAAGGCTCTTTTTCTGTGTCAGCCACTCCAGAGACCAGATAATGTTAGGAGTAGGATTTAAAACGGGTATCCAGAGATCATAAATTCCAAACAGACCCAGCTTTGTCTTGCTCTTTGAGTGAGCTTGGAGAACACCTCTCCTTATATTAACAAACCAGATGAGGCTTTATGGCCCTTAAGGATGAGACCCTCAATTTGAGACATTAACTTGAGTAATGGGACTTTTTCTTATCTTAATATTTTCTGAACATATATCATGTTTTGGAATGTTAATGGTAAAGAAAACACAGATATTCTGAATCATAATTTCAATTGACACTTTGTCAACCCTTTTGTTTTATTGTATTTACCATTTATTCAATTAAGAAAATTCCTTTTTTCTCATACAATAATTAAACATTTATGGGGATCATAAATTTGTGTGACACAGCCATCCTGGATTGGGATGGTCCTAAAATATATTTAAGCTATCTCATCCTTTTGTTCATCAGTCAGGACTCAGCTCCTTCACTCCTTGTACAAGTCTGTTACCTTTGGTGAATAAATTCTGTAACTGTATATTGCCATTTTTTTATCTCCTTTAACCAAATCTTTAATAGAAGTCAACAAGCTCAATTAAAGTTCATCTTATTAGATTTGCTATAATCTAGCTTGTTGGACTTTTTATAGATCAGAACTGCCTCCCAATGTGACTGTCCTTCTGAGCTTTGTGTGATAAACTAATTAGATAAGCATGTCATCTTGGCTTCCATCCAAGTCATTAATAAACATGTTAAACAACCAAGGGCCAAGTACAGAGTCCTAGGAGACCACTATAGAGACCTCAGTGGACACTGAACCATTAAGGACCATAGTTTGGATCTGGTCATCCAATCAGATCCAAATCCACTAAACCAGTGGTATCAAACACCAAGGGAAGTGAACATGTGGGGGCCTGCATTTTGACTTAGAAAGCCATAAATTAACATTATTTATGTTGTATCGCGTTTTTATTTGCTTTGTAAATAATTTTAATCTAGTTCCCACAGTTACTTATTGCTTCTTTAGGCACAAAGTCTCTGAGTTTGACATCTTTGCACTAAACTATACTATTGTATAACCTATATCTTTCTATATTTTCCATAAAAATAGCAGGAGATTCTTTGTTAAATTCTCAGCCCTTTTCTATCACAGATTGCAATATGGAGTGATCACTTCCCTTTAAGGTCTCTGTCATCTCTATCTTAACAACTAATTGTCAGGAAGTAGAATCAAGACACATATCTACTTCTTCATGAAAAACCACACTGCTCACATTAGGGATGAATTCTATCAGGGAGGATAGAAGGGGTAGGTTGTGAGTGGCAGGAATAATTCTAGTCATCCTGGAAGCATGTGCATGTGTAATATACACATAAGTCTATGTATACATATATATAAATATATGTATATGTTTGTGTACATATGCATCTTTATATATGTACAGGCATATTGAATTTGAAATGCTTTCCCACTATTTCCTCCTTGACACTGAGCTATGAATATGAGACAGAAATTAAATGAAAGCAGACTAGTTCCTACACTTCTGCATGTGCAAACTACTTATAATTCTTTTGCATTTAGTTTCCAAGGCGTGGTGAGAAGCTAAACTTAAGCCTATAAGCAGAGATAATTACCCTGTCTGGAATTCAGGGGACACTACCCAATACTTTATTACTAATAGCAATAGTCACTCACAACAGCAAATAATACCTACCGTGGGGGATACAGGAGAAGTACAAGGCAGAATATTGTTTCTCAAGAAGCTTTCATTGGAGAATGAAGAGGTACATTCACAAAACGAAAAGAGAATAATAGAAAACCACGTTGTTTTGGGCAGAGTAGGGGATTGAAGATTTGTTGAATTTGTTAACTTAAGTGATAAAATGCATATTGTATGTGACAGGTGCTTGGATATCTGAATGAATGAACAAACCAATGTGTGAAATTGAACATGTGGTACAAAAAAAAGAGAAGGAAACAAGCACTTTACTATGTGCCTACTATGTGCCAGACCCTGTGCTAAGTGCAATAGGAATGTTACCTCATTTAATCCTCACAACAACCCTGATAAGTAAGTGTTCTATTTATTCCCATTTAATAGTTGAGAAAACTGAGGCTAACTAAATTACGCACAATCACATAGCTAGTAAGTTTCTGAGGCTGAATTTGAACTCACACTTTCCTGACTGGAGACCCAGGGCTCTATCTACTGCTTCATCTGGTTGTCCCAGGATATAAGGCCTGCAAAATTTTGAGGAAAGGGTAAATCATTGCGGAGTAGGGGAAATCATTTCAGAAGGCTTCATTAGTAGAGTAATGCTCTGATTGTGCCTTGAATGATTGATGAGCTATAGGCTCTGGGAACCCCCTTGAACTCTAGATCTTCCCACTTGATGAAACATTTGCCTGGGGCCATAAGCCTGTTATTATAGCTAGGCCCAAATCTCTTCCTCTTACTAGCCTAGCCCTCCTTGTCCATCCACTTTCCACCCTTGAATTTATCAAAATATCTATACCCAAATCAACTGTTAGACCCTTGAACTGGCCTAGCCCACCACTGTCTATCAACTTCAGGTAGCCTCCAGGAACTTCACTCATTTACTAGAGTCTGACCTCATTAACTCCTCCTGAAGATCTTCCTCAAACTCCTCCTCTAGACCACCCCTAGATTCCTCCCACAACCTTTCTGTATATAAGACCCCATCTTGCCTCCATGTGGTGTGAGAGTGCCATAGAATTTTCTAGCACAGACTTGTTCTGTGTCCAATACAACAAGCCTGCTTGTCCAATACAAGCCTTACAGATACCAAGGCTCCTTAAGTGTCTGCCCAATATGGTGAACTTTTAATAAACTTTGCTTTTCTTTGGCTAAGAGAAGACTTGAGTTGAATTCATTTGGCAGGATCTGGCCTGTTGGTATTTTGGGGTCTTGTGCACCCCTAACCCTAGATCTCAACATTTTTATACTAACTTCTTCATAATGAGTTGAGCTTTGATAGAAGAATATTCTAGATCCCCAACAAGCAAAGGCAAAAGATGGAAAGAGAATGTCAGAAGGTTGGGAAGGAAGAGTAGGATATCAGAGTGATTGGAATAAGGGAAAAATTCTATTGTAAAGAAGAAGGAGAGCCTAGCACAATGCTCAGTACAAAGTATACACTTTATACATGCTTTTTCTTAGTGTTGTTGGAAAGATAGGGTGGTGTTCAATCATGGAAGGCTGAGGCAGAGGAATTAGACTCATGCTGTGCCTGAGCTATTATTTATGCTCATTTTATTATGGAGAAACAGATAATTAAAAAGTGACTGGCTTATAGTCACCTAACATCCTGGCCCCAGACTACTGCTCACAAATCCTACTACTTCTCAAGATAATATGGATGGAAGGTGAGGACCTGCCTCATAGTAGGACAAAATAGACAATTAAACAACATTTTTTATTAGTGACTTAGATGAAGGCACAATTGGTATACTTAGGAAATTTGCAGATGACACAGAGCAGTAAGAATAATTATTATGATTAAATTCAATGAACATTTATTAAGTGCCTATGCCAGGCATTGTACCATGTGAGGATATGAATAAGAAAAAGAGTAGACTTCACCCTCAAGGAGTTTACAATCTGATTGGGGCAGACAGCACACCAAAGAAAGCTGAAAAGAATGGGGGTGGGGTTGGGAGGGTGGGAGGAGCCCCAAGGGAAACAGAGCAGAGGCATGGTATTCTGTGCAGTAGAGGCCAAGCAGAACTGCTGATGGAAGATGGATAAAGGGTGTGAGCTTTCTATAAAGGAAGGCTTCGAGAGGAATTTAATGCTCCACCCTCAGTCTTCCAGTCATAGGGGAAAGGCAACTAGGTCGAGTTGAGAAGATATTGAATATCAAAACCTGAGTTGGGATTCCAAAATTGGAATCCACATACAGGAAGATGACATTGAATAAGAATAAATGTAATTTTAAAATGGTAATAATAATTGTAATAAATTATATATAATAGTTTATAATATTTTATAATAGTTTGTTATGTATAACAAAAACAAATGTGAAGTTATTATTATTGAATTAAGAGATTGGTTTTGGAGACATAGACCTTGGTTTCAAATCCTATCTCTACCACTTACCAGCTCTGTGACCTTGGACAAATCCCTTGCCCTTTCTGAGTCTTAGCTTCCTCATCAATAAAGTAAGGGGATTTAATTATGTGACACTTTAGATTATGTGGCTCCTTACAGCTCTAAATTTGATCAGTCAATAAACCTAAAAGATCTAAAAATTAGACATCTCCTATGTGCCAGGTCCTATGATCCTAAGATTATAGATATAGCAGTAAACAGCTCATGTGAAAAGGACCTGGGATTTTAGTGAATGGCAACTGTCAGTAAGAAAAAAATAAAACAATAAAAACTCCTTAGCAATTAGAGCAGCCTACAGGAGTATGGACTTCCTTAAGAAGTCCTGATGAATTCCTGATCATGAGAGGCCACCAGCTAGAGGTTGGCTGAACATTTTTGGGGATGCTATAGAGAGAATTTTTGCCTAGGTATACATGGAAAACTTGATCTCTGAGGTACCTTCCAGTGTTTAGAGTTTATGAAATCAAGATTTAGTTGTTCTTCTTGACTCTCAATTTTTCTACAATGATTGGGAATGGAAGATTTTCCAGGAGATCTCTGACTCACATTTCAAATCACTGTAGGCCTATGCTTCCAGAGAAAATTCATGGAGTTAACTTTATTAACAAATGTACGAGTTTTAAAAAAGAAAGACACCCGACATTTTTAGTTTGAATAATACTTCTCTGAGACGATTCACAAGGTTTTGTGTCTCTAAATAGAAATGAGAAGGGGAAGATAGGAAAGAGAGTTGGATCAATTGGCCTGTTATAATTATTTTATTTAAAATTCTTATTTTTTAAATTGTAATGCTTTGGAATAGACTAATTTGAAGTTCTACTTTATCATAATGAATTTCTCTTATATTTTAATAGGTGCTTGGTTTAGTCTAGTCAAGCAAATCAATTCTAGTCTTTTCTATAGAAGGGCTATAATTTAGTCATATTCATCTCCAGATTTGTGGAAAGTTTTGACCTTCCCCCATGAAGTACATCCCTACTTAAGCATATTGGGTTCCCATGTTGATTATTCACTAATAACTTGTTGGGATGCTCCAGTGTAGTGTTAAGATGACTGAATCTTTATTATTATGCCAGAGGAACACAAGCTCTGGTAGGTTCTAACAAGCTGGAAAAATTTTGAGCATGATCAAGCGGTAAACTCTCCATCTATTGTCTAAAGACCACCTTGTCTAAGTTTCAGAGAGGCCTGTCATCATCACCTAAGGTGGGGCAGCTCGTGATGAATTATTTGGTCCATATTGATCTTCCTTTTCTCTAAAGTACTACAATAACTGCATTCTCCATTAAATATTCAATTTTGTTTACTCATAGTTCATCCATTCAAAAAACTTCTGCAAATCATTATGCCATCAACTAAGACTTGGAGTGATTGTATAGGATCTGAACTGAAGTGAAAAAGTACTTACTTGGACAGAATCATAGATCTTTAGAAGTTTAAGGAAATAGTATTTTGGTAGAGAATAAATTTGGCCTTTTGGTCTTCAAAACAGGTTAGTTGAAATATTTTACTCATTTAATTTTTACAGGTTTGTATAATTTATTTATTTATTAATGATGCTTCGGCCTCACAGGGTCCTAAATAGAAGCCCTCTAGTCTACTCTCCTCCTTCCCCTCTCCCATTTTCCAAATAAGAAACCTGAAGTCCTGAATGCAACATGGTACAGCAAGAGAGAGCTAGATTTGGAGTTGAGAAGAACTGGATTCATATCTCACTTGTGACATTTACCAGCTTTGTGAGCAGGGACAAGTCACTTAATTTCCCTGGGCTCAGACTCCTTATCTTTTAAATGAGGATAATAATACTTCACACAGTTGTCTCGAGGTTCAAATGAGAAAATGTATGTAAGCTGCCTTGAAAACGTTCAATACAGTATGAGTGTGAATTATTATTATTAACTTGCCCAAGGTCATACAGGATGAGGATTGAGCCCATGCCATGGTATCTGACTCCAAATCAAGTGCTATTTTCCACAGGACCACATTGTTTCCCATGTTAACATAATCCATTCTCGATCAGTTTGGGAATACAATTTGTTTTAGCCTACTAAATTTAGAAGCAGACTTTGTCATTGCCTATGTCATGTGGCAGAAGGAAATACTTGATTTAGAAACAGGCCCTGGACTGGATTATATGTTAGAATTTTTTTACTATTAAAAGTTCATATATATTTGAAGGATATGGGGATTTTCTTTTTGATGTGCTTATCACTGATGAATTTAGTACTAATGTGGAGACTTTACTATATATGATATTAACTATCATGTCTTTCCCCCTACCCTTCCTACTCCCAGGGCTTCTCTTTACTAGTCTAAACATGCTCCAGTCCCTTCAACCAATCCTTAAACAATCTAGCTTCAGGTGTTCTCAGCATTTTGATGTCTGCCTCTGTAGGAGATCCAGCTTGTGAATGTGGTACCCAGAGCTGAAGATGTTATGTGGTCTGTCTAGTAGAGAGCCTAGAATTATAACCTCCAATCTTCTAAATGCTGAGGGAAGCTCTGGGGTAAGGAAGCAGCTGAGGCATGGTGTGAAGACCAGAGACTTAGAATCAGAGCCAAGAAGGGAATGATGGATGGTTTCATGTTCTCAATAGATTATGAAGAAGTGGAGCTGAAAAAAGACTGTAGAAATTAAGTAGCAGTAGGTGATGAGTGACCATAGTGAAGGCAAGTATAAATGGAGTTGATAGGCATGGAAATGAAACTTCAAAAAGACAAGAGAGTGGGTGATAAGGAAGTAGAAATAGTAGTAAAGCTGATATAGATAATGGTTTGACTATGAAATGAAAGCAAATTAAAAACTCAATTAAAATTGTTGAAATGGTAGGGTTGAGTTAAGGTGGGGTTTTTAATTTTTTTTAAAATACGGGAGACCTAAGTATCTTGGAAGGTAAATGGGAATAAACTTATTAGATAAGGAGGGATTTAAGATATTAGTAAGTAATGTGTGAAAACAAGATCTTTGAGGAGATAGGAAGAAATGGAATTCCTAGCACAGATAGAGGGTTCATTTTCTAGAAGAGTCTGTTCCTTTGGGACTACACATGTGACTGACACAAGTGGAGGGACGTAAAAGAACACCTCAGACTCATATCTGAACAAAAATCCTCTCTACAACATACTCAACAAATGGGCATCCAGCTGCTTGAACTTACTACATTTAAAGATAGATCATTCCATTGCTGGACAGATCTAATCGCTAGGAAGGTTTCCTTCTCTCAAGCAAAATCTACCTCTCTACACAATATTCTAGACAGTCTGGCCAGGGCACAATGCAGCAAGACAATTACGTGCACACTATTATCCTCTTACTGCAATCGAAATGTTCTGGACATTATGCTACTCTTAATGGAGTCCAAGATTGCATTAGTATGTTTTTTGGCAGACATTCAGACTGAATACAGACACAAGAGAGGGAGTAAACAAATCTATGTGAGCTTGGCTGAAGCCACACCCACCATGTCTCAAGCAATAGAAATTGACTGTCAAATGCAGGGATAGAGAGACTGGAAAAGCCAGGCATGGAACAATAATCATTCAGGCAATACAGACGAGGCCTCTTTGCACTAGTTGATGCCCCTAGTGTAGGCAGCTGACAATTAGCCTTTGAAAGCAAGAGATCTGAGAAGAGTGATCCCAATCTAGCTGTGAGAGGTTATTGCAGCAGGAGAAGCTAGACAGAATCACAGTTGAAAAGCTGGTGAAGGACAGTGTGTGAGGAATTTGTGTTTTTCCTTGACTAATACCACTATAGAAGGGGTTATTACACATTTCAGGGGGTTCACGAACTTGGATGGGAAAAAAATGACATCTTTATTTTTTCTGCTAACCTCTGACATTTAGCATTTCCTTCAATGATGAATGTGGGCAACAAATCATATTCTGAAAAGGGGTCTATAGGTTTTACTAGACTGCCAAAGGAGTTCATAACATAAAAGGGTACAAAACCATGATCTGGAGAGTAGGCCTGGGCTGGGCCTCCAAGCTATATAGACTAAACTAAAGGAAGGTTACTTTGGGGGTCATTTCCCTCTGGTGAGATGACTAACCCAGGACATGCCTCTGAATCCCTCCAGATTGACATAGTTATATATCAGAAAGACAGAGGTCTATAAAGGAGCTCTGCTCTCTCCTGGAATAAAGAAGGTACCCAGACCATTTCCCTTTGATCCCAATTTCAGGATGTGGTCCAGGAAAAAATATTCTTCCAACCAGAGAAAATAGGTTCTGGCCACAAGATGATGTAGGGCAGATTTCCAGGATAAACAGTTTTAAATATGTGTTCTGTTAGTAGGTCTCTTTAAATATTACCAACATGAACGGAATAGGTTATTACTGAGCCAGAAGAAAAGACAAATAATAATTAAGAGAAACATGGGAAGACTTATATGAACCAATATAGAACAAAGCAGGAAGACCCAGGAGAACAATAAACATGATGACGATAACAGGAATGCAAACAACAGTGAAAGACAGTTAATACAGATTACTTGGAAGGACTAATCTTGATCCCAGGGAGCAGATGAATATTTACAAAAATATAAAATATACAATTTAAGAAAACAAGAAATAGAGACTTTAAATAAGGTAATATCAGAAAAAGAAATTCAGTCAGTCGTAAGTGAACTCATTAAAAGACAAAACAACAGCAACAACAAAACAACCCAAACAGCAAAAAACCAGGGGTGGAGCCAAGATGGTGAAGAAAAGGCAGCAACTCTCCTGAGCTCTTCCCCAACCCCTCTGAACACCTGTAAGTGATGCCATAAAACAAATCCTGGAGCAGCAGAACCCACAAAAAGATGGGTAAAATAATTTTACAGCCAAAGGCAGGAGGTTGACAAAGGTTGGTAGGAAAGGTCGGTTGCACCTGGGTGAAAGTGGAGCAGAGACCAGCGCGGGTATCCCATTGCAGACCCAACCCAAACAAACCAGGAGTAGCCTTTGAGAGCTACTGAATCTGCAGCAAAAGGAGTTCTAAGCCCACAGACAGTAAGGGGGTCAAACAACTGGTCAGAAGGAGACCTCTTTGCTAGCACTGAGGCAGGACTCTGTTGCTTTGTCCATACTTGGATCTGGGTCACAGTCCTGAGTGGCAGTCTCAAGGCAAGGAGGAGTACTAGGACACCACGGCTCAAGGCTGTAGTGGATCAGGGACCCTCATCACATTTCCAGGGCAGAAAAGATTGCTTGTGGTCACTCACAGACCAGAGAACAGGTCAGTAGAGGAGTAAACAGCTCTCTTTAGATCAGACCACTTTGGAAGAACTGAAAACTTACTTACAAGTCCTTAGAAGTATCTCTGAAAATAGCTGCACAAAACCCCTGAGGCTTGGGACAGTGTATTCTCTCCCCTGGAAGCAGAGCTCTACTTTAACAAAAAGCTAAAACTCAAGAAATAGGCTGAGAAAATGAGCAAACAACAGAAAAAAATCTGACTATAAAAAGTTACTATGGTGACAAAGAAGATCAAAACGTATGCTCAGAAGAAGATAACAGAGTCAGAGCTCCTTCATCCAAAGCCTCAAAGAAAACTATGAATTGGTCTGGGGTGGCTAGATGGCACAGTGAATAGAGTACTGGCCCTGGAGTCAAGAGGACCTGAATTCAAATCTGACCTCAGACACTTAACATTTACTAGCTGTGTGACCTTGGGCAAGTCACTTAACCCCAATTGCCTTGCCCTCCCCCCTTCCAAAAGCAAAAAAACACAATATGAATTGGTATCAGGACATGGAAGAGCTCAAAAAAAATTCTGAAGATCAAATAAGAGAAGCGGAGGGAAAATTGGGAAGAGAAATGAGAGTGATGCAAGAAAAATAATGAAAAATGAGTCAACACTCATAGGTACAAAAATATTTATAGTGGCCCTTTTTGTGGTGGCAAAAAATTGGAAAATAAGGGGATGTCATCAATTGGGGAATGGCTGAACAAGTTGTGGTACATGAATGTAATGGAATACTACTCTCCTATAAGAAATAAGAAGCAGACAGACTTCATAATAACCTGGAGAGACTTATATAAACTGATGCTGAGGGAGAAGAGCAGAACCAGGAGAAATTTGTACACAATCACAGACACAATGTATGTGTGACAACTAACTTCAATAGACCAGGCTCCTCTTAGCAATACAAGGTTATAGGACAACTCCAAAGGACTTATGACTGAAGGAGATATCCACATCCAGAGAAGGAAACGTGGAGTCTGAGTGCAGATTGAAACAAACTACTTGCTCTGTTTCTTTTTCTTGTCTTGTTTTGTTTCCTCTCTCCCACTGATCATTCCATGAGTTACAATCCCTCTTTACAATCTGACTAATGATCAATGGGAAGATATTGGTAGATCCTGTATCCGAGTGCATGCTGCCGTGATAGGGGGAGAGGGGAGGGAGAGGGAGTGGGAGAAAACCTGAAACTCAAGGGACTGTGGAACTGAATGTTGTAAACTAAAAGTAAATAAACAAAAAAAAAAAAGAAAAAGAAAAATGAGTCAACAGCATGGTAAAGGAGACACAAAAAAATACTAAAGAAAATTATATCTTAAAAAACAGACTAGGCCAAATGATAGAGGAACAAAAAGCCAAGGAGGAGAAGAATGCCTTAAAAATAGAATTGGCCAAATGGAAAAAAAAGGCACAAAAACTCCTTAAAAATATAATTAGCCAAATGGAAAATGAGGTACAACATCTCACAGAAAAAAAATAATTCCTTAAAAATTAGAATTGAGCAAATGGAAACCAATGACTTCACGAGAAATCAAGAAACAATAAAACAAAATTAAAAGAATAAAAAAATAGAAGACAATGTGATATATTTCATTGGAAAAACAACTGACCTGGAAAATAGATCCAGGAGAGATCATTTAAAAAGTACTAGAAAGCCATTATCAAAAAAAAAAGCCTAGATATCATCTTTTCAAGAAATCATCAAGGAAATCTGACCTGATTTTCTAGAACTAGAAGGTAAAATAAACATTGAAAAAAAAAATCCACCGATTACCTCCTGAAGGAAATTCAAAAATTAAAACACCCATGAATATTATAGTCAAATTCCAGAGCTCCCAGGTCAAGGAGAAAATATAGTAAGCAGTCAGAAAGAAACAATTCAAGTATTGTGGAGCCACAGTCAGGATAACACAAGATTTAGCAGCTTCTATATTAAAGGGTCAGAGGGCTTGGAAATGATACTCTGGAGGGCAAAGGACTTAGGATCACAACCAAGAATCACCTATCCAGCAAAACTGAGTATAATCCTTCAGAGGGAAAAATGGATATTCAATGAAATAGAGAACTTTCAAGTATTCTTGATGAAAAGACTAGAGCTGAATAGAAAATCTGACTTTCAAATATAAGACTCAAGGGAAGGTAAACAGGAAAGTGAAATCATAAGGTACTTAATAAGGTTAAACTGTTTACATTCCTATACAGGAAGATGATGAGCAGGATGCTCTCAGAAAAGCCTGGAAAGAACTATTCGAGTTGATGCAAAGAGAAATGTCCAATGTACAAAGTCACCACAATATTGTAAGATGATCAGTTGTGACTTAGCTATTCTCAGCAATACAATGATACAAGACAACTCAGAAGGACTTATGGTGAAAAATGCTATCCATCCCCAGATAAAGAACTGATGGTATCTGATTACAGACTAAAGCAAAAACAAACAAAAAACCAAAAATGCATCTTCCATTCCCCCTCCCCGCCAGCCCCCAGGATCAGGTCAAACATTCAAAGAATAATTAATTCCAGTATTACATCAACTCTTTACAAATATAGGAAAAAAAAGGATCCCTACCAAAATCCTTCTATGATACAAATGTGGTATTGATAGCTGAGTGGGGTACTCTCTGAACCCTCTGTGAAGACTCCTCACAATGAGAAGGGAGAGAAACTATCTGGAAATCAGAGATAGACTTTTGTAAGACTGGACAGATCTGAGTCCTGGATTTGCACAGCCTAGGACCCTTCCCCCATTCCCTTCTTGTCATCAGCATTAGGCCCCTTTCAGGAGTTTTAGACCTCTAAAAGTGGTGTCTACAATAAAAAAAAAAGTGGTATCTAGAATAAAACTTCCTGTTCCTTCCTCAAGATATCTCTGACTTCTGATTTTTCTTGGATAGGGGATTTTTGGGGTCCCCACACCCCACATAATAGCTAAGTCAGGGAGAGTCAAAACAAAGAAAACTATAAACTGATATTCCTAATGAACATTGATACCAAAAGATGATGTCTAGGCTCTTTTTTTGATCATGGCTTTCCAGTACTTTTTAAATGATCTCTCCTGGATCTATTTTCCAGGTCAGTTGTTTTTCCAGTGAGATATTTTGTCTTCTATTTTTTTTAATTCTTTTAAACCTTGTATACCACATCCTTAAAAGCTTTAAGCACAAATGAAACCAATGCAGCTAAAATTAGAAGGGAAAGAGGAAAATGAAAAAAAAGCTTTGTGGCAAGTTTCTCTTATCTTTCACTTCCACGATGTATAAAGAATCCATTCAAATTTATAAGAGCCATTCCCCAATTAATAAATGGTCAAAGGATATGAAGAGGCAGTTTTCAAAGGAAGAAATATAAGTTATCACTAGCCATATGATAAAATGCTCCAAATCACTAACAATTGGAGAAATGCAAATAAAAGTACCCTAGTTGCCTCCTCGTACCTATTGGACCAGCAATGCTGAAAAAAAGGGAATATGACAAATATTAGAAGGATTTTGGGAACATATATACATTAATGCACTATTGATGGAACTGTGAACTATTTATTTTAGAAAACAATTTCAACCGTCCCCCAAATTCCTAAACCACGTATACACAGTTAAGATCAGAGCAAGAGGAAAAATCACTTATGTACAAAAATATTTATAGCAACTCTATTTGTAGAGGCAAAAAACTGGAAACTAAGGGGATGTGTATCTGCTAGGGCATGCCTAAACTAATTATGATATATGAATGAAATGGAATACTATTGTGCTGTAAGAAATGACAAAAGGCACAATTTCAGAGAAACCTGGGAAGAAATGACAAAAGGCACAATTTCAGAGAAACCTGGGAAGATCTGTATAAACTGAAGCAGAATGAAGTAATCAGAACTAGAACAATTTATACAGTAACAACATTGTAAAGACAACTTTGAAAGACTGAAGAACTCTGATTCATTGATTCAATGACCAACCAGGATTACAGAGCATTGTTGAAGCATGAAGCATGTTAACCAAATCCTGACAGAGAAGTGATAGACTCAAGATATAAAATGAAACACACATTTTTTGATATTAATATTAATAATAATGAGAATAATGATAACACATTTATAAAGGACCTACAATGCTCCAGAAACTGTGCTAAGCACTTTACAAATATTACTTCATTTGATTATCTCACCTGTGGCCAAGGTAGGTATATGACCATGCATGGGTTTTGTTTTGTTTTGTTTCTTTTTCAATGGGGAAAGGTGGAGTTTGAAAAGAAAAGAAATTATAATTAATTGAGCAAAATGAAAATAAATAAACCATAAGCATGAAACCTTAAACATCTAAAGGAAACTAGCTTTCTAGGTACATTCCAGAGGAGCAATCTAACTAGGGTTGAGTAATTGGGACATTTTGTCAGGCCTTTAAAATGTAAAAGGCACAAAAAATTAAAATAAAGACTCCTTCATTCATCTCCCTGTAACTCAACTGAGTCTGTCTTAATTACTGAATTACTTTTTGTATTATTTTCACATCAAGTTTATCACAATTAGTTTATTTGGGGTGGCTAGGTGGCCCAGTGAATAGAGCACCGGCCCTAGAGTCAGGAGGACCTGAGTTCAAATTTGACCTCAGACACTAAAACACAAAAAACTTGGGCAAGTCACTCAACCCCAATTGCCCCTCCAAAAAAAAAAAGAATTAGTTTATTTTAGAACATGCTTTACCCTCAAAAAAATTGTTTGTCCCTTTTTCCAGGTGCCAAATTTGATACTTACATCTCTGCCCCACAGCATGATACAAAAACTTAAGGAAAAGTAGAAGGGGAAGGGACAGGATGAGAGGAAAGGAGGTAAAAAGGAAAAGAATGAGAGAATGGGAGAAAGGGAAGGAGAGAGAGAGGGATTCTTCTGGGGAGCCAACATACACATATATCAGTAGATAAAAAAAAATTAAGTAAAGACAAAGGAACTTGAGTAGGGATGAGGAGTGAGGTATCAACAACTGGTGGGAAGGGATCAGGAAAGGCCTGATACAGGAGATGTCATCTGAGTCAACAGCCCCCTATTACGTACCAGTCATTTTGAAGGAAATCTGGCGTGGAGGGGAAGAGAGAGGGTAGGGGAGTTGTTGCAAAAGCATGGACACAAGGAGTGTTATGCCAATTTGGTTGGACTATAGGTAATGAGGATCAAGAGCGATGTCAAAAAAGGCTGGAAAGGTGGTTTAGAATCAGCCTGTGAAAGGCATTAAATGTTAAACAGAGAAGTTTGCATTTGACCCTAGATGTAAGTAGGAGGCATTGGAGTTTAAGGAGTAGGACAATGACGTGGTTGGAGAGTGAGTAGAGTTTTAGGCATATTTTGGTCCCATCACACAAAGGCACATCGTCAGCTGTGTGCAAGATGAAAACGGAGAGAACAGAATCAGTGAGGCCCATTAGGAGGCTATTTGATATGGTCCAAGGGTGAGGTGATGAACAAGCGGGTTGGACATGGGAGTGCATTTCAGAAATTAGAACTTTTATCGGCCTTTGTTTTTATTCCAGGTGGCGGAATGAACCATAAATCAAACAAAGAAGGTCTATCTGGATAGCTTTCAATATTCAGTCATCCCCTCTCCCCAAGTTATTCAATTTTGATAATTATTCTACAACTAATAAGCCAAGTAACATAAACGTAAAGTGCCTCCAGGTCAAGTTAAAACAGATTTCTCTTTGGTTAATGATAGAGACAAAATGAGATAATTTAGCAGCATGTAAAGGATGACACGGAGGCAGCATGGCACAATGGAAAAGAGCAACAGATTTGGAGTCAAATGATCTGGGTTCAAATGCCACATCTGTCACTGTCTGTGTGACTTTTGACAAGAATCTCCACCTCTCTGGGCCTCACTTCCCCTATCTCTAAACTTTCCTTCTCAACATTGATGATCCTGTTATCCCCAAGAGCCACCTAGTCTCTGCTTGAAGATCTTCAGTGATGGGGGACTCACTACCTCCTGAAGCCCTTCATTCCACATGAAGAAACTGAATGGGTCTACAGGGGTCATTCTTTGGACTATGCTGTCTTTCCAGGTTCCAATTGACCCTGTTGATGCTTCACCATACTTGTGACTCAGGGTTATGGGGCACTGAGATAACAAAGAACCATGTCATTGGCTGCTGAGACAGGAGCTGATGATTCATGGACCTTTTAAAAGAGTAAATGGTTTCAGGCTGGTGCCTCCTGGCTCTCACTCTTTAGGTAGCTTGATATGGCCATATAAATTATTGGTGATACCTCTGTGTGCCCAAGAAAGATCAGATGACCAGTAACCCCTTCCTTGTTTGTAAACAATAATAATAGCTAGCTTATTAGATGACAGGAACTGTTCTAAACATTTTACAAAGATTATCTGATTTGATCCTTAGAACAACTTTGGGAGGTCTATGAGGTGAACTTTTATGCTTTTGGGGATCTATCCACCATGACGGTTTATTAGTTGGTAATTTCACACTTCTAATGCCAAGGGAAACTTGGGAGAAATATTAGAAGCCTGGCAGCTGAAACAAATAAATAGCTGTTCGCAACTTTAAAGAAAAATCCTTTGCCCCCTTTCCCCTGCCCCCCAGTTTTCTTCTTCCTCTAAAAACGCAAAATGAAACTTTTTCTTAGCCAGTATCCTCTCTCAGTCCAGTCATGTGGCCTAGCCCATATTGTGCAAGTAGACCAACTCTGTAAATGTGAACTTTCCCCTTCTCTCATTCTTTCAAGGGGCAGGAGCAGTTTCTATTTTCTGAGTAACCTAAGGGATACAACTCGGCTGGCGAGGCACCTCGTAGGCACTTTTTGAATTCTCTGCACACCTATTATTCCTGCACAGGTTTAGTTTCTTCTAGCCCTTTACTTGCATCTCCCCATTCTCCCACAAGCCTGGGATGCTAAGGATTGTGAAACCGAAAAGAGAGTTTAAGGGTTTAAGCCGAGTCACAGGGTGCGGGGAATAAAATTGAGTTTGTGGTCATTGCAAGCTCTTTAGGAGGAAGAGCCCAGCCTTCCAGTCCAGCGCCCGGCGCTCGGAAGGCGCAGAAGTGCTGGCGGCCCGTCGGACAGACGACTGACTGATTGATTGATTGATTGACTGAAGGGTCGTCTGCTCTTCCGAAGGTGAGAGCCAGGAGAGCTCTTTTCACCCAGGTGCGGGTCCGGGTCCGAGGAGGAGCCCGGGTTTTCGGGGATCGCGCCACGCCCCAGCGATTAGATAAGACGGTCTGCGGGGCCGGCACGTGGGGATCAGTCACCAGCTCGGACGCCCGCCTCGCCCGAGGGCAGGGGCCGCAGAGAACACACAAAGCGCAAACCCGCCCGCAGAGTGTCCCGGGGGGACCTTAGCCGAGGCCAAGGCCAAATAGCCCCGGCAGCCCGCAGCGCCGCCGAGAGATCCCAGACTGGGGGTGGGGAGGACGGTCCCCGAGACCTCCTTCCGGCCAGCCCCACCCTGCTCCTGAAGGGTGGAAGGGCAAAGCAAGGTCCGCAGAGGAGCTGTCTTGAGGACGTCTGGGAGGAGGCCGGTGTGGGGGCGGGCCAGCCTGGAAGAGGGCGGGGCCTGGGCTCTAACAGGCAGCACGGGGGCGGGGCCCGGACCACGGTCCAGATGTATCGGGTGTGGAGAACTGTCAGGGAAAGGGCCGGGAGGGCGTAGGTGGAAGGAGGCGGGACCTAGAAGCCTAACAGGTAGGACGGGGGTGGGATCGGGGGCGGGACTGGGAGAGTGTCGGTCAGGAGGAGGGCTGGACTCAAAAGGGCTCTTCCGACTCTGCCCGGCGAGTTAGGGGAGGTGGTCCAGGCATGCCGGAGGCGGGGTCAGCCTCGTGTCTGGCTGCTCATGCGCAGCCTGGATTCGGAGGGGGCGGGACGAGTGGCAGCTGCGCGTGCGTGCCCGCGGGGTTCCTGGGGCGGGGCGGGGCGGGGCCGGGGCTCAGGCCGGGGAGGGTGGGAGGGAGGGGTGGGAAGGAGGCAAGGAAGGGGCGGCGGCGGCGGCTTCGGCTGAGGAGGCTGAGGGAGCGGAGGCGGCGGCGAACACGGGTCCGGGCAGCCGCTGCGCGCCTAGCCGGGCTAGAGGGCATGTGACTGCCGGGCGTCGCGGGGGCGCTCCATCTTTCCCACCATCCCTCCCTCATCCCCTGGGCTCCTCCCCCGCTGACCGGGCGGTCGCTGGGCCGGGCCGGGGGCAGCGGCGGTGACCGGAGCCGGACGGACAGCCGCGACCTCCCCTGGGTGAGTGGCTGAGGGAGCGGGGCGGGCTCCGGGGGTCGTGGGCCACCTGCGCCGGCGCGGGGCGCGGAGGCTGCGCCAGGGCCGGCGGGGTGGGTGTGTGTGCTCGCGGAGGGCGCGGCTCGGGCCCCGCGGGCCCCCATCTCCCGCGGCCCCGGTAGGCTCCCGGCGGGGCCCACCCTCCATCCTGGCGCCCCTCAGCGGGCACGTCGGGGTGTCTGGGGTCAGGGACTCCGGAACGGGCTGTGCTGCGGAGGGCCTGCGGCTTGGTGGGCATCTCTTCCATTTTGCATTAGGTGCCAGGATGCTATTTATAAAGCCGAAGCATCCGTCGTTTCTCCGGACGGAGAGGCTCAGGAAAAGGCTGGGGGTACTTTTAAAGGGGTGAAGGACCTCGGCAGGCCTTCAGGGCCCCCTAAAACACAAACTCCGAGTCATGCCAGGAAATGTACTGGGATGGATCCCATCGCTGGAGATGTCAGTGTTTGAATTGCATTTATCTCCTGGTCGTGTCACAGAGACTTTTTTTGGCCCAGGAAGAGGGGAAGGATGGATCCTTTGTAGTGGTTGTTGGTGATTGCACTTGATCTTGAGTCTCATACTTGCACATTCATCTATGTAGATTTGCCAGCCAATTTGGCTTGCTTTTCCAAGATCAGGCCAGAGCGGTTCAGAAATCTGTTTTTTGATCAGAGGTTTGTATCTCAAGGAAACACAACTTAGCTCTTCATCCCCTTAGGTTAGATAAATTGTATATATGTAAATGCATATATGCATATCCACGTATAGATCATAGACTCATAGAATGATTGAGAGTTGGGAGGGGCATTGGAGATCAAGTCCAACCCAGTGGTTTTACAGATGAGGGGAACTGAGACCTATAGAGGTGATGTGACTTGCCCAAGGTCACAGGGCCAGCGACATCAGGCTGCAAAATCAATTCCATTTTTCATCTATTACAGTATACAGTGTTGCCTCTCAAAACAAAATCCTCATAGATTGCTTTCTTTTTCTCTATTCTCCGCATACCCCTTATCAAATACTACCTTTCTTCTTCTAAACTTAGGAAGAGGTTCACAGATGGCAAATAGATATATAAGCTGTAAAAACTGAAATCGATAGTAATCCATGATAGAAGAAAATATGCTGACTAAAGGTAAATCATAATTTACATAAATTGATTAGACCCTTGCCAATTTCCTCTGTGCCTTAAAATGTTACACAAGCGATTTTTCTTTTGGCAAGAGTATCTAGTAACCAGATTTCTTAGACCACAGTTTTGTGGTAGATTGTTTTATCTTTTCTGCTGCATCATTTCTTTGACGCTATGTACAATGAACTTTGCAATTAATCTGTGTTATGGCAAACAATATAATATCTGACTGTGCCATTTTAATGGAATAAGATTGCTGAATTTAACAGGACACTACCAAATGATAACATGTATATTTTACGGTCATGGTTATTGCATCCTAAGAATATAAACTTTTAAGAATAATGCCCCTGAAGGTTCGTTTTCTTTCATTTCATTTCTTTTCCAGTATGTTATTGTTGAGAGACAGCTTGTGAGTAGAGGGTCTGTTCCCTAGAACAGGAAGACCTGGCTTTTGCCTCTGATACAAACTTACCTTTGTAACTAGACAAATTACTTAACCTCTCAGTGGCCCAGTTATAGTTTAAACTTCTAAAAAAAATTTCTAAGACTCTAAAACAGATGAGTTGTTGATCTGCATTGATGGGGGGAATGTTCACACTGAGAGTTCTGCACACCTATGAAATTGTAGGCCTTCCAGATTCTGCATTTTCCAGTTATTATTAATTCCTTCCTCAAACCACTTGACCATCTATCATTCCTTCATCACTTTCTTCATAGTTGTTCCCTTCCCCTTCCTCCCCACTCCCCAAGTTCTCTTCAAAATGTTGTCATTTTCTGTAGCCTTAGGCTTTATCTTTAATTCTATCCATGGAAATACAGCCTTTTGTAAACTCTTTAGCTAGAGTTTTCAAATTTTATCTAATTAATTATCTTTTAATCTAGTGTCAAACTAATGTTGTACAAGTTCAATAATTTCATCTATGTGTGTTCACTCCCTTTACTGACAAGGGTTTGAAACCCTTCCATGTCTTTGTAGATGGTCATATGAATTGCTTTGTCGGGAAAGAAAAAAATTACCTGCTGCCCATTTTCTTAGTGATGATAAGCTTCTGTGAAACTGACTGACTTGCCTTTAGGTCTTCCTTTTGCTAGGACCATATGCAAAGCCTTTTTGCTTGGTAGAGTATGCCAGAGTTTATGTTTACTGGCATAGTGTTCAAGAACCTCCGGACATTTCTCTGTCAGGATGAAGTATCAAAATAGGACTTTAATGGAGCTGTGTTACATGAGGATTCCTTATTTTCCATGGAGATATAGTATTATCTCCTACCAAGAATCATCCTGAGCACAGTCAGGACATGGATCCAAATACCTGAATTTGTATTAAGTACATACTTGTAGTGAATTGTGTTAGGTACTGAGTTTTGGGGTGGGGAGGGGAATACAAGGTTTAAAGGGCCCTGCTGATGGGCTAGGTGGGCAATTTTGATACCCACATCAGTAACTTTAAACAGTGCCACATGGCAGGTACACTTTTTGCTATTCCTGTAGTGATGAACCCATCATTTTACATGGTCTCATAGAGAGCTACATTTTTTAGTCATTAATCCCTTTATTTTAGTTTGCAAAAGGTTCTAGCCTGTCATCTAGTGGTAAGTAATTGGAATTGCCGTGTTTTTTTTCAAAAAGTGCTTTCCAACTCTTACCATAGCTCTAAGATCAAAGAATCAAATATAAGAATTAATATAAGAATCTAAGATATAAGAATCTAAGATCAAAGAATGATTTAAAATCGTTTTGCTTGGTATAAGGAAATTTAGAGAAAGAAAGCAGTTGTACAGATTCTCCTATATAGATTTATTAAAAATGCCCAGGACAACTAATGCTCCCGTCATATTGATGATATAGTGGAATTGTATTTTTCAGGTGCTAGGTGTATAATTTATAGTAATCTATTTTGTGGCAATTAGAATTTTTAAAAATAAAATATAAATTATTTATAGAAGCTCATCAACATTTTCTCTGCTTTTATAGCATATTGTTTTGACCATCGGTATTTTGATACATGGGCTGTTGCTCATATTTAGAATACTCTTCCTCCTCATCTATGCCTTCTGACTTCCTTCAAGTCTCAGCTTCTGCAAGAAACTTTTCCCTTGTCTTCCTTCTAACTTTACCCCCCAGTACTTAGTTGTTGGTTTGCTGTTTTCCCCGTTAGACTGAGCTCCTCGAGAGTGGAGACCGATTTTTGCCTTCCTTTGTATGGCCACGTGGCTGACACATAGTAGGTAGGTGCTGACTAGTAATGACTAATAAATGATGGTTGACTGGATGAACTTGAGGATTTGTGAGTAACACTGCTGTTGGTCCTCACTTCACCTAGGCAGATGTATCTCTTCTTGATATAATTTAATTGATTGTGTTTAGGTGCTGAGGCTGAAAAATTAATCACTTTTCAGCCAACATGGTGACAAGCCATCCTCAGATGACAAGACAAATATTACACCAGTAGGACTCTATTAAGTCCCTCTAGTTTCACAGGACCTGCTGGAGCTTATATTCTTCTGGAATAACTTTTAAGAATTCAAGCATGAGTTATCTGCTTAGAATTTTGGTCCTGTCTGTAATTTATTTGATAAATCCTTGAATAGAAACAAACCCCAATTATTACATTGTTTCAATGTGGTCAAAAGAGGGGATTGCTGTTGTAGTCTTTAAAAGGGCTTGTTAATGAAGCTTTTTTAAACAAACCTTTAAAAAATAATTTTAAAATGCATTATAGTACAATGGTACCTTTTTGTTGCCTTCAGGTAATGTATTTTTCTGGGTTCACATTCTAGTCTTTATATTTTTACTGTCTAAAAGAAATTGTTGGAGATACTTCTGTAATGTATTACATATATATATGTATATCACTGGCTTAAGTTATTGTATTGTGCTATGTAGGTGCTGATAAAGGTGTTGTGGGGCTTAGGAGTAAATGGCTTACCTTTCACTAGCATATATAATGTATTCTTGTCCACAATTCTGAGCTTTATTGGTAGGATATCTTCAGTGTTGGGCACCTCTGCCCTGAGTGGCTATTGGATACAAGTGGTCATTTATACCTTCCCAAAATACCACTGTGTTTTACCTTTTGTTCTTTGTCACTAGCTTTCTTCTTCCTTATCAGAGTGTCTGGAACTCACTGCTTCCCCATAACTCATGGTTCTTCTATCTAAAATGTATAGTCCATCCTAAGTATGGATTTTCTTTCTTTTTTTTTTTTTTTTGCTTTTTTGGAGGGCAGTTGGCATTAAGTGACTTGCCCAAGGTCACATGGCTAGGTTGTTGTGTTAAGTGTCTGAGGTCGGATTTGAACTCAGGTCCTCCCTGACCCCACGGCTATGCTCTATTCACTGTGCCACCTAGCCGCCCCTGGATTTTCTTTTGAAATATGGAATATTCTTAGTGCTTTGTGAACCTAAAGAGCCACTATCATATTTCCTGTTGAGAAATAGAGGATGGGAGACAAGTAACAAGTAGGGCTTTTTGCTCCTGGGTTGTTTTCCACCTGTTGATAGCATTAAAAATCCTTAGAATATTTGAGATGGTTGTGGGCTTATTTCAGGGACATGAAGGTCTAGGTGAAGATAACATTCTGTTCAGCTGTGGGCTGGCAGAGTAGGGTATGGAAGAATAAAAGAAAGAAATCTAGGGTTAGAAGTAATATGTGGTTGTGATGGAAAGGGCAGTGGGTGGCGGGCCAATCCCTGGGGAATCTACCCCTGAAACTTCTGAAGAGAAGGCAAAGCCTACAGGCTAAATAAATATAAATAAGTAAGTGCACCCTGATTAATGTAAGCCTATTTCATGACAGTGTTACCCACTGGGCCCCCCCCCCCTTGGTTACTTCCTCAGCTTGTGCTCAGACTTATATTGGATCCCCAGAGGTAAGCCCTGTGGGTGGCTGTTCCTATTACAGTAGCACCTGATCCCCATCACTTTCCATGAAATGGTCTTGATTAACTTCTCTGGAGTAAGGTTGGACATTAGAAGCTCATTTTATAGATGAGGAACAGGAAACTGAGGCCTAGAGAGATGAAATTACTTACCCAAAGTCACAGAAGTAGTAACAGAGCCAGGTTTATAACTCAGGTTCTGTTACTCTTATTTCAGATCTGGACTATTATTTATGATATTATACTTTTTAGCATTTTTAGTAATTTGTTTGTGTATCTTCATATCAGGTGCTGAGAAATTGAGGTCATAGTCTGTCTACAACACTAGCTTGTCCAGAATCACTCAATGGATTTATGATAAAGTTGGCAATAGGACAAAAAGTTCATTTTCTAATAATGTACTTTACGTACCTTACAGTACTTTAAGCCATTAAGTGGTATCAAGTTAAATGTAAGAGAAACCAGGCCCTTAAAAACCAAAAAGGAAACTTATATTTGACAATCATATTCATGTAGGCACAGGAAATGAATCTTACCACAGAGTACACAGAATGTAGAGATTTACAAGATATTCTACCAGAGATCACAGACTAAGAAACATCATGGACTCACTTCCTGTCTTGCCATCTTTGAAGATTTATGTAGATGAATTCTTGTTTCCTACTCTTCTTCTTGAAGGCAGTTGAGACTACTTCTGTTGATAGAAAGTCTATCAGATGACTAAAGCATTTTAATACAAGGAATTGGGATTATTTGGCACAAAAGAGAAAAGTATGAAATTATTTCAATCATTTAGACTGTACCAGAATGAAAAGAATCTACTTGGAGTCACTGTAGAGTAGGAGTTCTTAACATAGGATCTATAGATTTCCTCTGTTCCATGGATAGATTTCAAGAGGTCTTAGAAGTTGGACAAGAATCAAATTTCATCTTTGTTTTCACTGACCTTCATTTGAAATTTAGCATTTCCTTCAATTATTTAATATTTTAAAAAATATTCAGAGTAGGGGTCTGTAGGCTTCGGATTGCCACAGGGGTCCATGACCTAAAAAAAAGTTAAGACCCCCCCCCCCTCCCGCTCTAGAGAGAGGAGAATAGACAAGATGATTTCAAAAGTTTTAAAACATCTTGGCATACTCCTTGGAAACAATTTATGTCACTGGAGAAGGTGACCATGTTGGTCATTAGGATGTCATTTAGTAAACTACAAGATGTCATTTATTCAGTACTCCTGTCAGTACAGATTACCACTCATTCATGCCTTTTCATCCCACAAGATGAAAAGGCATCAATGAGTTTTTGTAAATTCTCCATAGAGAAGTGATTCAGTGTCATAGAGACCTTTTTCTCACTTAGTGATTCTCAAACTTTTTAGTCTCAGGACCTTTTTTTTCTTTTTTGTGTTTTTGGAAGGGGGGAAGGCAAGGCATTTGGGGTTAAGTGACTTGCCCAAGGTCACAAAGCTAGTAAATGTTAAATTGTCTGAGGCCGGGATTTGAACTTGGGTCCTCCTGACTCCAGGGCTGGTGCTCTATTCACTGTGCCACCTAGCTGCCCCTCAGGACCCTTTTATACTCTTAAAAATTATTGAGGACCCCCTCAAAACTTGTGCTTATTTGGGTTATATCTGTCAATATTTACCATATTAAAAATGAAAACATTTTAGTGTTATTATGAAAATAATTTTTCACTTTGTGGTTACTCTAAAGAGGTCTTGAGTCTTCCATGAATTCCTGGATCCCACTTTGAGAACTGTGGATCTTGTTCTTTAGTACATATGTAGCATGTTGAATCAGGAAGGCCTGGAGTTTTATCTCACCTCAGATTACTTAATTTTTTCTGGCCCTCCATTTCCTCATTTGTAGAATGAGAGATTTGTCTTCAGCGGATTCTAAGGTCCCTTCTACCTCTAATTCTGTGATCCTATGCAATTTCATGGATACCAGCACTTAATTTGTTAATCCCTGACTGTCTTCTCACCCATGGGGAAAAAAAGAATAGAAAAATAAATTCTTATTGGTTGCAATGGTTGATCTGTCAGTTAGTAAACATTTATTAAGCACCTTTTATGTACCAGGCAGGCAGTGTGCCCTGGGAATGCAAAGGAAGACCAAAAAATCTGTTCCTGCTCTTGAGAAGTTCACAGTCTAATGAGTCAACATCCAGATAGATACATACAAAAAAAAAAGAGATATATTCACTATAAATTGGAGTGTAATAGAGAGAAGACACTAGAATTAAGGAAATCAGGAAAGATATGTTTGTCTTAATAAGTTTGATTTATCAGTGCTGTTTTATTAACTGATAGAAAGCTTTATTTTTTTAAAAGCTTACTGAATATGCTGTGAATAGTGCATTTTAACTTTAAGAGAAACAAGTAATTTATTTTAATGTAAGTTTTTTTCCCTAGGAAAAAAGAATTCTAGGAAGTCCAACTTGTATTCTCAAAAGTTGCATTCCAAAACTTTGTTTTGCAAGTTAATTGTTAAGAATTCAGAATGTACTTTCCCATGGAAACATACTAGTAATAGTGATTAGATGTATGGGCTAGCTCAAAAGAACCCATTTAACCAAAATGCCATACATTTGTGATGAAAACTATTAGCAAATCATACTATTTCAATACTGTCAATTAAGTAAAACAAAATCAAAATAATAATTATACATTTTTCTTTTAATTTGTTGCTTGAGGAAAAGCAGGATTTTAAATGGAGGAAGTAGTGGGTAGTCTGATACTTCAGGTATTTGGCATGATAGCAAAATCTTAATTCTGTCTTTCACAAGTTGTCTTTGTGACCACAGGCAAGTCACTTCACCCAACTAGGCCTTACTTTCTTCATTCTGTAAGATAATATGTCCTGGGTCAGATGTAAACCTAGTTCAGGCTCAGGATTAGAGCTGTGAGGCACTTAAGCATCTAACATTTACTTAATAGTAGCATAGAAAAATTCAGCAAGAATCCAGTACTAGTATAGGTAGATAGCTAGCTTTCTAGTTCCCCTTGCCTCTTTGTGAAAAGAGTGGGACAGAAGGATGTGTTGATTCAGTGGCCGGTTCTTTTGGCTGGGTTTTTAAGGTCTAAGGGAAGTCTGAGTTAGCAGCTCAAGCTCTAGACGTCTCTATTGATCACATCTCTGAACGGTTTCACTTCCTTTTAGGGAGAACATTGTTTAATCTACATGGCAAGGACCCTAATAGATGGCGCTGTACCACTGAGAGGCAGTATGGTTTAGGGGCAAGAATGCTATGGAAGCAATTAAAATGATAAGAAATACATATTTTTAGAGCCTGAAGTGAGGCACCTAGTTGATAAAAAGTGGGTCTAGAATCAGGAAGACCTAAGGAGTTCAAATGCAGCCTCAGACACGTAAAAGCTGTGTGACCTTGGGCAAGTCACTTAACTTCAGTTTGCCCCAGTTTCTTCAACTGTAAAATGAGGATAATCATAGCACCTATCTTCCAGGGTTGTTTTGAGGGATGAAATATTAGGCACATAGTAGGTGCCATATGAATGCTAACTATTTTTTGAAGTCTTTTCCAGACTTACCTGTATGAAGAAAACTTAATCAGTACTTGATCAAACTTTTGGTAAATAGTAAGGGGATTAATATTAAAGTGTTAAATCCTTTTTCTTCTTCCCAAAGGCCTTTTTGTAGACAAACTGCATAAGTTTGAGGAATACTAAGCCCCAGGAAAGTCGTACCCAGTTTTAGATGGGAAACACCTTGATCTGATTAAGGTCATTACCTATCTTAGTCTTATTGAGTGGTTTAGGAAAATAGATTCTTCAAGATGTTTGCATTTTAAGCAGTTATTCTGATACTGACATCTTTTGTTTTTCTGCGTATGTTCCCTCTTCTCCACTACCACTGAGCTATTTTTCCTTGGGACAAGAAAAGGAAGAAGAAAGAAAAGTTTAGTAAAAACTAATCAGCACATCAACTGAGTCTTACAGTGTATGAAATGTGCCCTACCCATAGTCCCTCACCACTGCAAAGGAAGGAAGGAAGTGCCTTTTCTTAACTCTTATTCAGGTACAAGTTTTGTCATTATAACTAATGACCAAATTAGTTACAATTGATTAAAACAGCATTCAGTTTAAATTTTTTCTTTCCCCTTTCATTGTGGTAGCCATCATGTTTGTTGTTTTCCTGGTTCTGCTCACTTCACTGTATTTCTATGATCTTTCAAAGACCGCTAACAGTGACAGTAGTCCTAGCTGGCAATGTCCTGAGGTTTAATTTGTCAGGGCATAGTGACTTTAGTTCATTAAGAATAGCTTGATTTTTTTTTTTAATTTCCTCATCATGTTGGGCTTAATATCTTGCTTGTTCTTTATTCCCATTTTTCCTGTCTTTACAAATGGGGAATTAAAAATTATTCTTTCTTATAAAATGAAAGCAGAAGCAAAATGAGAGTTCAGTAGTTAAGTCCTCTTTTTATTGCCTGAAATGAATTCCTAGCCTAAGACTTAGCTTGGCTGATACTCAGACTGTGGCTGCATAGTCTGCCATTCTGTACATTTTATTGCTGTGATTAAGAAAAAGCCATTACCATTGCCTTGACTTTGATACATATTAATGTGCAATGTGTCATTTGAGGAGCAATACACTTTAGTGGAAAGAACACTTGGCAGCTGAATGATCATGGTTGTAGTTTAACTTTCTCACTAGTTGGCAATTCACAACTTAGCTGAGATCTATCTTTTATTGCAGCCAGGCAATCTCAACAATTGATTTTCTTCTGCATTTTCCATAACAGTTTTTTCAAATTTCCTACCCTACCACTTCCCCCTCTCTCACAGCTGAGGACCTTATCTCATACTTTAATGAGAAAATAGAGACCATTCTCTGTGGACTTCTACATTTTCAATTCTCAGAAACCTCATTTTCTCCCTTCTTCTAATCTCTAAGGGTTGTATGGATCAAATGAGATAATATTCCTCAGGTGCTTGGCATAGTGCCTGGCACCAATAGGCATTTGACAAATGTTTGTTTCCTTTTACCTACCTGCTCAGGATAGGGAAATCCAGTCTTTAAAAGGCAAAGAATAGATAAGAAAAGAAAAAATAAAACGGGTCATGCCAGACTAACTTTATTGCTTTTTAGATAGAGTTACTTAACTGGTAGTTTAGGAAAATTCTGTAGATATCTAGATTTTAGTAAAGCGTTTGACAGAGTCCTTCATAACTGTTCTTGTGGACAAGATGGAAATGGATTGGACAATAATAGAATTATGTAGATCCATATGAAATTGTACTTATTCTACTTCTGAGTCTTTCTTCTGGAACTTTCATTTCTTCTAGGTATTCATTATAGGCCTTGTGGAAAATCTGTTTTTTTTTTTTCTTTGAGTCTTTACTTGCAATTGTCAGGGAGTTATTTGCTTCTTATTCTGGAGGATTTCTAGGACTACTGTAGTTTTTGATACTGGTTAGTATTTTCTTTAATTTACTCATCTCTCTAAATTTAATTTCTAAATTGTGGTTTTGTGCCAGGACCAGACAATACCCCCTCCTATACTTTTGGCTTGGATAGTCAGCCCTGCTTGGTCTTGTCGTAAGTCACTGTGCTGCTTTCCTTTCCCAGGATTAGATTGAGAGCTCTCTATCTTCAGGGTCCTCTCTGGAATCTTAGGACGGAAGGCTAGGAATCTCAGAGCCCTGGGACATGGGGTATCCTGATCTGAATGCTACTGCCCTAATCTCATTGATGATCACTGCTCACAACTGCTTCTAGGGCTTCTAAGGCCCCCACTTTAGAAAACTCCCATTAGGACTTTCTGACTACTCTGGGGCTTTCTTGGGCCATTTGTCCACTGTTGCTTTGTCCACATACAGAGCCTTGCAGGCTACAAATGTCTCTGGAGGATCCATCTCTGGTTATGCTGGAGGGTTGCCTTCTTCTAATGCTGCTGTTGCTAGTGACTTTCTTTCCTATTAATGACTGAGCAGCAGTTCTTCTTTTGGACAGTTGTAATTTGGGTGTTGCAGTAGATAGAGTGCAGAGCCTGGAGTTAGGAGGGTTTGGCTTTCTGAGTTCTAATGTGACCCCAAACACAGTAGATATGTGACCCTGGGCAAGTCACTTAACCGTGGTATGTCTCAGTTTCCTCATCTGTAAAAGGAAATGGCAAGCCACTCTGATATCTTTGCCAAGAAAACCCCATTTGAGATTGTAGAGAGTTGGATTGGACTGAAAAATGTCTGAACAGCAGCAGTGGCTCTTTCCTGTTGCCCACGGGCTTTGGGTTGACATCTTATGCAGTTCTGGGGTAGAAGAAGTTACTCTCGTTTCTCGCTGGATTTCTTGATTCATTCTAGTCTGAGCTTAAGGGTTTTGCTGGAGTAGGCATATGAAAGCTGGGCGGTCTGCCTCCTCTTTTGTGGACTGTCCTGTCTGGAAATCTGAGATGTGTTTCCCGTGTTATTGCCATCTTGCCCTGTTTCATATACCTTGAGAATTATTCCATCTGTGCTCTCAAAATTGTTACAGCCTGCCTTGACCTCTTCTCTCTGTAGTTGGTCTAGTTTGCCTTGGTTTTTTTTTCCAACGTCATTTTCACATCGTCCGGCAGCCCACTCAGGACTGTGATATTAGTGTAAATTCGGCGCTTCCATTGCCCTTGATGAAAAGAATTTATGACAAAAACCTCTACACATCTTATTCAAGTGAAATAATTTGCTCATGTTTGCTTTATTTTTGTATTTATTTTTCCAAGAATGCCTCAGATGTCTCACTTTCTCTCTTGTGGCATATTGGATTTTTAAAAATTGATGATTAGGACCATGTCATTTTAGGTTGCTGCCTTGGTGCCTTTGATTTTGACATATGCTATTCCATTCTCCGGGGAATTCTTGTGAACGAAGAATAATCTGTACTTATTCAAAATGCTTTACCTTCATATTGAAGTCTGGTTATTTGAAATTTTTTTTTATTATAAAAATTGTTAAATTTTACTACCCAGTACAATTTGTATATTTTCTTATTCAGAGCTTTTTTGTTTATATTCAGAAGTTCTAGACAATTTTTTTGTTTAATTTCTTGCATTTTATGCTGCTCAGATTTTTTGATTTGTTATATTCTTCTGGGAGACTTGTAATCCTTATATATTATCTCTAGGCATCCTGTTTTCAGAGTCACACTTTAATTTAAATAGGATTCCTGTGGTGGGTTTTTTTTTTTAAATGTTGTTGCCTTTTGATTCTTTTTTTGCCAAATTTTTCTCACTTTAGTGTTTTTTGTATTCTATGTTTGTTATTCTTTCTCTTAGAATTTCAATTTCTAACAGGAATTTCTTCATGTATTTTGGTTAGATCCAGTTGACCTTTTGAATTTCATTTTCTTAAGTGCTATTGACATTTCTTTACTTAGTATATTGGGTACTGAGGGGCAGAGGCAAAATACAGCTATTCTGTTATAAACTCCCATGAAAATAGAGCAGTATGAAAATTCAGGTGTATCTATTATATTTCCCATCTGTATCCTGTGAGTCTTCCCCTACTTCCTGCCTTCAGGGAACAGTATTGGGAACTTTGATGGGTAATTCGATGGCAGTGCTTGTTCACGCTCACCCTTTTTAAACTGGGAAATAATAAAGTAAATTCAGTCTAGGTTCAGTTGCTAATTATTTAGAGACCTTGACTAGGGACAGCATTGAAACAACAATCTTTGTTAGTAAAGTAAAGCTACAGAAATATCAATCACATTTCCTCATTCATACATTGTCCTTTCTGCTGTTTGTTTCCTCAGGGGATGATGGGTGATAGATGTCCTTTCCCAGTGGCATGATAGAAAAAAATTATTCCTGCCTTACATGTACGTACAATGACTGTTTCCCCCCTCCCCAAAAGAAAAGGGCGTGGGAGCTGTATATAGGCCTGCCCTGGTTCCAAGGCATCACCAGCTACATATCTGTTTGTTGGCTTCCTCCATTTTGCTACAGGTATTATCAGTACAGTCTGGTTTAGCTGAATCTGAGAGCAAGCTTTCTGCGAGTTCTTTAACTTCAGCTACTTTTCATCGTATTGTACTATTTTCAAGTCAGCTGGTACTCCAAACTGGTGGTGTTGTCTTTGTCTGCCCTGATCTCTGTTTGGCAAGGAAGTTTTGTTTGCCACCTTGAGGTGGTTTCGATGACTGTTGTGTATTCCTTAAACTTCTCTGAGAAATAGTGATAGAGTCAGTGTTTCTCCTTTTATTCATGTCTAAAGTCAAATGTGTGTTTAAAAGGCAGGGTCAGAGCTGCTGTAATTCCATACAAAGTCATCTTCTCTTCATCCTTTCTTATAACTTGCTGTTTACTTAGACTTGGTAGAAAACAAAATGACTGCTGCGTTTGTAAGGAGCCATCACTTGGTTAGGGTGCATTTTCACCTTAACAATAATGTGTGTGTTTTGTTCATTTGTTTTGAGTCATGTCTGACTCATCATTTCACATCATCTGGCATCATGCCAAGAAAACCCATTTGGGGTTTTCTTGGCAAAGATACTGGATTTGCCATTTCTTTCTCCAGTTTATTTTGCAGATGAGGAAACTGAGGCAGACAGTGTTAAGCGACTTGCCCAGAGTCACACACTTAGTAAGTGTCTGAGGAACTAGTTTTAGACTTTAGAAGATGAATCTCCTAGACTCCAGGCCCTGGAACTCTAACTGCTGCACCTCCTAGCTGTTATTTACATATCACCTTCTGCGTATTAGGCATTGTGCTCAGTGGTTTACAAATATGGGCTCATTTGATCTTTACAACAACCCTGGGAGGCAGTTGCTATTATTATCCCCATTTTAATATTGAGGAAACTGAGGAAGACAGAGTTTAAGTGTCCAAGATAGCTAGTAAATGTCTGAGGCTGAATTTGAACTCAGATCTTCTTAACTCAAAGCCTAGTTCTCTATCCACTCTCTTGATTCTGTCCACAGCACTAGCTGCCCCCTGCCCCATGTGCCATTTTTGCATGTGGTTCAGTGCTTGCTACATCTAGCACCTTTTGAATTTCTTCTTGAAGGATCACCAGCACATGATACATACAGGTTGAAGAGGTATTATTCCCAATAGATGAGGTCTTCCAGCTCTTACTACTTGAGGATGACATTGTGATGCTTGATGTGTTGACCACAATGTCATCCTCAGTGCTGGATATACTTCATGAGAGTGATAGATATCTATGGTGAGCATTTGATATTAATAATTAGAAGTTCAAAGAACAAAGTTAGCTCTGTTACATCTTTCGGGATATTTTGAGTGATCTTGTTGGAGAAAATTCTTTAAGATGGTGTTTTGCTCTAATGAATCAAATACTTTTTTCATATCAACAAGCATTATACTCTACCTTTAGGTCAGTTTTGGGACTTGAAAGATGTAATCCTCTGGGGGATGTTGTTTTTTTTTAATACAAATTGTTAATGAAAATAAGCTTTACTGCATCAGGTAATAAATACATACAAAGATGCACGTAACAGTTTTAGTCATTTATCCAGATTTAAAAAAAAAATCCTATGGCAAACTCAAGGTCCCAAAATCTACAGTCTTCATCTGAAAAGTAGCTATCTGGGTTCTAAATTAATGTAGTAGACTGATCAGTTCCCTGTATTTATAACACATGCATTTTGATTGACTTCAAAGCACAATCAATTGCAAATGCTCAGACACCAAAAACAAAACAAACAAAAAACCCATGTTATTGTTTTAAAGCGGGGTCTCTGTTATGTAGCCCTAACTGGGAGATAACCCAACTGCCAGGTAGAACATGCATTTGGCATTGAATCATGGAAAAATCCTTAAGAGTTATTGGAGATTCTGGAAAAGGTACAAAAGGATGACAATTTGGTGGTTTTAAGTGTACTCAAAGGAAGAAAATCAAGGATTAGGCAGGTTAGCAGGGCTGTAAACTATAGTCAGCAGCAACATAAGCTGAATCTTCTACGTGCAGTTTCTGTACTCGGTGTTTTTTTTTTTAAAAAATGACCTAGGTTGTTTCTAACTACTTATAATGCAGATTTTAACTGCCATTTTTTCTATTCTTTTATTCTGGGGGGGATGGGAGGAAGAAAAAGGGAAAAAAACCCAAACTTTTAGACCATTCAAATAAGGGATTCACATGTGAATGTTTTGAAAGTCACTAGAGAAATAAATGTTATTCTTTCTTTTTCATAAAGAAATGGAAAACTTTGGAAGTGAAGTGAGAGGCTAAGTTCAGTCTTTACCAGGCATTCCCGGACTAATCCTTGAACATGAATGATGCCTCACTTTAGCCTCTCTGTGGCACTTTTACTCCCTGCATATGTAGGTCTGATCTCTTTGTCCACCTCTTCAGTAATAGCTAGGAGTTCTGCTAATTTGCTTTGGGATACCTGGCTGCTCCCTATATCCTGCGTATAGCCTGGAGATAGAGGTTGGTAGTCATTGATTGACTGACTGCTGGGACTGGGTGAGGCTGCCATGCTGGCGGAAGGAGAGTGGGAACTCCTAGCTTGGTGCAGGGGTGTGTCCAACATGTGGGTCTCAGCCCACTTCTTTTTCTGGGATATTGTTTCGAAAAACCTTTTTGTTACCTTATACTTCCATTAATTATTCCATTGATATGAATGTGGTTTTGTCTTCATAATAATTTTTAAAAGTAGGCTTACGGGTTGATAGTTATTCCGGGCTTTCATTTGCTTTTTTTGGTTGGTAAAAAGGCCCAAGATTTTTTCATGCTTTCTTTTTCTTTTTCAGAAGCAAAGCTAATAAATTCTTCTTTTGCTCCTAATGGTAATATTTAACCTTCAAAAGGTCAAACAAGTGACAAGGGGAATTGCTGTTTCGGATTATAGATTTAGAGCTGGAAAAGACCATAGAATTAATCTAAAACAACTCATTTTACATATAGAACCAGTTATTACAAAAGAAATGAAGGGAATTGAGGGAGAAAGTAACCGCAGTATTAGACTTTGATTAAGAAGGAGAGGAAAACCAGGCATATTCCGATATGATTTTAGAGGGTAGGTATTAAAGGAATCAGAAAAGGGTTAGGTAGTGTCACATGGTCTAATAGTCACATTGTCCAGACGGAGTTCTGAGACATAAACAGCAATAATTAAAATGATAAAAAAAAAAGGGAAAGTTCTCTGAAGATACCAAAGTAAAAAGATAAGGAAGTCTATGGCCAACTGGAATTCAAAATGAACATGTACTATAATTCATCATGAATATAAAAATATTTATAGTCCTGTAATAATAAGATCAGACTCTCAGAGATAGGCTAAGGATAACAAGATTATTTTTTCTAGTCATATTTGAGAAAAGAGAATGACCAAAGAGTGTTTGCCTAATTGTTAGGATAGATGAAACAATTAATAGGTGAAGGAAAAAAAATTGCCAACTTTAGATATAGAAGGGACCTTAGAGATCATCTAGTGTGACCCCTCTTATTTTACAGATTAGGAAAAGATGTGACTTAAATAGCAAAGCTAGGATTTGAACCTGGGTCCTCTGGCTCCAAATCCAGGGCATTTTCTACTATGTTGTCTTCTGAGGAGAATGTTCTTTAGACTGGAAAGGAGAGAATAAAAATACTTAATAGGGAGTTAGAACCCAATATTAGTAAGGTTGTGTATGAGCATCTAGCTCTACTGTCTTTCAAGTCCCTAAGTGTAGTCCTATGACATTGCAGGATAGCAAAACACATGATGTACATAATTGTTGAGTAGTGTTAGCTATCTTTGAAGGAGAGATGTCATAGGATTGTAGAAAAGGAAATATTTTCCCAGTTTCAAAAAAGAGAAGAGAGTAAAGTGTGCAAACTGAAGCCAATGAGGTTGATCCTAATTCCTGAAAAACTAAGATATATTATCGAAAGAAAGGATAGAGAGGGAAGTGGTGATGACTTAAGAGCTAGCATTGTTTCTTCAAGATGAGATCATGCCAGACACATCTCATTTCTTTTCTTGGTAGGTTTTACTACATTGGTCAATCATAAAATTGTGGTAGATACATTTCAACTTAGACTTTTGCAAAGGTTTAGACAAAGTCTCTCATCCTATCCCTGCATATAAAATGGAGAGATGAAGGTAGATGATAGAATAGTTAGGGGAATTCAGAACCGATCGAATCCATCCCAGATCCAAAGAGTGGATTCATTCAGTCAAAATCAATGACCGAATATAACTTAAGATTCAACATTTTTATTAATGAGTTGGATGAAGGCATACATAGCATGCTTTTCCTATTTGATGATGATACAGTTAGTTAGGACTTAGGAGTTGGAGGTCTAATATTGGGTGAGTTAGACTTTGAAAAGTTTTTTATAGATTAGAATCTTAGGTTGAATCAGATCAAATGACAGTTAATAAGGGTCCCACATTTGAGTTCCCAAAGTCAGCTTTGCAAGTACAGGATGGGAGCCTGACTAGATAGCATTTCATCTGGAAGGGATTTTGGGGTCTGAGTAGATTACAAACTCAATATGAATCCATGGTGTGAAATGGTAGTTTTTAGAATGCATTAAAATAAGCATAATATCCAGAATGAAGTGATCGTTCTGCTTGAATTTCGCTTGTGTGTGATACCACATCAGTCATGTTAGTTTTAGCTTTGGGTGCCACACCGTAGGAAAGATTTTGACAAAGTGGAACATAGCAGTCAGGATGGAAAGGATTGGAAGCCATGCCATATAAGGATCAAATGGAAGAAATAGGAGTACTTAGCCTAGAGAATAAAAGATGTCTTGGGAGGGGGAGACAAGGAGAGTAGCCTTGGAGAGGAGTGGAGAAAGAAGTTTTGATGGACTGTGATGTAGGATAGGAATTACATTTGTTCCAACGGATCTAGTGATCAGGTTATAAGATGGAAATTGCAGAGAGGTAGATTTTTGTTCAATATAAGGAAAATATTTCACATTAATTAGAACTATCTGAAAGTTGACTGGGGAAGGAAACAAACCACTCCAGTATCTCTGTCAAGAAAATCCCTCATGGGGGTCATGAAGAGTTGGACATGACTGAAAAAAATGACTGAAAACAAATAAAAGTTGACTGCTCTGTCTTCAGAGGAGGAGAGCTCTCAGGATGAGGCTGGCTGTAAGCCAAAGGATACTGAAGAGAGTATTCCTATTCATGTGCTGATTGAGCTGTTATCTCAGTATTGTGATACTTTCCAAATATAATAGTTTATGGTTCTAGAAAATATTTTCCCAGTTTCCCATATAAAAGATGGAGTGTTGAGACAAAAGAGTCTGATCACTTCTTTATGTTAGAACAATATTTTTAGGGAAAATATTGAGGATGAAACTTTCACGTACAAGCCATTTTTCAGAAGCAATTTTTCTTCCTTAGAGTTTCTAGGTATATATGGTCTCAGAAGACAGTGAGTTTCTCAGCACTGAAGGGCTTCAAGTGGTGGTTGTATGATCGATCACTCATTGGTACTGTGGTAGAGGAGAATCTTACTCAGGTACCAATTGAACTAAATTTCTAAGGTTTCTTCCAGTTCTGAGATTCTATATATGAAATACTAAATAGTTTTCCCATGGACTTCTGAGGATTTCTAATGAATAAGTACAGCACTTTGGTTTCTGTCTTTACTTATATTACCTATATTTACTAATTGTGTTTCCAAAAAAACCAAAGGCTACCTTAGTATAAGACTTTAGTCATCTGATAGTAGTAGTTTCTTTATAGTGTAAGTTTCTCTTCTCCATTGAGGCAATTACCTCAAAAAGGTTTATATTGTTTTGTCAAGTCTAAATGTCAGAAGAAATATTCTAGGTGCCACTAATCTTCTGCCTACTCCCCTGCCAATTTTTATAAAACTTAATTTCTGTGAATATTTTAAAATTTATGTTCTTACTACATTTTCATGTTTAGCTTTCTAAAACATTTGAACATTATTAAACTTGATTACTCACCTAGGCCTTTTCCTGATGTAAATGAGTATTTAGATTCTCCTTTCCATCACCTAGGCTATTAAAACTGCAAAAATATAAGAATTTGTAAGATTTGTAGCCCTTTTGAAGAAGGAATGTGATCTAGTTACGGCTGACAGTAGAAAGAAAGACTTTTCAATGTAGTGTGAAACAGTTTGCAGCTGTCTTATTTTTTATAGGTAAAAATTTCATGTTGTCTGTGCTAAATTTCTCTAAAACTGTTCCTTGTGGCACAGGAGTTTGCTTAGCAATACAAAATAATAGAATTTTGCCGAAGGCTAATGACAGGATTTGTCTCATGTTTGCTAATGTAATTTGTGGTTCTAGTTTCCTTTTGCTGTATGGCTTTGGATTTTTATTCCATATATGAAGAGAAAAGGCTAATTTTTAAAATATTGGTGTTAAGTTGACTGCTTGGATCACTAGATTATTAAATTTTTGAATACATTAGGAAGCACATTAGCCATGACAGTTTACAAAAAGTCCTTATCTTAATTAAATACACATTATCTTTAAAAGGACAGTGGTAATCATGACTGATTTGTGGGCTTGCTTTACATTAGAATCCTCAATATTATGGAAACATCTCACTTAGTATGTTACAGCATTATAATTGACTTTATACATGATGCATGTATACATGCATGTATACATATATACATGATGACACTCTTTTTCTCCCCCTTTTTTAGATTCTGTCAACTTTCAAGAACAAATGTGCCCTATAACTCATGGAAGAAAAACTACGAGTCAAGACATCTTTGGGTTCCAAGTTGCCGAAGTATGGAGCAAAATCTATAGGCAGCACCCTGCAATCAGTGCCGAATGGGACAGCTATTAACTTATCAGGGAATTCTACAAGTAGCAGTGGCAAAAATTTCGTCAAGCACAATGGCTCTGTTAATATGTCTTCCTATTCTTTTAACTGGAGAAAGTCAAATAAATACCAACTCAATGAACAAAGTCCTAGGGATTCTCACTCCACCCATGATTCATGTGGCAAACTAGTTGACCCTGAAAAACATGTTAATGCTCAAGAAACATTTGGTAAAAGTGGATTAAAGAGGGATTTGAAGAGTGTTTCTTTACTTACATCAAAGATAGCAAAGCCATCCAATATGTTTGTTTCATCTTCAGAGGAGTTGAACCAAAAGACTTTGTGTGGACTATCTAGTTCAGGTAAATTCACCAAAGCATCATTATTAGGAAGGACTTCATATTCTTCACTTAGTGCTCCAAAATCACAGTTAAATGGATTTTATGGAAATAGACCAACTATAAGTATGCAGAGGCCTAGAGCAAACTCCTGTACCACCAGGAACAGTTCTGGAGAAAGTTTAGCGCAGTCCCCAGACAACATTAAATCTTTTACTTGTGAAAAAATAGTACGGTCACAGAGTTTTTCACATTCCATTCAGAAGTCTTTCCTTCCACTTTCATCCATAACTAGATCACATTCCTTCAACAGGGCTGCAGATCTTGCAAGGCCTTATCAAAACCAACAGTTGTCCCTTAGAGTGCCTCCAAGGTCAAGTATGCAGTCAAAAAATGTAAGATCAGAGGTTCTCAATAGAAATGAACATTTAGGATTTGGATTTAATAGGCCCTATGCTGCTTTTTCTGGCTCTGGTTTAAAGAAGACGGCTTTACCAAATGGCTCAGGGATGACATCTTTTGATTATAGGCTGGGTCGAACCTCTTTACTGAACCCAAACAGACCACAGTTTACTGGGAAGATTTTAGTGGATGATAATAAAAATTCAGCCCCTGACAGATGTGTATTGGAGGACTCCTCGGTTTTGGGGAATGATGGAGTTACTGAGAAAGAAGAAGACTCAATAGAAAATTATAGTTCTAGAACAGAAAGCAGCCAGGGCATAAATGATAATATGCTGGAGGATAATGCAAAAGTCAGATACCTGAGTGATGATGTGGATGAAATATCCCTCTCATCTTTGTCTTCATCTGATAAGAATGATTTGAGTGAAGACTTTAGTGATGATTTTGTAGATATAGAAGACTCAAACAGAACTCGAGTAACGCCAGAAGAAGTCTCACTCAAAGAGGAAAATCTTGAAAGTGTTCCACTAGTGGATCCCTTTGATTCTCTGAAAGAAAGTGAGAAACCTTTCAGTAAAACTGGTGAATGGATAGATATCAGTGTGCCAAGTAAGTATCTTCATTTTGTCCCCTCGAGAAAGTTTTATCAGAGATGTTTTAATGACCAAGTTGTTTATAAGCACAGTCTTTAGGAATTTGAAGTTAATAAACAAATAAAGGAAATGAAGTAAATAGTCAAGATTTAGCACCTTGTTTAGAAATGTATAGTTGTTCCCACTGTAGCCATGTTTAAATCTCTGTACATTCTGTTAAGTAGTGAATGCTTTCTGAGTTACAATCTTTATAGAATATAAAAATCTGTAACTATTTTCTTCAGTGCTTTGTTACTGTTACTGTTGAACAGTTACCAATATCCTGTTTGATTTATTTCCCTGTATTTACCCCATTAGGCAGCTAGGTGGAGCAGTGGGTAGAGTACCTGGACCTAGAGTCAGTAAGTCTTATCTACTTGAGTTCAAATGCAGCTTCAGACACTTAACTAGCTTTGTAACTCTGGGCAAGTTATGGAACCTTGCTTACCTCAGTTTCCTCATCTGTAAAATGAGCTCAAGTGGGAAACCGCTTCAGTATCTTTGCCAAAAAAATTCTAAATGAGGTCACGAAGAGTTGGACGTGACTGAACAATTTGCCACGTATACTTGTTTAAAAAAATATTATTTGTTTATTTTTAGTATTCTTTAAAAAATTTTTTTGAGTTCCAAATTCTCTCCATCCTCCTAAGCCTCCCCCCCATTGAAAGGCAAGCAGTATCTGTGAAATCATACAAAACATATTTCCATATTAGCTATGTTGCCAAAAAAAAAGCAAGAAAAATAAAGAAAGTGAAAAAATTTTACTTCAGTTTGCGCTCAGAGTTCATCAGTTCTCTCTCTGGAGGTAGATAACTTTTTTTTTTTTATCATGAGTCGTTCGGAATTGTCTGTGTTGACCAGAGTAGCTGAGTCTTTTACAATTGATCTTTGTTACAAAATTTCTGTTACTATGTACAGTGATCTTTTTCTGCTCACTTCACTCTGTATCAGTTCATATATATCTTCCCTGGTTTTTCTGAATCCATCCCCTTCATCATTTCTTATAGCACAACAGTTCCATTGTATCACATACCACAGCTTGTTCAGTTGTTCCTCGATTTATGGGCATCTCCACAATTTTCAACGTTTTGGCTACCACAAAAAGCTGCTTATAAATATTTTTGTACATATGGGTACCTTTCCTTTTTCTTTGATCTTTTTGGGAGATAAAGACCTAGTAGTGATATTGCTGGGATATATACACTGTTTAATAGTTCTTTGGGTATGATTCTAAACTTTTCTTCAGAATGGTTAGACCAGTTCACACAACTCCCACATATCCTTCTAAACTTTAGAAAACTTTTTTTAAAGGAGAGATTTTATTGCACAAATAATGTAAAATGGAAAGATTATAGAATTTTGGAGCTAAAAAAAACCTTAGACTATACAGTGTATTCCCTTTTTTTACATATAAGGAAACTTTAGAATACCAAAGGTCAGGTGACTTGGTCAACATCATACAGCTAGCTAGTGAGAGATTTGAATCTGGAGCTCCAAATCTCTTGTCTCTTAGTCTAATGGGTAAGGCGGTAATTGATAGTACATGCTTCACTGATAGAATTTTAAAAAGCCCTTTTGTCAATACATACTTGACAGAATGAATTATTTTGTCCTCTGCATAATCCTATGTCTCTATAACCTTTCTTTAAGTGTTGTATTTCTTAGAATCATAGGATTTAGAGCTGGAAAGAACTTACAGGCTCTCTAGGCCAACCCCTTCATTTGATAAATGACGTAAGTGAGACCCTGAAAGGTCACACAGGACAAAGATTTGAACCCATGACCTCTAATACCAAATCCACTGGTCTTTCTCACTGTATATGTAGGTTGCTTTTACGTTTTTGTTAGGAGAAGACCTGGGATGAGGGGTCGATGTAGGAAGCAAGACGGAGGGAGAGAAGGACTGAGTGGGATGATGCCTATATGCATCATGCAGAAGCAAAAGTTAGGGAGGAATTATTTAGTTCCATACAATTCAGCAAACTTTATTAAATTTCTTCTCTGTAGTATAAACACTTTTGTAGGAGGGTTCTGCTTCTCTCTTAGTTTCTGTTGCTTAAAGAAGCAACAGCAAGGCATACCATTTGTAACATGTTTGATGTAGGAGTGACTAATAAAGTCTTACAGGTACTCTCTAAGCCAGGCTCTCCATTCCTGCCTCAGTGGCTTTGGCAGTCTCAATCATGTGACTGGACATTTGCAATACAGGGGCTTCTAAGTGTCTGTTACACTCTGTGAAAAGATGTGAGAACGTAATAGGATATAGAGGGGCAAGCCAAAGGAAAATCTGGGGTTGGATTAAGGAGAAATGTTGAGTTTGAGATGCTTGACATATGGGTAGTATTACAGAACTGGAGCTGAGAAGGGAGACAAGAGACTGCATGTATGGATCTGGGGCTTGAATGCATAGAGGCCCTGGTTAAACTAATGGGAACAGATAAGCTTATTTAGACCAGGGGTTCTTCACCTTTGTTTCATACACTCCTTTAGCAATCTGGTGAAGCCTCTGGACTCCTGATAATAATGTTTTTAAGTAATAAGAGGAAATGATACATTTTACTTAGATGTTACTGAAAATAAAGATACTGTTTTTCCTATCCAAGTTCATTGACTCCCAAAATCTATACCCAGGATAAGAACCTCCGAACTAGAGAGAAATTAGAGCAATAGACCCAGGATAGAGAACCCTCAGGTATATTGATACCTTTTAACCTTATGCCAGATTTAATCAAAAGCAATCAATGCTTTAAAAAAAATTCTTTTTTTACAAGATTGACAAATATGAAATGCCAGGTGATTGCTTTGAAATGGACTGTATCTTTTTTTTTTTGTCTATTAGATTGGCATTTTAAAGGAGAAGTTTTATTTGTAATGCTTAAATATTCAGAGTAGCCAGTGAAAAGTTTTTCTTTAGACAGTGTAGACTAGCACTTACTTTTTCAGTATAGACCAACACTCTACTAGTAATGTTTTTGTCCCTTGCATATTTAATTTCTTATTTTTATTTCTATTTTGCTTACTTTTGGCAGTAGAAGCTACCTTCTTGCATGCCAGTATGAACCCTTATACTTGCAAATAAATAGATAGCCATGAGAGAACAAGAATTTCATATTATCGGGTATGGTTAGTGGCTGTTGAGTGTTGCCTCTCCTTTTAAGTCTTCAGAATGTACCAGTGGAGTGTTAGAACCTAGGCTCAACAGTACCTGTATAGAAGAGAATTATTATTTTTGTGCTTTGTTGGCAGAACTGGTGACTTGTGACTGTTCCTAATCCTGAGGGCTCTTAAATTGACTGAAGATGCTGTTAAAATTCATGGCAATTTTGAGGACCCTTCGAGAATGGCAGTAGTCATAGTGCAAAGTTCATAGATAGACATTAAAGCAAAATCTTTAGCCATTAGTTGAAAGTGAATGTTTTTAGAAAGTATATTGTTAGGAGAATTTTAGATTTTTATATACATTTTTAAGTAAGTGAATAGAACTAAGTTGTGCTTTTTTTCTTTTAGAACAGAAAATAACTAGGTATTTTTAAAAAATCTGGCAAGAAGCCTTGCTTATTATTATTTTTGCTCAGAATTTGAAAAGTGTTGCAGTCTTGAATCGAGTTTAGTTAATTTTTACTAAAACCCATCAAATTATTAGAGCCTATTTGTTAAAACCTGAGAAAAATCTGTAATTATTATATTGTGTTTTGAATTAATGACTTTTTGTTCCTTTTTTCATTAGTAGAAGACAAGAATGAATGCACCAAGCGCACTACGGGGAATAATCTGATTTCTCCAGATATGGATTACAGAGCTGGTTCTTCATTTGAGCTCTCTCCATCTGATAGCTCCGATGGAACATACATGTGGGATGAAGAGGGTTTGGAGCCCATTGGGAGTGTCCATCCATGTGGAAGTTATGAATCTTCAGAAATGAACAGCATAGTATGTATGGATTTGTACAGCTTTTTGGTGCATTTCATTTTTCTGACTCTAGAAAGATAAAAATACTCATTTTTTTGAATGCATGAATTAGTTATGTAATATAACTTACATGTTAGAGGACTCTCAAAGTAGCTGGAATTAAACTCTGAAATAGAGGTAGAGAAGCCATACAGAACAAGGAAAAGACATGCATGTCTTCATACAGTATGCAATACATGAGTGCTTTTGGTGTTTTAGTCTTTGTATCATCTTAGTAGCTTATGTTTATGGACTTGCCAACTTCAATATTTTGATAACTTCACATACTCTGTGACTCATGTTCAGGTCCTTACAGAAATCCTTCAAAATATTAGAGGCCTTCTTATAGGTCTTTCAATATTTCCTGCTCTTACTTCATGATTGGCTCATCTTCTTTTCCATTCATACATGGCCCTGATGATGTCATTGTATTTTTATTAATAAAAATAATATTACTTGTATGTTTACCCACATGTTAGGCAGGAGTCGGAATTTTTCATTGTTAAGTAACATGACACTACAGAAATGCTAAGCAGTATAGTACTCTCTGGAAATGGTTATAATTTAAATAGCTCAATATATTTAGATTTGTAGTGGTCTTGAAATTATGACCTTCATTTTAAAAATCACAATTTGTTATGCTGGGAGATGTTTAATATTCCAGTAGTCTCTTAAAATGCTAAGTGAGATTAAATGATAATTTTAGATTTCTTTCATTACTATTCTCTGAGTACTGGTAATTAAAAAAAATTATTTTGCTCCCTTGGTCTACTCTGTAGCACAGAGTTTACTAAGGAGCCATCCCTTGGTGCTTAACAGGAAAAACCAAGTGAATGAACAATGTCTATTGCCCACATTATGACATGTAGTTAGATAGAAAACCTAGCGGGCCTGCCATCAGTAAGTGGGCCCAGAGTCAAGCAGGAAGAGAAGAGTAGGTTGACTTGCCTTTAGGAAATTGAAAATCTTTTTTTGTATAATCCCAAACTTATCCCAGAAATGAATTCCTATGTTCTTAATATTAACGTTTTACCAAATACAGTGGAATTAAAAATGAGTGTACATAGGGTAGTGGGTTATGAATAGGCTGCAATGTATAACATATGAGGGACTTTGAAGAGGAGCTAGAGTCAAAGATATCATTAGGAAAATATAATGAGGCCATAGGAAGATGGATTTGTCATGCAGCAAGAGTGAGGGAGGATAGATGGACAGCCCAGGTGCTCCACTGATGTCTTTGTGATAACAGGAGAAAGTGAGGAAAGACCCCAGCCTTTTGGAAGACCTCTTATGGTGAATTTCTGGGAGAGCATAGACAAGAATGGAAGGAAAAACCAAATCATTTGTTTATGACATCTTGCAATCACTACCTTTGCCTGAAGAGAACAGAGGATCTAGTGGCATCCCTCTTAGTACTTTAAACCTAAGTAGCCAGGCTACAAAAGACACTACCCTATAGACCATTCAGGTTGGGCAGTTGTAGAGGTTGGAGGTGGAATGGACGTGCTGTGTAAACATGTGAGATCATATGATAATGTTGAATGAGGGAATTAATTGCTCTAGGCCCAATTGGAGTGATCTCCCTCACCCTCAGTTTGTTTCATTAACAAGCCCAGATCTGTTTATTGGGTACTGGAAGTGTTGTTGGGATTCCTGGTCCAGGTCATATCATTCTGCATTTTCTACCTTGAGATTTTCCTACAGATTGACCTACAGATGAAAGTGCTGTTTCTCAGGTTGGGTGACATAGTAGACTGCAACCTACATGGGAGAAGGCAGTCTTCCTTTGAGGAAATCTGAAGGCTCAGAGGATTTTCTGTAACTTCTTACCCACTGGTAGTACTCCCTGACCACTTCAGTAGGGTAGGAGGCTTGGAGTAAACTTGTTATCAGCTACCTTTCAGGGCCTCAGAATGGACCTGGCCTAGAATTAAATCACACTACTGGACTTCTCTCCATTCTTCAGCATGAGTGAACTTTTCATGATCAGTAGCCTAAAACCTTCTGCTTAGAAATCTAGGAGGAGGTGTATCTATTGCTGGAATTGGTTCAGTGACCCCATAATGATAATACCTCGCGTATCTGAAGTACTCTGAGGTTTACAAAACATTCTTGTAGCATTGGATCTAGAGTTGAAGGAGACCTCAAAGACCATTTATTAGCGTCCCCTATCTCCCCCACCATCTTGTACTCTACATACAGTTATGATCCTTACAACAACCCTTCAAGGCATGTATGACAGGTATGATGAGAGAGGTAGAATGCCAATAGATTGTGATCAGATAAGGGAGTTTTAGGGTTCTTGAATGTGCAAGTGATGTATTTGTGGGTGATGGCAAGATCAAGGGTATGATTATCCTTGTGTATGGCTGAGGTGGACTGGAGGAGTAAGATGTGGGAAGTGAGTTAGTTGAGGAACTGGGAAGTTAGAGTATTTGAGGGAATAACAATATGAAGATGAAATCCCTTCATATGAAGATAGGAGTTAGGGAGGAAAGAGCTTATGAACCAGGTTCTGAACTCATTGAGGAAGAAAGAGGTGTATCATTGGAGCTTTGTAGACAATAGCTGCTGGGATTTTGATTGGGTGATATAGCAGTTAAACAGTGATGAAAATGATAATAACTGCATTTATATAATGCTTTAAGGTTTACAGAGAACTTTACATGCTTTACCTTATTTTATCCACAGCAATTCTGTGAGGTAGTTGTTTTAGCTATTAATATTTCCATTTTACAGATCAGTAAACTGAGGGTAAATATGATGAAATTACTTGCTTTCTAGGTACATAACTTTTAAATGTCAGAAAAAGGATTTGAATCCAGTTTTCTCTTAACTCTTAAGTACAGAATCTTTTCTATTTTAGAATGTTGCCTCCCATAGTATAATTCAGATGTGATTCATATGATCTGAATTGGAAGGAACCTCTAGAACAGTGGTTCTCAACCTTCCTAATGCTGCAACCCTTTAATACTTAATACTTGTACGTGGAGATGGATAGAGGAGGTTCCTAAGACCATTGGAAATATGTGTTTTCTGATGGTCTTAGGTGACCCCCTGTGACCCCTGTGAAAGGGTGGTTCAGTTCCAGAGGGGTCGCGACCCACAGGTTGAGAACCACTGCTCTAGAAGAATCCTATAGGAATCTAATCCACACCAGAGCAGGAAGCACATTTCTACAGCACCTCAGAAAAATGATCATACAACCTTACCTCGAAAACCTTTAGAGATAAGAAACTTAGTACTTTTTAAAGCAGGCCATTACACCTTTGGAGAGTTCTTTTGATTAGGAAGTTTTTCCTTATATCATGCCAAAAGGTAGGTTTTTAGCTTCCGGGAGGAGAATGTGAAAGGGCTCAATGAATGCCTCTCTGCTCTCCGGGAGAACAAAATAATTCTTGAAAGAGTGTAAGTAATAATGCTTTGAGAAAAATAAAGGAAAAAGAATTTTAGGAGGTATAGAGGAACCTAACCTATGTCAGGAGTTTGAAGGATAGAAAAATATGACTCTGGACTATGACTATGAGTCACTCAACTAATTTTAGGCTTTTCCAGGAGAGAATGGACTTGGACCCTCTGTAGAGGTTATAGTTTCCTGTGCTCCAGAGAACAATGGTGAGCAATCACAGATGCTGCTAACAAACTTCTAGTAATGTTCCCAGGAGGGGAAAAAAAAGTCATTCTGATATTTGATGGCATATCTGTCCTAAAGCAAACCAAAGTTTATCATGTCAACCTGACATGAATAATTGATATGGCCTTCCCAAGATATGATGAAGGCTTGAATGGCATCAATAAAAGGGCTGATAGACTAACACTGTAGGGAAATCTGTGAGCTTAATGGCGCAAATAGGATGGAGACTACTTGGGTGAAGAACATTAGGAGGAGAAACTGAAAAAAGAAATTGATGATGAGTTCTAGAAGTAGATCACAAAACTAGTATGGAAGCTAACAGATTGAAGAGTGAGTATAAGTTGTAGGTCGATTTCTGTTCAAGAAGAAAAATTCCTTTTTTCTTAGGGCTATTTAGGGCTAGAAATGGTTGTCTTGAGAGGTTGTCTGAAGAGATGAAGATAGAGGTCTGCAGGCAGAAGTTGGATGACCTCTTGTTAGGCATTTATTTATTGGAGGGAATTCTTCCTCAGCTATGAGTTGTACTAGATTATTCTTAAAGTTCCTTTTAACTCTGAGATTCTACAATTCCATAGTCCTCAGAGAAAAATTAAATGATGATTAAAAAGGGTTCAGTGTTAAAGTATGTTTAAATACAAGTTTTAACCATAAATAT
>CM053582.1:546591982-546609826 GCA_028627135.1 Pseudochirops cupreus
ATTTTCAGCAGAAACTTTTCAATTTTATGTAATCAATTTATTTTAACTTTTGTAATTATCTCTTGCCCTTGTTTGGTTAAGATTACATCTCCTACCTATAGATGTGAAAAGCAGATGATGGCTTTCTCCACTAATCTTAATGGTATTTCAATGATTACTGCCAACTTGGGCAATCAAACCCACCAGTTCCCTCCTTATCTTAGGATAGAATTAATGTGGTGTTCTTAATTCTAGTGCCTTCTCTCTGCTGATTATTTCCTATTTTTATCCTGTATATAACATATCTGTACATATCTGTTTACATGTTGTCTCCTTCATTAGATTGTGAACTCCTAGACAGCAGAGACTGACTTTTTGCCTTTCTTTGTATTCCCAGTACTAAGCATAGTACCTGGAATGTAATAAGTGCTTAATAAACGATTATTGACTGCTCTCTATATTCCTATTTATAAATAAAAGGTATGACTATTTAAAGAAAACACAGGAGGCAAGATTTCAGCTGAGCCATGAAGAATCAGCACAGTGGACAAAGAGGAATGAGGAACACTGCCAGCAAAGGGAGATACTGAATGTGTATGTGTGTGTGAAAGAGACAGAGAGAGAGGGAAAAGGGAGTTTGGGTGGGCAGGGGAGAGGGAAGAAGGGAAAAGACATGTGGCATAGAAACCACAGAGAATGAGAGAAAATCCAGAAGGATAGGAATAAGCAAACAATGTTCCAATTAAAAAAAATAAATGGAAAATTTAGGAATCTGTCAACAAATTAATTTTGAGAGCATTTAGAAAAGAAAATGGTAACCACCAGGTACCAGATGGATTCACTAAGAACAAAATCTCATTTCCTTTTTTACTGAAATTAACAGACTACTAGTTTTGCCTTCTGAGGCCAAACAAAGTAAGTCTAAGCCTTTTTTCACATCATAATCTTCTAAATACTTAAAGACAATTCTCATATTCTCACCATCCTCTGATCTAAGTCAGGAGGAAGATTCTTCTAATGTTGAATGTATCATGCATTGTGATTTTAGTGCCTGCTGGTGCTGAACTGAATTAAACGATAGTAATATTAGGCGCAGAGGCAGTACATACTGCATGCCTGAAATACACTTCCTCCTCAAAGAATCCCTCTTCTTTCAGAATGCAGCTTAAATATCACCTTTTACAGAAAGCCCTTCCCTCCTGGATCTTACTTCCCCTCTACTCCTATACTTGTGTCCTCCCCCCCCCAAAATACCTCGAATTTATACTCTGAGAGACCTGCCTACTTAAGTTCATGTGAAAAAGACCTAGGGGTTTTGTCTACAAGTCCACTGTGAATCGATATTGATGTGTTTGCCCAGTTAGTGCAGTCCTAGACTGCAGTAAGAGTTAGTAACAGTCTCGTGGTATTCTGTGCTAGTCTAACTACCTCTGGAATACTGTATTTAGATCTGGGCACTACATCTTAATGACACTGACAATGGGAGCACATGTTGAAAATATTAAAAATCATGTCGCATCTCTGAATATTCAGAGTTTGCCCATCATTCAAGGGCCAGTTCAAGTTTTGACTCAGTTGCACTTTTTCTGGATCCCTATTTACTCCTTATCCATAAATATACAAACTAGGATGGATGTGTGAGCTTATTGATGAGGATGCTCCCTCTGATGCAGATCACAGCCCATCCCTGCCTGCCCCTCCAGTACAATCCTTGTAGGCTTTCCTGTGTCATCCATCAGCTCACCCCAAAGAGGGAGGGAGTGTTACACAACAGGCTGCTGGGAGCCCTCCTTTCTTTTTCTTGACATTGCAAAGAATAGTGGTACATGTGGGTTGACCAGTGGTTATCTCTACTCAGAAAATCAGAGCCCAAATTAGAATACACATCTTCAGATTCTAAATCCAGCACTCATTCTACTAAACTACACAATAGCAGAGTAAAGGCTGTTATTGTTTATCTTTTCTTCTAGAAGAGGACCATGACATCAGGTAAGCAGTGCCATGACACACAAGCAAATTGAATTTAAGTAAGGGAGGAATGCTTCTTTATTAGTGGGGAGTTAGACAAGGTCCATCAAGGTCCCTTCCAACTTGGAAATCCCATGAATCTCCTAAGAGGCAGGGGGCTTGATTATTTTTCTCCTTGGTGAAAAAAAGAAGTATAAATCTCCCTATTTAACCTTTATTGATAGATGGTTAGACAAATAAAACAAAATTAAATGAATGAATTCTTACTCCCAATGCTTAATGTTTCAGTCTTAATTATTAGCAGTTCACAACATGGAGGAACACATTCCCTTCCATGGTAGTAGGAAATATCTGAAAAATCAACCTTCACAGATGATGTCAAGTATCATTTTGCTAGTTCTTTTGTCTTAGTCCTGGCAAGTGCTTATCAGTGGTTAGCATTTCTTGGGATTTCTAACCCTGGTTCTTATCTAATCAATGCTTGTTGAATTAAATTGAATAGAAAATGTGCATAAAAATTGTCTTGATGGCAGCCTGTATTCTTGGGACACTGGGATTCTTTTCTACCACTAGAGCACTCAAAGCTAATGGGGCAGTCTTATAGCACATAGGACATGCATGAGTCGAATCCCTCTTGGACACAGATTTCACTGGAGATTCATTACATACCTTAGTCATGGCCATGTTATCCACACTGGTGCTTGAGGCTGAGCTCCAGGGGATGAAGCAGAATATTTATGCAAATGAGTTAGGTTTTGATAAGGAAGGCAAGATATAAAGGACTTGAGAAGAGGGTCCATTTTGAGCTAAATGGGTTGGAAGGAGATAGATCAGCAAAGGCTTCATGGAGGAGGTAGTATAGCACCTGAAGTGAATCTTAAAGGAAAAGAATGATTTTACTTGATAGTGCCAAAGACAGACCACAAGCCAGGAATGGAAGATGGTCTCCTTTTATGGAGAAGGTAGAACAACAATATTGAGGAATATTAACTTGAGGAGGAATATAACTTGAAGAGTCTAATTTGGCTAGAATGTAGTGTGTGAAAGAGTAGGATATACAACTGGAAAGGCAAGCAGTAGCCAAATTGTGGAGAGTTGTTAATGGCAAGCTAAGGAATTTATTTGCATCTATATGGAACTATGGAAGTTTTTTTGTTTTGTTTTTTAAAGCAGGTTAAGTGACATGATCAGACCAGCACATTAAGAATAGCAGCAATTGGGTGGTGCAGTGAATAGAGCACCGGCCCTGGAGTCGGGAGGATCTGAGTTCAAATCTGGCCTCAGACACTTGACACACTTATTAGCTGTGTGACTTTGGGCAAGTCACTTAACCCCAACTGCCCTCCAAAAAGCAAAAAAAAAAGTAGCAATCAGCACCACTTTCATACTTCAAGGTTTACAAAGTGCTTTTTCTTTTTCACAGCTGTGAAGCAGGTAAACCAAGTATTAACCACATTTTACATAGGAAGAAACAGGCTCAAAGAGCTTAAATGATGCATAGTCACTGAGCCCAAATTAGAAGCCACACCTGCACATTCTAGATCCAGCACTCATTCTCCTAAACTCTACTACAGCAGAGTAAAGGCTCCTTCTAGAAGAGGGCCATGACATCAGGGAGGCGGTGCCATGACATGCAAGGGAATTGGATTTAAGTGAGGGAAGGATGTTCAAAGTCACCAGCCTCACTTTCTCCTCTCGAGTCATCTGGGTCCAGTGACCAGATCTCAATCAGGATGACTGAAGATGGCCCAGGATGCAGGGGGAGAACAAGGCCTTTTCAAGCTAAGGTCTTTTCTAGGTCTCAGTCTGACTGAGGAAATGCTCATTCAGACTCAAGGTGAATATGCAGCCTCACTCAATGTCTTCCAATAAAAGCTTCATGAATACTTGACAGGTATGTGGCAGAAAGGATTCTTGTTCAAACACATGTGCTATCTGGCCTCCAACGGCTCTCCCAACTCTTCTGGGATTCTGAATGGAGGAAAACTGGAAGTGCGTAGAATAGAATTAAGATGTTATTACAATAGTCTAGGTTCTGAAATTAGGTAGTGGCAGCAAAAATAGCAATGCAGACACAAGATACTGTGGAGAAAGAACTAGTAGAACATGCTAGAAACTGGTTGGCTATTGGAGGTGACGGATGACAGAAAACCTCCTGGAAATCAAGTAGTGGCATCAAAAGAGAACACCTGAGAAACAGGTTTGGGGCGGGGGAAGAAAGATGAAGCAACTATAAGTGTCAGAGTGCATCAACTGCTGGACTTGGAGTCCAGAAGGTCTGAATTCAAATCCAGCCTCAGATATTTATTGGCTGTGGGACCCTGGGCAAGTCACTGCACCTCTCTCTGCCCTGTTTTCCTCATCTGTAAATGGACACAATATTATACACCTACTTCTCAGGGTTACTGTTGGGATCAAATGAGATATATGTAAGGCACTTCTGCAAACTTTAAAGTGTTATATAAATGCTATCATCAGCATCATCATCATTATTACTATTATTGTCATTAGGTTTTAGGTTTGAGACTGCTGAACTTGAGGTGCAGGACACACACGCGGAGATGTTTTAGCAGTTAAATATGCAAGACAGGACATCAGTGGAAAGACTGATTCTATACATATAAACTCAGGAGTCATCCATGAAGATAATCACACCCACAAAATGCAATGAGGTAAAAGGAAAAGACCACATGTTCTCTTCCTTGGGACTAAAGATAGTCTTTCAGCTGAATTATTTAAAACTGGGCATAACAGCAACATTTGATTAGTAGGATCAGATTCAAAATGATCATTGTGGGTTAAAATGATAGCCTAACTACACCTGAGAAGATGAAATTTAATAGGTATAAAGTTCTATACTGGGCTCAAGGAATCTTCTCAAGTATAGGTTAGAGGAAATGTGGCTGGGCAATGAGTATTTCAGTGGTCTACAAACTCAAAATGAGTTTAAAGTATTATATGATACCCCCCAAACCTTATCTTACTGTATAGAGCCATTGTTAACTCTACTAAAATTCTCTGGTGTCTACTAAGATGGCACTAAGCATACTGCCTTCCATATAAAAATTTCTTAATAAATGCTTGTGGGCTGGACTAGATTCATCCTAATAGATTCAAGTGAAGGGAATAAACATTGATATGGTGCTAACTATGTGCCAACCACTATGTTATGCACTTTAGTTATTATCTCATTTGATCCTCGCAAAAACCCTGGGAGGTCAGGTGCTATGATTATCCTCATTTTACAGCTTAGGAAAATGAGACAAACAAGTTAAATGACTTGCCCAGGGTCACACAACTAGTAAGTTTCTGAGGTCAAATTTGAACTCAGGTTTTCCTGGTTCCAGGGCTGCAATACAAAGACCAAAATGGCAGCCCCTGTCCACAAGGTGCTTACATTCTATCACAGGAGACAATGTGGACTTACACATGTACCAGAAGTACACAAAATAAGTGAATACAAGATCACAAGAAGTTGGAGGGGGGAGCCTTAACAATGAAGAAGACCCAGCAAGGCCTCACGGAGAAGATGATCCTTGAGCTGAGTTTTGAAAGAAACAAGGGATTATGAAAGGCAGAAGTAAGGAGGGAGGGCACTTCAGGCATGGGACAACAGACTGTGCCAGGGAACAGACACAGATGGAAGATAAAGGACCAGCAAGGTTGGTTTGCCTGGACCAGAGTACGTGAAAGGGAGTAATACATAATGTTGGAAAGACAAGGCTAGAACTTTCATTGTCATGAGGGGCTTTAAATGCCAAGCAAGGCAGTTTATATTTGACTCTGGAGGTCACAGGGAGCCAGGGCTTAATGAGTTCACACCTGTGCTTTAGGACATAACTTTGGCAGCTTTAAGGAAGATGGAGTGGAGAAGGGAGGGTCTTAAAGTAAGAAGAACAATTCAGAGTATTTTGCAAAGCTTGAACTAGGGTGATGGCTGTGTGAGTGGAAAGATGAAGTAAGATGCTGGAAATGTTTTGGAAATAACCTTTGCTAGTTCGGTTAAATAAAATAATAGATCACATTTTCTGACCCTTTTAGAAAAAAATCTTTGGTCATAACTTTCCACCATCAAACTATTCCTCCCTTTCAAAAAGTCCAATTGAGAATGATGTATAGGTCAGTTTTAGTACATTATTTGCAAAATAAAATGTCTTCCAGTGGAATTTCCTTAAAACTTTCTGCATTCCTTTTCACACTTTGATGTGAAATTATTTACATTTTCAAGTTGGTTTCCAAAAAGTTTTCTTTCTTTTTTAGTCTAAATAGTCTCTTCAATTCCTCCATGAAAGTCCTCCTCCAATCCCATATAATGGCCTGACAATGACCTAAGTACAAGAAAATCAGCAGAGTGTAAATTCTTATGGGTCCTAATGTGCTGGAAAGGCTCAGGTGATGGCACTGTGACAAATATTGTCTTCACAAGCAGCCAAGAGGCTAATTGACAGAAGGCTGGGCAGCAGGTGACTAAGATTTTTGGCCTCAGCAACTTCCAAAAGGCAGCAACTTGCATTGCTGGAGGGAGTATTGACAGTAATGAAATAATTACTGACTTTCTGAAATACGTAAATAATTCCCTGTTATAGTTTCACTCATCATCCTTTTTCCTTATTCCATTGTGCTTTGTGAATGAGAGAAGTTAAAAGGAAACTGTTTTTTCTTACATGGCATTGTGATCTGGGTTTCTAAAGCTTACTTTTAAGCCTAACTCTCACAGGAATTTTTCTAAAATTGGTAGTAAATAGGTGTTTTATCCCAAAGGGAAACTGAAGCACTAGATGCTGAGTAAGTTGGAGTAGAAGCAGACCCAGGCACTGCAATTTCCTAACTCCTGACATCATCACTACTACGACAAAAGGACATACCCATACCAGTTCAGGAAAATCAAACCAAAACTCCAGTTTTCTCTTGTATTCATTTTAGTCCTGGGATTAAAAACCAAAGCAAAAACCCTTCAGAGTTCCAAATAAACTATGAGCAAATGTTAAGAGAAAAGGGTGATACTGATAATTATCCATTTTATTTTTATTCACTATAGCAACACTTTCAGGAAAGAGTCTTTACATAAGGGTTTTCTACTTTACAAGCAAATTGCAATATACAGTATATACTCTGGATGGATTTTAAAGAAAAGACAAAGGGGAAAACAAGCACTGAAAGTATTAATGGTTGTGTTTTTGTCTTATAGCTAGCATTGAACTTAAGACTTTAAACAATAGAATGTTACTGGATTTGGCATTCTGTTTTTATTGTGATAACATGACATCTAAGGAGGCAGTGAAGCAGCTTTATCACCGCAGTGATCAAAAGTATACTGCATGTTTCTTTAATGACAAAATTTAGATTATTTTTAAATTTAAACTTTCCATAATGTGTCAAAACTCATGCCGCCACATTGAAATGAAAGAGGCAATATGGAAAGCCCATTTGAAAATGCACTTTGAGCACAAGAATTAAGAAAATATGTGGTTTTCTCCAATCCCCCTCAATAGTGGCATTGTTAAGTCCATGAGGAATTTCAAAATGTATTTCTGAGACATACATGCACGCCACTGTATCGACCCCCACAGAATCCAGCCCCTTTAGCAGCATGAAAATTGTGAATTTGTGCAGGCTTATTGATTCTCATTTCAATTGTGTTTTAAGGATCCTAAAGTACATTCCAAGTGAATGTGAAATCAAGGAAATGACGACCGTACTCACAAACCAAGATTGTACATCTTATCTGGAGCATTCTAGACTATGGGAGTACGTGGAAGTGGCAGTTAGAAGAAAGAAAAAGATTGTGTGGTATGTTATCAGGTCAAAAACACGGGAAAACAAAGGAGCATACAAAGAAAACGTCGTGAAAAAGTGACACGTGATGTGGTATAACAGCTTTGTTCAGTGCTGTACAGATGCCTTCAAACAGCAACATTACAGGGAGATTTATTTCAAACAAACAGAAATAGTCACGTACAACAGGAGGCTTTTTGATTACTTTAGGCACAACTCTAAGCAATAAAGCTCATTTAAAGTGCAAATCTGATTTTTTTCCTCATATTTTCTCACTTGTTAAAATAGTTAATAAAGGCTCTCATCCCTATGCCAATACTTTGAGCAGTAGTCTCATTCTCCTGAAAATATTGCACCAATGAAAATAACAAAAAGAACATGCCAACAGGCTCCAGCACAGCGATCGTCTGAAGCGTTCCAGAAGAGGCGACTACCTGATGCTCTCGTCTGCACCTACACAAGTACCTTTAATTTTCATAAAGGAAAAGGCAAAGCTTTCCCGGACTGTGAGCCCCAAGAGTGTGTCTCCACTAATGAGCGTGAAGGCGCCTCGCTGACAGGCCTGATTACCCTAAAATGACCGCACTGGGTGCTCTATCAGGAACCTGCCGTAACAGTGGTGTTTCTCAGTTAGAATTTATGACAAACCCATTTTGGGGGCTTGTGTGTGTGTATGTGTGTGTATCTGTTCTATCAGGAAGGCCTAAACACATGTGGCTCATATATTTTCAAAAATGTGCACGTGAATGGTTTTCTGACAATCCAGAATGAAAGATGGGTTAGCAAGCTTGGGGACAAATTGCATTTTATAATTTCAAGTCAAAAAAGACATACATTTGCCTATTTTCTTTCCAAAGGGATAGTTACTTCTCATCATATATTACTGTTAAAAGGAATCGTTGGAAATACACGCAACTGATTTCCTGGCCATATTCCCTTTAATTAGTAGTGGTTAGCAGGTACAAAACAAACCAAACAGCCTGACCCAATGTTTCTGGCCATCCACAGCACTTCATAATGGTTACCTCTCTTGGAAAATATTACTCCAGACTGATGCTATTAATGGAGAAATACAAGAGGAAATCTGTAGCCTGAGGGCACGCAAACACCACTAGATCTGTGCATGCACTAACTCCTCGGTCTCACAGCTCCCTTGTAAAAGAAAAAAAAGTAACTGAGAGCATCTGTCAAACATTTTAGTAAAAGACTCTTCCCTCCCCAGCTCTGGTTCTTGCACAAGCCCTCCTCAGTTTCTAATCACCTTCCAATAAATTTGTCGCTCATGTGCACACCCCCATATAAACAAGGAAGAAAGCGAAGAAGCATAGAAAAGCAAAATCAAAGCTCTTAAGAGTACCAGCTCTTCTCATGATATTGTGGGCTTGCTTAAAGCAAAGCTGTGATTTTTCTCAAAATATTACTTATTAAACACAAGTTTTATTATGCAAAATAGTTTTAAATCCTTACATACATTAAAGTTTTGTGCAAACATTTCAAGTCGGGTACTTCAGTCTTCTGATATTAGCAGAAAGTCAATAAATACAAACATTACAATAAAGTTAAAAGACCTAATTTAAAACATCTTACGTAGAACTTTAAGCACGGCGTCGCGACCCTCAGCCTTACACAGTCAATGCTCCGTCACCGGCAGAACTCTCAGCATCCTCAAGTTTTGCTAACGGTGCCTCTTCAGTCCATTTCCAAAACTGACCCAGTAACAACATCGATGGAACATGAAAACTCGCCAGCGAGGCGTCACAGCAACGCACAGCTGTCTACACAGAACGCGACGCCGCCCTCCACCGGGGACACTCGCCTGGTACCCAGAGGCGGCCAGAGGAGGCAAGCCTTGGGACACAACACACACACCAGTAACCTGCCAAAAGCCCGAGCTCTTCAGAGTCATGGAGGATTCACAGAGGCCTTGGAAGTACAGGACGAGCCAATAACCTGCTTAGAGATGTGCATTCCCACCAACAGCTCTAGCCTTCTAAATAGCGGTCATAGTCAAAGGCTGGGGTAAACAAAAAAGGAGCCCATTTTAAATAATCATGATTAATAAGAATTATAAAAAAAGACTATGTCAGTAAACCATACACCTTGAATATTTAGGGGAACACTGTGGTAAAGCATAAATTTTCTGTAGGGAGTAACAAACTGAAGTTTCCTCTGCTGGCCTCTGAGATGGATAAGCAAACATATGTGTTTACCTGAGACAATGAATGTTCAGATGGCGTAGGCTTCAACTAGGTTATGGAATTGAACAGGCAAACTAACTGAAGCTTCGAAGTTTTAATATCAAGACTTGCAGGCTTTTTAATAGTGCCTTCACCATGGGAATCAGATGTATGTAAAACAATCATAGAATGAACAAATCTTTCCAAAGAAACGGGCATGTGATGATTATGTCCTTAATGTATCTTTGGCTTCGGGAGACGAGAATACCGCTTGGAGGTCAAACAATCCCCAGAGTGGAAATTGGCAGTTTGATGTTGCATGCTCTCTTTTCTTTGTGTCAGTGGCCTTGGGATGTTTGTCTTGCCTTGGAAGTTCTGAGGCTCTTGTTTGGGACTGCTTATTATTTGCTTCTGTTTAAGAGAGGAGACTGAAGGTGGGCGAAGTTTAGAAGCTTTCTGATTCAGCTTACTTACTAACCTTGTCTGACTCGTCATTTGAAGTTTTTCTGGATTACATGTTGACTCTGATGTCTTACAAGCTGTTGGTCTATTGTGAGACGATTCAGAAATGGTCCCTGAATGAGGTACCAAAGAATTCTCGACTGATGGCTTTTGAAGCTGCAAGGCCTTTGGATGGGTAGTACCAGCTGTGGGCAAAGGCTGGTAAATTTTCGCAGCTTTCTGAGCTTGGTCTTCTCCTGTACTCACATGGAAAGAGGGTGCAGATGACAGTTCACTCACTTTATTACCAGTCAGCTGATTAGGCTTTGAAACATTCCCTGTCATACTCAAGTGTTCTTCAGAAGGTATATTCATAGCAAATTCCTTCATAATTAATGGTGATTTTAATGACTGGGGCAGTTCTGTGAGGCCATAATCACTTTTTTGTTGAAAATCATCTGCAAAACTTTCATTTAGACTTTCAACATCCTGATGTAAGCCCACAATAGGACTTTCACTGTGGGCCTCGATGTGTTGTGGCTTTATTAGCTTTCCCTGGGCGTGGTCTGTGGGCCTGGGAAGGTTGCTGGAAGGCTGTAGTACTTGAGGCTGTCAAAATGAAAAACAATATTAACCACAGTAAACTTCAAAAGTAATACATTCAGTATTAGATCCAAGTTGTGCTGATTTGATGTGTTTAATGTAGCTTTGAAAGCCTGAATATGCTTTTTGTGCTTAAAAAAACAAACTGACAAAACCATAAGTGAATTCATGAAACATACAAGAAGAGTGATTATGCAAACAAAAAGTTATGCTGGCTGAAAACTTCAAAGAAATTCCCAAAGTAATCAGGAAAAGGGACAAATTTAGTGACGGACACTATAGAAAAATTTTTGTTCCATAATTCTATTTTAATAGATCTAAGTGGAGGCAAGAGCTCTTAGCTAACTGATTTCTTTGTGTTTCTATGCATTTGTGTTTAATCGATTCAAAGTAGTCAATTTACTTAGCACAATTATAAACATGACCACCTCCTCCCCCTTGGAAAGCATTTTATGTATACTAGTTGTATCTGAGTTTGGAATTTTGTTAATCAGCAAATAAACAAGGTTTGATGAAGATTATGTGTCAGGTAAAATTTTATTTCAGTGCAATATAGGTGGATAAATCTACTCTACTTTCAATCTTCCCAATGAAAATATTTGGAAAGAAACATTTTCAAAGTGTCTTTGCCCTGTCTGTGACTATGACAACTTATGCATATCATGTGGTCATAGATGTCCATGCCTAACCATAGACAAAGCTTCCTTGAGATGGCCTGATATTCCCTATCCATACAGAGAGAAACATCTCATGATAGCTAAACCAACAATGTCAATATGCCTTAAGAGGTGGTTTAATGTGGGGCTCATAAACTTTTAAAAAATTTTTGAAACTGTATTTCAATACAGTTGGTTTCCTTTGTAATTATAAGTACTCTATTTTATGCACCACTGTAATCTGCTCCAGGGGAGAACATACCCACATGGATGGGATCATAGTTACTTAAGTGCATAAACAATGAGTAACCAGCAATCATCATAGAGAACACAAAAACTGACATTTAATCTTATAAAGGAGAGACACCAATAATATTTGAAAGTAAAGGGGATGCTGTTCCTTACTATTAGTACAGAATATACTTTGAACTGATTATTCCTTTAGTAGCAAGGGTACACTGGGCCATCCACAATCTCTCACCTAAAATCAGTTAACTATAAAATAGTTACCTGTCTAGAGGTCAATGGTTAGTCTGTGGTCAGGGTAAGGAGTGAATCTTAGGCACAAAGTTAATTAGGCTGACAGGGTTATCAATGATCTTGGTCTAATAATTAGCACAGTCCTAATAAGACACAAATAATTCAAGACAGTCATCCAAAATCAAATGGATTTATTTTTAATTAAACTCTTCACAATGTCTTTATAGTTTAAAACTCACGCCACTGTTGATTAAAACATTATCTATTTAATTTACTTTGACTTTTTAAAGCTCTTTTATCATTCGGTGCTAGCAGTGAAAGACTCAAGTTAAAGGTTCTCAGACTTTCTGGTTAAGACCTCTTCAACTATGAGCCAGCCATCACTAGAACAAATTAATAACTCAAGTGAATGAGTTCACGGTGCAATTTACTCAACATATTCTTTCTAAGAGAGGTCACTGAAAGTGAAAAAGTAAATTGTGGTATTAGTGGCAGAAGAATAGAGGTACTGAACAAATGAAACACTGGAGGGAAAGTAAAAAAAAAACCTGTTAAATGAAAAAAATAGACGATTCAACAGTATTCTTCCAAGGAAAGTTCCCATTCCCTTTTCACTTCTAACACAGAAATATGAACTGTTCTCCATTCCCTATTTTTCTAAAGTAATGTAAAAACTCTAAAAACAGTGAGATTTATAATAAATTATTTTAAAGCTATCTTTCTATAATAGGTAAAGAAAAGACATGATTATAAATATCTTGTCAGCTTAAATTATAAAAAGACAAAGAGGTTTCTGGTTATTAGGTGCCATAAAAACAAAATTTAAATTATTTGATTATGCCTACCCTTCCAAACCAAGAACACTATAAATTGCACCTATAGTAACCACATTTTAAAAAGTGAACTGTTTAAATGCTGGCATGAATTTTAAAATATAAATTTTATATTAGCAAAGAGCTTAATTAAAAATGAATTCACTTAATTTTGAATTACTGACAGTGTAGATAGCATAAGCTGCAAATGTTTATTATTTACCCATGCATAGCTCTTCAAATTCTCAAATACTGAAGTGACCAGAGTTTATCTTGGAAAGAATTCAAACCAAAGTATGAATTTGGTGAGTGAAGCTCAAAAAGTCTAGAACCATGAGAATCTCGGACTTGGAAGGACCCTCAAAGAGTATCTGGTCTAAACTATCTACCTAAAGTATGATTTCTCTCTAAAACAACGCTCCTATCTAAATAAAGAGCAAGGAAAAAATGTTTTCGGACACAAGCCTAAGGTTCACTTGCAGCACACCAAAGGATTTCTGGCAGCCTGCGAAAAATGCCGAGGAAGACATCTTTTCTATGTAGAAGAAATACTTTGGTGTGCTGCAAGTGTTAAGTGATGGGCTGCAAACTGTATAGGCCTGTTTTAGGGAAATGAAGGTGTTTGTGTTTTTATATTTAAAAATAAAACAAAAATTGAACAATTTCTATATGCTACAAAAGCCAGTGAGCTACATATAGTAGAAAGGGTTCTAGATTTAGAGTCAGAGAATATGGATCCTGACTTATGTCAATTACTATCTGTATTTAACTATCAGTTTAACATCTTTGTAGGCCTCAGTTTTCTCATCCATAAATGAAGGGAGCTGGTCTCTAAAGCTCTTTCCGCCTTTAAACTTATGATCTTGTGCTCCTATGAACTAATCAGCAATGTTCCTGATTCCTCAAAAGTAATCAGTGCTGTCAGTTGTCTAAAGAAATTCATTAATGGGCTTTGCAGAGTATTATTTTAAATTTAGTAATATGACATGCTTTATCTACTCTAAAATAAATGTTTTATTTCTCAGCAATGCCTCCGCATGGCAAGGAGATAACTCTGAGTTCATAAAAGCCCTGCATTTAAGAACGCAAGCTCTGGCAGGTCCTATACCATGCTGGAAAGGCCTTAAGTTTGGTCCTAAGAACCAACTATGTGTTTTCCAACTATGGAGGCTCATTACCAGTAGGCTAGCCACTTGGCAATGAATTCTTTGGACATGGCAACCAAATTCATGTGAAAAACACATAGAAATGTATAGTTTGAAATCAACTCTAGCTATATCTTAGTGTACGTTTCTTTTAGAGATCACTATAGAAGCATTACTAATACACGACGGTCAATTTGCCTTTGATACTAGAATGATTATACCAAAAAAAGCCAAAAACACTATCCTTTAAAGCCAATACTTACTAGACATTAGTACAAACTAGGCAATCTGGCTCCATATTGCTAAGGAAGGAACGGTACTTTTTGACAGCTTAATGAGCCGTTAGGATCTCCCCAAATTCTAATAATGTCAATGTCAAAATACCATTTAAAAAAATGTTCAAGGGAGATTAATGGAAAACTTAACACTGTAATTTAGAAAGTTTTGAATGTCATTTTTTCTTCCCTAATCAGTCTATAGGTAACATATATATATGTTTCTTATTACAAGGAGAATGAAGACCATGGCTAATTACAGATTATCTGAAACACAGCAACCATATGCTGAACCCAAAGCAAGAGATATGGTACATTCTTCCCCACCAAAAAGTCTACATGCTTCTAGAAGAAATAAATAGGAAAAGAGAAGCACAACAAAATAATCATTTTGTGCTATCTATCCAGTTAGCCCTAGGATTAGTCTGAAGTTTATCTGTGCTTAAAAATGGCAAAGTTCCATACAATTTTCTCAAGGCAGGGCATTAGGAAGTGACTTTGGGCATCGGGCTTTATAGAAGGAAAGAGCACTGGTTTGGGAATGAGAAGGTCTGGCTTCAATTTCTGCTTCTTGAATTACTATTTTGTAACTTTGGATGAATCATCAGCTTCCTCATCTCTAAAATAAACATGTTGAACTCACTGGAAGTAACTTTCTAGTTCTATTCTGACTCTATGATCCTAATCAATCCTCTGGCTCTTTCTTTCCCCTCTTACTCTGTTGAAAACAGAGTAAGGCTTCTCAGCCTATGATTCCTACAAGATGTCGGTATTCAATCCAAATATTTTAGAAAGAGCATACTGGGGAGTAATATTCCTGAGAAGACCTGGAGCTGGGATTGCCACAGAGACGAAGGCAGTGAGGTTCCAAATATGGGAAATATCATTCTTGGGTGGAAAGAATTCTCTACACTCAATGTTTAATGTCCCTGGAGGTAGCCTTGGTGGCGGGAAGACAAAAAGACACTATTTTTTATTTCTCGAAGCACTTATGATAATTGTACCACAGTCACTATCAGTAAAATGACTGCTGGAAATGTCACGCTGAATAAAAACTTCAATCACTGTGGCTAATGAGAGAAGAGGCAAGACATTTTCATTAAAGGTAACCCAACTCTAAATTAAAGATCTTGGATCCACTTCAAAAGTTTTTCTGGTGAATGTAAAAGCTGGTTCTCAAGCATTTTGAGGGATTGGGAGGAGGGAAGAAAATGGAGCAATATATAGCATGACTAATTCATGCAGGATTTTGACATGCATGCACCATGCAAAGTGGAAAAAACAATGGTTATGGAAAAAGGTGGTGGGAAGAAATCTGAAATTGTACTGTACCACGCTTTATCATAGAAGTAATGGACTAACTTCTCAACTCCTTGCCAATGGCATAATGGGAAAGCAGAGACAAGAAAAAGACAAGGACAATGATGTCAGAGGACCAACACACAACAATGAGTAATTGCCATGACGGAATAGCAACTTAGAGGTTTTAACTTCTCCCTTAGGCATCACTACTTATTAAATAAGCTTTATTCAAAATGAATTAATTTTTAATTCTTACTAACATCTAAAGTGATATGTATAAGAGTTAGTTTAAGTAATTATCACCTCAAAAAAAATAACTTCAACCTAAAGGATTCACAGATAAGACTTTGTATCAATGAAAGATAAAATAATTTTGTTACAACTTAAAGTGTTCACACCTAAGAGCTAAGTTAAATGTATTTTTGCATCATTTCATAGTGACATGAAAATTAGTGTTAATAATTTCAGATCTCCATCCATCTTGCATATTAGAACATACACACACACAAAGCTTTCTAGATTTCTTCACCATGTTCGAATCATTTTATTCATTTCCCTTGCCTCTACTCAAGTAACAAAGTCCACTGAAGGTGTAATTTGGTTCTCAAGTTTTATTGCAACAGAAGTATGACACTGTTTTTCTGGCACCATCAAGAAGCACCCATTCTGTTATCAACAGACATTCAATATATAGAACTGTGCATTACAGACAAGAATGGACCCACAAAAGAACTATGTCTGTGCACAGTGTGTGGCTTCATACTAGAAATTTTCTATATTCATCATCCACCTAATCAGCTTTCAGGATTTCTGAACAACCATCATACTCTTTTTCTCCTAAGAATATTGCTTTAGGCAGACCACAGAAAAACTGCAGGTAGCATCTGACAGCTAAACAAATAAATCAGTCTTTGAATAAAATGCAATTAAGGAGAATAATGTAAAAAACATCTTTTAAAACTATGAAACTATAGTCAACAATTTAAGATCAAATAATGGTCTAAGACAGTTCGCCCCTTTCTAGCACATGGCCACTGAATGCTATAGTGCGACTTAATTTCCGTGGTCTCTAATCTTCACAGCACACATCAGAACAGCCTACAGCTGGGCACAATCACTCAATTGAAACGTTCAAGTTCTCTTTCCAAATACGGATGATCAAAATGGACAGAATCTACTTCTTTAAAGTGGAAGCGTTTGAGCACCAAGATGATACAGTTACAATAAGAAATCAAATAAAGGAGGCTTCAAAATTACCCCATCATATTTACGACTATTTACCCAGCAGATTTCGGATGAAGAAACTTTATATGGAAGAAATGAAGCACTACAGTTTTTACTATTTGCAACAAAATGTCATAAAAAGCATATCCTAACCAGCAACTGATAAGAGTATGCAGGTGTTAGTGTGCAGTTAATTAACAAGTGACTGCATCACATGGCATATAAAGGAAACTAAATATCTGAAAATATTCTAAATTTTCAATTCTTACAAAATTTAGCTGAAAATTTACTGATTTTAAAATGCTTTTTATTCATTTTTTACTGCTTTAAATTAAAATTTAGTTCACATTCTCAATAATTTGTAGTGTATTAAGGGAAATACAACCTCACTTCCTCCTCTCCCCACTCTGGCCCTAATTCTTTGTCATTACCTGGTTAGGCACTGAGTATCCAAACTCAAATTACCTTGATCTGAACAAGTTTAGATACTTTAGGACACTAAAGACTAGAAACAAATGGGTGGGAAGGGGAGCTGAGAAGGAGGGAGAGAACAGAGAGAGCTCAGGAACATTCTGAAAATAAAACTGACATTAACATGACGAGGGGTTTCAGTTCTGATTATCCCAAAGTGCGGGGTCCCTGTGAGTAAAGACTCCACAGCACGGGGTCCACAGAGCATGGCCCCATGAATCTCAGGATTCTGAGTACCAGTGTGGTGGAATGGAGGAGGTACAAGACTGAGAGTCACAAAGTGCTGGGTTCAGATCCCGTATCATACATGTCCTAGTCACGTGAGCCTGGCCAAGCCATTTAACTTCTTTGGGCCTCAGTTTCCTTTTTTTCTTTTTTCTTTTTTTTTTTTTGCTTTTTGGAGGGCAGTTGGGGTTAAGTGACTTGCCCAAGGTCACACGGCTAGTGTGTCAAGTGTCTGAGACTGGATTTGAACTCAGGTCCTCCTGACTTCAGGGCTGGGGCTCTATTCACTGCGCCACCTAGTGCCCCTGGGC
>CM053582.1:546610326-546642264 GCA_028627135.1 Pseudochirops cupreus
ACCTCAGCCAATCCCCTTCTTCCACATCAACAGGGGAGTTCATGCCTTCTCAACAGTGGGACAGAGTTTGCACCTTCCACACTTAGCACTTAGCACTACTAAGTGCTAAGTATCCTGATAAACTAATTACTATTACAGGTGCTTATGGGACATTCAGTTTTAGTTGTTTAAAAGGCAATTGGTGATGTGGGACAGGAGCTTAGAAAGAGACTAGGGAACTAGATATATATAGATTTAGGAATCATTTGCATAGAGAAGATAATTGTACACTTGGGAACTAATGAGATCACCAAGTATGAGGTCATGAGATGATAAGGGAAAAGAGAAGAGGGCCCAGGTCTGAGCCTTGCACTTACTCATGGTTAGTGGCAATTAACTGGATGAAAATAGGAGACTAAGAGAGAGCGGTCACATAGGTAGGAGGAAAACCATTACATTGTCTCACAAAACCTAGAGGATAAAGAATCCAGGAGGAGATGGATCAACTGTATCAGAGGCTGCAGAGAGACAAAAAAAAGAAGACTGAGGAAAAGGGCGTTAGATTTGACAATTAAGAAATTATTGGTAACTTTGGAAAGAGAATTTTCAGTTGATAGAAGAAGTTGGAAGCCAGATTGCAGAGGGTTTGGAAGTGAATGAGAGGAAAGGAAGTAGGGGTACCTAATGGAGGCAGATTTCTCAAGCAGCTTAGTTGAAAAGAAGAGAGATATAGGGAATAGCTAGTGATGCCGTCAGGCCACAGAAGGATCCAGTAGATAAGAAGATAAAGATCAGACTGAGAATGAGAAAATAGAGGGGGCAGTCTGCTGAAGAAGAGGAGAGGGGTTTGTATCGAGTGTATGTACAGGGATTTGCTTTCCAGCTCTTCACCAGAGAGAAGAGTGAAGCTGTCAGAATTATATTAGATGAGGAAGAGGGAAGAAGAATTAGTTTTTGGCAGATGACCTAAATTGGAGAGACCCATTTTGGTTGAATGATAAAGCCAGATAGTAGAAGGTTAAGAAGAGAGGGAAGGAAGTGGGGACATTGTTTGTAGACAACTGTCTCTGAAAACTTTTGTTTATTTAATAATTAGTTTAACTCTTACTTAAATGTCACTACTGGCCACTAAAGGCAACAGAAATGATCTCACTCTCCCTGCAAATGGTTCCTGATGGGACATAGTCGTCTGTTAGACACACTGACCAGGTGGAGTCTGATGCTTGGCTGGTAGATTGCGGTATGCTTCTCTCAACTAACTTAAGGTGTCCTTGACGCCAATCCACTGAATAGCCTTCTACTACCAAGTCCAAGTAAGTCTTCCCTTGTTTGTTTGTTAACTGTTGCCTTATCCTCCCTGAGCAATTATCAGTCTGTAACAATGGAATGGGTTTGCATATAAGGAATATCTCATATTTGATTTAATAATAAGGCCAGAGCCTTTAACTCCCCACTCCATACCCCTCAGAAAAAAAAAATCTGTTTAATGGAGGAAAAACAATAAAAGAATTTTACAGCTGGAACAGGCCTCGAATATCATCCAGTCAAATTTCTTCACAGTGAGGAAACACGTCCAGCATTGTTTAGTGACATGACCAAAGTTACAGAGTAAGTAGATGAGAAAGGTAGGACTGGAATCCAGATTCTGTGACTGCTAAGCTATTTTTGTTTAGATAATGATTATGTAAAGTTAATTTTCTTTATAATTCCTTAAGGCTCTGTTACTGTACCTTAATTACTTGGAGATCATCTGATGTCAATTAACTTGCTTTAAACATTAAAAATATCTATTATATTAGTCTTTGCTTCAGGGAATCCAACTTAAAGTTATCAGTATAATTTATTCTTTAAATAAGATGGGTCTTAATTATGAGTTGTGCATAATTAATATTCCCATGGAAAAATTTGTGAAGTTTAAATTCTGATTTAATCTAAACTATTAGGTAAAATAAAATCTAGATATAGATGAAAGAATATACATAAAATATGGAATGTATTTATTTTAAATTTAGGCTTGCAAAGCTCGTCTAGGCTATTATATCAAAATCTGGTGTTCTTGGTTGGACCAAGCCCCTTAACCTGACAGAGTATTTCATACTATTCTTGTGGAAGTGATGGAGAGACATAGATTAGATAATATTAGAGCTTGTGGGATCAGGTTACTCATTGAATAGTTGTTGAGTAGTTATTCATAATTCCATGTCAACTTTGAAAGAGGGTCCTAGTGTAAGAATTGGTGCTTGGATCTGTGCTAAATTGAGTACAGTTGGTGTGTTAACTGGTAGAACTATCCCAAATGGAGTAGGCCTGCTTGCCTGTTAGATGTGGGTATCAAAAACCACTTAACTTGTTGACTGTGTCTTAAAGGGGTTGAACTAGATTGGGGGTTCTTAACCTGGGGGTCTGATAATTAGTTTTTAAAAAAAATCTTTTGAAAACTTTATTTTTGGATTCCTTTGTAATCCTCTTAATTTTATGTCTTTAAGAACATTCTGGGTCAGGTACATAGGCTTCAATAGTCTGCTAAAGGGATTCATGGTACAACAAAGGTTAATAACACCTGTGTTGGAGATCTGAAGATCCAACTCTGAGACTGTTACTCTGTAAGATAATATTTGTACTACTTACCTCGAAGAGTTAGGAGAATTTTGTAGAAGCCTGTTAGCTCTAGACAAATATGCATATCATTATCTAAGCAAAATTCCTACATTTTGATGAAGACATTTTATTCCAGGCATAGATTTTAGAACAGAGAAGAAATGAAATTCCATTTGCTATTTGATCCATAACTTGTTATATAGTGTTAGAAGTTGTTTCTTGGTCGAAGATAATGCTTACCGTTGTGTAATTAAGTGGTAGGTTTGATTTGAGAAATTTTCTGATATTCAGCTTATGATAAAGAAGAACACTTAAACTTGGAATGCTTAGAATGCTGTTCCCTTTTATTTCTATACACATTTCATTTCCACTGAGGCACTTAATAATTATGTAATTGTTGAATGAATTGTGACATAGTTCATCTACAAAATAAATTTCTAAGGCATCACGTGTCATAATAGCAGGCTGTAGGTAACTAAAAATGTAAAGACATTACAGATGTTGTATTGGAGGCACAGCTCACAGATCACTGAGAAGGGTTAAATGTAGGTAAATGAAAACCTCAGAATAAAAATGTTCTTAACAAATGTGATATGACTTCGCCGAGAGAAATGTGTGTGTTAATACTCACAGAACTGGAAGGGGCCTTAGAGATCACCTCATCTAATCTCTTCATTTTGCAGATGAGGAAAGTGGACACCCAGAGGTACTATTTTAGCCCTGTCATTCCTATTTCAGATAAGTTAAAGCAGATTAGTTAAGAATAGGGTGTGTGTTCATCAGTTAGAATATATTGATATGGTTGTGTAAAGTTTGTGGTTTTGAAAAAGTTTAAACTTATCAAATATAGTAATTATGAGTCCTTTCACACCATAGTGTTTATTTTTGTGCAGAAAACTTCAAAAGGGAGAATGTTAAGAATTAGTTGACAAAAGTTTTTTTTGTCCCTGTTTAGAAATCAGAATTGTCATAGTAACACTATTATTAAAATCTCTATTATGGTTAAAGATAGCTCATTATGTATACTGAGGCACTGAAATCTTATAGCTAAGTCATATTAAACTGAAGAGAATATTGTTGAGTGGTGTACTGCAGACAATTAACCTTGTACTTTTTGGGAAACTTGCATCAACATTCATTACAAGATTTAAAACTAACATGAATATGGTACAAAGCATGACTTTAATTTGATCCACAGAAGAATAGATTGTAGATCAAAGAATTTAGTAGTCAAGCCATTTCATTTTACAAATGAGAATACTGAGGCCCAGAGAAGTGACTTTCTCAAAGTCATACTGGTTATTAAGTATCAGAACCAGGGCATCAGTTTACATCCTTTGTTTCTAAGCCCCTAGTGTTCTTTCTTCTCCACCAGGATTAATCTTTTCCACAATTCATCTAACAAATTAGGCCTCTAGACATGCTCAATAGAAGTACTCTAAGAACCTGAACAATGCCTTTGTTGTAAGGAATAGGGCTTAATTTATTATACTTTCATGGCTTCTCAGATCTCTTACTGTTTATATGGTAAACTGCTCAATTTGGGAAATTTCCCCTAGACTGATAAATATATGATATAGGGTGGGGTGTGTGTGTGTGTGTGTGTGTGTGTGTGTGTGTGTGTATTTGAGGGGAACAGGAAGAAGGAAAAGAAAAAGAAGGTAGAGGGAGAGAAAATTGGAGAGAAGAAATCCTAATATTGCTTTTTTGTCATTATTAAAATATCAATGATGCATTTTTAAAAAATATCTAGTTTAATTGTACAGTAATCACAAGGGGGCACTGTTTTCATTTGTGTGGCAATTCTGCGTGCACACGTCTTTTGCCCGGTTCTTTTAAACTTCATGAATTACGAATGTGTCTGTATTTGGCTCCTATAAAGATCATTCTATAATGACCTTATTTTCAAAGATAGACAGTGGCTGTTTAATTTAGCATGTACATTTTAATATGTGGAAGAATATTTGCTTTCTGTTGACATAGAAGACAAAAATTTGAAATAAATAAAACTCGGATACCATGATTTAAAAGGCCTATAAATAAAAAAAAATACAGTAAGGCTGACTTTAGCTCTTCAGTGCAAAGGGAAATTTGCCTGCAATCTAAAAGCTGTGAGAAAAATGTGGAAAAACTCCCCCTTACCTCATCCTGTAATCAAATAATCAAAATAACTTAAAAATAATTGCATAGGATTGTGTCTGCAATTGCTTTGTTGTTATTATACACAGGAGAAATATACTTGAACTTTTACCAAGTAGCACCAGTGTTATCCATTGTATTTACTGTTACTTTTGTTACGTTTATTGAAAAAAATAGAAAATTATGGGTCATGTGGTCTAATAGTGCTAACTGTCTCAAAAGTGACTAGAAAGACCACAAGTATATTATCTTCATATAGGTTTTTCCTTTGCCTAAATATAAACTTAATATCAGGAAGAAATTAGGATAACACATCTGGCCTCTCTTTTATTTATTTGATTGCCAGCAGTGTGCAGCTAGTTACAGATGCAGACCCTTGAACAAGAGGTGGTATAGTGTAGTAGAACCAAACCATCTCACTTTGTGGAGCAGTAGTTTTCTCTAAAATGAAGAAGTCAGACTAGATGACATTAAAGGTCTTTTCCATCTCCGTCTCCACAATCCCATGACCAGGTAATCTCTAAGGTTCCGTTCAGCTCTAAAAGCTATGAACTATGATTAGTGTGTACATATTTTTTTGTTTTGGAGGGGGGAAGGCAGAGCAGTTGAGGTTAAGTAACTTACCTAAGGTCATATGGCTAGTAGGTGTTAAGTGTCTGAGGCTGGATTTGAACTCAGGTTCTCCTGACTCTAGGCCTGGTGCTTTAATTACTGTGCCACCTAACCGCCACTACATATTTTTTTTTAAGCACAAAGATGAGAGATACATTCAGGTTAAAAAAAACAGATATGAGATGCATTCAGGGAAAAATAAATGATAAACCACTAACATGGAGTATTTTCTTCATGTTATAATGAATTATAATAAGTTCATTGATACCTCCCCATTTCAGAAGAATTTTAGAAATGAAAATTTTTACAAAAGACTTGAAGATCCCTGAAAAATCCTAGAGAGATAGTTTGGTGTGGTAGAAGAAAATTATTGGATTGGCAGTGAAAAGGCCTGGGATTTAGTCTTGGCTTTCCCCCTATGTAGTTGTGTGACCTTGGGTAAGTTGTATAAGCATCCTAGAGCTATTCTGTAATAGGGATCTTGAACCAAATGATCTCTGTAGTACCTTCTAGGTCTAAAAATCAAAGCATTTTAAATTAGTTGATAATACCTGAACACATATACACATCTCTCTCTCACTTTAATATTAAGGGAAGTCATTATTCCAAAAAATATACCAGCTAGTTGATATTGAAATATTTTGTTTTTTTAAATTGGTTATTAATCTTTTGTTGTTGTTACTGTTTAAGATCTATAATTATAGCACTCCTCCTGGTGCAGATTAACAGCCTCTTTTAAATTTAGAGAGTTTCGTTATAGAGAGTACCTTCAGAGCACTTAAAGAGTAACTGAATGGCCATGTTCATGTAGTATGTACAGAATGTGTACAGGTCTTTCTGAAATCTTAGAAATCTATGAGGAGTGACTCCAAGGCTGGCCCTCTCTCTACTAGAACATTGCCTCCAAAAACAGTGACCTTATCTTTATTTTGTGTATGTTTTGTGTATACTTATGCATAGGTACATGAAATCTCACATAGAATATAAGCTTCTTGAGGCCAGGAAATGTCTTATTTTTGTCTTTGTATCCCCAGCATCTAGCACATAGATGGTTATATAGGCATATTGTTTGCTTACTTCATTCATATTATTGATAATACTTCATTTAAAAATTGTGTCTAGTGTGTGTAGCCACCACCTTAATTAAAGCCTCCATTACCTCTTATCTGTGCTGTGATAATAGTCTTATAATTGGTCTCTATCCCTCTAGAATCTTCTGTTTTCCAATCCATCTTTATGCACAGCTGCTAAAATAACCTGCCTCCGGCACAAGTCTGAACATGTTCCCCCTGCCACAAAACTTGAGTGACTTTCTATTTCCTCAGGGACAAAATATAGATTCCTTCCATTGGTATTTAAAGCTTTCTAAAATCTGACTCGAACCTATTTTACCTTCCTTTTTAAACACAACTCCCTATTCTCACATTCCATTCCTGCAATGCTCTGTCTTCTGGTCTTTACCTTTTAAAATTCTTATCTTCTTTAAGGATCAGTTGAGACAGCCTCTCCTTCAGGAGTTTACCCTGAGTCCTTCAATTACTAGTGCTCTTTCCTTCCTCAGTTTGCCTTGTATGGTCACTTACCTGTGTGTATCTGGAATCCTCTCATTGGAAATGAAGAAATTTTTATTTCTCAGTGCTTAATTCTTAGTAGGTATTTAATAAATATATGTTGATTTGAATTGTGGAGTCTTGGATGCTATGCTAAAGAATTTGAATTTTGATGTTGAAGATTATAATCATAATTGTTATTTTATAATATTTTAAGGTTTGCAAAGCACTTTACAAACATTATCTCATTTATTCCTCTTAATAACCCTGTGAGTAAGTACTACAGGTATCATTATCCCCATTTTACAGATGAGGAAACTGAGGCTCAAAGAAGTTAAGTGCCTAGCCTATGGTCACACAACTACTAAGTATCAGAGGTGGGATTCGAACCCAGGTCTCTACTGACTTCAAATCCAGCAGTCTTTCCACTACACCATGCTGCGTTTTGTTCAGGTAATAGGGGGCCATTGAAAGGGTTTTGTCCCCGAGGAGCAATAAAACAAACTCCAGGCATTCCACTGAACAGATACTCCTTAAACATTACTCTGTGCAAGGCCCTGAGCGTGAAGAATGTCTTTGCTGGTGAACAAGCCTTCACTGTGTGCTCGGCACAGCGGCTAGAAGGATTCTTTGGGGCAGGGAGAGAAGGGAGGAAGGAAAACATATTAAGAAAATGTTTCAGGTATCCATAGGCAGTTAAGAGGAAGAGAGGAAGGGCAGTGGGAATGGAGAAAAAGGGACGAGTACTAGACATAAGTGGTGGAAGCACAAGGAAAGGGTGTTGCCATTGAGATTATAATTTGCCATCTAGTACTGTGTCCTTTCTGATGGGTAGGAGGTGTCCTGAATTCTTTTCAGGATGTTCTTATAACCCTTCCAGGGAGGAAGGGCTGGTAGTTTAGTGTTTGTCATTTTCTTTGATCAGTGCTCTCTCTTGTCTGTCCCCCTTCCCTCAGGAGATTTAGTCAGCCCCTTATTGCAGTGGGGCAGCTAGGTGGCTCAATGGACTTGGCACTGGGCTTGGCATCAGGAAGATTCATCCTCCTGAGTTCGAATCCACCCTCAGACCTTACTAACTGTGTGATCCCGGACAAGTTTTGTCCCAATTTAATTTTTTTACGTATTCTAGTAACCTCTTCATTTGATGTAAGATTAGGATACCAAGAACTTTTAGATTAAAAAATCAAGGAGAGTATATTACAGTCTCTATTACTGGACAGGCACAAGGAGGACAACTTGAGGAAAGAGCATTTCTTTTGGGGGAATTCCCTTCAGTTTCAAGAGGCAAGTATAGCCAGTAGCTTCAGCCTTAGTCCTTCCTTTGGAGATACCTGCAGAGGTATGATGGACCACCTACACCACCTTGATCTCTTTCTTCTCTGCCAAAGCTTTTCTTTTCTTTTACTTTGTACTTTTTGTTTTTCCTTTCAGTTTTTTTTTGTTGTTGTTGGTTGTTGACCCTGTGCTATACTGTCCATGCTTTCCAACTCAGTTTGTTAAGTCCCTAGCAGGGTCAACAGAGTAAAGGAAATAGATCCTCTTATTCCTCTCAGTCTGTCTTCTAAGGCTGTGTGAGGCTTTTTCAGAACTCTAGAACATGACTCAAGTCCACCTTCCAGCTCACCATGAATTAGCTCAGTTCTCATTTTGGAGCTTCCCTCCCATCATGCCAATGGTGCATTCCTTCTGGTGGCCTTCATTTTGGGGACAGGTCCAGGCCAGTTTTGGTTTATTCCCTTCCTGTCTCTGCTTCTGCTTCTCTACCACCATGCTCCTGGGGTAGGTGCATTTTTTTTCCTCCTTTCTCCCTTTCAGCTTCCTTTGAAGCCATGTCTTCTTCCATTGTAATGTAAGCTTCTTGAGGGCGGGGACCCTATTTTTTCCTTTCTTTGTAACCCCAGCTTGATATATAGTAAATACTTTGTAAGTACTTATTGCCTGCGTGGCATAATTTTACTCTAACCAGGGGTGGGGAACTTGCAGCTTCCAGGCCACATGTAGTCTTCTAGGTCCTTGAGTGCAAGTCCAAGTTTTATCAAACAAATCCTTTTATTAAGGGCATTTGTTCTCTGAAGTTTGGCTTCAGTCAAAGAGCCACACTTGAGGGCTAGAGGGTCACAAATTCCCCACCCCTGTCTTTCCAACCTTGGCTCTGATTATTCTCTTTCAAGCAACCTTTGGTATAGTCAGACTAAACCACTTGCCTGCTCTTATATCTTCTCGTCATTATAACTTTGCTTATTTTGATTCCCGTGCCTAAAATGTCTTTCTTTCTACCTCCTACCATCCCTGTTAAAATCTTATAAGGCCCAAAGTAAATGTTACTTCTTCCTTAAAATATTTCCAGATTTCTCTTGCCCTACACCAGGCTAGAAGTGGTCACTTCTTTCTTGGAACTCTCATGTCAAGTTCACACAAGTCTTTTCTTTTCATAGATATATTAAGTATTAGAGTTAGCCAGAGTATACTTGAGAAATGCCTTCAGATTTGGTGTATGCCTTTGATAATTGACCTAATAAATTAAATGAGTCACACAGTGGTGGAGGTGGTAGGGTCCTGTTGGTTTACTACAACCTGATGGACCTTGTTGGAGTCTTATCTTCTCCTTAATGGCTTTAGGTGATTACTTTAGATGGTAACAATCTTTTCTTCAAAGCCTTTGGGTTGTATTTTTCTGTTCACTAATTTATGTTACAATTGTTTTGTATATGTCATAGCTGCTTAACTAGCATGTGAAACTCCTTGGGGAGAAATGCTGTATCTTATTTAAATTATGTCTGTAGTACTCTGCAAATAGTAGGTGCTAAATAAATATATAAGTTATTTTAAAAAATGTTAATTTATTGCTTTGAGATAATATTAACACTTAGCAAATCAGCTGATGCTGGGAATGAGTTGCCCTAAAGTAAGAATTAATTCTTGTTATCTTAATTCCTCTTCTTACTGCTTTAAAGATCTGAAATGACTATATGGGAAAGGCTACCCACTGAAAAAAGGACTGATTTCCTCGTTCTATCCATCTGGTTACTTATAATCTGCCCCCTAGGACAAGAGAGAAAGTAGCGTTTAACCTATAGAAATGTTACAAGATTATCTCTGCTTTCAGTAATGCTGTGTAAAACCTGCCTGTTAGGTACTAGGTTGTCCTGAAGCCTCTAGCGCAGTGGTTCTCAACCTTCCTAATACCGTGACCCTTTAATACAGTTCCTCATGTTGTGGTGACCCCCAACCATAAAATTATTTTCGTTGCTACTTCATAACTGTAATCTTGCTACTGTGATGAATAGTAATGTAAATATCTGACATGCAGGATGTATTTTCATTGTTACAAATTGAACATAACCCACAGGTTATGTTCATAACTCACACTTTTAATTGTGAGTTAGCCGGGTTTATAGATTTTAGATTTATGTTGGATGGTATAAAAACTGCCACATTTTTTGAGCTTTACAACTAGTAGATTGCTGGATAACTTAGCTTTTACTGTGCTTAAGGAGTTTTTCTATTGACTTCTCTAATCTAAAAGGGGTTTCACTGATAAGGGAGAGACTATAAAATATTAATGAAATTATTTAGAAATAGAGAAGATGGATTAACTTCAAATCTCTAGCATGGGGGGGGGGGTGTCGATTGTCCTTCCGAATATGCTGACATTTTAAAATTTTTGTAGGGAATTGGAGGTGGGGAGTGGTAAGGTAAGAGGAGAGTGAAGCCACAGCTGGTTTTACCAGTAAGTGGAGTAGGTGTTTTAAAACTCTTTCTATATTTATGTGTATGTTGTTGAAAGAACCCTGTACCCCAGAATATCTCTCCCACACTGCCTTAAACTGGAGATTCATCTAGGTCACCTGGATGGCTGCTGAGACCCAGAGTAGGAATTAATGAATTAACGTCAAATCAAAAGCGACTCTGGTGTTTTGTTCACAGAATTCTGCCCTAAAAGCAGTTATGTGCAGTATTTGTAGTAGTTACTTGAAGGCATGAAATTTTTTTTGTTGGTACCTGCTTAGAGATAAAAATTACCCAGTCTTACTGGTTTCATGCTAGTGTCTAGTAGGAAAATAAAAACGAAGGGAAAGTGTTTTGATGAGTCAGCCGAGGTGATTCTAAAGCAGGTGCCGTTCTGTGGCGGGGGCCGGCAGCCTGCGGTGCGCTGGGTGCCTGGGGGAACAGACAACACTGGGTGTCTACAAGTTAGAGAATTATTTTGTGGCTCTTTAGTACATCTTTTGTATGTACTTCTATGGGTACAGGTTGTTTTCAGATAGAATGTAAACTTCTTGGGTTCAGGGACTTTAACTTTTTTCTGGAAGCTCTAGTATCTGTGCAGTGGCCAGCACAAAATAGGCATTTCATTTATGATTATTGATTGATAGGAAAGGAATTAGAGAATCAGAACATTTTAGAAAAGATTTGTGCCTCAGATACCATTTAGTTTAACCTTTTCATTTTACAGATTAGGAAGATGAAACCTAATTCAACAGACACTTAGTAAGTGAATGGAGAGTCAGTCCTTGGGTCAGGAGGACCTGAGTTCAAATGTGTCCTCAGACACTTATTAGCTGGATGACCTTGGGTAAATCATTTAATCGTGTTTGCCTCAGTTTCCTTGTCTGTAAAATAAGTTGGAGAAGGAAATGGCAAACCACTCTAATTATCTTTGCCAAGAAAACCCCAAATGGGGTCATGAGAATTTGGACGTGACTAATCGACCAAACAGTAATAGCAACGTAGAAGGTACTCTGCTAGGACACAGACACAAATAAGGTAGGCATCCCCGCTCTTAAGAACCCTACAATCTAGTTGGTGTGATAAAGCATATGTACGATTATAATACAAACCGAAATCTTATTAAGACTTAATAAAATACTGTGAGAGATTCAACAGAGGAGAAATTGTTAGAGCTACAGTCAAGGAAAACTCTGTGTGGCAGTTATGACACCGATGGCCCTTGAGGGAATGGATAGGGTTTTATTTCGTAAAAATTACTTTTGAAGTTTTTTGTTTCTATATCAGTCATTGCTGGCTGCGCACTTCTTTGACTAGTGAGCCTCTTGTAACAAAGGTAAAATACATAGTTAAGCAAAGCCGAGTGACAAAGCAACTGTCTTCAGATGTTTGCAGCATTCCGTGCCCGTAGTTGTCCACCTTTCCAGTGAAAGAAGGGACTTGTGTTTCCTCGTTTCTTCTCATGGCTGTGGTTGGTTGTTATGATAACATAATGTTCACTTTGCTTTTATTCTTCTTTTTGCTTACATTGTTGTAAACGGACCTGTATTATTTTTTAACTTATTTCACTTCTGCTCATTTCACTTATTTCATACAGTTTTTCTCAGGTTTTGCCGAATTCTCTGGTTAATATTTAATAGCTTTTCCTGAATTCCTTTTGTTCTTTTTTTCTTACAGCACAATATTATACTATAATTTATGGAGCCATTTCTCAATTGGTAAATAAACTCTAGGTACCAGTGAAGAAACCCTGTTCCACAACTCCATCTCTCTGCTTTCTTCTTTCCATTCACCTCAACCTTTCATCTCTCCCGACATGTCCTATCCCATATCTACTCATCCTATTCATTGTGCCCTCTGTAATGACTGTTCCATAATTGTCAAACTTGGTTTAAACTTGAACTTTTCTCATTTCCATTTTCTGACACTATTTGAGATCTGCCCCCACCTCTACTCCTATAACACTGCATCCACCCATGGTCACCTTTTCAATTATTGGCTATACTTTCCTTTCATACCCCCAATTCATTGGTCAGAGAGTTGAAATATTTTCCCCCATTGTCACTTATATATTCTCCCTCTACCATCATCATTCAGCAAATTTTCCTTCTTTGAGGTTCACAATATCTAAATTTATTAACAAATCTGCCTCATGCCTGCTGTTATCTACCAGTCTCTAGGACATTCTTATTCCTTCCTCAGTGAATTCGGTGCCTGACTTCTAGTCTCTCTTTCCACCTCAACTTAGGCTCATACTAGGGGATTTCAACATAGGTTTTTATATTTCCTCATATCCTCTATCTTCCCAGTTCCATAATCTTTTCCATTCCCATACCTCTCCTCTACTCTACCTTAGTTACAGGGAATGCCTTTAATCTTGTCATCATGCATATTTGTGTTATGTCCTTTATCTGATCATAATCTTTGCTGTCTATTTCCATCTTTCTCTGTATCTAGCCTTATTCTTTGCTCTCACCATGACTTCTAATCCCACTACCCATCTATGCCTTCTTAAATTACTACCAGAGCATTCCTTTCTGAATCTCCACCCCTTTATTAACCAGTTCAGTTCTGAACTATCCTTTGCACTTCTCCCCTTGTCCTATCATTCACCGGGCCTTGAAAACTCCAGTCCTCGGTTATTCCTATTCTAGTGCTACTGAACAAAGCTAGATGCTGATTGGATCCACTACAAATTTATATCTAATTTCAACTGCATTTTCAGGGTTGCAAGGTCATTCTACTATTCTCTTATAGATTCTCTATCCACTTACTGCAACTGCTGTTCCTGATCTTGTACCTCCTCAAGTCTCCAGTTCTACTCACCCACTGTCTCAAGTGCTGAACTTACTTCATATTTCGTCCCCCTCCAAAAAAGACCATTTCCTGAGGGTTTGTACCTCTTCTTTCTTCTGACATCATACTCCAAGATCTACTCTTTCTCTTTAGTCTCTGATATTGATGTAGTTTTTCTCCTTGGCAAGACCATCTTTGATCCCTCCCCTCCTCTCTTCTCCAAAAAATTGTCCCCCAGTGTCCTCCCTGACCTCTTTTAGCCTTGTCTCACCGTATTTCATGTCTTCATTCCTATTGCTTACTCTGATCATGTGTCCCTCATCTTAAAAAAATCTTACTTTCTCCTCTAACTGTCATCCTATATCTCTACTCCTCTTCTTAAACTCCTTGAAAAAACTGTCTCTAGAGTACTTCTACCTCCTCTCCTCTTCTCATTCTTTTCTAAACTCTTACAGTCTGATCTTTCAACTGACATCGCTCTGTCCAAAGTTTCCAGTTATCTCCTCATTTGCAAATCTAGTGGTTTCGTTTCCACTTGTTTTTTCATGACACTGACCTCTCTTGGTTCTCTTCCTACCTGTCTGACTGCTCCTTTTCAGTCTTTGTTGGATCTTCGTCCATTTTACACTTAACTATAACATTCTGTAAGGCAATGTCTTGGGTCTTCTCTTTTCCCTCTGGACTATCATACTTGGTGATCTCATCAGCTTCTTGGAGTTCCCTTATCTAGATGCACTTAATTTCCAGATCTCTGTCCCTAACTCTAATCTATTTTAAAACTCCACTGCCTCCCTGTTTTCTCCAGCGTCAACCGTAGAGTACTTTGTTTGGTATTTAAGTTTCTCTACAGCCTGCCCTCTTTCTACTTTCTTACTTTCTTCCTTGAACTTTATGACCTGGCCTTAGTGGTCTTTTAACTTTTTCTCACATTTGACACTCTCTCTCCCAACTCCGTCCACGTGTATGGCTGTGCTTCATGTCTAGAGTGCTTTGCCTCCTTAACCCCACTTCCCAGAAGCCCTCGTTTCTTTTGAAATTTAGTTCAAATACCATTTTCTGTAGAAGCTTTCCAGGTCCCCCTTACTGCCAGAGCCTTTCCTGATGTTACTTTCTATCTGCTCTGCATTTGCCATTGATGTATCTGAGTATTTCTCTTTTCTTTCTCCCATGAGGATATAAGTTGCTTGATGGCAAGGACTGATTTTGCCTTTCTTTGTATTTGCAGTGTGAATATTTGCTGGTTGAAGATTGATTGATTAATGGGCATTCATTTTGTTTCCATTTCTTACACCAAAAAATGTTGCGGATATTTTGGTGTACGTGTGACCCCGTGGGGCACGTGCCTAGCAGCGGAGTCAAAGGGTACCGACAGTTAAATTGCTGTTTTTGCATGATTCCAAGTTGTTTTCCCCGGGGGCAGATTCATTCTCAGCTGTACCAGCAGTGTATCAATGTGCTTGTTTTTCTGTGCCCTCTCAAAGAGCAGCTCTTTGTGTCTTTGTTGTCTTTGTAAATCTGCTGAGTATCAGGTGGAGATTCAGGAGCTGTTTTAACTGTTTGGCTTAGTGGTTTGTCATCATCCTTCATGGAGCTGTCAGGGAGTTGGAAGTGTTTTTTGAGAGCTGTTGACATGTATTTGTTGACCACATACCTGTTAGAGAGTGATTCTTGGTCATATGTTGGTGTAAATCACCTCTATGTCTTGGCAATTAAGAGCTTCATCAGAAATAGGTGGTGAAAAGGTTTTCCCACATTTGTGTTTCCATTCTTCTTGAAGTTAAATAAAGTGACTCAGTAAATAAAGTGCTAGGTCTGGAGTCAGGAAGACCTGAGTTCAAATGTAGCCTCAGTCACTAACTAGCTGTGTGACTTTGGATAAGTGACTTAACTTCTGTTTGCCTCAGTTTCTTCAGCTTCTTCAGCTGTAAAATGGGGTAATAATAATAAAAGCTCCTGTCTTCCAGGGTTATTGTGAGGATCAGATAAGAGCATTTCTGAAGTGCCTGGCACATAGTAGGTGGTATGGAAATGCTAACTATTGTTATTAATAATAAATACTAATTATAATTATATATAATATATAATCAAATATAGTTATAATTTTAAAAATCTGACCTTAACCAAACTAAATCAGTTTTCCTTTTTAATAGAAAGGATTTTAATGAGTGAAAATGGGAGCAGTGCATTTCAGATCATTTCAGTGAAAGAATAAAAGCTGGGCAAGAAGGGCCAGGACCTTGTTTGACTGAAGCATAGATGGTAGTACCTCAAAAGAAAAAGAGCAATAGGAGATCAAGCTGGAAAATTAGGGGGGAGCCAGATTGTGAAGGTCTGAGAATGGTGGGCTCTGAAGTTTGGAGCAGGGGGAGAGACAGCAGAGATGTTGAATCAGGTCACTGATGTCAGCAGACCTGTGGGTTAGGAAAACCCCTCTGTCTGCTGTGGATCATGGAGGCAGTGTTACCGCTTGTGAGCTATCGCCACGCTTCAGGTGAGAGGCGGTGAAGGCTGGGGTGACGGCAGCAGGACCAGAAAGGAGGGGACAGATTTAAAGGACAGTGGGGGGTAAAATCTACTAGGAGTTGTCATTTGGCCAGTTTGGATGAGAGGTGGATAGCAGGGAAGAGGTGAAGAGGACCCTGTGGTCTGGGTCCTGCTGTTGCACAGTGACGAGCATCTCGAGAACGTGTGAGAGTGGCCGTGTGTGCCGCAGGCAGGCGCTGTGTGTGTTGTGATGCCCCCAGAAAAGGATCATTTTACCTATTGTATTATATTATATGCTGGGTTTATTTTATTTCCGTCAAGGACAGTTACCCAGATAACTAACACTCCAATGACCCGCTTTCTGGCTCGGCTTTTGGGAGGTTCCTGGTACTTTGTTGCTTTTTTCCTCCCTGATCCATCATTTCTTTGTTTGTTGCAGGCTTTCCTTTTCACATCTTTAATTCCAGATTCTCTCCCTCCTGCTGAGAAAGTAAACAAAACTAGATTAGCCAGATGGCAAAAAATAGCAAAAAAGATAAAGAAAGTGAGAAAAGTCTACTTCAGAATTCGCACTCAGAGCTCATTCGTTGTCTCTCTGGAGGTGGATAGCATTTTTTCATCATGAGTCATTGATGGAGCAGAGAGCCGAATCTTTCACAGTGGGTCATCATTACAACATCGCTGTTACTGTGCAAGTTTCTGGTGGTTTTTTTGTATCAGTTTTACTTTGTATCAGTTCATAAGGTTTTGACATGTTGGTACTCGCTTTTCAACAAAGTAAGTTTGAAGAATAAATAACTGTTGACTTCTGGTCTTCTGAAAAATATAGTGGCAAGTATTAACTAGGTGTCATTTAGTCAGTCCGTAGATATTTATTAAGTGGCTGTTATATGCAGGGCACTGTGCTAAGAGCTGGGGACAGATAAAGAGGCAAAACGCTGCCCTCAAGAAGCCCACAACCTAATGGGTGAGACAAGCAACCAAACTAGATACAGGATAAAAAGGAAACAATGAAAGGAGGGAAAGCAGTAGGAATTAGAAGGGCTATATGAGATGGGATTTTAGGCATGACTTAAAAAGAAGCTTCTTGAGCTAGGAAGCACAGATGAGGAGGGAACGCCTGGAGAAGAGAGGAGAGAATATGCCTGGAGCTTAGAGATGGGGTGTTGAGTTTGTGGAACAACTAGGAGACCAGACCAGTGTCACTGGAACAAAGAGTATATGCTAGGGAGGAGTTAGGTGTAAGAAGACTGGAAAAGTAAAGGGGGTCTAGGTTATGAAGTGCTTTGAAGGCCCATTGTTTTATTTTTGATCCTGGAAATGGTAGGGAGTCCCTGGAATGTATTGAATAGGGGGAGTGACGTGTACACCTATGCTGTAGGAAAATTACTTTGATGGCTGAATGCATGATGGATTGAAGTGGAGAAAGCTGTGAGGCAGGCTGACCCACCAGTAGGCTGTTAGAGTAGTCCAGGCATGAAGTCCTGAGGGCCTGCACTAGAGTCCAGAGTTGTTGCACAGGTGAAATTGACAGCCGTTGGCAACAGATTGGAAATGGGAGGTGAGAGATAGAAAGGTGTTAAAGATGGGACTTCAGTTTTGAGCCTGGGGACTGGAAGGATGGTGTTGCCCTCAACTGTAATAGGGAAGGTAGGAGGGGGAGTATTTAGGGGGAAAAATAATGAGTTTATTTGGTTTTGGACTTGCTGATTTTAAGATGTCTGCTAGACATCTAATTTGACATGTCTGAAAGGTAGTTGGAGATAACGAGATTTGAAGTCAGCAGAGGTACTGGGGCAGGTGAAGTAGACTTGAGTATCTTCAACATAGAGATACTAATTAAATCCACGGGAGTTGATGAAATCACCAATTCAAGCAGAATAACAGGGAGAAGAGAAAAAGATCCAGGACCAAACTCTGAGGTATGCCTACAATTAGAGGGCATGATCTGGAAGAGGATCCAACAAAGGAGACAGAAGGAATGATCCGACAGGTAGAAGAACCAGGAAAGAGTGGTTTCCTAAAAACCTAGAGAGAAGAGGGCATTGAAGAAGAGAGGGTTATCAACAGTATAATATCTGCAACAATGTTGAGGAGAATGAAAATTGAGAAAAGGCCATTGGATTTGCCAATTAAGAGATTCTTAGTAACTTTGGAGAGAGCAGTTTTGGGTGAATGATGATATCAAAAGCTGGATTGTAAGGTGTTTGTAGAAGACTTTTTCAAGGAATTTAGCTGGGCAGAAGAGAGATCTGGAAAAACAGTGGGAATGGAAGGAGGAAGTGAAGATTTTTTGAGAATGGAGGATACATGAGCATGTTTGTGGGCAGTAGGGACAAAGCCAGTAAACAAGGAGAGATTGATAATAAGTACTAGATTGAAAGGCAGAGTTTTTAAAACTTGCCAGCCACTTGAGGAAGAGTTAGCAAAGGTATAAATGGAAAGACACTAGGTATGGAAGTCAGAGACCTGGGGTTCCAATCTTGACATGGCTACTCACTAATTATGGCGTTGGGCTAGTCACTTAACCTTTTCTTACTCTTGGTTTTCTCATATGTAAAATGGATTAGATGGGTTCAGAGGTCCTTTTTAACTTAACTCTTTGGTTATAAAATATTTCTATAGTCATGAAAAGAAATGAATTCACCTCGTGTAAAATATAGAGCTTCATCAATTAATAATGCTTTTCGGAACAATTTAAATAGAAGAGAAAAATAAGGCAGCACCACCTTCAGAGAATGCATCAATCTTTTAACTTAATAAACAAGCAAATGCAATAATTCACAGAAGCATAATAGACTTTTGAGCTGAAGGGAACTTTAGAGATCGTCTGGTCCTGCCTGTCATTTTCTAGATGAGTAAACTGGTGCCAAGAGAGATGAATCGACTTGCTCCAGCTTGTGCAGATTGTAAGTAGCAAAGTCAGGATTTAATCCTGAGCACTTTGTGTTATACCATGTTCCAATTCTTTATACTTTCCAACAAGTATCTAGGTATCCACAAGCTAAGTAGGAAAAAGTAGTCATGGATACATTAATAGAATTATTCTGATAATCAGTATATGTCACCTTTTTAGGAAAACCATTTCCCTTGTTTTTTTCCTCTGTCTGGAATACACTGCCCCCAGCCCCATTGTCCCTCTAAAACTGTGGTGCCCAGAATGCTGTTCTGCAGCTAATATGAGATGAAGGTAGAGGACAGTTGAAACCCTTCCCTATTCTTAGAAGTCCAGGCTTTTCTAAGATCACATTACCTTTTTTTTGTTGCCATATCAGATTGCTTATTTGTATCAAACTTGCAGTCTACCACAGTTTTCCCATCTTTTTCAAAACAATTGCTGTCTAAGATGCCTCCTCCCATTTTATACTTGTGAAGTTGGGCTTTTTTTGTGTCCTACTCTTAAGATTTTACACTTATTTCTATTGAATTTTATCTTACTAGATTCAACCCAGTGTTCTAGCCTGTCAGGATCTATATATATCCTCTTTTATGCCCTGTGTTACCTATCTTTCCAGCTTTTATCATCTGCAAATTTTATGAGCATACCATCCGTGTCTTTAGCCAAATGATTGATAAAAATGTTATGCACACTGATTTTCCAGCCTAACATTTTCAGCTCTCTTTTAGATATCTCTAACAGAATGTCCCTTAGACATCAAACTTAGCTCTACAAAACTGACCTCATTTTCTTTCCTCCCTTTGCTCATACCTTCTCCTTTTCTTAACTTCCCTATTTCTGTCAATGGTACTATCCTCTCGGTCACTCATGCTCACAATCTTGGTGTACATATAATCAGTTGTCAAATTCTGTTTTTTCTAACTTGATAACATCTCTTGCATTTACCCCTCTTCTTTTTGGACACTGTCACCTCTCTGGTGTAGGTCTTCATCACCTCTCACTTAGACTATTATCATAGCCATCTAGTTGATCTTCCTAGCTCAAGCCTTACTTCTCTGGTCCATCTTCCATTCAGCCATCATATAGATCTTCCTAAAGCACTGGTAAGACCATATCAGAGAGTGCCCTCTCCCTGAAATTTCTTATATTTAAAAAATATATGTGTAGAAGTTGTACTCTCCTCCCACTCCCAGAATTCAAGTACTTTTTTGTCTTTGTATCACCAACACCTGCCATCATGTGTTGCGGTAATAGTTGCTTAATGATATTTGTTGACTTTCAAATAATATGTTACTTTCAAAGAGTTACTTTCTTAAACAGTGTTAGCACCAAATAAATAACTAGAGTTGCGAAAGGAGCTCATTAAAGTTTCATGTAGTTAAGCTGTGAAGCTAAAATACAACTTGTCACAAGTTGTGTGTGTGTGTGTGTGTGTGTGTTTAGAGGGTGAGGCTTTGATGCTTTTAAGATAAAAGGTCACTGATAGTGGCTCAGTAGTCCCAACTGCTAAGTCTTTTGGTCCTCTGGAATATGCTTTATTTGGGCCCCTTGACTTACTCATTGAGAGTAGCTGGGTACTATTAACATCTTTTAGTTATGTAGAGCTTGATGATTTCCTTGCTGACAGTTTTGGCTCTTTTCTCCCTCAAGATCATTCTCCTTGGTAGAGAAAACAGAAGCAAAATATTAATTGAGTAGTTCTGTCAGCTCTGTCATCTGTATCATTCCATCTATTCCATGCTTCCATTCCATTTGCAGTTTTCTCAACTCTAAGGTGAGCATCATAACAGCATCTACCTTGCAGGACTATTGTCAGGATCAAATGAGATAAGAGTATTTGTAAAGCTTTAGTACAATAGTACCTGGCACATAGTGGCTCTTAATAAATCACTTCTTTTCTCCCTCCCTCCTTGCCTCTCCAACATGTTCATTAGATTATAGGAAAATGTCTTTTTATTTGCCTTCATTAATTCCATTCATCCAACATTTTTAGGGCCCTCTGTATGCTTGCATTGTGCTAGGAACTGTGGTATGTAAATAAAAAATAATCATTTTTTTTACCCAGACTTGTGATTTCATCGGTAATGGGAAGAACCTTCCTTGGCTAATCCAGACCAGTGCCTGTTCTGCAGCTAGCAGTCTGAGAGCAGTCTCAGACGTTGCCACATTATGTGACTTGCCCAACGTCAGTAGAGTCAGTACATTTCATAGGCAGGACTTGAACCCAGGTCTTCCTGACTCTGAGGCTAGCTTTTACCCATTGTGTCATTCTGCTTCACACAAGTAATTTCAAGAGGGAGGGAATGAGAGAGGAGGGTAGAGGACAGAGTAATAGAGACAGAATGAATGAGTTAACATCTAGGGAGCTGGAGAGGGGAGCAGTGGGAGATCAAGAAAGTCCTACACTAGGAGATGACCCCTGCATCCCTAGCCAAGAATCCTTAATTCCTATATGGTTAAGTCATGGTCTAAAAATTTAAATCCTAATCACAGACACTATCTTTTCAATGAGACATTTATATCTCAGAGCTGTTTTTTCTTCCTGAAACACTTTACCTTACAGATAAGAGCACCAGGAGCGTTCCTAAAGTCTTTGGTTTCTTGCCAAGGACTTCATAATCCCTGACAATTTTTTCTAGAAGCCTTCTGGCATCTTTGTCTTCCCATGAATCAGTAGGAGTCAGGTCTTGGCTGTCTTCTGGGGCAATTTGGGTAGCCCCTTTCACATTTCCTTTGAAAGACAGCCTGTCTGTCTCATGCTTGTTTTTGCCTTTTTCTATGTCACAGCCTGAATTAGGGGGTCACTTAGTATCGCTACTTGTATTTTATTCCTTGACTAGGGGGGGATTTCTTATCTCCTGAGGGGCTTCTGTGAACTCTCATCAGTTATTTCCTGGGGCACAAGAAGTTTTCGTGTCGTTGGGTCTCCCTCCCCTCTATATGAAGAACTTCATGTTTATTACATAGATACAACGTTTAGTTTCAATTCTTCCCTTTCTTCTTTGAGTCAGATTTTTCCACCTGCCAGTTTACCAGGTTAAGATTTTAATTGCTGTTTCAGTTTTTTCTGTTCTTTGTTTTCTTTTTCAATTATTTCACATAACTCTCATCCTTTCCAATAACCTGGTAAGTAGAGTGGTATTCCTCAAACCTTTTAACCCATTTTCTAGTAGGGAAACCAACATGTAGTTTGTGCAAAAAATAACCATTAGGCAATCATTGACAAAAATGCCAGCTGTTATTTGCAGGTCTGCGTAGCAATCTTTGTACCCCCAGATACTATTGTGATTCTGAAAATAAATTTTTTCCCCCTTTATCTCTGCTTCTTAGAATCTCCAGCTTCCTTCTAAGCACATTTAGGTGCCCCCTATCACAGCTTTGTTCCAGTCCCTGTTGTTAACTGTTTTCTTCTCTTGAAACCACTCTCATGTTGTTTCTGCTTGTATCTATTTATGCTCGTGTATGTGTTCTATCCTCTAGTAGAAGATAGGCTCCTGCAGGATTGGGATTGTTTCATTCTGGTCTTTGTATCTTTACCACGTTGTGCAATATCTTTCGTGTTGTAGGCACTTAAACATTTAGTTTAATTGAATTAAAGGGAGACTCTTCTGATTTTTGATCCTGGGTTCTTATTGTAACCACTTGCTTTCTATCTCTCACAGGATCTTTTTTTTTTTTTAGATTTTTCTTTCTTTTTAAAAAATTTTTTGGAGGGGGGAAGGTAGGGCAGTTGGGGTTAAGTGACTTGCCCAAGGTCACATGGCTAGTTCTGTGTTAAGTGTCTGAGGCCAAATTTGCACTCACGTCGTCCTGACTCCAGGGCTGGTGCTTTATTCACTGCGCCACATAGCCGCCCTACTCACAGGATCTTGTAATGGCCTCTCTTCTTCTGTAATATTAAAGTGAAAATATTAAAGGAAATATTGAATTTGGCAAGAAAATGTTATAAACTGAGCACTTTATATTGGTCAATTTGCTTCTAGCTGTGTTTTAGCCCTGAATAAGAGTGTTAGTCTGTGTTGCTGTTTTACAAATTTGATTTCTTCCACATCCATTTGGAACATTCCATGGTGTTTTCCTCACTTCTTTTGATCTGTGTTTGTAGGATATCCTGAACAACCTTGACTCATGTGACCTTGAAGATGATGATCTCATGCTTGATGTGGACCTGCCTGAGGATGCACCTCTCGAAAATGGTTAGTGGGTAAAGTGTTACTGTCCAAGGAACTGTTTGAGGACCACTTCCTAGAAACTTTTTTAATATTTTATAATTCATAAAATGTCTATATACTGTTTTTGCCATATTTTGAGGAGATTTTTTAATGGCTATGCTATCATCTTGACTGTAATGGAATGTTGATTTGAGGACTCCTCACCTCTTTTTTTGCTAGGAGTTATGATTTCATAATAATGAAATGATAATAAAGAATTCTCTAGGAGTGGAAGACCATTCTTTCTCCCGGATTCAGATATGCAGCATCTGTTTTTGTGGTTTTGAAAACTGAAAGGTCGTCTTGAGCATAAGAGATTTAGGGACTTCCATTATCATACCAACAAGGATGTGTTAAAGGCAGGACTTGACCCAGGTTTCTTCATTTCATATTCATCCCTCTGCCCACTGTGATACTGCCTCTAATATTTTCTTTAATGATAAAAAAAATTCAGCATTTTAGCATACACATTTGGACCACTGAAAGTTTGTTCTCTAGGTTAGGCCATGAGGTGGCACAGTAGATGGAGCATGGGGCCTGGAGACAGGAAGGCTTGCGTTCGCCTCTGGCCTCAGACACTTACTAGCTGTGTGACCTTGGGCATGTCACCATCTGCCTTCGTTTCCTTGACTGTAAAATGGGGATCATATACCTACTTCAGGTTGGGAGGATCAGATGAGATAAAATTTGCAAAGAGTGGGTGATAAATGAACATCTCTTCTCTTCCTTCCTGCCCCGCACATCACAGACCGGTGAGAAGGTGCAGCTCAGCTCTTTTTATTTGCAAATGTGCTTACCTTCCATTGAAGTCTGTTTCAACCTGTGGTAGCCCACAGTGTTCATGTGGCAGTGGCCCTGAGATGGAAACTACAGAAAAGGTTGCTCCTTGCCAGTCTATGAAGGTATTTTTCTTAGCTTCTGTGGAAGAGACCTTTTCAAGTCTGAATACGTTGATAGGGAGAGGAGCAGAATTCTAGGTGGAATGGAACATAGTTGGACTACCAGTGTATGGACATATGTAGATTTATTTCCTTTAGGCTTATTTTGGAATGGAGCCTGGTCAGGAAGCTGGAGCTTCTGATCCATCATTGAGGTCTTACTAGAAGTAAATACTAATTGGATCAGCCAGAGGGATGGGTTGAGTCATATGAATAGCCTAGAAAGTTGGGTAGCTAGTGAGTAAATACTGTATTTAAGAAAATGGTTAGAGGTCGGAAGCTTCTTCTTTGCTCAGATATAATCAGCTATGGGGAGGGCATGGTATGTATCCAAAGGAGCAGGCAGGATGGGTATTTGGAGGCCAAAAAGAGGATCACAGTCTGTCAGATATGCAGAAAGTCAAAGGAATAGCGTATTAACTTGAAAGAAAATTATATGCTCTTAGCATGCTGGTTTGAAGTCTCAAAAAAATATAGAGAAATAGAGCATTGTGGACAGGGTTACAAGTCTCAGGTCTAGCTCCTATTTTGTAATGAGGGACCACTCAGTTGGTTTCCCAGGGGTTGAAGTACTGTCATTCCATGTTCTGTAGTGAAGCATGCAGTTTGGATTGGGTTCAGTTCTGAGGAGGGAGGTTGCCTTTAATTAGGAGGCTTAGACTGGTTGAGTTCCTCACACTGGTGCTTTGAGGAAACTCATTCACTCTAGTTCTCTATGGTTCACTCCTCCTAGAAAGGGAGCTTCTTTTGAGAAGATTTATAATATAAATCAGGTTTGGGACAGGTAATTCCTATATAAGGAACTTACAGGTGTACCTTAACAGAACAGGAATTCAGTAAAACACCTGTTAAGACAGCATTGTTGATAGAATCTGCAGTACCTAAAGCAATTTGTAGAAGTACTGATCAGACATTTTACATTTTACCTTAGTTCCACACCATCATTTTATCCAAAGTTGACCTCCTCTGAGCTTCATGCTAGTTAGTCACTCTCCATGTGCCGCTGCTGCAGCCAAGCTCCTCTGGTGAAACACTGCTACCACTATACTCAAAGACCCCTCCAGACTGGTTAAACTCACAAGGTCACATTCTGGGCACATACAGTTTGTGCTTGTTGCTCAGTTACCAGCTTAGCAAAAGAAACAGAAAGAGGCAGCCCAAACCAAGGCTCAGGTTTGTCTTGGTCAGGCCATGTGCTTCAGTGGCTACATGTTCGTAGATGCATGGAGGTCAAGGAAGAGGAGGAAGGTCAGTTACCTCCACCTTCTATGACTCTGCAGACACTCCCAAAAAAGTCCTGCAAAGTACAGGAAAGAGAGAGAGGGAAGAAAGGAAGGAAGGCAGGAAGAAAGACAATTAAGAAAGAAAAAAAGAAAGAGGCAGAAGCCCTCTTTATATGTTCCTTTTATATACCCACTGAATCATCATCTCCTCTGCTTTAAGAGCCAATTAGGAGACTTTTCATCTCCCAGTAAACCCTTCAGCGATAAATTGTATGTGGTCAGAAGTTGCTCCAAAAGCTTTGACCAGAACCAAGGACAGCTCTGAGCATTCTCTATGGAATGGCACCTATAGATCCATCCAGCCTATGTTGCACAGAAAATGAGAGAGAGGTTATAAACTAATGAAATGTCTGCAAATAGCCAGTTAGACTTTACTGTAGGTTGCAGAGGTGTCTATGAGCATTCCCATTATGTGAATTGACGTGAAACATTTTGGAAACTGCTTCTAGGAAGTGGTAGTTGGTTTATATTATAGAATTGAGACAGGAAGAAGCTAGGCAAATACCCATGATTACTCCTACATTTAGATTTGATCTGTACATTGAGTTTTGAATTTTTTAATTTATTAAGAAATTTTTTTTGTTCTGTAGCAAGTAAAAAAAAATTACTTGTGAAAGCTACTTGCATATTTTGGATCTGTGATCTCTCTTCAGTTTAGGTATACCTTTTAAAATTCTTGTGCATTGTTGATTCATTATGTTTTTACATTCAGCAAAACACTACTTCTCGCTTAAAGGCAATAAGAATGCTTTACTAGCATCATAGATTCTAAGAATCAGAAGAGACCTTTGAGGTCATTTAGTCCAATTTGACATATGAAGGAATTCTCTCTATAACACATCTGTCCAATCTAATCTTTTGAGTATCTGTTACAATTGACAGTGAATTCACTGTTTCACAGGATAGCCCATTTACATGTTGAGACAGCTCTTATTGTTAGAAAGTACCCTTGTATATTGAACTGAAGCCTGCCTCCCTTTGGTATTCTGTACAGTGGTATTCTGTCTATTGAAACTATACTGAGTGTCTTATACACTTTTACATAAGAGTCCTTCATGTATTTGAAGACAATTATTATATCCTGTCCTTGTGAGTTTTCCTGTGTTTTATCTTCTACAGTTTAAGTGTCCTTCATTTTTCACACATAACATGACTTCCAGATCTTCATTATGCCCATATCCTGATGAGTTTCCCCTAGATATACTCCAGTGATTTTTCTTAAAATCCACTGGCCATTAGGTGGCATAGTGGATAGAGCACTGGACCTCAAGTCAGGAAGACTGACTTGGGCAGAGTTCAGATGTGTCTTCGGACACTTAGTATCTGTGTGATGCTGGGCAAGTCACCTAACCTCTATCTGCCTCAGTTTCCTCTTCTGTTAAATGTGGATAATAATAGCACCTATCTCTTAGGGTTATTGTGAGCATAAAATAATAGTTAAAGTGCTCTGCAAACATTAAAGTGTTATGTGAATGCTAGTCAGTATCAGTAATAATAAAAAAATGGAATCTCTTTCATGCTTCTGAAGTTACATATGCCTCCCTGCATTGGGATCCTAGTTTGTTACCCATCCTTAGCATGGGTATAGTATAGAAATCTGAGCCTGTGGTGTTTATTACTGCCTTCTTTTTTTTTTCCCTTGTGAATGTCTGAGCATCTCCTGCTGTTTTTCCTTTTACATTATAGCTGCTTTCTAAGGTATTTTGCATAGTGATAAGTCCTTGGAGTTGGTATTAAATACTTGTTGAACTGGTAGATAGATGTAGGCAGTTTTTTCCTTCTCACTGCCTTTTCAGGTTAAAGTTTGCAGACTTGTAAATTTCTAGGCAGATAACATTTTTTCCAGACCTTATTGCATAGATAATAATATCCTTGCCAAGAACTTTGCATTCCCATGAGTTAAGTCAGGTTCTTAAAATCCAGATCTTGTTCTGAGAAGTTATCTTCTTAACAAGCTATTTATTTCATTCTTCGACTTTCTAACTGTAGAATCATACTTGCCTTGTTCATGAGTTTTTTCAGCTGTACTTTACTGAAGTCTAAGGTAGATAAAAAGGCCTAACATTCCCTTCCTTCACTATTATGACTTCTAATTTGGCATAATTGGCTTCTTCTAAGGTTTCTTCTAAGGTTCTTTCCTCAACCAGTTATTCCAAATTGGTCCAAATTAAATTTGAGTGTCTGTTCTCATTATTATTTTTCTCCCTGCTGAGAAAGATTTTCAACAAAAGAAGTCAAGAATTTTTCAGATGTCCTGTTTTTAGCAGAATGACACATGATAATGAAGACCTCATATTCTCAGAATTTCCTAATCATTATTAGGAAAGCATCATCCATATCTTTTCTCTAGCTGAATATTCTGTAGTATAGTCCTGTAGTGTAAGTATTGCTTTCGTTCTGAAGGAATGTTGAGATTCCAAGAGCTGGAGGGGAGGCAAGGAAGCAGGGCATTCTAGACCAGGGAAACAACTTTGAGCAAAGATATGCGGTAAGAATTGCACGTTCTCACAGTTTTGCTGGGGCACAGCAAGTGGGCCACTTTTTCTGGGACATGGAGTGTATCAAGTGAAATAAGTATGAGCTTGAAGTCAGATTGTAAAAGACTTTAAATGCCTGTTAAAAGACTTTGTGTTTTATTCAAGAGGCAATAAGGAGTTGGCATTTCTTGTATAAGGACATGGCTTGGCCATACCTGTGCCTTTGACAGCTTTATGTAGGATGGATTGTAGAGGGTAGAGACTAGTGGCAGGGAGGCTGTCTGGCAAGCTTTTGCAACACTCTGAACTCTCATCATGGTTGTGTAGATGAAGAGAAGGGGATTAAAAAGGATGTCACGGAGATAAAACCAGCAAGGTTATGTAGAATTGTGTAGAATATTGTTGGTGAGGAAGAATGAAGAATCATAAAGACTCTAGAGATACAAATATTCTTGACTAAAAGGAATGGGGAGCCTTCAGAAGAAACAGGGAAACTAGGAAGTAGTTTAGGGAGAAAGACAGTATTAGGTATGTTGAATTTGAGATACCTGTGGGATAACCAGTGAAGATTTCCATCAGACCCTTGGTGAAGTGTCTCAGGAGTGAGAGGAGGGCTGGATAAAGGTATTTGGGAGTTGTCTGGATGCACCATAGAAGCTGCTGAGATCACCAAGAGAGTATGTGGAGTGAATAAGGGCCTACATCAAAAATCTGAATTAGATCTACACTTGGGGGTGACATCGGGATGATGATTTTGCAAAGGAGACATCAAATAGGTAGAAGGAGAAGCAGGCGAGACCTGAGTCATGAACACCCAAAAGGTAGGAGGATAGAGACAGAAGGGGTGATCCAGTACTGACACATGATACAGAGAGTTGAAGAATGAGAACATAGAAAAAGCTATTGGATTTAGCAATTAAAAAATCTTTGATAACTTTAGAGAAAGCAGTTTCAGTGAAGAGGAGGGGTTAGAAGTTAGACTGCATGGGGGTGGAGTGACTGAGAAAAGTCAAGTCAGCCTTTTTCTAGACTTTAGGCTATGAAAAGGAGAATTCTAGAATGCTAATGAGAAAGAATGGCAGGAGCCAGTAATCAATAAGAGGCTAAAAATTCAGAGAGAGGTGAAGATCAAAGTGGCAAGCTCTTAGAGGGAAACAGAATGAAGATTCACAGAAATCTCAGAGAGACAGTCAAGTAAGGGATTCTGAGTTAAGCCATGAGGTCACATATGAGTATCAGTGTATGCAAAACCATAATAGGGGATATGGATTGAGAGACCTAGGAATAATTTGAGGCTGTATGTCTTAGGAAAAGCTTTGAGAAGTGAAAAATGCTTTTAGTGTAAATGAGAGGGTATAGGAAAGGTAAAAGGAATTTTGAGACAGAGAGAGAGAGAGAAGGGAGTAAAATCACAATGTTTGACCAGATGAGTGTGTAGTTGAAGTTGTGTGTAAAAGGTCATTGGGATTGAAGAATCAAGAGAACAAGTTGCTGGGATCATCTGTATGAATGTCAGATTGTCTGAGAACAATGGCAGGGGAATCAAGGGAGGAAGGAAACAAGCATTTATTAAGCATCGACTGTGTGCCGGCTTATCATGCTCTATCCGCTATACTACCTAGTTGCCAGGGAAGGATGAAGAAAGGAACACTGCTAGTCAGGTCTAAACAAGGTTGAGGATGACTCATAGGGCAGTAGTAATAAAGATGAGGGGAACGCGATGTAGAAAGAATGGAAGTAGAAAGCGAGGTGGTGCAGTGGATAGAGCACTGGACCTGGAGGCAGAAGATCTGAGTTCAAATCTAGCTCTGTGACTCTGGGCAAGTCCCTTAACTTCTGCCTCAACGTCCGCATCTACAAAATGGAATCATAAAAGCACCTGCTCCCCAGAGTTGTTGTGATGATCGAATGAGAGAATAAACTGTAAATCACTTAGCACAGTGCCTGGTGCATAACAGTCACTGTATAAATATTAGCTGTTATTTTTGTTATTGAAACGGCATGAAAAAGCGGTATAGAAGCACGCCCTCCCCCTCTTCTTGGCTGCAGGAGTACAGGTCAAGTGGGAAGAGTAGGTATCAAAAGCCATATGAAAAGAATACTCCAAATCACTAATAATTAGAGAATTCCAAATTAAAGCCACCCTGAGGTTCTGTCTCACACCAAAAAGACTGGCAAAGTTGACAAAAAAGAATATGACAAAAGTTGGAGGGGCTTTAGGGGAAAAAAATCACATCAATGTCCTGTTGGTGAAGCTGTCAGTCTGTCCAGTCGTTCTGAATAGCAGTTTAGAACGAGGGCCAGAAGATTGCTAAGCTTTTGATGCTTTGTGTACCCTCTGACCCATCAGTACCCCTACTAGACCTGTACCACAAAGAGCCAAATTAAGAGGAAAAGGAGGCATACGTACAAAAATATTTGTAACAGCTTTTTTGTCGTGACAGCTGGAAAGTAAGGGAGCGCCTGTCTGCTATTGGGAAATAGTCGGACAAATTGTGGCATGTGAATGTATTGGAATGCTGTTATGCTGTAAGGAGTGATGAAAGGGACAATTTGGGGGAAACTTGGGAAGATTTGTTTGAATTGATAGAGAATGAAGTGAGTAGAACCAAGGGAACAATACATACCATAACAGCGTTGTAAAGACAAACAATTTTGAAAGACTTTGGTACTTTGGACAATACAATGACTGATGCCTTCTGGCTGGTGTTGGACTCAGGGTACAGAGCAAGTCATGTGTATATTTTTTGGACGTTGCCAATGCAGGAATGCGTTTTACTTGGCTGGATGTATTTGTTCTCTCTTTTCCGTTGGGGATAGAAGGAGAGAAAGGTTTTTGCTAATTGAAAAAAAATAATTAAAAAGCCTACTGCATAGCTCTGATGATTGTTTTTTATTATTATTTATTTTCTACTTTTTGGTGCCTTACACTTTTGTCACCCTCATACTTAAGTGATTAAAAAATTGGCTCTTTAGTGAGGTTCTGGGGTTATGTTTTTACCGTTAACTGGCTCATAGAATATTAAAGGTGGAAGAATAAAAAAAACTCCCTCATTTTAGAGATGGAAGCTTACAGAGGGCAAATGGGTTGCCTAAGGTCAATACAGTTACTTCTGGGAAGAGCCAGTACTAGAAGTCCTATCTACTGCTTCCTAACAGCCCCTCCTCCTACCTTTTTTTGTTTATTTTTTTACAAAATTTGTGCATTAGTTAACTTTAGTCCAACGCTTACCCAAAACAATCTTACATTCCAACTTAGGAGAATCTAAATAAAGAGTTTTTATTGTGTTTGAACACAATATTTTAATAGTTTCACTTACGTGAATAATTTTGCAGGGAATCCATTGTGTAGGGATTCCTAATTTCAGAGATTTTCTTTCCCTTTAGAGGTTAACCTAAAAGTTATATATTTTTAATGCCCTTTCCTACCATTTTGTACTTATTTAAAAGATTGCTTCAATACACATCTTTTTTAATGTATTTTGAACATTTTGGTCAGTGAGCTGAGTGTTTGCACTTTACCATTTTTACAGTTACTATAAAGTACTTCTGTTTGGGGGCAAGGTCTTCCTTTTTTGTTTACAGTGGTATCCTGATTTAGTTGCCCTTCAGTTCTAGAAGCTGCTGTTCTGGCTCATTTAAGAAAGAGTCAATCCGAAGATCACACTGACCCCGAAGCCTTTGTGTCAGAAGTTTTGGCTTGTGGGTGAAGCCACTGCAATCACTCCCCTCCCGGAAGTGGAGAAGACTTTCTGTCTCTGCCGGGGCCAGGACGGTGGTCAGCAGTATTTTTAGAAGCCGTCCTTGCTCCACAACTATGTAAGCCCTGGGCGAAGATGGTAGTTTGGAGTCACAGGGTAAACTGGGCTCCTTTCCCAATGTGTGCAGGCTGGGAGCTAAGCAGGAAGGAAGGCCTGTTTATCAGGCTCGGCCATGCCACTATGGCTGAGTAGGCAGCAGAGCAGCACAATGTTGCCGTGGGACAAAGTAACTTTTTCACTGAGTGGCCAAATATGTGAGGAAAAAATTTTCGGGTAAGTGAAAGAGAAACTTGGGCGTTTGTGTCGAGCCTGGTAGACGTTTGTGGGACTGGGATTCCAGGGAGTGAGCTGTGCTGCTGGAGCCAAGTGCTGGCTTTGTCTCTAGTGGCTTTTTAGACTTGCCAAACAGTTTGCACTAGGAAGTTAACAGAGGCACAGGGAAGCAGTTTACTTTCTAAAAATGCGAGCCTGATTTTTTTTTT
>CM053582.1:546642764-546660180 GCA_028627135.1 Pseudochirops cupreus
TTTTTAGGAAACAGTGGTTCTTTGCTTCCCTTTGGTATGGGCACCTGACATTTTTCTTTTATCTCCTTATTTTTTACTCTGAAATCGGAAGGACTAGCAATGATAGTAGCAATTTTTTTGGGGGGGAAATTATTACTGGGATTTAAAGTATATAGCATTCATTATAAGAATAATAATTTTTATTTTAAAGTCTTATACAAATTATTTCAAAGTGTTACTGAAACGGTTGTAAAGTACAAATTTTGTCTTCACTGAAACTTGTCTTATTATCATTTACTTTTCCCTCAATGTACCTGCTGTTTAAAATGTCATTTATCTCATAATTACTTAGTAGAAAGTCTTGACATTTTTCCAAGAATTTTTCTGTGGACTTTTTAGTAGCATGTGATCAACAAACTGTACATTCTTATTAGTTTATGTAATATGTATAAACGTGAATAACAAATGTTGTTTTTGAATCTCTCTAGTGGAGTGTGAGAATATGAACCGCTTTGATGGATCAGACAGAAATGTTCGACAGCATCAGGAAGGCTTTTGGAAAAGGCCAGCCCAGAGATGGAGTGGCCAGGAACACTACCGCCTGAGCCACAGTGACAGCTATCATCAACATGGGAAAACAGACCTGAGCAGGTAGAAGCCTGTTGCTAGCTCGCTTCCTTGTTAGTACACACAGAGAAATTCTGCACAATGACTTTTTATTCCCCAGACTTGTGTGCCAGGTTTTCAGAGGCACACAAAACATTCTATTGTCAAAGCACCAGTGGTTGTTGATGCAAGACTCAGAGCAGGATATTTTTTCATCACTTCCCTCTGCTACTCCTTGTGGCTTACAGCTTCTTTTCATTTTTTTTTATCACAGTTTTATCCATGGCTAAAATGTAGACTGAAGGAATGCCCTAAAACAGGTTCTCTATTGATTTAATTTTCCATTGTTAATGTTTATGATTTTTCTTGCTTAAAAGATAAATTCCATGGATCTGTGATTTTTGTCAGTAACCCCTTAAAACATATCAGAGTTGCTGTGGCCAAAAAAATTCATATCCTTGCAGCCAACTAGTTGCTTGTTAATAATAATAGTAGTGATAATAATAATAACTGGCATTTATATAGCACTTAGTATGTGCTAGAAACTGTGCAGAATGCTCTGCAGTGACCATCTCATTGATCCTCACAGTAACCCTGGAAGGTAGAGGCTATTATCACTTGCATTTCACAGGTGAGGAAAGTGAGGTCAAGGGAGGCTGAATGACTAAACAGCTCTGAATCTGAAAAATCTCAGAATATAGCTAGGTTGGACCTTGGATGGTGCAGGACAATAGTATGAAGTGACTGTTACAGTTCATTTTGTTTCTTACTGAGTAGGAATTTTTCAATGGACAGCTATAAATTAATTCTTTATATGAAGTGAAAAGTGGTATTGTATAATGGGGAAAGCTATTTCTTGGTGGGCAGAATCTTTCTAATATATTCTCATTATGATAGCTCAATACTTGATTTTAAAGTAGCTCAAATCACCTTTCTCTTTTTTATTTATAAGATAGGACTCCTTTCGATATATCTCATTTTAAAATCATAGATGTCTGTGGAATTAATGAGAATGGCTTATAGGACATTTCTGTAGTGTATGTAACAACTGAGCTCCATAGGTTTTCCATAGAATTATAGTTGCAAGGGCCTTAGAATATAGCCTAGATAATAAATGAATGCATAGCCTAGCAAATAGGGAGCTAGTCTTTCAGTCAGTCTCAGCAAGACCTGGGTTCAAGTCTTGCTTCTGAAATGTATTGGCTCTGTGACCCCTATGTAATGCCCTCTGGCTGCCCCTAGGCAACTGTCCTGGTCTCTAGAAGGAATTCCTCTCCAGTACCTACTTAGACTGATGAAATCACAGGTAGCTCTAGTTTAACAGAATAGATAGGGGTCACTCAAGGCATGGTACATAGCAGGACACACTTCAGATACTTTTAAGTGTTCTTAGGATAAATGAATATATTCTCTGTGCCTAAAAGTTATACTCTCTGTGATATGTAGGCGTGCATATTTTAGCTTCTTGTGACAATTTAGCACAGGGGATAGTTGTAATGTGTGTATGTGTATACCCTGTTTAGATGTCTGGGGTATAGTTATCTTTATGAAGACCTTGCCTTAGAAATGTCATATCCAGTCCAGCCTAACTCCAGCCCTCTAAGCTTAGGAGTCACTTCAACAACATCTTTCACAGATGACCAGACAGTCTCTGCTTGAATACATTCAGTGACAGAGAGCCAAATAACAATGCATGTTTATGTGGTATTTTGAAGTACTCTCAAAGCAATTCCTTCTACTCTGCAGCACTTCTTAAACTGTGGTTCATGATCCATAGTTCAGGAAGTGCTAAAGTGGTTTCGAGTGGAAAAAGTTAAAGAAGTCCTGTGTTGGACATTATTTTTTCAAATGACTTAATTTTTAGACACTTCAGCAGCTAGTTGGCCCTATTGTGGATGCTGTTTAGTGATGACTCTTGAAGTTGTGACAGCCAGCACTGAAGAGAATGCTCTAGATGTTACCTGATCACTGTAGAGTACAGTGTTAATGCAGCCTAAGGTTGTGTTAGCTTTTCTAGCAGCTATGTTGTACTGTTAACTCAACCGAAAAATTCCTCTGCATATACCCAATATCAGAAATGTGGTTTAAAAGAAATAATTTTACTAACTTTAAAGCTATCCAATGTGGCCTATCCCTTGACTTCACAATTCCTTAACTTCTTTGATTCTCCTGACTGTCCTAACACATCAGTCATCTGACCACTGGCATGGCACAACCTGGCTAAAGGTGTATCAGAGCAAAGTGCTGCTTGGAAGTCAGCATGGGGCTGAGATTTTTAGGGGCTCCCCTTATCTTGAGGAAAGGCACAAGGTTCCATGGAGCTGGAATCAAGCAGAGTTGCTGGTGTCACGGATGGAGAGCCAATTTTTGTGTCACCAAGACCTGAGTCAGTTCAGTTTGCCCCCTGTTGACTTTGTGACCCTGGGCTACTGCCACCTCAGTGCCCCCAGGCAGTAGTCTCAGAGGGGAAGCTGCAAAATGGGTGCTGCTGTGTGTTGGTAGAGGGAGTTTCCTCACCGGGAGTTCCCTAGACTTATGAAATCACATCTTGTCAGAAAATGTGGCGTGCTATGCATGTATTACGTTCCTCTAATAAAATACAAGTTGGGGTGGGGGGCATGTCTCAATTATTTAATTAATAGTCTGTCTCCTCTAGTGCCTAGCACAGTGTATTAGAAACAGCTGTTAATTGAAAAGAATTGGATTTGAGTCAGAGGACCTCAGTTTGCACCCACTTTTGTGGAATTCTGGACATGTCATTAACAGTTCCCAGTTTTCTTCTCTATAAAACAAGGGAGTGGACTTGGTAATGTTTAAGGTTCTTTCCAGCTCCAGCTTTAAACTGGAGCTATAATCCTGTGAATAGATGAAGTGGATTGCCTGACTATTCCAAGTCTGCTCAACCTTTCGCAAGTCCCCAGCCTTACTTTTACTCCCAGCTTCACTCCCCAGCCTCTTCCCCTCCTTCCCCCTCCCGACCCCCGCCATTGCTCAGCAGATCACTTCATATTTTATTGGGCAAATCAAGACCATCAAGTGTAATTGCGCATCTTGGCTGCCTTTCCTTTTCCCCTTCCTGTCTCAGAATACTCCCCTTCTTTATAGAAAACATTAATGGAAACAACTAAGCTTACTGGCAATTTTTACATTTAAATTAATTAATGTCAATAGATACAGTAGTATAAGACTTTATAAGTAGCTCTTTAAGTCTCCGTCAAGATTCTTGGCCCATTCATTCTTATTTAGTTTTCCTTAGTCCTGTTTTTCCTGTCCTCCATTCTTCTGATTCTGCTTCTTTCATTCTGCATTATTTCATATTTATTTCTCAGATGTGTTAGTCTTAATTGCATTACACTATTCCAGTATCCCATTCTACTTTTCAAATGATTATTTTCTTTGCTTCTTCCCCATAACTTTTTTCCTAGCCTTTTGCAATTACATAAAATACTGTCATGAAAGTCTTTGAATAAATAGCGTTTTGGGGGGTTTGTTTTTGATACTTCCTGGGAGGTACTCCTAATAATGAAGCTATTGGATCAAATCATGTGATTATTTTTGTAGCTTTTATTATATACTACCATAGTGGTTCCAGAAAATTTCAGTGTTTTGAAATTTCACCAGCAATGAATGAGTATACCCATTCTTCCACACCTTTCCAGCATTGAAAATTCATTGATTTTAATTATTTTTGCCAACTTGGCAAGTATAAAGTGGTACTTTAGTGTTTTAATTTTCATCCTTTTCATTAATGACCTTGAACATGTTCTCAATTGATTGTCATTCATTCATGTTTATTCTTTTGGAAATTGTTCATATCCTTTGATTTATCCATTGTGATCTCTGGAGTCACACTGTGACTTTTTAATAGCTTATTTTTTATTTTTAGTATTTAACATTTTTCATTTAATAGTTCCATTTATATTTTTGTAGTACAGAAAATTTTTAATGTAATAAAATGAATGTTTTGCTCTTCAATGATTATTTACATCTATAAAATAAAAATCCCCCCCCCCATTTAGATAAATACACCATTCCATTTCTTCTAGAATTTTTTTAAGTTGTCTCTCCACATGGAACCCACTGAGTTATATAGTGTAAGGCAGTGGTATCAAACTTGAATAGAAACGGATCCCCGCAAGCTGCAGGTTGGTGTAGAAAACTACAAGTCAGCATTATCTATGTTGTTTTTTATTTAGTTTGTTCAACATTTCCTAGTTGAATTTTCAGTCTGGTTCAGATCACACTTCGGACGTGGCTGCTTTCACCCCGAGCTGAGTTTGACACCTCTGACGGCTTTCCCAAAAATGCTCGTTAAATTATGGGCCCTGTCCCCAGTCTCCTTTGTTTTCCTAAATATTTGTGATGTAGGAACGTTTCGTACACATGTAGCGGTGTGACGTTCTGTTTCTTCGCTCTGCCTCTCGTTGATGTTGGAAAGTGTTGACGACGCGGACTTCGTAATTGTTTGAATCGGAGTGCAAATCGCTGACCCCTTAGCTCTCCATTTCAGGGTGACCCCTCAACGTTCTTGGCGTTTCTGCGTGATTTCCGTACGGATTTCATTCTGATTTTGTCCAGTTCTATAAGTAAGCCCCTTAGCATTTTGATGGGCGTTGTTTTAAAAGTAAAACTAACTTGAGAACTGTGCTAATGTTTATTATATTAGCCTGATCCGCCCAAACCCAGCGATACCCCTGCAGCTACTCAGGGCCCCCTTACTTCGGTCATTACAGGTTTTTAAGAGTCTTTGCGGGCAGCTTGGGTATAATTCTGGCTAGATTTTGTTAGAAACAGCTGAACTTACTGGTATTTACCAAATATTTGATGCTTTTTGTTTCTCTAAATGAGTTTTTAAACTTATTTCTTCTTGATATTTATTGCTATAACCTGTGATTTGAATTCAGTGCCAGTACATCCAATATCTTTTCCCTTTCTTATTGCAGTTGCTGTAATTTTTAATGCTATGTCAAATAAAAATGGTGGGAGTGTGGGCATTCTTGCTTTGTTTTTGTTTTTGATGAGGACATTTCTCTATTAATATGTCTGCTTTGGGCCCAAGACATATGCTCTTTATTGTATTAAGGAAAAATTCCTTTATTCTTATTCTTTTTAGGAGGCTTATCTGATGTTAACTCAGTAAAGGTAACAATAAAAAATAAAATTATAAAGTTCAGTATAGTATAAAAATATTAAATACAATATTAATCAATAGAATGTAGCAATACATTAAGAAAATTATTCCTCACAATCAAGTGGGGTTTCTGCCAAGCTTTACAAGACTGTCTTAGTATCAGAATGATATCATCAATATAAAATATGTTCATAAAAATTTGGCAACAGATCCCTTCCCCCCCAACATGTGTTTCTATAAATAGGTGCAGAAAATGCCTTCAGGAGGGCCCCCTTCCCTTCCAAAGCTGATCCTTTCACCTTTGCCCTCTAGCTTGTCTCCTCCTACCTCCTTGGGAAATTTGTTTTCTCTATTTTTACCACCCCCTCCTACAACAGAACAGCCCCTTGTGTTGCTTTTCTTTGGCCTTCAGACACTTACAGATTGTCCCTTTCTGTTGCCCCCTGTAACTGATCATACTATTTCTTTTACACTATCAAGATTATGGAGTTAATTGTCTCTGCCTGCTGCTTTTACTTTCTTACCACCCAGTTTCTTCTTTATCTCCTATCATCTGGGCTCTCACCCACCCACTATAGTAAAATAACTGTCATCAAGGTCATGAATGACCTCCTGATTGTTTTTTCTAAACTCTCCATTTAATTAGCTTCTTTTACAGCTTTGGACAGATTGACTCCATTTATTTAGCAAATATTTACTAAGGACTTTTTCTAGGCAAAAAGCTTTATGTTATCCACTCTGAGGATGCAAAGAACAAGCTACAGGCTCTGTCTTCGTGAGGTTTTTACTATTTGGAAAGCTAATAGAAATATTACTCCTTTAACATATGTATAAAGTAGATGTGTAATGAGAAGTATCAAGTTCTGTGTCTGGAGTAAAGAGTGACTGATCCTAACTTGGGACAAATCAGCACAAGCTTTTTTAATGGAGGAGATGACATTAGACAAGCAGAGTTGGGGCAAAAGGAAAACATTTCAGTTGGAAAGCATAAGCCAATGCTAGGAGGTAGAAACAGTGAGTACCAGAGTGAGATGGACACCTAGCCTCTGAAAGGGAGTAGGAGATGGGCTTGAGAATCTTAGCACAACCTGTCTGTAACAAAATTTATCAGATCTAGTATTTGTGGTGGGCTGTGTGGGTGTGTTTGAATAGAGAGATGTAACCTTCTTAGGAAAGAAAGCCTTAGGTGAAGCTCCTTGGAAAGATTTTGCTTCTATTTTAGCATTTGTTTTCTTAAACCATTGCAATCATTTGTGCCACATTCTCACACCCTTAAAATTCGACCATTATTATACTAAGTATGATTGCTGAGTAAAATTTAGTGTGTTGATAGAGAAGAGTAGTTCAACAATTAAAAGGCCTTACTTATAGTAACTAGAGTTTATGTGGTATCCATTGTAACTACTCAGGCCAAATTTTCATGCTGAGGAAAATTGTTTTGTTTTGCTTTTTTTTTTTTCCAGAGGATCTCCCTATAGGGAATCTCCTCTGAGTCATTTTGAAAGCTACAGGGGAAGCAGTCTTTACCAGGGTCCTCGGATGTTGGTAGATGTACCCGAACATGCTGTGATGCTGGATGAAATGACTCTTCGGCACATGGTCCAGGACTGCACTGCTGTAAAAACCCAATTGCTTAAGCTGAAACGTCTGCTGCATCAGGTCAGTGTGTATTAAATGCTTAAAATTCTAGCATTAGGAACTTAGATTTACTGGCCATGAGTTATGGTTGTAGTTTATTTCTCTTGTTACTTCCGAAGTATATATTTGGATGTCTTGTAAGAATGATGCCTGTAGTACTTAAGATTATTTGAAATAAATGTGAGTGAAAGAGACTTGAAAAATTTTTAGTTTTAGGACATGTGTGATAAAGATATAGATAAAATATTATAAAGATAATGCATAATGTTGCCATTAATGCGTATCATTTTTAAATAACATCATTAATACATTATAGCCAAATCTTAGACTTCGTGGTAATGTTATTCTAGATGATGGTTTTTGTCTCCTACTCATCCCCAGAGAACCCTTCTACTCTCTGATAGAAAGTGGAAAGTCCATCCAGCAGGAAAAATGGTTTCTTGGCAGGCTCAGGGCAGCAGATTGCTTAGAGTATAATTGAGAGGTCCCCTTCTCTCTGCATCTCTGCCAACTGAGCTATCCTGTTCCCTTGGTTTCCAGCACGGTGGATGATGTTTAGCATTTGGGGGGGGGGAGGGAAATATGGAAGAATGACTTGGATCAGAACTGGGAGTAAAGGGAAAGGTTCTGCTAGTTGAATGAATGAATGATATATTTATTAAGCACTTGCTCTGGCCTAAGTGCTGGAGATACAAATGGAAAAGTAAGCCAAACCTTCTGTCAAGGGGCTCACTTTATAATGGGGGAGACAACACACAGGCAAGGTTTTAGCTGCAAGACAGATGGAAGGGTCCCCTGGTCCTTTGGGTGCAGAAGCAAAAGCAGATGGTCAGGCATCTTCTTTAATGACATTTCCCTTGATAAAATCCTATCAGTTGAACCATCTGATAAGGCCAAGAACATTGGTGACAAGAGTGTTCTTTTCTGGGTCTTCAGTAGTTATTCCTGGGAGCTGAGTTAGAACTAACCATAGGGATTTAGAATGCATTTAAGTAAATATCAGATCTGAGGAAAGTCAAGAGTGTCTGAAGATTGGGGAAGGGGACAGTGACAGGTGAAACAGTTCAACTCATATTGGATCACCATCATCATTGCCAGGATTTATAGGAAACTTTATAAATATTATCTCATTTGATCCTTACAACAGTCCTAGGGAGGTAGGAGCAACAATTATCCCCATTTACAGATGAGGAAACTGAGGAAAATAAACCTTAAGTCCAGGGTCACACGGCTAGTAATCTAGAGATTACTAGTAAACCAGAGATCAGCTAATATACAGTCTACTTTCGTGGTGTTTATAATTTGGTAGGAAGATGTGATAAATATTTTAATAACTACAGTAGAAAGTAATTCATAATAATTGTCAAAATTGTGATGAAAGAGTTTTGAGCAGAGGAGTTTTGTATCTATGTGGATTATGGCATCCTGGATTTATAGCCACAAGAGACCTGAGGAGGCAGTTGGATTCAACCCTCTCATTTCACGAATGAGAAAACTAAGGCTGAGAGAGAGCCCTGTCCCTGGGGTCACAGAGCTAGTCAGTGTCTGAGGTAGATGCCACGGCCAGGACTCTATCCAGTGTCCTGTCTATGTGCAATAATTGTAATTTCTTTAATGCTTTAAAGTTTATAAGGAAAGGCATCAATATGAATGATGAATTGGTGAGAAGAATGTATGGAGTCAGGACTACTGTTTAGAGCAATGATTCTCAACCTGTGGGTTGCGACCCCTTTGGGGTTGAATGACCCTTTCACAGGGGTCACCTAAGACCATTGGAAAACACATATTTCCCTTGGTCTTAGGAACCTCCTCTATCCATCTCCAAGCAGGTCCACCTACATGCAGACATGCCCACATATGACTATTAAAGGGTCCTGGCATTAGGAAGGTTGAGAACCACTGGTTTAGAGCCTATTTTAATAGTTGGGTGGTAACGTGGACCTGTAAGAGAGCTGTGCTATAACTTAAGGAGGCTTCAGACAGAATAGATTTGGGGGTCAGAAAACTGACCGACTCTTATTATCCCTGTTACACTAGTCACTGGGTTTGAGAAGCAAGGCAAAAAGAAGAATCAGAAATAACTTGGAGGGTCAAACATGGGAAATGAGGTGAATTATGAAGGCAGAAATCAGATCATTTCTTGGGGGGAAAGCTTATAAAGCTGAGGTTTGGACAGAGTGAGTTTGTGGTATTGGTTGGACCTCTAGCTTGAGGTCATTTATAGATCATCAGAGAGTCTGACTGGGAGACATAGATTATAGAATTATTTGGTGATAGTTGAAACCAAGAAAGTGATTGAACTTGCCAGGAGGGAGAAAGTAGAGTAAAAATAGGGAGCCAAGGACAGAACCTTGGGGGTCACTGCAGTGAAGGAATAAGGGAAGAGCCTGAGAAGTCAGTTCAGGAGAGTGATTTGAGAGCTGTGGTATCTCTCAAGCCAAGGGAGGAGAGAGGATTGCAGCGGTCAGTCAGGAAGGTCTGGGGCCCCTGCAGAGAAGGTACACAGAACCAGGTCTAGAACCAGCTGCCCCCAAGTGGCTTTGCTCATTTGTAACTTGGAGCCATTGTTGTTAGTTTTGTTGTCTTGTACCACAGACTTTTTTGATTTTGACAATGTAGTAAACATTTATTTCAGTGAGTGTAGATTATCTATGTTGTGAGTTATCTGCCCCACCTTTCTGTCTCACCATAGCCCCCACTTTCACACAGCATGTGTTTGTATCCTCTTCCTCAGTGCAGAGAAGCAAGAGTCTGCATAAGAGCCACACCCACTGCAGCCCACATCCCCTTTCTGCCTAACACATGTTGCCTGGGAGACCCTGCACCAGGATGCTCTTAGTTCCCACCCCCTTCCCCAGCCTACCACAGATGGACCTATTTGGATTCTTTCAGAGTAAAGACCATGTCTCCTCCTTCTTATGTGGTCTCTACCACCTCCACCTTATTCTCTAATTCCTCTTCCTCCTCCTCCTCCTTCTTCCTGTCAGTAGTGCAGAGTAACCAGTAAGGAATGTCTCATTGGGAGCTAGACTTTAGGAAGGTAACAGCTCCCGAAAAGAAAAGAATGATGCAGAGAAGTCTCTGGTGTCCAGAGTGAGAGAGGGCAGTGTCTTGATATACTCTGCTCTGGTCACAACACTTATCTCTGGAGTAGTGTTTTCAGTTCTGGATCATATTTTAGCAATGGCATGGATAAACTTGAGCACTTGAAACTCACTTTCTTCTGGATACTCTGTTATCTGGTATGTGAGCACTGGGCCTGGAGTCAAGAAAATCTGAGTTCATATGTGGACTCAGACTAGCTGTGTGACCCTGTACAAGTCACTTCACCTGTTTGCTTCAATTTCCTCAACTATAAAGTGGAGTGGGATTTCCTCAACTATAAAATAAGCACCTACCTTATAGGGTCATTGTGAGGATCAAATGAGAAAATACTTGTTATAGCACTTATCATAGCGCCTGGCACATAGTAGGTGCTATAAAAATGCTCATTCCCTTCCCCTCATAACTAATAATTATTCTTAACCCTTCTTTAATTGATTCTTTGTATTTTGGTGGGTCTGTGGTTTCCTTATTTTGGATACTTCTGACATACTTTGCAGGACCCCTTTACCTTTTCCTCCAACATGAATTTTTGTTCAGTTTTCCCCCTAAAATATTCTCAAGGAGATCTACCCAATGGTCTGGAAGCCTTCATTTCTCCTTTTAGAATATTAGTTATACTGATATATCCGTTAGACTTTCTCTCTGGCTGAGTTTTTATTTTTATTTTTTCTGGGAGAGGGCGAGATTATGAGGAATGGAGGTTCAATGAATGAAGCATATATACATATACACACACAAATTTTTATTCGATAATTTGACTGATCATGTGGAAATAATAAGTATGAAGGCTTGGTAGTAGTGATAATAGAGAAAGATGAGAGGTGAAAGAAATAAATGGGGCAAGGCAGAAGGTGAAGGACAGAGGATGAGAGAGCTCAGTTCTCTTGTAGTAGATCAACAAACTGCTCTTATCATGGCACGTTTGGGCTGTCTTAAAACTTTATTACTGACCTTTGGTAATAATTGAAGGAGTTTTTGACTTCCAACTGCTCTTTATCCTTAATTTCCCAGGATTCCACTCCGAAAGGAACAGTTAGAATGTCAGCCTCCTTACAGGGGAAAAATTCTTTCCTAGGCTTTGCTGGTAGTGATAACCAAATAGATGTTTACCTGGGGACCATATCTAACCCTCAGGTTAAAGGTTCTCTGCTCCCTTAGTTTATCAAACCATTTGGTTATCCAAGTATATATAATGTATAAAGCAGTATCAGAAGGAATGAACAAAGATAATTTACTGCCCTTGAGGATAAAGTCATTATTTATAGTGGGATTTAAATTGTACAGTTTTAGGAGAAACAGTTGAGAACACCCTTCTAGCTTTATTCTGAGAAAATTTGTGCCTTCTTGGAATTTAGGTAAATTCACTGCATTAAATAAAATTACATTTAACCTCTAATAGGCCAGAGGCTATGTGATCTTGTCAGTGTTGGTGCTTCCTCCAGTATTGTGTTACTTGTAGCCCAGGTGAGGCTCCTCCCAGAGAAGGGGCTCCTGCTGTGGCTCAGAGGGCTCCCAGTTTCATCCTGAAGATGGGGTGGGGCTGACCCTAAGAGAGAATGTCTTTTTTCTCCTTTCTTTCTTGTTATGACTGTATTCAAGAGTAAAACTGGGATAAACCTCTATGTTGACTTTAGGTATGGCTCATGTGTAGGATCTCCTCAAACAGGATTGCTTCTTGAAAAGGTGCTGCTCAGTGTACAGAGTAGGTAATTAGAGACAGACAGATAGACACACAACACAGAGAGAGAGAGAGAGAGAGAGTTTGTGTGTGTGTGAGAGAGAGTATGTGTATTTCTTCCCTAACATATTTTGGAGTTGCAGAGATAGTATTTCCTACTGAAAGCTGATACCACTTCTGGGACAAGTATTCCTTGTATACTTTTGTCACAAAACTGCTGGTCGAGTTGTCCATCAGTCATCCTTCACTCTCATTAATGTGACTTGAGCCATCTTTTTCATCATACATTTATTTGATGACAACTTTCTTTATACTCTTTAAAAAAAAAAGTCACAAGCACAGTGAGATTTTGTATTCTCTACCTTTCATGCAATTATGTGACTGGAAATGGGTTCTCTCATAGAAAACAGTTGATGAAAGCCTGCCTGTCCTCATTTTAAATCAGAACACCTTTGATGATTTCTTATCATTAAGAGATACAAAAATAGATTTTTTTATGGTCAGTAGTCAACCTGTCAATCACCTTCCTCGGTAGCATGCCCTCCCCTTCCCACATATCTTTAGAATTAACCCCTCAATGTTTTAAAAGTTGTGGTACTGGCAACATAGATTTACTCTCTGGATTGGTCTGGTACTACTGCTTGTCTCATTTTTGTCTCTTTTAGTGTCCTTTCTAAATCGTCATGTACTCATCAGAAATGAAGATAGAGTCCAAATGAGGTGGTGCCACAATTATTTGATAAAGAAAATAATTTATTAGATAAATGTTGACAGATACCAATTTTTTTTTTTGCCCCTTTGTGGTCCTTAGTCTTGTCTTGAAGTTTCTTCATGTAGTTTCACAGCAGACTTTCAGCGTATTTTCCTCTCTCCTATTTCCCTCTGTTTTATGAGCTGTGATACTGCTCCTCATCTTCCAGTATTCTCCTCCCCAAGGTTGTAAAAGGAATCTAAATTTTCAACCAGTGATTCTCTTGGTAGTTAAGCATCTTCCTTTAGTAAGGAGACCAGTTCTGGCTGAGTGTTCCTATTTTTGTCTTCTCCTTGTGGCAATTGCTTTATGTTGCTTAACCTTCCACAGGATGTGGGGGAGAGTTCATGGGGACATCTTTTCTTGCTCCCTTTAACTGGCTGCAGTGGGAGTCACAGTTGCTTGGCCTTCTTCTTTTCCTCTTTGTGCTGTGTGACTTGGTGCTATTTTGATCTTTGGTTTGTTATATAGGATTGATTTTGAAATTATCCCCATATCGATAAATAGTTGTTTCCTATCAATTGAGATATCAATTTAATTTTTTGTAATATTCAGTTCTTGTCATGTTCTATTATCAGAGAAAGTTTCATAATTTATAGTTGTGATATTTGGGTACATATAATTGACAGAACCATTACCATCTTTCATTTCTTAATCATCAACCATATTTTCAATATATTTTTCACCATTTTTTTAAGCTCTATCTCCCTTTGTATCAAAATTATTGAGTAACGTAGAATCCATTTGATTTGTAGAATCTTTCTGAATTCTTTGTAGCTTTCTCTGCCTTCTCATCGATTACAATACATGTTGATGCATCACATAGGTGTATATTTATTGTGGTCTTCTTCCCCATGTTGAGCAAGGCACTGCCTCTCTCTAAAGTTTTGTAGAAATAGTTTCTTCCTATCAGTTTCATTTTCCTATCCCTTTCATTGTCCTTTTTCAAAAGTTTTGTAGAAAGTTTCTTCCTATCTCTTGAGAGATTTTTGTAGCTTATTTTAGAAATCTAGAGTTTTTTTTAATGTTAAAACACAATGCCTTTCCCCAGCATACCATAATTAACTTTCAAGAAAGTATTGAACATTGTCTCATTTTAAAAAATAATTTTAACCATAGTTCACATGATCTTATTACATTAAGATCTCACATATAAATTACAATTACTTTCTAAAAATCTTTTAAATAAATGTATTTTCTTTCAATTCCAGAGTCTGTACATTTGAAATGTACTTTGTCTGTTTCCTTCTGTGTGATACTTTAAAAAACAAAACAAAACAGTTTTCAGAGTAATTTTTCCCAACTCATCTACCTTTTGGGGATATATCTTTGTGACTGAGTTAAAACATATCTCAAAGACAAAATAGCTTTGTTGACCTCACTGATGATGTTTGTCAACAATGGATTTTTCAGTACTGCCAAATCCTGTAGCGATGATCCTGGTAACTTTTTACAAATTTAAATTAGTTATGTCTATTTCAAGTGTATTGGAACATGTAGGAAGATACCAGTGTTTGCAGCTCACACAAACCCACTGGGTAAGATGGTAGTTGTTACGGACTTTCCCCACAGTTTAATAATAAAAACCCTAGAGCATATGAACTCTGTGGAGTCTTTCACAGCACTCTTTTTAAAAGGCAGGGTGGTGTTAGCGTGGATATACGTCTCTTGATATGTGTATTGTTAATGTTTTGAGAAAGTAGTTTCCCCCTGACAGCATACATTAGGGGCAGCAGCCCTTTTTATTAAGGGGAGCTGCTTTTCATTTCCCCAAAATCTTGAAGATCGTCAAAGGTTTGGGTGATGGTGGTCTTACCAACAGGAAAATCCTCCTAAAATGGGTCAATAAATAAGGTCATTGAATCATTTTGAGTAGTATCTTCACTCAGTGGCAATTTAATCAATGCAAATTATTGATTGGGTCCAGAAATCCTGTTGAAACAACAGGAAAGCTTCTAAGATACCTAGAACTAAGTGACAAAGTATAGTTAAGTGGTATTAGTGGTCTTTTAACATTTGAACCCAACGTTACTAGCAACCTCTCAAATGAACTTTATACTTCATATTGACTTGCATAATTAATGTGTTGATTTCCCTGTCTTATGAAGCTTGAACATTCCAAGCCTTTTGAGATGGTTATCTTTTTAGTTCCATGAAAAGTAAACTTTTTATTGGTCATTTTATTATCAGAACTCTTCATTGAACTAGAGAAATATTTTTCTAAAAGACCTTCCTATTCCTGTCATGCAGAATATTCATAATAGCAAACATGTCTTCGGAAATATTTAGTATTACTAGGGTGAGTAAGGGGGATAACTGAAACTTTGCTGGAATTGTGCCAGAGATGCATTTAATATTAAAATTCTTTGTTTTCAGTTCATTTACTATTTTGAAAATGGTAGAACACTTTAAGTCTCCCCCACCCCAGGCATACTGTAATAGGAATATGCAATTACAAAAATGAAATTTATGTTATTCCAGACATTTTTGCAATGTCAGTTTCTTGAGGGCAGTATTTTGTTTTTGTTTTTATCATTTTACCCCATCACCTAGAATAGGTCCTTGCACATAGGTAATTAAGCAAGTAAGAATTATTTTAAATATCATTAATATAATACATTCAGATTTAGCTTTATTCATTATACTATGGGATTAGTTTTACTTTACAGGTGTGGCTAGTTCTTTTACTCTTGAGGATTAGCATTAGTGACTTAGATACTATATTAATTTATCATTTTCCCATAAAGATTTGATTACTATGGGGAATGGCTATTTTCAAGTGATACTGAAGCAGGCATCAATGAAATCCTAGCTAAATACTTTTTCAGATAGCACTGGTAACTAGCTATAAACTGGAATTACTATTTACTTCCTAGCTTCTAACCCACATTTATAGTATAAAATCAGGAACTTATGTATTTTCCTCAGAAAAGAGGAAAAAATGAGTTTTTTTCTAGATGACTGCTGAAACGTAAGAAATATTCCTAATCGTTATTACCTTAATAATAGGATACATATAAATCCAATACAACCAACATTTATTGAGTACCTATTAGATGCAAGGCTCATTAGAACAAAGTCTCTGTCTTTGAGGAACTTAAAGTCTTCTGAGAACAACACCATCTCAAAATCCATCTCAAAAGTACTATTGCTCCCTGTTGATATCTGACAGATTCTTAGGTGTGCAATACCTTGTTTTCGTATAGTTTTGTATTTTTTACAATATTTTCATGTACATTTTTATTCTAGGCTCCTAACATGCCTAATAATTACATGGGTTTATATCATTATCCCCCTTTTTTGAATTAAGACCTGAAATATGGAGTGCCTAAGCAGTTTGTCCACAGTTAAACAACTAGTTTAGGGAGAGAACTCAGACTAGTCTTCTGACATCCAAGATTGGTGCTCTTTCATCTAATAACAAAACACAGTCCCTTGACAAGACTTCTGACCCTCTTCCTCCCCCAAGTATATTTCTAGATTGATTCTAGATGAGTACTGACTTATAATATTTCACTGCTGTAGAGTTTTCAGTATGGGAAAACTTCCTTCATCAAATGGAGATTAGGAACAATTGTACATTTTATAGCCTTAGAGTTCCCCCAGTACTGAGGGGTAGGTTAAGTGCCTTACATAGGGTCAAAGTATGCTTTATAACAGCTCTTTCTGCAGTAGCAAAGAATTGGAGATTAAGGGGTTGCCCATCAATTAGGGAATGGTGGAACAGGTTATTGTATATGAATGTGATAATAGAATATATTGTGCTGTAAGAGATGATAAAGGGGATAGTGTCTGAAAAGCCTGGGAAGACTTGCATTAACTGATAACAGACTGAAGTGGGCAGAACCAGGAGAATAATTCAGACGATCACAACAATATTATAAAGATGGCCAACGGTGAAAGACTTGGGAATGCTGATCAATCCAATACCAGTCATGATTCAGAAGTTCTCATGATGAAACATGCTGACCATCTCCAAATGGAGAACCCTTGAACTCAAGAGTTCAGATCACCTGTCTCGCAGGATTGTTGTGTGAGATAGCATCTTTTTAAAGTCTTTTTGCAAACCTTAAAGTGCTATATAAATGTTGCTGTCATTTTTGTCATCATCATTATCACTGTTATACTATAACATTTTGCATTTCTTCCTCAGAATGGAACTGGGGAGCTCGAGGGAGGAATATTAGAAAAGGATGACAGTGTTTAAGAGTATCTCTTTTTAAATTGTCACATATAGTAATTGAAAGTGGTTTCTTGATTATGTGATGAGAATTACTCATTCTGGAAACAAAACTAGATTCCAGAACTGATTCTGGAAGCTTATGATTACATTTAAAATGCATGCCTATTTCATAGTCTGGAGGGTTCTAGAGTAGTTCTACCACATGTTTTGATATGTCATCTATATTAGTAATTTAATTTTGTTATGTGTTTTCACATAACTACATATTAAGAATCCTTCCACTATATTGGAAAATATAGTGGAAAAAATCCTTTTCCACTATATTGATGAGAATCATTTTCTTAG
>CM053582.1:546660680-546679405 GCA_028627135.1 Pseudochirops cupreus
CTGACTCACTCATTCACTCACTCATTCATTCAACATTTGTTTAGTAGCTTTTATGTGCCTAGCACTGTACCTTGGGGATATAAAGATAAAAACCAAACAATCCTGGCCTCAAGTAGCTTACTTCTATCTGTGGGTGATGGAGAGGTGGTGGAAGTGTAGAAGCAACATCTACATGGAAAAGTAAAAGTATACATAAAGTAATTTCTGGGTACAAGGACACTAGAAACTAGGAAAATCAGGATAGGCTTGGCTTGAAGGGAGGCCGGTGATTCTATGAGGTGGAGGTGAGGGGATGGTGGTGACAGCTTGGTCAAAGGCATGGAGATGGGAGACAAAGTGCCCACAAAAAATAGACCTTTTGGCCTTAAATATGGTGTGGAGGAAGGAGAGTGATATGCAATATGCCTGGAAAGACAGGCTAAAGTCAGATTATGAAGGGCTTTCAAAGCTAAACAGAAAGGTTTGTATTTTATTCCAGAGGGAAGACCCCTGGGACTTCTTTAGCAGTGACCTGACATGACTGGACTCTTTAAAAATCTTTCGTCCAATACTAAGTCTTTTGCTCTTGTCTGGATGACTGCTGTCTGCCTTCTCTAATTTTCACCTAGGATATGGGTAACCCAGAGTTTGAATTCTCTGACAGTCAAGGTTTAGAGAGTCGAGGAAACAAATATGTATTATTAATAAACACTTACATTGTGTTAAGTGCTGGGGATGCAAAGAAGGGTGGAAACAGTCCCTGCCCTTGAGAAGCTTACAGTCTAATGGGGTAGATAATATGCAAACAACTATGGACCAACAAGCTACAGACAGAATGAACTGGAGATGGTCCCAAATGGAAGGCTCTATCATAAGGGGAACTGGGAAAGGCTTCTATAGAAGATGGGATTTTGATTTTAGCTGGGACTTGAGGGAAGCCAGGAAGGCAAGAGGCAGAGAAGAGGAGGAAGAGGATTCCAGGGGTGGGAGGAATTGAGGATACACAAACTTCAAAGACAGAGCATCAGATGTTGTGACACATTCAATGAAAGGGACCACAGGCTACATGAAGGGATGGTGGTGATATTTGTGGGGGCAAAAGGAACTCAGTTAGATAGCCTGGTCCCCCATGACAAGGCTGACTGTCTCAGACTGTCCCATGAGAAGGTTAACTTCCTCCCAGATGAGTTGACTTTTCACAGTTTCACCTCTTCTGAACACATCGTCTTTAAAATTCAAAGTTATGTTCCTAATTGCTCCTTGGCACCAGCTTTGGTGGTGGTGGGTGGTGATGGGACAGGGGTAAAGTATGGGCACCTGTAATTCTGAAACTTCTAGCACACAAATAACAGGTCTCTAGGATACATAGTTCATTTTGAAAAAGCAGGTTATAAAGGATATTTGGTTTGTGTGTGTGTGTGTGTATTTTTTTTGTAGTGAAGAAACTTGGGATGTCTGTCTTGGGGGAAGAAATGACTTCTATCTTTTTGGCCTAAGGCAAAGGTTCTTTACTTGAAATCCTATGGGGACAGATTTCAAGGGGTATGTGAACTTGAGGAGGAAAATAATGTCTTTAATACATTTGGTTTTCTTTGTTATTCTATGTAAATTATGCATTTAAAAACACTGAGAAAGAGTCTATCCATCGGTTTCATGAGGCTTTCAAAAAGATCTATGATATGAAAAAAGGTTAAGAAGCCCATGGTCTAAGGGGGTATTTTGAGAAGTACACATTGATTATGTAATATCTATCAGTCCTCAAAGGACCTATGTACTCTTAGAATAACTAGACTCCTTTAAAATAAAGCTTTGAGTGCTGTCTCTTTCCCTTACCTCTCCCCCCATTCCCACTTAAGAGTACTATGTTTTTCTAAAAATTACTTTGTATACATATGTTCTATATTTATTATATTCTATATACATATTACATGCAAATATTAATTAAATTAATCAATATAATATATTTAATAATATACTTTAAAAAATAAAATTATGCTCAAATTCCATGGTCCTGCTGCCTATAGGATCTGGGCAAACCTTCTTGGTACTCTATAATACTTGGCATGTGTAATGGTAATGGGAATTTGAAGATCTTCCTTGCCCCTTAATAAGCCTAAGGGAATTTCAAGACCATCCCTGCTTTGAAGATATACCCTGCCCCTTATAGGTTGAATGTAATCACATGGACCCTGTGGTGGGAGAAGTTTGCTGAAGGGGAGAGCAGAGCCCACAGGAAGCTGGGAGTCAGAACACCTAGACAGTGGGAAAGAGAGGACTCACTCCAGGGAGGCAGTTAGGCTTGTAAGTAAATGCTGGTTTGTGGGAAGGCTAAAGGATGTTGTGGATCTCTAGGTTGTTATGTCTTATTAACTTCTTTGCTACTGTGATGGAATCAGCTTATTTGCTTTGGGATTTGGTTTTCTAGTGTCTGAATAAATGTTTTGTTTCTGTCTTCTTCATGGAGAATCTGCTATATTTTGTGATTGAGCACTATGCTGGCATGTTTACAGTGGCCAACTGTGCTGTAAATATTGTGTTGGCCAGATAGTACAAATATGTGAAGGTCTAGTTAGGGCATTCATTTGGAGTTGGAGGACCTGGGTTTGAACCCAACTCTGTTTCATATTGTCTATTTCTCCTTAGAAAAGTTGTTTAACTTCTCTTGGCCTCAGTTTCCTCATCAGTAAATTGGAGAATGTACTGTCTTCCTGACAAAGTTGTTGCAAAAATAAAAGGAAATAATATTTTAAAAATTTCTTGTAAACTATAATTAGCCCCCTATAAATCTGAGTTATAATTACTGTTAATATTTCTGGTCCTGGTCCTCAGTTTCTTCATTTGTGAAAAGAAGGAATTGAAAGAAATGTTCTCTAATATCTAAATCCTATAGTTTTATTGATTCTGTATCTGAATTTCCTATTCTGGATCCTCCTTGCAAGAAAACATCTCCCTTTGACTCCTTGCTGTCCATAGGCTACAGAGTCAAAAGAAAGAAAAAATAATGTCAAAATTTCAGCAAATACTGTCAGCAAAAGTGTATTAGGCAGGTGTAAGGGCAAACCTAATGTGGCACTAGGGAGTGGAAGAGCAAACTTCCTGAGATCAGCAGCTCAGATGTTCAGAAATCATGTTTGTTAAAACTGGAAAACAAGAGCAATTTTTCAAGTGTTCTTGTGATTTATGTGGTAAAATAATGACGCACCTTACCCAGAAAAACAATAACTCCAGTTCCCAATTTTCCTGAAATAACAAGATGGTTTTATTCATGATGAAAGAAATAGAAGCTGAATCTTAGTATGTTTTGAACAATCACAGAGCCGATGCTAATGGAGATAGGAATAAAATGCTAAGGTAGCTGTTACCGAGCTCAATGGTATTGTTAAGAGTGCTTTTCTCTAAGTGACAGACGAAAGACAAATGTTCTAATATATAAATGGGAGTCTTGATGCTATCGGGATCATTGCCTTGCAAGCTGAATGGTCAGCAGAGAGGAGAGTACCCTTTGAGTCCCAGGGAGCCTAAGATGGTGAACTCTGAGTATCCTTTGCTCTGACTTTCTTTGATTCTATTCTTTCTCAGGGTCTGTTGGTTCCTTGTGGAGTTTTGCTCCACATGAGAAATTCCACTGGACCAGTGACCTGGACAATTCAATTCCATTCCACAAACATATAGAAAGCAAGATTCTGGGTGGGACATGGTTTGGTCCAGATTCAGATTTTCAAGGAACAGAGACACAGCCAATTCTACCTAAAGCTGATCACATGGCTTATGGAATAATATAAAAGCCACTGGGCGACTTATACAGACAGGACACAAATACATATGTGCATACCTACTTCACTGTTAACCACTCCTTCCTAGACTTTGTGAAATAAAACTCAAGCCAGGAAATAGTCCAATCCAAAGATGATCCACAGCTGGTAGGACCTGTTTAATTTTATAGTGAGGTAAATACAAGAGGCCTTGCATATAGTCCAAAAAGTACCACTCTGAGGAGAGACTTTTCCATATTTGCCCAACATGGGCATGCCAATTCCATTCAAGTGAGGGAAGAGGCATATGTACATTGGTAAATCTCTTTGGTCATGGTGGCCTTGGGAATCATGAATAGATTGTGGTCTGCGTGTGACACCTATGTATGTCTGGTATGGGGGTGGTGGTGTGGGAAACGAGGAGAAAGAAAGGGGAATAAGCATTTATTAAGTACCTACTATGTGTAGGCACTCTGCTAAGTGTTTTTCATATATCTTATTTAATCCTCACAATAACCCTGTGAAATAAGTGCTATTGTAACCTCCATTTTATAGTTGATAAAACTGAGGCAGGCAGAGATTAAGTGGCTTGCCCAGAGTCACAGAACTAGTGTCTGAGGCTAGATTTGAACTCAAGTCTTGTTTACTCCAGGTCTAACTCTCTCTCTACTCTGTCATCTAGCTACTAGATAATTCTACATTGTGTATTCAACAATCACAGGTGGCCACCATGTTGACCTGTGTTTCCCTCTCCCCCCTTCTGCCCACATCATGGTACGAGGAACAAGCCTAAGGTTTCTTAACCAGCTGCTACCTTATCTCGGCCTCAGTTTTCAGCAGTGACATTAGTGGTGTCTAGAATGAATTCACTGAGAAATTTTCTTCAGCTGCTCCTGTGTGGCACACTGTGTAGTCAGTAACGCGGGACAGCGAGACGGAGTCTCTGCCCTTCCAGAGCTCACAAAATAGCAGAGAGAGAAGTTTTATACACATGAACTGACTAAAGAGAAGAGAACACACCGCATGAGCCCTGCTCTGGGGACGGACCTCAACTGGCCAGGCCTGTCACGTGTTCAATTATCCCAATTCAGAAACAGCAGCGATCCCCGATTCCACTTTCTCTGCTCCCTTGGGTAGACAGAGCGTCACGGCGAGGAGCCAACCTCCACCAGCTTCTTGCCTCTGACTTTTCCCATCCCAGCCCCTTGCCCTTCTTGGTGCATTCCCCAGGAGACGGGGGAGGGGATAGTCTCTGCCGTGTTGCTAAGAATCGTGTTGGTCTTTGGCCCAAAACAGGAACATTTTGCCTCGACTTTAGCTTTGTTATTGTCACCAGGGTTGCAGGTTAAAGACCAGATCTTTGAGAGTCTCAACCACAGGTGCTAGTTAAACCCTGGACTTGTAATGCCTTTCTAGGCTACTGATTCAAGGCTGATCCTTACCCACTTACCCAGTTATTCCAAAGGGCTACGTAGGCCCTCCAACTCCCTCTCCTGCCTGCATGGGAAACTAGGCATGGGTTATATGAATCTGGGAAAGATTACAAATGATGTTTCCCACTCCCTCTTTCTGTTCTGACATGCTTTTCCTGGTTCCTGGTGGACTCTTTCATTGAGCCAGTAAATTCAGTGGCCTTAGATAAAGGAACTAAATTGTCATGATGAGAACTGCCGTAGTACTTTATGGTGTAGTAGACAGAAATCCTTCACGCCGTATCTCAGACGTCTCCATACCAGGCTGCTTCCACTTTGGCCATCATCCCTACTCTGCCCTTCCCACCTCATCTACCTCTTTCCCCAGCTAGAAACGTGGGCTCTGTCCCTGGAAAACTCTGTGAGGTGCCTAGCAGTGAGTTAACCTTGCCTAGAACCAGACTTACAAGGATATCACATCATGGCCCCACTCCCTTCCCCTTTCTACTTCCCTTTTAGGTGTTGTCTTCTCCCGTTTCCAATGTAAGCTCCTTGAGAGCAAGGACTTGCCTCTCTGTCTCTCTTTGTTTCTCTCTCTGTCTCTGTCTCTCTTGACTTGAAATCAGAAGACACAGGTTCAAATTCTGCTTCCCACAGCTGTCAGCCATGTGACCATGGCTACTTCTTCTCAGAGCCTCAGTTTTATCTCCTGTAAAATGGAGTTAGAGACCCAGGTGCTCCTCACAGGCATCATGAAGCTCAAATGAGATAATGCATAAATATCAGTTTACAGGGAGGGGAAGATAGACCTGGGATTACATTAGAAGAGGGAACTCCCTAGTGAGGAAACTTCCTCTACCAATGGCCTTGGAATCAGAATGAGGGACAGTGTAGTAGAGCTGCCTGCACACTGAGAGGTAAGAGTGCCTTTCCCAGAGTCATACAGCCAGTATGTATAAGTGAGGCTTGAACCCAGCTCTTCTTGGCTTGGAGACCAGTCCTCTGTCTCTGGGCTATGTTGCCCCTCTCAGCTTAACTGCACGGCAGCTTTTATTATTAGTTTTTCCTTTGTCAAATCAAGCTTCAATCACAATGTAGCAATATCTGCATTCCAAGGTTATTTGTAAATGGAGCACGGAGAATGAATTAAGAGGAAATGAAAACCAAATTGCCTCAGGCTTCTTTTGGCTTCTGGATTTGAAGGCATTGGCAGGCCCCTGACAGGTTTATATTTCACACCCAATGCAGTGCCTCCTTGAGCTTGATTAATAGTTATTGCATAAGCCTTAACGCAGGAGCAGTAATTATAGAGCATAATTACTACCGGATACAGTAGCCTGGCCACACGGCTGTTCTTGTTTCTGTATGAGGTTCTTGCCAATTGCATTGGTTCAAGGAAGAAATAAGGGAGGCTCACCTTATCTCCAAAGGAGAAGGTGGGTCTGGACAGATGGTTCTCCTTTGTAAGGAAATCTGAAGAATGAGATTGTGAATGGTACTGCTGAGGAAGAAAGGAGGGAGGAGCTGAGAGATGGATGTGGATGCATGGGGAACTCTCCAATGAACTCCTATTTTAAAAGCATGTGAAATGGAACAGAGGTCATGCAATTAATGTGGAAAGACAAAAAAGATACACTAGAGTAGTAAGAATAGTGTCACTTAGGTGGTTAGCCCAGAGCAAACTGAGGCTTGTGGAAAATGCTGACCCATGAAAAGGGCTTTTTAAATACTAGATAAGCTATGATGGGAGCAAGAAGATGAACAAGGGCCTGCTGGGATCAACCCTGATAGAGGCTGGTGGGATAATGATAATGGAATTCAAAAGCAGCTGTAACAATTCTAGTCTTGTTTTTATTCTGTTTTGATCTTGGGTAGAATGATTTCCAAATTAGAAAGAGAAAAAACGTGATTAACAGTAAATCCGAATTGGACACGTGAACTACACCCAGTGAATTCAAGTCATTAGATCTAAACTAATCATCTTCCAAAGAAGGATCCTTTTTGACCAGCGTCTTCTTAGCCTGCTCTATTGGTGAGTTCTGTTAATCATAGTATGACTTCAAGGCAGGGCTTGTTTGTGCTGAATCTCAGCACCATGCAATGGAAATTATAGTAGCGCCAATTACATTATCTATGCACAAAGGTACAAAATACTGTGCAACCTCAAGGGAATATGTAATACTGGCTTATCATCCCACAGCTCCTCTTTGCCTATATGTATAACACATTTAGCATTAAAGACATAAAGCACTGCATTTTACCAAAAAGTTAAAATGTGAGGTGAGTACAGATAGTATTAAACAGCACTGTCAATTAGTATCAGCCCAAGTGCTATGACTGAGTTTCCATGTATGTGACTTACTAGAAAATTAGCTCAGAGTTTCACAAACAAACATTTGATGATTACCTTGCTAATGTAATAAATGTAAAGGACTGTTTCAGTGTTTAACTGGCATCCAACAACATGTGATAGCATGTTAATTAACCCTCAATTACTAGAGAAATCTTAATGGACTTTTCGATAAACATAGTAAATGTAACTAGTTTTGGCTTTGCAAATTACATGCCTCAGTGGGCTGGGGTTTAACACTAGGTGCTCAAGAAATGGTGTGGGGATTCAAGACTGGTTCCAGGAACATAGAGAATTTGTCACATATTCTCTAGCTGCTAACTCACATTCAACTTCAACTACCCTACTCAGCTCTTTGGTTTTCCTTCTAATTTGCTGGGAGTAGGGAGGTGTAATAATTCTACTTCTAGAAATGAGGTCAGTTCTCATTGAATTGGACTGAGTTTATCCTGTCTGGTGACATTTTCTTTCCCTCCATGGTCTTCCAGTGGTTCTCTAACTTCATCACTCTTAGAATGATTCTCAATCCTGGGGCTTCTTTCTTCAAGGTCAAGGGACCTTGGAGGTCCTTAATCCAATGTGTACCTGACCAAAAACATCTCTAAAAAGGGATCCACTAGCCTTTGCTTGAAGACTTTCAGCGTCCAGAGAACTCATCTCCTGAGTCAACTTTATTACTTTTTGCATATACCTTATTGTTAGTAAATCGATCTTAATATTGACACAAAGTCTGTCTTTGCAACTTCTTCTACTCATTGTTCCAATTCTGTCCTGCAGCATCAAGTAGAACAGGGGTAATCTTCTGTGTGGCATCCCTTCAAATATATGTACCCACTATCACAAGATTTCTAAATTTTCTCTTCTTCAGCTTAAACATCCCCAGTTCCTTCAACTAATTTTCACATCATCTGGTCTCTAGTCTTCCCATCTTTCTGGGCAATATCCTCCAGACATGCTCCAGCTTGTCAAGGTCATTCCTAAAATGTGCCGTCCAGAAATGAACAGAATATTTCATTTGTGGTATGACCATGGCAGAGTAAGAGGGGTGCCTATCAGCTTCTTTTCTCTGGACACAATGCCTTTCTTATTTTAGCCTAAGATAATAAGTTGTTGGGTCACACTATTGACTTATATTGAATCTGAAGTCTACCAATGCCCCTACGATCTTTTCCCCAAAAGCTCTGTCTTGTATTCATGGACAGCGCTTAATCTCATCTTATTAGATTTGGCTCTCTTCTATCTTATTAAGATCTTTTTTTTGGATAAGGACTGCTATACAGCCTATTAGCTATTTCTAGATTTGTATTATTAGCAAACTTGATAAACTTACCCATATCAATCTTTATTCTGGTCACTGATAAAAATGTGAAACTGAATAATATCAAGGACAGATCCCTGGACCACTCCACTAGAGACCTTTCCCCTATAATTAATAATGTAATTAATGTATTAGTATATGTATAATGTATTAGAAATTAATGTAATAACAATATTACATTATTAAATGTAATAAATTTACATTTATTCAGTTACAGTGATGGATAGCTAGGTGGCATAGCGGATAGAGTGCAGGACCTAGTGTCAGGAAGACTCATCTTTCTGAGTTCAAATCTGGCCTCAGACACTTACCAGCTGTGTGACCCTGGGCAAGTCACTTAACCCTGTTTGCCTCAGTTCCTCATCTGTAAAATGAGCTGGAGAAGGAAATTGAAAACAACTCCAATATACTTGCCAAGAAAACCCCAAATGGTGTCATGAAGAGTCTGAAACAAATTGAACAACAACAAGAAATACTTCTGTACATATGTGTCTTTTCCCCCTTTTCTCTGCCTTCTCTGGGGTCTAGGCCTAGTAGTGGTATCACTGGGTCAAAGAATATGAACAGACATTTCTTAAAGGAAGAAATCTAACCTATCAACAAGCATAAAAAAGGATCCAAATTACTAACGATTAGAGAAATGCAAAGTAAAGCAGCTCTGAGATTCTAACTCACATTCATCATGTTGGCAAAGTTGACAAAAAAGAAAAATTATAGTTGTTGGAAATGCTGTGGGAAAATAGGCACACAAAGGCAGTACTGGTGGAGTTGTGAAATGGCCCAGTCATTTTGGAAAGCAATTTGGTGCTATGTCCCAGAAGTTACTGGAAGCTAAGTGGTACAACTGGTAGAGCATTGGCCCTAGAATCAGGAAGACAGGGTGGGCCATGTGATAGAACACTGAAGACCTGAGTTCAAATGTGGCCTCTGATACTTCCTAGTTGTGTGACCTTGGGTGAGTCATTTAACCACCATCTGCCTCATACAATATAATATACATGTGTATGTGGGGTGTATGGGGTGTTCAGGGAGGACTAGCATTTCTGGTGTGAGGGCTTGCAGAACCCCGTTCAGGGCTGCTTATCTACCTTTAGTGTCTATTGCTCACACAACTCTCACCTGTGGCTCCAAGAAACCATAGCATGTGCAGAGGCCATTCCTGGGTAAACCATCTTGGCCGACAGGCTAAGCCAGGTTGAGGGTAACTGACAGGCCTCAAACCCATTGGTGAGTTAGCGGGATTTCTACCTCAAGCATGTAAGGCCTTCCCTTCATGGGATGTGTGGATGAGAACACAGCCATGAAGGCAGCTGAAGTAGGTGCTCTGGAGCGCTTAGAGCTTGCTCAGATATCAAAGATACCATGCTCATCTACTGCATCCTGGGCCAAAAAGTCATCTTGTCTTGCCACTCTACTTCAGTGACTCAGGAAGAGAGGGCAAGGCTGACGACTCTGTGCAACTCTGCCTCGCTTAAATCCAATTCACATGCAAGTCAAGACATCTTGGGATTCTCTGCTATACGGTCATATTTCCTCTCTACTGAAAGAATCTCATATTCCTTTAAAGCTTCAAATTTTTGTTACTTCATAGAAATAGTATTCCATTTACTAACCAAGATCTCAAGCCCTCCATGTCTTCATAAAGCATTCCATGAGTTTTTGTGGCTGAGAAAATTCATCACCTAGTAATTTGATAATATGAGCTTCTTTGGAGTTAGCTAGTTTAAACCCTAGATTGCAAACACAAGTCCACCCCTAAGCCTTCATTCAGAGCCTTCTCTGCTTAGTTGGAGTTTGCAGAATTCTTGTGTTCCTTTAGCATAGCCTTGAGCTTCTAGAGTCACTCACATGCCACAATGCAGTAGAGAGTGGCTTTTGTGGAGGCTCCTATCATTCTGATGATTCAGAGAACCGTCCTTGCTCCATTATGCTCCATTCTTCTATCCTTCAACTTCCTGGATTTAGATTCCATTCTTCCTTCTCACATTCTTCTTGGGATAATTCAGTTATCCTTCCTAATAAGTAGGAGAGCAGTGAACAATTCCCTAAACCTTTTCACTTTTTACAGTAGGAAAACAATTTCTATGTTGTCCACATATCATTGCCGATTTCCCCTGGAAGAAATTAAGATATAGCCCGTTTTCTATATGTACTCCTTCCCCTTGCTGCTGAAAAACAATAGATGGTTTTATCTGGAGGGGGTAGGGGCTTCCCCTGACTGCTCCTGTGATTAGATACTATCCATTCACTATCTTCTGATGTAATCAAGGGGATGATGAAATGAGGACAGGAAGCTCCTCAGCACCATCTCCTTGGCTCTTCTGAGGCTGAATGATCATTTGCAGCAAACAGTGGCTGATCACTACCAGAGGTTCTATGGAAACTATAGACCGATTATCTCTGAAGCCATCTCTGGTCTCACTTTACATCTTCTCCTTGTTTTTCTCTCTATGGGACAAACACCCCCCCGAGTAGGTCTTGGCTACCCCCCAGCTTCTCCCCTCTGAGGAAAGCCCTGAGGGACTTTGTCTGATGGTTTACTGAAACATCAAAGAAATCTCTGCTTCTCTCATGTATTCTTGACAACAGGTTCCTGCACTTGTCTCTTGATCTATGGTGAAGGAGATGCTTTCTTCCCAAGTGATGGGAAAGTTTGGGAGGAGCGAGTCAATCTTACTATATCTCAGAGACTGTACATTGGCATAGAAAGTGGAGGGCTGATTGGAGACACATTAATATTGGTGAAGTCCTCCCCTCTCAAATATCTGTCCATCAAACTTGATAGATAGAACACCATCAAATATTAACCCCAAACTCCAATTCAGGACTCCAACAGTGAAGAGGATGCCCATCAGTTGGCAAATGTTTTGGGGGAAAAAACTATGGCAAATAAATAGTGGGACATTATTTCAGTGTAAGAAACAACCAATATGAAGAATTCAGAGAAACATAGGAAAATTTATATGAATTGATGCAAAACAAAACAAACAAAATCATGAGAAAAATGTCCAAAAATGTAGTAAAAAGCTCAGTAGTAAAAAGATTCAGTAACTGGAAAACTAACAAAGGTCATAGAGAACAGAAAATGAAACAGACCTTTTCAATCACTATAAATAGGTGGAGGACTACAAAGGCTGAGAAGAATGCACATCTGATGTAGTCATGGTATTGTATATTTTTTATTAAAATTTTTTCTTTGTTACAAGAAAAGACTCATTCTGGTGGGAGGATTGAAATGGATTGTGATATAGAGTAAAAAACCAGCTAGATGGCTCAGTGGATAGAATACCTGGCCTGAATTAAGAAGACCTGTACCCTGAATCTATCACTTCTCTGTCAGGAGATGGGTAGCACATAAGTTCAAATCCAGTCTCAGAAACTTTCTAGCTGTGTGACCTTGGGTGAGTCACTTAACCTGTTTACCTCAGTTTCCTTATCTGTAAAATGGGGATGATAATAGCACTGACCTCCCCAGGGTTGTTATGAGGATCAAATGAGATAATAATTCTAAAGCACTTAGCACACTGCTTGGCATATATGAAGCACTTACTGGTATATAAATGTTGACTTTTATTATTAAACTATTTTAAAATTTAATTTTTCAGTGAACAATAATCAAATTTCTTTGTCTTTTCCTGATGGAAAAAAAGGAAAAATGAAACTTTTGTAAAACATATGTGTTCAAACAAAACAAGTTTTTCCATTGTCCTCTTCTGAAAAAAATACCTCATTCTGTCCCCCGAGTCTATCGCTTCTCTGTCGGGAGATCTGTAGCGTATTTTATGACCTTTCTTTGCAATCATGGTTGCCCATTGTGGTGCTTAGATTTAGAACAAAACAAAACAAATCACTTCTCTCTTTAAAACTTGGCTTTGAGTTTCATTTAGTGCCAATCTTTTGGACTGCCTCTGAATCTGGAACATGAAAGCCTGAGGCTCATAGGATTCCAGGGAGACAGCTCCTCTTTGGTGTCATTGTCCTCAGTAAATATGAGCTGTCTCTTAGCACCAGTCATTTGGAAAAAAAAGATTTTTAGATTCCTATAATAATGGGCCCACTAGTCTGTACCTATTACTGGAAAGGACAGATGACAGAGGTGATTTTGTCTTCTCTCCTGATGTGTATGTAACCACATCAAAGTAATCAACAGCAATTTAGGAAGTGAGGTAGGAAAGTTGACGCAGCCAGGCAGGCTTTACTAAGAGGCATTTCAGTTCCATTTAACAGAGCTATTTTAGGTTCCTTCTGATATTGCATTTAGATAATGACACTTGTTGACATTTAAAACATGAGACCAGCCTCCTGTGTGATTTTAATGGACACCACAATTTTGGAAGGCATTAAAATATGCCATTAGCTCCATAGGGAAAACAACGTGGTTTGTCTATAGTCTTCCCCAAGACCAAACCAACTGAAAAACAAGTTCTCAGGAGACAGTCACCTCTGGATAGATGTTGTTTAAGTATTATGTATCGAAGGATTTGAAAGGAAGGAGAACTTTTTGTTCAGTGGTATCTCTGACCATGCTCTCTTTCTTCCATATACTCAAGGGTGCTGATATTTGTTCCCTGAGTAATCTGTATACATCTGTACACAAACATTGGTGATTTAATTGTAGGCATTGCATTTGATTCAGAGTCCACTATGGATATATGACCTTGTCTTCATTGTGAATACTCTCTTCTCTGTGGAGCATGGGAATGTTGAGGTCTAAGGACCCTGAAATTTAATGGCAATTTGATGCAGGTCTTGTCTTGAATGAATTCGATCCAAGCTTTCTTCCAGCCAAATGCAAGGTTTATTAGAACACTGGTTGGAGTGAGCAAGATTTTAAGAATCTGCACTAGTGGCCGGATTTTAAGAAATCGAGCATTGGTCAGACTCTTAAGGAATCTGAGCATTTGTGACGTTTTGAATCTGAGCACTTTAATGGAGGCGAGATGGATCTTTTATACAAAAGACTGTGGGAACAGAGAAGGGTCTTTATGGAATTAAGGAACGGTGGTCTAGGGTAGGACCAGGTAGACACTGAAGGTTTCAATGAAAGGGCAGTTAATTAACTAAGAAGGGGAGATTTGGCTATGTGGGAAACTTCAAGGAAAGTTCAAGGTGGAGGGTGGTTTCCCAGGGCCTAGGTGGTTTTCCCAGTGCTAGGCACTGAAGAGATGAAGACAAAAATGAAAACATGAAAAAGCCCTCAAGGAGCTTACCTTCTATCAAGGGAGAAAATATGTACACATTTAAGTATGTACAAAATATTTGAAAAGTAAATATAGGACTATTGTGAGTAAGAGGAGGCAACAGCAGTTGGGGGAGGGATGGGATCCGAAAAGATCTTATGTAAGAACTTGCTCTTTAGCAGAAGTGTGAAGCAAACTAGGGATTCTAAGAGGGAGAAGCGATGATGATGAACACACTAATGGGAGTCAGCAAAAATAAACAGACCTTTGCTGAACCCTGGTGACAGCTTGACTTACTTGTCATTTCTGCTGCAAAACTAGTCATTGATTCAATTTCATGTGGGGGAAAAAAACTTTATTGTGAACCTTCTACTGGATATGCAAGGCACTGAGCTCAATTCTTCATTTCCTTTTAAAAAATATCGTTTTGTTCTGAACTTAAATATTGAAAAAAGAGAGCATTTCCATATACACAGAAAAAGACAAAGAGAAGAAACCATGAATGTATGTAAATCTCCATTTCATATTTCCTTTTGTAAAGAAAAAGCATGTAATAAATTCTACATGTCATTTTCAAAACTGTCCTACTCATCTGTTCTTCCTTATGAATTTCCTTCTGTGCATTTGAAAAAATTTCCAAGTTTCTTTTGCAGGACAATTACTAATATTCTCTGACCTCCACCGTCAACTTATTCCTCTCCATTAAAAACTATGAGAAAAAAAGGAAAAAAAAGCGGACATAAACAGACACAGTCAACGGGTCAGGTCTCAAACGCGTGCTTTGTTTTTGTTGCTGCGCTTGCTCTTTGCCGTCTCTTTGTCGGGGGCGCGTAGAGCGCTTCTCAAGGGCTCACAAACCGCAGCTGGCCACTGCGCTGGTCAGAATTCTTAAGTTTTTTCAAGTTATTTTTCCTTATAATGTTGTTATCCTTGTATAATTTGTTGTCCTGGTTCAGCTCACTTCAATTTAGATGAGATTAACCACTTGCCATGTTAAGCTACTTATTTTCCTTCCAATTTTTTCTTCTAAGCTTTTATTTCTTTTTAGTGCCAGACCTTTGGGGCCCTCTACTATATCTTAGGACAGAATGCTACTGACCTTGGAGCCCCTGAGAGCTACAGCACCATGTTGGTCACTGATCACTATTCATTGCAACTTCACAAGGCTTCCAAGGGACCTAGTCTAGGGCTTTCAGGTTTTCTTGGGGGATCCTCCTAGTCTTGATGCCTTTGGACGTCAAATCTTGCAAGGTTAGATTTGTCTCTGGCCAGTCTATGGTTGAGTTGGAAGGTAACCCTGCTTTAGTACTACCTTTGTTAGCAGGCCCCCATTCTTATTTCCTCTGAGCTTCTGGTTTTTTGTGTAGTTTGGGATGAAAGTAGTTACTCTAGTTTCTCATTGGATTTTTTTTATCATATTTCTTCTGGTGCAAACTTCAAGATTTTGCTCAATTAGGGGCATAGGAACTGGGTGATCTGTTTACCATTCAGACAGTCACAATGGCTGAGAAGCCCTCATACTTGTTTCTAAATCACAGTACTAGGCACAAATCCTGAAACTCTGGCATTTAACCCTTTTTTCTTTTCAGCTCCCCTCCCCTAAACTCTGGGCCCTGGTGTCATCTGTATACATATCTGGCAAAAAGCATCAGTGACTTCATCTCAGAATCTATCCAATTACACCTTTCTAAGATTAATAAATGTTTACCTAAATCATAATTTCTCCCTTCAGAAGATCCTTTCAACATCTCCTAAAATCATTTATACCGGTTTTCACAAATCTTCTACTGGTGTCAATAAGGAAAAGGCAGAAGTTTGAATGAAAACAAATCTAAAACTTAGCTTTTTCTTTTTCTTTTTTTGGCACTTGTATAGTCATCAGCCTAGTTTAAATGCTTAGCACATCTTGCCTGGACTATTGCAATGTCCTCCTAACTGGTTTAGATGTTTTAAGTCTATCACCGTTCCATTCTTTCCTCTAACATAACTCTATATAACTAACAAAGTTTATTTTCTTAAAGCATGGGTCTGACCATATGCTCCTGTGTTTAAAAAATTCCAGGGGACCCCTATTGCTTCCAGGACCAAGTACAAATTTCTCTGATATTTAAAATTTTTCATAATCTGGGGACTTACCTCCATTTTTTGTTGTTCAGTTGTATGCGATACTTCATGACCCCATTCAGAGTTTTCTTCGCAGATGCACTGGAACGGTTTATCATTTCCTTCTCTGATTTTTTTTTTTTAACAGATGAGGAAATGGAGGCAAAGTTAAGTGACTTGCCCAGGGTCACATAGCTAGTAAGTGTCTAAGGCTAGATTTGAACTTAGTCTTCCTGACTCTAGTCCCAGTGCTCTATCCATTGTGCCACCTAGCCCACTAGGAGGAGGGGTCACCCTAGCAGTTGGAAGGATCAGGAAAGGCTTCATGGATAAGGTGGTTTATTCATTCAACAAACATTTATGAAATACCTATTATTTGCCAGGCATTGTACTGTGTGCTGGGACTACAAAGAGGGAAAACAAAACGTTGTCAGCCCCCAGAGCGCTTCCACTCTTTATAACTGCTTCCTTAATCAGGAGCGTCTGGTCTGTCCATCTACCTACTAGTCTGTCAGGGGCAGCTCTGATACTGTACATCATCCGATTTTCTTTCATACAGGGATCAATCCTTGGCCATAGCTCAATAATTTAATCTACAAGTTTATAAAGAGAGTTAGGGCTCCTTGGGGTGTGATAAACATAGAACCCAAGCTGAAATATGGCACTGATTCCCTCTCCTGTCAGTCTCCATTTCTGGCAGGAAAATAAACCAACAAAACCCTTTCCAACTGTTTACCAATAAAGCTGCACTTCTGCAACATGAGAACAGATCGCTCTGATGGGTGCAGTGATGCCTTTAGAGCTGACACAGATGTCTGGAGATGACTGCACCTTGGTGGCATGGGAAGAACACCACAGGAATCTTCGCTCATCTAGCAGAGCCTCTGTCATGTAGAAGGAGAGAGGTGACAGCAACACCTGCTGCCCTAAGGGACCAGACCCTGACCAGGAAGTGAGGCTCAGGCTGGGGTCTGTGTGGTCCTGTAGCCATACGGCTGCCACACTGCAGGCCTTTGAGGAAGCAAAGCAACAAGGGGGTGTGGATTTCTCAGTGGCCACATGCTTGGGAGTTTGAAGACACAAAACAGGCCAGACAGAAATAAAGATAAAGACGTGTATAGACCTGCCCAGTTACTTAACTGGGAAAAGTATGAGAGGGCTTGTGGTGCAGTGGCTGGAAATGTTAGACTGTTGATCAGAAAAACTTGTGTTTGGATCCTTTCCGAACCTTTCTCAGTTGTGTGTCTCTGGACAAAACACTTAATCTCAGTATTCTCATCTGAGAAATAGGAATGATGGTACCTCTATCACAACAATGCTGTGAGGATCAAGTGAAATAATATATGTAAACCTTTATTTATATAAATGTTAGTTATTATTACTCACGGGTGTTAAAAGGACGCTATCAGTGAGAGGGGGCTCATTTATTTAGAACTGGAAGGAATTTCAGAGCTTATGTAGTGCATCCTCCCCATTTCACAGGTAAGGAAAACTGAGGCCCAGAGAGATTGAGTGACTTGTCTAAGATCCCAATGGTAATTTAGCAGACACAAAATTTGAATTTAGGGACTGTCTCCCTGAAGCATTTAGTACTACAGTGTCTAATACTCTCTTGACAGCACCTTTACAGGGATGTAGACAGTCAGTAAACAAGGCACTGTACTAAGCTCTAGGGATACAAAGAGAGACAAAAACAGTCCCTACCCTCAAGATGTGTACAACTGAATGGAGGGGAGACACCATGTACATAACTAGGTACCCACAAGGTACTGGTCCTTCTGCATACCCAATACACCTCTATGGAAGGGAAGGCTACTAAAAGCAAGACCTCTATTTGGACCCCACCCCAGATGGCCATTTCTCTCTCGTCCTATGCCAGTCCTTGGCTTCTCCAAGTGTTGCATGTGTAACGATGTGCCATAGACTGGTAACCTCAACATTTCCACCCAGCTGTAGGGAGCTGTTTCCATCAGGCCAATGGAAATGGAAAGAGGAGAGACAATTGTGTGTGTGTGTGTGTGTGTGTGTGTGTGTGTGTGTGTGTGTGTGTGTATGTGTTTTCTGTCTGTAGAAGAACTTTCTGGTTAGGAATGATTGGGGTCTGGCCCCTGTGAGACACCACCATTATGGAGCAGAGCTCTCAAGTGTGTTTCCTAGTTTAAGAAATACAAATTCCTAAACCCCTACTCAGTCATCACAACTCAGGACTTCAGCCAAGACTGTATATTTTTAACTGGAGGCGGGATAACCATTTGACTACATTACTCTATAAGAGATTCCTATTCAGAAATGGATTGGGCTAGATGACTGAGTTCTTTTCTGACTCTGAGATTGTATGATTCTGGGACTTTGCAATCACAGAAAGGTGGCATATAGCTCAGGTGTCTAAATGCCCCCAGAGGCAATCATCCATGGTGAATTTTGTGCTGGAAGAGAGATCTAGATCTTAGGCTAGCTTTGCCAGTCACACCTCTCACTCTGCCCTGTAGTGAAGTCACTCTGTCACTTTGAAGATGGAAGAAGATCCATGGAGGAATGAGCCACAATTCCCCCAAATTTTCTAATTTTCCCAATTCCTCCAAATGAAGAAAGAACATGTCTTAGGGCAATGGTTTATATCTTCAAACAATA
>CM053582.1:546679905-546796689 GCA_028627135.1 Pseudochirops cupreus
GGGTTGCAGATCATATCAGAATGTGGAACCAGGATTCAAACTCAGATATCCTGGTGCTGAACCCAGGACTCTTCAAATTCTACCTTTAGAAGTTCCTGTACTAAAGGATTACTTCCCACAGGTCTGGAGCTTGGTTCATCTCCACTCATCCTCTCATTAGGAACCTGGCAAGAAACAAATCACTTTGAGCCCTGGGTAACAAGTACTGCTCAATTCAATACAATTCATAAAATAACAAAATTTATTACTTGGAAGGGACCTGAGTGACAACACAGTCCAACTCATATTCAAAAGCAACACCCACTATGCCATACTTGACAAGTGGTCATCTGCCATCTGAATGCCTCCCATATCAGAAAATTCCCTACCTTTCAAGGCAGCCCATTCGAATCAATTCAATGAACTTTTGTTTAGCATTACCTTATACAAGGCACCGTGTTAAACACTGGGTTACAAAGGCAGTCTCAAGGTGCTTATTGTCTCATGAAGTTATACAACATAGTTTCATAGTTTTAAAATTGAAGGGCACATCAAGTCACATGTAGTTAAAAATAGACTTTTCCAACTTGACTTAAAGAATACTTGAATCTGTGAATTCTTTCCAGATGACCTTAACCAGTCGACCCTATCCAGTACTCTGGTACTTGGGGGGTCCCTGAACCTCCCTCAAACCAAATCAGTCCCACAGACAGTAAATAACAAGAGACAAAACTTGAACCCAGCTCCTGGTTCTAAACCTAAGATCCCCTAGGAAAGCAGTGGAGAGTGGAAGCTTGTCCTGGCTAACTCCCTGACCCAGCCTGGGAAGTCCTGTGGTCCCTGACAGCTTGCATCTCACAATAAGGGCAATGTAAGTAAAGTGGCATGTAATAAGAAAGTAAAGGTGACCACCCTCCTGGGGTAAGCTGTGCTCTTAGAACATGTGTCCTCTAGGAGACTGCTTTCAATCTTTCTCTTTAAGCTTTAGGAGACAAGGGAAGAACAGTACGCAGAGCTGAGTCATTGCTGGAACGAGGTAGGATTTTACCCATGGCAGACTGACAGTATCATCTTTTTTCCTGCCTTAAAAGCAATCTCAGGGGAAAAGAAGCCTTTTAATTGTTGAAAGTTGGTGTAATTATTTATGAGGAGAGGCAAGTGGATGAATATGCTCTTGACATCCCTTCTCTCAATTGTGAATTTCTCAAAAAGCAACTCATGATCTTGGAGGGAAAAAAAAAACCCAACAACCCTCTGGGGAAAGGGATGTCTGGGGAGGATGCAGCTTTAGAGGGCAAAATGAGGATTTTCAATGCTAAATAACTAGAAGGAAAGAGGAGGAGATGAGATGAACTCTGCCGAGTTTGTTCTGGGAGTCCATCCAGCAGATCTGGAGAATTTTTGCCCATGGACACCTCAGAGTGAGGAAATACTGAGTCTGACAAAGGAATTCTTTGTCTGGGAGCCAAGGCCTGACCATTAACTGAGACTCTGCTGTGACACACTCTCCACCTCCCACCCCTCACCCAATAGCTGCTTCTGTCCTTGAATGTGAGTGGAACCTAAGAAGCTAGGAGTCAGAAATGAGGTTAATGTATGTAGCACTCAGCCTCCCCCCTCCTTCACACTTGGGCTCTCATGACCTTTCCCTTAAGTTTAGGGCAGGGTGTGCATCTGTATCAGCATCCACTCAAAAACAGAGCTCATGAGCCCCCACTGGTGTGGTATACAACAACCAGAGGACATTGTGTTCAAGCAAAAGACATTTAAACGGTACAGTAGGAAAAGTGACCCTTTTCCCCCATATGTACTGGATTCCTTTCCCACTGGTTCTCACATCAACAGTGTAAGAAGTAACAGAGACAGGGAACTTTTTTGTTCAGAAAAAGGGCATATATGTGGCGAACCTGTGTAGTCAGGCACATGCCTAGAAAACATATATAGGAACAATTAGGTGATGCAAGGGATAGAGCACCCGGCCTGGAAGATCCCAGTTCAGATCTGGCCTCAGCCAGCACTAGCTATGTGACCCTGGACAAGTCACTTCACTCTGTTTGCCTCCGTTTCCTCAAGTGTAAAATGGGCTGGAGAAGGAAATGGCAAAGTGCTGGCGAATCTCTGCCAAGAAGACCCCAAATAGGGTCACGGAGGGCCTGCCAGGACTGAACAACAAGTGGCTGGAGGTGGCGAGCCTTTCCTTACCCTCTTCACCCTCAAGAGCCCCGCGTCCCTCATAAGTCAGGGGGACTAGGGAGTCAGCGGGGCCCTGAAAAGGGCCCACGGCCTTCCTTCTACACCCTCCCAGACTCTTACATCTTCAGCCCTGGGCAGTCAAGTTATCTTGGAGTCGCTCAGAGCACCCAATCCCCACGTTTACACCCCCAAAGGAGAATCCATTCCGCCCAGGGCAAAAAGAACAGCAGAGTGGGGACCACGTGCCGGAGGAGGGTTCCACCTGGGGGGGGGGGAAAGGGGCACGTGATCCAGCAAAGCTCTATGGGTGGTTGTCCTGCTCCTGGGGAAGGCCCTGGGGGGAGGGGCGGTGCCTAGGAGCAGCCATCTTGGATGGGCGGGGTCTCCTCAGGGCGGCTCCCCGTCTGGTCCTGGTCCCGCCCCAGCTCGCTTCCTCATAGCCATGGAGGAGGCCGAGGTGGAGTACCTGGTGAGACAAGACGTTCGGCTCCTCACGCTGGGCGGCCACGTGGGCTTCGACAGCCTCCCCCGGCAGCTGGTCAGGAAGGCCCTGGCCAGGGGCTTCAGCTTCAACATCCTGTGCGTGGGGGAGACGGGCATCGGCAAGTCCACGCTTATGAACACGCTCTTCAACACGGTATTCGAGACAGACGAGTGCGGCCACTTCGAGGGCCGCGTGCGCCTGCTGCCCCGCACCTACAGCCTGCGGGAGTGCGACGTGCGCCTGCGGCTGACCATCGTGGACGCGGCCGGCTTCGGCGACCAGCTGGACAAGGACTGCGGGCCCGTGGTAGACTACGTGGATGAGCAGCTGGAGAGCTACCTGCAGGAGGAGCTGAAGATCCAGCGCTGCCTGTGGGACTATCACGACACGCGCGTGCACGCCTGCCTCTACTTCCTGACGCCCACCGTCCACGCGCTCAGGTCCGTGGACCTGATGACCATGAAGCGGCTTTACAGCAAGGTGAACGTGATCCCGGTGATCGCCAAGGCCGACACGCTCACCAAGGACGAGCTGCCGCGCTTCAAGAGCCGTGTCCTGAGCGAGCTGGGCCGCCACGGCGTGCGCATCTACCAGTGCCCCACGGACGACGAGGCCGTGGCCGAGGCCAATGCGGGCATGAACGCGCGGCTGCCCTTCGCCGTGGTGGGCAGCACGGAGCGCGTGCCCGTGGGCGGCCGGCTGGTGCGCGGTCGCTGCTACCCGTGGGGTGTGGTGGAGGTGGAAGACAACAGCCACTGCGACTCAGCGCTGCTGCGCGAGCTGCTGATCTGCGTGAACATGGAGGACCTGCGTGAGCAGACGCACTGGCGCCACTACGAGCATTACCGCCGCCAGAAGCTAGAGGACCTGGGCTTCTTGGACGACGCATACCACGAGGCGCTGCGCCGCGAGCAGGCGGTCGAGATGCGGCGGCAGGAGCGGCTGCTGCGCCAGGAGCTGGCCTGCCGCGCGCGGGAGGTGGAGGCGCAGGTGAAGGAGAAGGAGGGCGAGCTGATCCAGAGGTTCGAGGACTTGAAGAGGATCCTGCAGGAAGAGAAGGGCAAGGTGGAGGAGAAGCGGCGGCAGCTGGAGGAGGACAAGAACGCCTTCAACCACCATCGTGTCGCCGTGGAGGCCATGCAGGCCGTGCAGACCATGCAGGCGCAGGCCTTGGAAGCCCAAGTTATGCAAGCACAGGTCATGCAAACACAAGCCAGGCAGGAGCAGACCATGCAGCAGCAGGCCATGCAGGAGCAGGCCATGAGAGCCCAGGCCTTGCAAGCACAAGTTATGCAAGCCCAGGCCATGCGGGCTATCCCCCAGCAGTCCACCCCCAAAAAGGACAAGGACAAGAAACAGTAAAGCACATGCCAATGTACACATCCAATGGCCTTTGGATTCCTTGTGTTAAGAGTTACCCGCCACCTTGCAATCCTTCTCCCATAACATGGTGTGAAAGCCAGTACAGACACCAGTGTTTGCAACAGAGACTGAATTCTCCTCCTGAGGGATGCTGCACATTGGGCCACACAGGCTGGGCTGCCCTGCTACTCAGAGGCAAAAAGGAACCTGTTGTTGGAGCTGAAACTGACAATGTTGATTTTTTCAGAACCAGTGGTTGGTCTTGCATTTATAGCATCATCATCTTAGGCCAATTTAGTCAGGCCTCTGCCCCCTGTTATGTTGTATTTAATGGTTCAGAGTTGAGATGACTACCTTATAAGGTGCTTGTCCTGTGTGTCACCAAACAGGCTGCTAAAGAAATTCACTGAATTTAACTTTCCTAAGAATTTTTGAAACATCTAAATTTGCATCTTGATGCAAATAAAACCAAGTCATAGCCGTTTCCCTTATTTCTTAAAAGTTCACTTCTCATTAAAACAAACTGTACTAACATTCTGTAAGCTTTTCATAGCATACAGTAAAGGTAGGGGATGCAGTTATCTTAGAGAAAAGGAAACTGGGGGAAAGCATTGATTGCTCTCCTCAGAAATCTTAAGGGATACATGAGGGATCTAGGCCTAGGACTAAGTCCTCATTGACTCAAAGTCAGATTCCTCGTCATTAACTCCTTTCAGAATTGGTCTAGGTATAGAGATGGAGAATCTTCAGCTTCAAGGCTACATGTGGCCATCTGTGTACTCAAGTGTAGCCCTTTGAATCCAGACTTCACAGAAGAAATGTCCTTAAAAGGATTTGTTCTACAAAACTTGGACTCAGTCAAAAGGCTTCACCCAAGGACCTAGAAGGCCACATGTGGCCTGGAGACCAAAGGTTCCCCACCTATAGTAGGAGATCTTCAGTTATGGCCATGGAACTTTTATTGTTTAAACCATCAACCACTTTGTTTAAAATTCTCAGATCACTGTATCCCAACTGAAATTGTTACTCTTCTGCATGTTCTTGTACCTTGAACTTCTGGTTTCGTGAGTTTAGATAGTCGCACTTTAGTACTAATTTCACAAGACCATAGGATCATAAATCTAGAACTCCTTGTACAAATGAGGAAATGGAGGCTCAGGGAAGTTGAGTCACATAGGTAGTATTTGAGGTGGGATTGTAACTCAAGTCTTCTGACTTAAGAGTGAGTACTCTTTTCCATTGTACTACACTGTGTTCTAGATGGTTTTTGAGATCTCTTCTGGCTTTAAAATCTTGTGATCTAATTCTTTGGTTTCAGAAATGGTCATATTGACTGACTGACTTAGTAACAGCCCATTACATTCATGGATCACAGTTGGTTTAGCCAGTACCCACTGATGGGTACAACTTTGTTTCCAATTCTTTGACAAAACAAGAAAAGTTCTGGTAGAAATATTGTTGTATATGGAGCATTTCTGTCTTTAATCAATGATGTCCTTAGGAATATATGTGTCTAGCAGTGGAATCTTCAGGTCAAAGAGGATGGACATTTTAGACACTTAATTTACATAATTCCAAATTGCATCCCAGAATGATTTTTACAATATCATAGCTCCACCAACAATATATTAGTGTGTCCATCTTTCCACAGTACCTCCAACATTACTTATTCTTATCTTTGACACCTTTGTCAATTTTCTCTGTGTGAAATGAAACCTTGGAGTTGTTTTGATTTACAATTGCTCTTATTATTAGTGATTTGGAGCATTCGTTCATGTGGCTAATACAAGAGAGAAACAGAAAATTCTTTTGAGAAATGTTTGTTTATATCTATTGGCCACTTTTCTATTCAGGAATAGTTTTTGTTCTTATGTATCTTTGTTGTCTACATATCTTGAATATGTAGAAAAATCCTTATTAGAAATACTTTTCTCAATTAACTGCTTCCCTTCTTATCTTAGATACATTGTTTATGCAAAAAGCCTTTTAATTTCATGTAATAAAAAATTAACAATTATATCTTTTATAATTGCCTCTATTGCTTATTTGGTCAAGAATTTGTCTCCTACTGACTGCTGTGAAAGGTGTATGATCTGCTTCTCTTCTAATTTTTTCATGGTATGATTATTAATATTCAGGTCATGTATCCATTTTGAATGGATTCTTAGTTGAATGTAGATATTCTGTGGAGGTAACTTTTTCTGCAGACCAGGAAAGAGAGGCTGAAAGGGTGCTTTCCAAACAATGAGCAGTGTTTTTTTTTAATCTCAGAGGTTAAGGACCTGGGAGAGCACCTTGATGCTTGAATGCTCTACAGAGTTTTCATTTATACTTTCTGGAATTCATGGCTTAAGCAAAAAATTCGATGTTCTGTTTTCTCAGTGGGACAGACTTACATATGTTAAATATTATTTTGCTAGATGGTGTCTCAGAAGAAAACTGTTGGTCTTTCTGGTCCAGGAATTAGCCAAGGTGTTGGAATGATAACTCTTGAACGTCCTTAGGCAATAGCCAGCAAGAGGTGCCTACTCAAGCCAGAGAGTTATCAGGCAGACCTCAGCTGTTTGGGATACAATTGCTATGGTACAAGGGAGCTACAAAGATGCAGTGAAAACCTTGAAGACTGAATATGGGAGAGGCTTGCAAAATTCCCCAAGGGGTGAGGGAGGAACATTAAAAGATTCCAACCTTAAAGGGAAAGCTGGAAGGCTAGTTCTACTGTGGCAGTTCTACTCTCTAGAAAACTAAGCATACAATTTGGAGATTTTGGAGATTTGAACACAGGAAATTCAAGCTTTTATGTAGCAGAAAAGAGATGGCAGGGACTTTTCTAGTGCTTATGAAAACTATGACTTTTTTTTTAAGAGATGGGGTGGAGTGGGTGAAGAGGGATGTATATGAAATAGGAAAAATGAAGAGTAGAAAGAAGAGGATGATTTACTTAAAATAAGGGATTCACAGGCAACACCACAAGTTAGGATTTGGCTCCTTTTTATGTACAGGGCTTGGCTGTTTTGCAGATTCCAATATGGAAAAAAATGGAAACAGGCTATCTTGCTTTGAGAGCAAGAAAGGAATCAGATTTTTCAATAGTTGCAGTTGACATTATTATTGGAGAGGACTTCTAAGTCCAACCAGAGTCTCAAGGAGAAGATGATTTAAATTCTCTTTTTGCCTGCCCCCCTTCCTCCTTTATTTGGAGTGGCAGAGATGTGTTTATATTGGTAGTGTTCTCAATGCTAGAAAGATGGTGGAAGCTACTATATGTTAGGGATGGCTACAGGTGGGAAAGGGAAAATTCTTGCTGTTAATGATGTCTTCTCCCAGCTAAAATCTCTTACTGTGCTCCCCTAACACTGCCCTGAAACATTCTTGTGCTGCTGATTTAAATGCCAAGAAAAGTCAATGGGAGTTAAATGACTACTTTTCTGCCCCTCAAGCCTCAATTGTGTAGTATGAGTCACCACATTCGTTATAGTTTTCAGGTTAACTGACATTTTTCCTAATTTGAATTGGAGGGGCCATTTAATTTTGATGATATGAAATTATTAGAGAAATGACTTTATAAATGGAAAAGCATTTTACAGTCCAGGTATTAAATCCAATAAGGGGTATGGACCTGGCATTTCAATGAAGGATCATAAAAGTAAATGCCCCTACTCTACAAAAGTTAAGGAACAAAATTTTTACAGAATTTGTGAGTCAGAAGGGACCTTAGCAGCCATATAATCTAAACCATACACAAAAGGAATCCTCACTATAACACCCCCAAGTGGTCATGCAGCCTCTGCTTTGAGACCTCCTAGAGTGTGAATTCACTACGTAGCCAGGTAGCCCATTCCACGTTTGGACAGTTCTAAATTCTTGACATTGGCTTCTTTGTAACTTTCACCTAAAACTTTTGGTTCTGCCCTCAGGCATCAAATAGAACAAGTCTAATCCCTCTTTCAGATCCTCTAAGACAGCAACCCTGTCCCACCTAAGTCTTTTCTTTTTCAGGCTAAATATCCCCAGTTCAAATGATCTTTATATGACATGGACTCAGGATCTTACACCATTCTGGTTGGCCTCCCCTGGATTTTCAATATCTTTCATCAAACATGGAGCCTAGAAACAAACCCAGATGAGATCCAGTAAAAGCAGACTACAACGGGACTGTCCCCTCCCTGTTCCTGAAAGTGAAGGCTCTCTTAATGCAGCCCCAGACTGCATTAGGTTTGCTTGACTGCCACATTATCCTGCTGACTCATACTGAACTTGCCGTCCACTAAAACTCCCAGGATTTTTTCAGAACCATTTTTTCTCACCATGCCTCCCCAAGTGTATATTTGTGAAGCTGATTTTTGTAGCTAGGTGTAAGACTTTATATTTATTCCTGTTGAACTTTTTTTTAAAATTAGATTCAGTCTAGTGCTCTAGTCTTCCCAGATCCTGATGGATTTTAACTCTGTCATTTAGTATGTGTCAAGTGATACTTGCAACTTTGTGTCACCTGAAAATGTGGTGAGGATGCCACTTGTGTCTTTAAGTCATTGATGAAAATGTGAAACTGCCCAGGGCCTAGCGCAGATCCCTGGGCTACTCCACTGGAGACACATTAGCATTGAAGCATAGACTAGTCTTTGATTCTAGCTATTTAAGTCTGAATCCACCAAATTGTATTCTCATCTAATTCATATGTATCCACTTTCTCAAGAATAGTATGAAATACTTTATCAAAAGCTTTGCTTTTTCATACCCAGATGCACTCACTTGGATTTCTCATCATGGTCCAGCAAGCTTCATTCTGCAAGATCACTTCAGCCCTGAAATTCACACCTGATCAGTCCAATCTGCACCTGGGGCCTTCCCCTCTGATTGCATGATGGAGAGTACCGCCCAGTACCTTCATTTAAGGAGGAGGCCCAGGCCAACTGTCTCTTCCTTTCCTGTTACCACCAACAACCCAGACTGATCAACTGCTACCAACAATCAAGAGAATTACTCTCTACCCCCATTACTTTTGCTTCTACCCTGGCCCCAGCATCCAGAGGGACAATCTCTGTGGAGAAGGGATTATCTCTGCTACTACCCTTGTGGAAATAAGACCTGGAAATACCTGTGCTGCAGCCCACTCTTCCCCAACACACACAGGAGCTGAAGACTTGGATAAATATTCTTATCATCAAAGTCCTTGGCAGTCAAATGTTTCAACGTTAAGAAATAGATTTGGTTTTATCAATAGAAATGACACTAAAGAAGATGTATAACTACCTGCTTTGCTGCAGCACCCTAATGTCTTTTGGGCCTTTCCATCTGACTTAACTAGCATTTCTATAGCTTCTTCAAGTTTGCAAAGCACTTCTCACATTCATCCTCACAGCAACCCTGGGAGTCTACATTTTAGGACATGAAGGAATTGAGGCTGAGTTAGATTTAGAAGCTTGCCTAGGATTACACAGTTAATAAGTGCCTGAGGTCAAATTTGCACTCAGATCTTTTTGAGTCCAATGCCAGCAATTAATAGTCTTCTTGTTTTGTATGTTGTTGACCAGAATCTTGTTCACACATGGGTCAGACCAGATGGCTAATGAGGTCCCTTTATTCTCTGAGATTCTTCCAGCTCCTCAAAAGCCAAAATTTCTTCCTATGCTCCTTTGGATTCAGTGAGAGACCCTGGCCTACTGTATTAGGAAAAGATGTATTTTATATAGGTTGGGGTGGCTTCCCTTTAAGGAAGAAAGGAGTCCGTCCTCTGGACCTAGGCCACACTTGCAACATTTTGTCTCTAGATAATTGAATCTGTCTCAGAATTATAGAAAATTATAGCTTTAAGGGACCTTAGAGGGTAATCTAGTTCAGCTTATCCACTTTACAAATGAAGACAAGGACCAAATAAGGAAAATGAGTTGCCCAAGGTAACATAACTAGGGAGTATCTGGGGAATGGGAATCAAATATGGGTCTTTCTGATTCTAAGTCCAGTGCTCTACTCATGATGTCATGCTGCCTTTCTAGGAACTAAGTGATATGGGGGCTAGGGGAGTGGGTGAGGTGATATAAAAAATGAATTGGAATTTGGGGTTAGGACTGGCAGCAGGAATATAAGGCAGAAGCTATTGCAACAGTCCAGGTAAGAAGGAATTCAGCCAGGGCTAGGGTGGTGGCTGTGGAGTAGAAATAAAGCAATGGTTACAAGTAACATTATGGATAGATAAATGGTAGTGTTTGGAAATAGATTATATGCTGCGTTACGGGAGAAAAGTGTCAAAGACAGTAGCAGCATGGGTTAAGAGATGGAAGGGACCCTGAAGATTATTGAGTCAAAACTTCTCATTTGTTGATAAAGAAACTGACACCCATAAGTCACAAAGATCTCAAGGGGCAGAGATGAAATCTGAACCTATGTCTTCTGACTCCCAAAGCAGCACACTTCATACGAGACCATTGTGATTGGGGTTTCAGACCTTTCTGACCAGAAGAGCAAGACAAGCAATGTAGAGGAGTTGGGAGAAGGGGCAGGTTTTGGAGGGAGAATGAGACTACTGATCAAAAGAAGGGTAGGAGACGTCATTGCTTTCTAGCAATTTGTTCTTTCAGACAGATTTGCTCCTTGTGGGTTACTGGCATATTTATTTTTGTTCAACTCAATTTGCCTTTTAATTTGAATAGTTATCTCTTCAGATGCATTTGTGACATTTATGCATGCACACATAGCTGTACTTCTTTCTTTGATGACCTGAAACTTAAATGCTTTAAACATAGTAAGCACTTAATGTTTGTCAAATGACTAAAAATCCACCCCCTATTTGTAAAAATCTGTCCCTTCTAAAATATTATCACAACGAAATTCTCTGAGGATCATTCATTCTTAACCATGTTTTTGAAGGGCTAAAACTTTGAGTTTCAAAGATTTCTTACTCTGATGGATCTGTGTCCTCATCAGAGAGGTTAGAACATCTATGTAAGAGATCATATATAATCTAGGCTATCTACATCCTCTCGCATCATGCTTTTCTTGTCCAAGTCTTTCAATAAATCTTTCATAGAAGATCTACCCAACATGCTGGAGGGATTTTCTATGGTTCTTTTTTAATATTTCATGGACACCATTTCAGTGCCTCCATCCCCCTTTCTTCAATCACACAGCCATAATTTAGACCTTTATTACCTCTTAACTGAACTATTTCAGCACCCTTCTAATTGATCACAGTCCAAATGTACTGTTCTACCAAATCCCCATTCTGCCCCTCATTTCCATGCATTAGTCAAGGTCACCCACCATGCCTGGAAAACATTCCATCCTCATCTTGGCCCTTCACTTTCCTTACCTTCCTTCAAAAGTCAGCTGAGGTGCCACTTCCTCCTTGAAAGCTTCCAAGATGCTTCCAGTTGTTCTTGTTCTCTTTAACACCTTCCTAAACCACAGTCTCTGGATACTCCTTTGCTTCTGCATGCTTTAGCTTGTGTTTATTATCTAGAGCAGTAGTTCTCAACCTTCCTCACGCTGCTACGCTTTAATACAGTTCCTCAAGTTGTGGTGACCCCCAACCATAAAATTATTTTCATTGCTACTTCATAACTGTAATTTTGCTGCTGTTATGAATCTATCTGATATGCAGGATGTATTTTCATTGTTACAAATTGAACATAACCACAGGTTGAGAACTGTTGATCTATAGCTTTGTTCCATCTATGCAGTACAACGTAAGCTTGCGAGCAAGGAACTCTTCATACCTAGCACCTAGCATAAAGCTGGGCACACAGTAGGCACTTAACGATGTTTGTTGGATGGAACAGGATTGGTAAGGAACACCAGGCTAAGCCCACATGAGAAAGTGTTTGGTGCCATCTTCTGGGGGATCAGGAGAATTGCAGGCTGAGTGACACATGAATATAACGCAGCCAGAAGTGGAGTGGAATCGAGATGGTGGAGTGAAGGGTCACAACTGTCAAATATTCCTCCAATCCTCTTACAAAATGACCACAGAAAATGCCAAATTGAATTCTGAGCAGAAAAAACAACAAAAAGTCAGAGTGAATCATTGATCCAGATCAAGGTAACTTAGAAAGGGACCAGGATTTTAATGTGCAGGTTGTGATGTAACTGGCACTGACTGTGGACCTAGGTGGCAGCTACAGCAGTGGGAGCCCTGTGTATGCCCGATGCACAGGGATAGTAAGGCAACTGAACACCAGGTCAGAAAGAGATTCTAAGGGACTCCTGTGCTAGCACTGGGTGCAGGATCCAGTTTGGATTTTATAGCCTATTGCCCAGTTCTGGGACACAATTTCAGGACTGAGAAGAGCAGTCACCATCACAAGGGAGCAGGGGCCCTATGTGGGTAAGGATCAGAGTGCAAAGAAGGAGGGCAGTGACCAGTCCTTTCCCTGCATTACACCTTATTGGAAGCATCAAAAACCTATAAGCCCTCAGTTCAAACTACAGAAGCATTCTGGCTATCCTCACTATGCCAGAGGGAGCAAGTCAAAGTCAAGTAATAGGCTAGAAAAATGAGCAAATAATAACCCCCCCCCCAAAAAAAACCTGATCATAAATAGCTTCTATGGTGACAGTGAAGCTCAAAACACAAACTCAGAAAAATATAATGACATAAAAGCACCTACAAACAAAGCATCAAAGAAAAATAGAGACTGGACACAAACAAGTCCAACAAGAATGCCTAGAAGAGCTAAAGGAAGAAGATTTTAAAAACAGTGGAAAAAAAAGATTTTAACAAAATAAGAGTTGTAGAAGGAAAATTGGGAAAAGAAATGAGCAATGCAAGAAAATTATGAAAAGAGAATTAACTGCTTGGTGAAAGAGGTACAAAGTCTCACTGAAGAAAATGACTCCTCAAAAATTAGAATTGGTCATTTGGAAGCTATTAACTCCATAAGACATCAAGAAACAATAAAAAAAAGACTAAAAACGTAGAAGAAAATGTGAAATATCTCATCAGAAAAAATAACTGACCTGAAAAATAGATCAAGGAGAGATGATTTAAAAATTATTGGACTATCTATAAGCCATGATCAAAAAAAGAACCTAGACATTATATTAAAGAAATCATAAAGGAAAACTGCCCAGACATCATAGAACCAGAGGGCAAAGCAGAAATGAACAGAATCTATAGATCATGTCCTAAAAGAAATCCTAAAATGAAATTTCTCAAACTTATAGCTAAATTCAAGAGCTCTCAGGTTAAGGAGCAAATACTGTACGCTGGCAGAAAGAAATGATTCAAATGCTATGGTGACAGAGTCAGGATTGCACAAAATTAAGCAATTACCAGAAGTGGTAGGGCTTGGAATATGATATTATGGAAGGCAAAGAAGCTAGGATTACAACGAAGAATAACCTACCCAGCAAAACTTAATATAATCCTATGGGGGAAAAACAGACATTAAATGATATAGAGGACTTTCAGAAATTCCTGATAAAAACATTAGAGCTCAATAAAAAATATGACATTCAAACACAAGAGTCAAGAAAAGCCTAAAAAGGTAAACATAAATGAGAAATCATAAGGGACTTAATAAAGATAAATTCTTTACATTCCTATATGGGAAAATAATACATGTAACTTCTGAGAACTTTGTCATTGTGTTATTTAGAAGGTGTCTATTTAGACAGAGGATATAGTTGTGAACCTGTTATGTTGAGATAATCTAAAAAAATTAGTGAGAAAGAAGGATACACTGGGAGGAGGGAGAAGGGACAGGAAGAATGGGTAACATAATCTCACATAAAAAAAGGATCTCAAAGAAGAGTTTTTACAATGGAGGGGAAAATGGTGTGGGGTGTGAGTAATGCTTGAAGTTCTCATCTTAAACAGTTGAAGGAGGAAAGAATATATACACACATATGACTGGGCATACAAAGTTATCTCAATCAACAAGGAAGTGGGAGGGGAGAGGAGAAATGAGGAGGTGGTAAGAGGGAGGGTAGATAAAAAGCTAAACAGATTTTTGAAGAGGGAACAGGATGAAAAAGAGAAGGATACATAGAAGAGCATAAGATGTATGAAAATAAACAGTTAGCAATCACAATTATGAATATGAATGAGATGAACCCATCCATAAAATGGAAGAGGATGGCAGGCTATATTAGAAACTAGAATGCAACAATATGTTGGAGACACTTGAAAGCAGAAAAGACACATTAAGAGTTAAAATAAGGGGCTGGAGCAGAATCTATTATGCTTCAGCTGAAGTAAAGAAGGCAGAGTTAGCAATTGTCATCTTAGACAAAGCAAAAGCAAAAATAAATCTGATTAAAAAGAGATAATCGGGGAAATTATATTTTGCTAAAAGACATCATAAGCAATGCAGTAATATCAATGCTGAACATTGATGCACCAAATGGCATAACAACCAAATTCTTGAAGGAAAAGTTAAAATAATTACAAGAAGAAATAGACAATAAAACTTTACTGGTGAGTGACTTCAATTTACTCATCTCAGATCTAGAAAAATCTTAACTGTAGAATAAATAAGAAAGAAAGTTAAAGTTATGAATACAATTAAAAAAAAGTTAGATATGATTAGTCTCTAGATAATGTTGAATAGGAATAAAAAGGAATATACCTTTTCTCAACTGCACATGGCACCTTCACAAAAATTGACTGTGTAGTAGGACATAAAAACCTCTCAAAAATGCAGAAAAGCAGAAATATTAAATATACACTTTTCATGCTAGTAGAGGCCATAATAGCCTCTGTAGTAGGCATGAAGAAGGGGATATCTGCTATTGCTAGTTGAAAGTTACTAAGACTATACTTGTCTTTTAGTGGTGGTAGTTGAAAATAAGAAGGAGGATTATTCCCTGGTTAGTATGACTATTTTCTGGGTATTTAGATAAAAGTCTTTTTGATCTCAGTGTGTAGTGGTTGTTGCTACAGCACAATTTCTGTGGGAATCCAAAAGCTCCAGAGGTTTTCACAGAAGAAAATAGAAGTTGGGCATCATAGAGAAGCTGTATTGCCTTGAACATGCTTTGGAACAGGGAGCTCCATGACAGGGAAGAAAGCAGCATGAGATCTGTACAATGGTTTTCAGGGTTGGCTGCTTTTTTTTTTTTCTTCTGCTGCTTCTGAATTTTGAACACACTGAGGAAATTTATAGTGGTTGACAGCTGTCCCTGGACCTGTGCCTGTCAAAGTGAGAGGGCTGCAGAGGAAGTTTTGGGAGATGGATTAAGTCAGATAGCTTGATGTAGGAGCACTAAGCTTCTTTTCCTTCCATTTTTGCTATGTTTTATAAACTATGTGGCCACAATATGTTGAATAGTTGAGTCCTACAGATGTAGGGGCCGTAGGTAAGAGAAAGGAAAGTTCAGATGTGGAACCAGAGTTTTAGAGATATATATTTAAGAATTTTGAGAGTTTGTCCAATTTTGATAAAAATTTTGATAGTTTTGATAACAATATTCTATCATATCTCAAGATAATTCTGAATCTTGCCAGTGTGTATTCAAACTTAAAGCCTGCTTATGGCCAGGGAATAACCTAGGCACTCACAGGATCATTTTCTCTTGGTAGCCACTGGGGATATTTCAGCTTTAGACAGGCTGTACCATGTACACATGGGAGAGCAACTGAAATAGTTGCTTGTAGCTCCAGGAGAATGAATGCCAACTGGTAAGAAACTCCCTTTGATGGATAATTAATATAGTGACATACTGCTTTTTCTGCATGATTAAGGAAGGTCTGACACAAACCAATTTGAATTGATTTTTGTCAAGGATATGCATGATACATAGTTTCATATTTGAATTGTTAGATTAGGAAGGCCTCTCCTCTGTCCAACCTCAATGTCTTGATCCAGTTTAGAGAATCCTCAGTGATGAATGGTAGTGAAAGACATCTGATCAGCTTTTCCTCTATGACAATCCTGAATAGCTTGTAGTTCCCAGAATACTAACTTTATGGCCATGACCCATTCTCCAATCAGAAAATCTTTAAAGGTGAAACTCTGTATAGAAACTACAATTTATTTATGAGAAGTATTGGGGGGACATATTAACTAGTCTTTTAAAAAGCTGATTTAACAAATACAAGTGTTCAAGAAATGTATTGGGGGGACCAAAACCTTAGGGAAATATACTAGTCTGGGATATATGGACAGATCTAGAAACACCCAGTGTGGCATCATTTGTACTGCTCTTTGGTGGAGCTAATTTTTACTCTAACAAATGAATCCAGTTGTAAATGTGAATGAATATTGATGTCACCAAGGCAGTCTTCTGGGTCAAGGATATAGAATCTGTCTTGCAGCTAACCTTTCTCTTACCATCTGGAGACTGGATCATAGAATCATAGATACAGAGAAGGAAGAGGTCATTTAGTCCAACTTCAGTCATTTATAAATGTGGAAACTGAAACCCAGAGAGATGATCAATATCTTATAAATATCAGAGCCAGAATTTGAAGTCAATTCCTCTGATTCTAAGTCAAGCACTTTTTTTCTTTATATGCATAAGGACAGGATTTGTTTTTTTGTGAACTTTGGGTGTGCCCTGTGTCTGAATAATTCTAATTTTTGAACATTATATCTTGTTAGGGTGGAAGAAAGACCTTTAGGATATGCAAAGTTTTAGAGAAAATATAATCTCAAGCTTCAGTGACTACACAGGGGGTGAACAGGGGAATTCAGTGTAAAGATCAACTGAGGACAAGAGAAGAGCAGGTAGTATATGCTGATTATCTGAGTACTGCCTACATGCGTAAGTATAATTTAAGAATCGTATAGCTGGGTAGTATAAGTTAATTACATGGAGATGAAATTCTATCTTTCATTTTTCCCTAACTATCACATGGGTAATTAATGGTACCTGCCTACCTGAAAGCCCCACTTTTTTTTTTTTTGTTGCAAAAAAACTGTACCTTGAGAACAAAATTTTACTAGATGCTGTTGGGAAACACAAGTGTTTTGCCCTGACCACCATATAGTAAAAAAAATCAAGGACATTTTACTGGTAAAAAGAAGTCATAAAGGCAGGACTAAGAGGTTGTAGGACAATGACCTTGCTTCCTTTGCTTACCCTTTCTTCATGCACAGCTTCATTTGCATGTCAATTAAAGATCTTGCAATAAAAGTAGACTTTATAGCCCCAACCTCCATGTTGATCCTGTGGGCTCATTTTTCCTCTGGTAGACCCCTTCTAGGTCTTGTGGATATAGGATCCCCACAACGGTTAGTTGGGAATTGGAAGAATTTTTGATTTCAAGTCAAATAGTTGTCTGTAACCTTGGATTTTAGAATTAGCTTGAGACTCACAGAGTTAAAAAAGAAAGTCTTAGCCTAGGGACTTTTGTCTGACTTTTGTTAAGTTGTCCTTAGGCTTGGTGGGGTAGCTCATTGTTTCAGCTATGTTCTAGTCAGTAAATCAGTCAGTCACTTAACAAGCATTCATTAAGTGCCTGCTATATGCCAGGCATTGTGCTAAGTGCTAGAAATACAAAGAAAGACAAAAGACAGTCTCTACCCTCCAGGAACTAACTTTCTAAACTAATGGTAACAAAGGAGCTTTAATATGAGCATATTTACTTCAATGAGTATAATTACAAACATACCACCATACCTCCCTCCTTTCCTTCATCAACATGAGGGAGCCATAATCCCCTCCTCTCTTTACGCCTCTTCAGGTTCTGGGAGGGGAAGGTAATTAGGTTCATAGCTTAGCCCAGGGCCCCCTGGAACACAGTTCCAGTTCCAAGTTCCAAACCCACCTTGGGCTTGAGTTGCTGACATTCTGGCTTCTATGCTGGGCTGGCTGTTGTAGCTCACCAGTAGTCTGAACTTCAAGGTCATCATGGCTTGAACTGGGATTGACCGTCAGCACCTGATACTGAGGACAGACAACAAAGAACAGAACATCCCCAGGTGCATTTCTTAGAACTGGGGTAAAAGAGAGGGAGCAGGGGAATTTCTTACCAGTTTATGGCATCCACGCTGGGCCCGACAGATAAGAGGGAAGCAGAAAAATGTTGAAAAGAGGCAAGGATAATGAGAGTTAATGGCTTAGTCTTGCCAGCTTTAAAGACAGTTAATCAAAGGAGGCTACCCCCACCCATGTGGTAGGGGATACAGTGGACTCTATGCTAACCAAACTGGGCATGCTCAAACTATGTCCAGAGAAACCCCACCTTTCATTAAATTCCTAGTAAGGCTGGGTAGCGTCTGACCAAGATTGAGGACACTCATTGTCAGTAATGTCCTACAAGAAAACTAAACTTAAAGTCAGGACTTTGGAAGAAGAGGGGGGAGCTCTGAATCTTCCCAAGATATTGGTTGTTAATAATAGTTTCTCACGTTCCCCTATTTGATTCTTGAGAGGTGTGGCCTCCTCAATGAATCACTAACTGATGTGACAGACACTTTATCAAGAGTTTCTAACTATGGTATTTTTGAGGGGAGACAATGTGAGAGGGAAAAGGGAAAGATGGATGGCCTTTTGACAAAATCAAAGGGGGCAATCCCCTTTGATAATTAGACCTTACAGATAAAAGGCACAAAGGAAAAAAGTAAACACCAAAATAAAATTCATAGATGTGTCTCTGGAAACATTTGATGCAGTCCTGTGGTTCAGGTGTGGTCTCACCACACTTCTCCAGCTCAGGTCACTTGTAGAGATTCTCTTCTCTGCTAAAAATATCCTACAAAATTGGTCTTAACACAAATTTAATTTTACTTCACCAATAACCAGCTTGTATAATAAAAGTTAGCTCAAATGTTATGTCTCTACTATTAGAAAATCAAATTTGGAACCTTCTAGACCAGGGAATTTACAATTTTAAATTGGCCAATTTTCATGTATGTATATGTACATGTGCATATATACACATACATACATATATATATGTGTATGTAAGAGAAACTCAGGTACAAACAGAAAATTAGAATCCATTTTTTATACTTGGGATTATTCATTTGCCCATTAAGAGGATGAGATTATGCTAAGGAATTAACAGCAGAATACGTTTTATAAGAAGATGGACTCTAATACAAAAATGAATTCATTTAAAAATTGCCAGATTAATTTCAGTTGTAACAAATGGTTCTGGAATGGGATACATAAATAAACTGAGTAACCAATTTTAAAATAGTGCATATCAAGTAAGTTATTTATAAGAAGAACATTTTCAACTTTGAGCCATGTTCAAATGAATAAGCCTTAACAAAAATGGATGTTTCTTTGAGGCATTTACAAGCTAGAACAGAAACCATTCTTTTTTTTTCTTTTTGGAGGGGGGAAGGCAGGCCAATTGGAGTTAAGTGACTTGCCCATGGTCATGAGTCAAGTAAGTGTGTCAAGTGTTTGAGGCTGGATTTGAACTCAGGTCCTTCTGACTCCAGGGCCAGTGCTCTATTCACTGTGCTAAGAAACCCCAAGAAACCATTCTTCTAAAATAACTAATTGTACTGATATTCCTTTCCATAACACAGAACCAACACAGTTATCATATCCTGATTTCACAAATCTTTGCATCGTTTGCCTAATTATTTCCATAGCATCATGAGAAATTAAAGGATCTTAACTTACGTGGAAATATATAACTAGCAACAGAAGTCAAAGCTAAATACTTAATTAGTTAACTGTTTGGAATATATAGAGGATTAACGTTTTAGGCCAAATAGCTCAAATCTTATCACCTGCATCTTATTGTAGTAACTCAGATGTGCTCCAATATTAGCATATAAGATAAAGATTTAATATTGTGTTCTTACTGATCATCTAACATGATTATAGAAATTCGCCATAAAAGAATAGGGACATAAGGGAAAGTGTGCCCTTATTTTGATGTCAATTCCAGGCAAAAGTTATGTAAATGGACAATTAATTTGAGCCAGGCTTAAAATAAACCAGGTAGGATATTTTCTATTTAAGAAATGTCCTGTTAGGGAAATTGAGTCAGGATAATCCTCCCTCAGCCTATGCCAATAGTCATTCTCCCAGCCTTTCCCATGAAAATTACACTTATAGTTTATGCATATAAAATCCTATAGAGTTACTGGCATCATAGATCATTGGCTCAATAGCATTTCTTGATGCTCATACCTGGAATCAAAGTCAGAATAATATCAGTTAACAATCCCATAAGGTCTTAAATGGCAAATTCCAGTGATCAGAGCTTCAGGTGGGTTCAGCTCTCAAGGATCACACTTCCTAGATAATAAATAATGACTATAATCTCACATTGGTAACAGTAAGAGATTCATCACAGAAAAACCACAACTTGATATAAGTACTACTCATGCTAAGTAGATTTTTCCCCCTCGTTCCTAAGTTCAACATTACACAGATGATTTTGCTTTAAAATGCTTAATAAGAAGCAACAAAAGACTTGTATATAGAGAACAAATTTTATTAAACATTGTCTATAGCAAAATATGTTCTGTTATGAACCATGTTCAAATGGATATAAACATGGACTACTGCTCCCAGAATACCTTTACACAATGGGGGCATCTTTAAGGTGACTCTTGAATAGTTTGCATACATCTCTACACATGTTCTAATTTCAGATTAAATAATAAATATATTCTATACACCGTCTATTCCCAGATTAAATAACAAACCTAAGTAAAATCAGATTTTTCATGAAAGTGACACAAGATAGCTCACAAATGACTATTCTTCACTAACATAACTGTACTGAAATCCTGTTCCTTGAAACAATAATAAAAAAGGGTCCTAACTTTAACCTCACAACTTAATAGATTTACACCTTTGTTTCATAAAATTGTTTACCTTTGTCTAATTATACTCATATCATTCTGAAAAAATAAGATACTTTAAGAATTGAATCTTATTGGGGTGAGTAGGTGGTGCAGTGAACAGAGTACCGGCCTTGGAGTCAGGAGGGCCTGAGTTCAAATCTGACCTCAGACACTTAACACTTACTAACCATGTGACTGTGGGCAAGTCACTTAACCCCAATTGCCCTGCCTTCCCCCCTGCCAAAAAAAAAAAGGAATTGAATCTTACACATATGACAAGTTCAAGCACTATTTTAACTCTAGCTTAGGCCGTGGAATGACAACAAGTTTGGATAAAAATAGCAAGATCTTTCCCATTTACAGCTTATTACAGTAATTTTGATGTCTTAGCATTATTTAAATAACTAATAATAATTCAGTTTTGCAAAGGCAAGCTTTCACTTTTTGTCTGTCTTGATAATAGAAATTGGCTATGAGAGCAATAAGCACCAATATGGTTGTAACGATATCAAAACTGGTTCTCAAGGCGTATACCACTGTAAGTGGACTAGCTAGCATATGGAAGCAAGGGGACAGATTTCTTGCGTGGGAAAAGGAATTAAGAAGAGTCCACTTTAGCCTTCTTAAGGTAACCTCCCTATCTTATTCCCAGGGATAGATCTTCACTAGCCTTTGATCTCAGATGTTGCTTCCATTGAGTTGCTGACTGTTGACTCTGTTTCTCTGAAAGCACCCATTTAAAGACAGTCCGAGGACACAGCAAACATAAGAATGAAACTCCCAAAAGAATATTCAGGGTCCCAGAGTCTGACTAATCACAATAGGTCTGGACATAATTGATATCAATATCAAATTATTATTGCAATAAATTAGCTTACAAATGAAAATTTAGTAGGCCTTCTAAAAATCACACAAAAAATTTTTACAAAAGTTTTTTTTTAACTTAAACATTTCTTCCTAAAAACATTTCCCTTTTTAAAAAACAGCTTAAAATTTATCCTGATGTTAAAAGGAATAATCACTAAACTTTTATGAAGTAAATTAATTGGGAACCTCTAAACTGACAGATATCTCTCTCTTATTGGGATTTATCAAAATTAAGTTGGTGTAAAGTGTCTTTGAGTAACTTAAATAAATCCCCAAAGTATAATAACAAAATAAATTCTTAATCATTGCAAAATTCCTAGTTACCACCTTACTTTAGTCAAAAGATGTTTACATTGGGGAGAAGTTTAAGGCAAAAAGAAAAAGACACTCAGTTAAATTAGCCCTATCACAATAACAAAGTTTACCAGGCTTTTGAAAATCCATTCAATGTCTTTTTCTTCCTTTTCTCTTTAAATATACAGCTAGAAATCAAGAAAAATAATTATATTCTGGAATCCCACATAGATAGTAAATGTTGGATAGTTCACATAAACCCTAAGAAGAAACAGATCTCCAAATTATCTATATATCTATCTAAATATCTATATCTCTATATATAGGTGGTGCAGTGAACAGAGTACTGGCCCTGGAGTCAGTATCTATATATCTATATCTCTATATATCTATATCCTTCTTCAAAGGTATTTTGCATTTACCCCTTAAAGCAAAATGAATCTTTAAAAGTGGAGTTTGTTAAGACTAAGTTGCTTCAGGATGTATATAAGCTCCACAAGCAATAAAGAAATAACTGTAGATGAAAACCACTCTACATTATAAGTAGACTTGGCAATTTCACTCCCATTTTATGCAAGGATTCCCATTTTATGTCCCATACACTCAGCAGGAATTCCATAATAGAGAAAACCCTTGTATAGTATTGGTAAGAATTCATGACTAGATGGTACTAAGAATCCTGATAGGATCACAAAGGAAATTTTATAAGGTCTTTTTTTTGTGTAATTACCAATTTTCCCTTTAAAAATATCTTTGTAAATACTTTATTAAACAATAATTCCAAATAACTTAGCTAGCAATCTCATAGTTTTTATAAGAGACAGCCAAGTAATCCTAGGTAAAAATTTCTCTTAAATATAGACTTAGGGGGCCGCTAGGTGGTGCAGTGAATAGAGCACAGGCCCTGGAGTCAGGAGGACCTGAGTTTAAATCTGGCCTCAGACACTTAACACAAAACTAGCCGTGTAACCTTGGGCGAGTCACTGAACCCCAAATTGCCCTGCCTTCCCCCCTCCAAAAAGCAATAAAAAAAATATAGACCAAGCTTGGAAGTTTATAAGTTCTTAATTACAGTGTTTCAGAATATTACAGCAAGTGGTCAGTAGGGCTGATAGAATGACTGAACAGCTTCCTAACACATTCATTTAAAAAAAACCAAACAGTACCATTCTTTTTAAAAAAATTTATTTATTTTTAGTTTTCAACATTTACTTTCATAAGTTTTAATTTTTGCTCCCTCTCTCTATCCTCCCTCCCCCAAAGGGCCTGTAATCCGGTATAGGCTTTACATATACATTTCTATTAAACATTTTCACATTAGTCATGTTGTATAGAAGAACTATAACAACTGGGAGAAACCATGAGAAAGAAAAAAACAGAACAAAACAAAAAAAAAGAAAATAGGCTGCTTCATTCTGCATTCAGACTCCATGATTCTTACTCTGGATGTGGCTGGCATTTTCCATCACAAGTCCTTTGGAAATGTAAAACAGTACCATTCTTAATCTAACAACATCTAGGTTATAAGAGAAATTGCTTTTCTAACAACATAACTGATATCATTGTTTATCAAATCACACAATGTAAGGAAAGTTAGAAATATAACAATACCGTAAATAATATTATGTATCTAAAACTTGAAACAAATCCATTAATTACCGATCAGGTAACTTTCATTTAGTTGAATGCCCTTCCAAATTACCTTACACAGAAAATCATTCCTCTCGACATTGGCATTATATATTGATCACATCTAAAAACCCATATAAAGTTATCAAGTATGAAGCAATTACATCTTATTGAAAGAAGTAATAATGTCAGTTAACATTCATATAGCATTTGTCCTATGCCAAGCACTTTACAATAATGTGATCCTCAAAACAACCCTGGGAGGTGGGCTCTATTATTATCCCCTTACAGAACAGAGATAAATAGAACTTTCTTGGGGCCATACAGCTAATACATTTCTTAATGCCAAATAACAAATATCTTTTCATGTTAGGCTGTAATTTACCATAATAATATTGATAAGGAGAGAACTCTTAGACCTGCTTCTTGTTTCCGTCAGGATTAGATTTTGGCTCAAGTCAAATCAAATGCAGATTTATAATTGCTATTGGTAACACTTTTATTCCTAAGGCCCAATACTCTTAGCACTTTACAAGAAAAAGATTGTTATCCATAAATATATTTCTTTTTTTTAAAAGTAATATTGACAGTTTTTAGCTCCTTATAAACTTTTCTTTAAAGAGCTAGGATCTATTGTCTCTATCTTTGAGACTTATCAGATAAAGAGCTGCCCAGATAAGGAGCATTCCAGCTCCCCATTCCATCCTTTTAAGAATTTCAAGTTTTATATACTAGGAGATACATATAAAGTTTTACAGTTTGAAATCACACATGTTATCATCAGGTTAGCTTAAAATGTGCTGGGCTAAAATATCTGAAGACTCTAAGTTGACCTGCGGCTTTTGGTCTAGACTAAGAGGTCTAAGGAATTTCATTTCTTGTTGGCAGGGCGGGGCCAGTTTCCCCAGGGAGAAATCTGAGCTTTTAACTTAAATAATAATTAAATAATTGAACAGCACAAGGAAACATTTAAGATTTTATATAATAATCACAAATCATAATAACCAACTTCTTTACCACATCCAATATTTCTGAAGTGTTAGATTTAATAAGGCTGTCTCACAGATTTATCCAGAAAGATGGGCAGACTTGATTAACCAGATCTTAACCTTCCTATTAGGCTAAAGCTGGTTACAGACTGATTTCTAAAAAAATCTTTTTTCTTTGCAATTTCTAGTTCTTAATTGAAGGCAAATCACTGCACTTTAACTACTTAAGCTTGGGGCTAGATCCTGAAATCTTAAAATATTAACACCCTAATTCGGTTATTAATCTGCTACTGATTATTATTTTTTTATATGAGTCTTTTAACAATTAAATCTATAACCCAAAAGAATTAAAGAATTCACATTTCTAAAAATATTTCTAATGTGGTAAATTATCAAAGTAATGCTAAGGATTATCTTTATACACATTACAAATCACAGAAGTGGGGTAAATTGGCTTAAAACCACACAGCTAACAGCCTTCCTGATAGAGTATAATAACAATCATAAATAATAAATTTCACTTAAAATGAGACCAGAATAAATTCAATTATACCTGGATCTATTTTTCCAAATGTTATCACACAGAACCTCAATTTATAATTTCAATTATTTAGTATTATATTTTACACAAGGGTTATTTATTCTAAGCATTTCACATTATGGGATTCACTATTTCCAGCTAATCTACTGTCAAAGACTTTAAATGCGATGGTATATAACAAGAGGAGTTTGAACCACATGGTGTCCTCCATTTGGATTCCTCCTAATACTCCATAATACTTACAATACTGTAATACTTCCTTTTTATACTCTATAATTTGGTCTATTTACTTTCAAATCAAGCTACAAAATTTTCATCCTCCATCTTTCTACTTAAAACAGTATCAGACTTCCTCACACCCTCTCAATATGCTCAAACCATCTGAAGCTGGCACAAGTGCAGTCAGTCAGGAACGGGAGGGGCTTGGAGCACATGGGCTGGGTACTACCTGTATGCTGTGTGCAGGGTATGTCCCCCTTTTGTCTCTAAATCTTTTTCTCTATCTTCCATTTCTCTTTCCTAATCTTTCAAACTCATTACTCAGACTACCCTACTTTTCTTTACCTTTCAAACATATCCCAGACTGCACATACTATTGTTAAACCAATGTCTTACAACACCCTTGCTTTCCTAAAGTGTGGAGTTAATTTCAACCCAGGGAATTCTCTTCATTAATCTGCATATCACAAAATTCAGGTGTTCAGTAGGAAATCAAAGAACTCCAAATCTCTCATTCTCCCCAAAGGAGAGAAACCTACACTGTCTGTCTATTCCTAGTTCCAATACAGGAGGAAGTTTATGGGACAAATCCTTAAAAGAAATCCATTAAGATTTTTTTTAGAGATTACAAACACTTTTAGGAGGCAGGCAGTGCCTTATGTTCCTGTTGAAATACAAAAGTGAGGTTTTGGCTACTCCCAAGCCCTGTTAACAGATTATAAAAGGCTTGACTGCCTACTTAGCACAGTTTTTCAAATGAAAATCATGTCCTCACTTTTGTCCTGGTTTTTTCTTCACCTTTTAGAATCTGGATAGAATTAACACTTAATCATTACAAATCAAAAGCTGTATTTCTCTCGTACAATTCACCAACATTACTTATGAAAGAAAAACAGCTTTTACAATGTTAATATACATTTTAAACAAATCAGTGAAATCCTAAAGTGATTGCATTTAAGGTTATGACATCAAAGCCCCAACTGGAGTGTATTACAAGACAAAAAATGTGTTTTTGCAGTTTTAAACACATTGCCCAGATGTCTGATATATTGGGGCAGGGTGGAAAATGCAAAGACATTTCTCTAGATTTAATTTAAACATAATCTACAAACTTTAGCTTTGGGATCTAATTAAACCTGAATTCATCTAAATTTGGAATAACAAAAACTCTTAGCTTTTCCTCATCAGCCCCTGCCAGATCTTCAGGTTGCTTGGTCTAGGTCTTTATCAGTATAACTGCAAGTTAAAGCCCCACCAAAGGGGGAGGAAAAAACCCCCAACAACTTGGCATTTTTTAATCAGAGAGAAATCCCTTCTCTGATTCCACTCTCCAGACTACCTCCTGAAAGAGTCTCACTGCTTTTTTAACTCCCTTATTTAACAAGTTAATCTTAGAAAACCTCACACAAATGGACACACAGACAAACAGAACAGAGCTTTAGTGATCCAGAAAGTGGAAAAATTGAGAAAGACAAGGAAAGACAAGAACATACAGTGTATTCTCATCGTGACCTTAGCTTTGATCCTCAAGCCCTCTTAAATGAAACTCTGGAAAGTTCTTTTTGGCAGAATCCTACATCTCTTTCCAGGACTCTTCTTCCTCCATTCTCCTGCAAGAGACTTTGGACCACACTTGTTTGACAAGATTGAAGTAGCACAGGCCCCTATTCCACAACGTATCCAAACCTCAGCAGGTGACTTCTCCACAGATCTTTGTGCACTGTAGCAATATGTCTCTGTACCTGAGCCAAGGAGAACACCCCTTACTGTCGAGAGTAAAAATTCAGAAAGGCTGTAGTTCAGATACTTAGGAGAGGCATATAGACACATATTTGCTTACCCAGGAATAACTGAACGTTGGAAGCAGAAGTCTTAGGTTGAGGAGAGTCAAAATCTCAACCTAGAGATTCTCAGGAAAAGCTTCCCTCTACGACTTGGTGAAAAAATCTTACCACGAGCACTCGAAGGAGAAGGCCGTTTCCTGGGACACCCCAAGCCAGACCTGTTCTCAAACCTGTGGGTTATGTTCAATTTGTAACAATGAAAATACATCCTACATATCAGATATTTACATTACGATTCATAACAGTAGCAAAATTACAGTTATGAAGTAGCAACGAAAATAATTTTATGGTTAGGGGCCATCACAACATGAGAAACTGTATTAAAGGATTGAGGCATTACGAAGGTTGAGAACCATTGCTCTAAAATCTCTTCATGGTCACCATAACTGTGATGTTTGAAAAGGTTCAGGAGACATAGTTTCTGGGTAATTTAACCATTTTAACCATAAGACCAGCCAATTATTAACAAAAGGATGGTCATTTGGTCATCTCTCTTAGACCAAAAATCATGATGACAGACTCAGAGTTTATATACCCTTCAAAACAGTAGGTAGTTCATTCAAACAGCAATCAAATCTAATTGGCTAATGTGATTGGAGGTGGGCTATTGTTGTTTGTTCTTTGTCTCAAAGAGGACCATGACATCAGGAAGGTGAAACCACGACTTGCAAGTGAATTGGATTTAAGTGAGGAGGGCTGTGCAAAGTCACCATTCTTACTGTCTCCTCTGGAGCTATCTGGATTCAGCGGCAAGATATAGACTAGGACAACTGGAGATGGCCCGGGATGTAGTGGGAGATGATGGCTTTTTTTAAGCTGAGGTCTTTCCCTGGTCTCAGTTTGATGGAGGCAACACCCATTCAGTGACTAAGATTAGGTAAAAAGTGAGGCAGAGAATGGTTTCTTTTACCTAGTCAAAAACAAAATCAATTTGGGAGGGGAAGACCCTCTTGTCCTATGCCCTGCTTTCAGGTATGAATCCTTTCAACTTTTTATCGCCTGCTCAGGGAATAGTAACCAAATCAATGTTACCATTTTATTGGAAAGGGACATGATGATTTCCCTACAACATCTTCCTGGGTTCCTCAGAACACCACTAACCTTGTCATCAGCAGTAGGTACAGGACATGGGAACATTCCACTCTCTCAATCTAGACAGAGAGGAGTAGAGATACCCATTACATTCTTAAGCATTGTTAGCAACAGAAAAAATGCAAAGCAGTCTTTTTTTTGCTGATGGTATTGTTCACTTTTCTGTGACATAGCAGTATCAGTGCCGAATCTGGAGTCAGAAAACCAGACTTTGAATACTGGTAATTTCTGCTACTTACCAATGAGGAGACTTTGAGCAAGTCACTTAAACTCTATGCTTCCCAGTTTTTGCATCTGAAAAATGAAGGACCTTGAACAGATTTTACATAAGAACCCTTCCAATTCTAAAAATATGTGAACCTATAAGCTAAGTCTAATCTTCTAAGTCTAATGTTCCTGACCTTTATTTCACCCCACTCCTATCTCCCAAGTCATTTTTTTTTCTTGTCCCCTCAGTTGAAGAGAAGAAAGATTGTTTTCTCTGCTTTAAGGACAGAAGCCCCCAAATGGAGGTCAGCATGCAGACCAAAAGCAGTTGCTGATAATGCCAGCAAGGAATTGGTCCCAAGAACCTCACTTTGAACCGCCCTGCCCGGGTATTCAGCTCAACTGATGCATTGTAGAAAGAAAGCTAAAATTCAGTCGATGGGAAAAGGAAGTGTTAAATGGTAATAATTTTGACTAAGTGCATGATTCACTTGAAGTGAAATATGGAATGGGTAGAAGTGGGAAAAATCACAGTGAGGGGAGGTTAAGGAGGAGAGGTGCAGCTCTGTCATCCCCAGGGCAGCTTGAGCTGAAAGATGATTTCCCTTTTGGCTAGAGACTCTTTGGTATCAAGCTCCTATAACTTTAAATCTTGAGAAATCAGTTTTACTGCATCAGGAAGTGATTTATTTTTCAAAGTTAATGATCTGGAACAACAGATTTGCCTTGGTCAAAAATCAATGTTTATTATTTAGAGAAGGGGCTTGGGAAAAAGTGTCCCTTTTATCACCAGACTCGGAGACGACAGTCCTGAGTTATAGCCATTCAAGGACAAAGCTTCCATTGCCGACTTCTCCGAAGTAATGTTTAAAGTGTGGTGAAAAGAAATCTGCAATTCTTCCCTTTCATTTATTCTTAAAGCTTTAATTCATAATATGTGATGACTTTCTGGCCTGCACTTCAAATCATTTGACTGACCCAAGGAAAAATGGTTTCATTGTCCTTGGAGAATATGACAACTTAAACATGAAATGCATGCTATACAGAGCTTCCTAGAGGCAGGTGGTGTGCACCAGTGGACAGATAGAGGCATTTGGAGTCAGGAAGCCCGAAGGTCAAGTATATCCTCTGTCTTCACTGACAAATAGCTGTGTGTCCTTGAGCAAGTCACTTAACCTCTCTCAGACTCAAACTTCTCATCTGTGAAATGGGGACAATAACAGAACCTATCACATAGAGTTGTGATTAAGATTAAATGATCCTTGTTATTAAAGCACTTAGCAAACCTTAGAGACCCACATACATTTTAGTTACTGTTATTATTATTATTGTTATGGAGTAATCAGTTAGCAAACATATATTAAATGCCTTCCATGTGTCAGATACAGCTTTAGGTGCTGGGGATACAAAGACCATAAGGCAGTGAGTCAGAGCGGGCAGTTAGGTGTTGCCATGGGGCGATGGACAGAGATCAGAACCTGGAGTCAGAAAGACCTGAGCTCAAATCTGCTCTCTGACTCTTACTAGCTGTGGGACTACGGGCAAGTCACTTACCTGCCATCTGTCTCAGTATCCCCAGTTGTAATAGCACCTGTCTCCAAGGGCTGTTGAGAGGCTCAAATGAGGCAATGTTTGTAAACTACTCGGCAGGCCTTAAAGCGCTACATAAGTGTGAGCTGTAGCTGGGTGTCTCTGAAAAAGGCCTTCTGAGGCTTGGACAGCTCCAGGAGGCTTCTCTGCTGTGTTATAAACCTGTTGCATCCTGCCTAGGGAGAATGCTGACATCACAGATGTCTGTCTGTCTGTCTGTATCCTTCTCCTCTCTGTCTCTCTTCAAGTCCCTCACCGTGTCTCTGTTTCCCCTCTCTCTGTCTCTGTTTATCTTTTTCTTTCTGTCACACACACTCACACACACACACACACACACACACACAGCATGGTGGAGTGGATAGAAAGCTGGTCTTAAGTAAGGAGGGCCTGGATTTCAATTCTGTCTTTGATACGTACTAGCTGTGTGCTCCTGGTCAAGTCATTGGACCCCTCAGTGTCCCGGGCGCCTCTTTAAGACCAAAAGGGGAAGAAGAGTTTCTGATCTGACTCCTGTAACAAAAAAATCATGGTCTAGATCTAAGTGTATGTATGAATATATATATATATATATATATATATATATATATATATATATATGTATATATACACACACAAAGTGGTTAATATACAGATACACTCATAGAATTATAAAAACTGAGCCAAGAGTGTGCAATGGAAAGAGTTGTAGGTTTGGTGTCAGATGACTGGGGCTCACATTCCAGCAGTGTCACTTACCCTTTGACCTTGAGAAAGGTCCCAGGCTGTCTGGCCTTTAGTTTCCTCCTTAGCAAAAGAAGTGTTGGCCTAGACCCTACCCCATGCAGGTCCACATCCAGAATCTGTATCATTAAGTAGTTTGTGTAGGGGAATGCAAAGAGCAGTCTGAATTTTTGGAGAGCTTACCAGGAGGTTGACCAACTTACCTCATGGTATAGTAAAGTGTTTGAAGTCCTCTGGTTACCTGGGCTCTGAATCCCAGTCCTCCAAATCCAAATTCACTGTTTTATCCACTGTACCACACTTCCTAGGGTAGAGATGGGACAGCCCAAAGGTTTTTGTTTTGCGGCTAGGCGGCAGAAAGTGTGTTACAGTGGTAGATAGGATCACACACTGGGGATGCACAACCAGGAAGGAAAACAGACTTTATTGAAGATTCACTCGGTTGGCTAATATGAATGAGCCCACGAGAATGCTTTTGGAAATTATACTTTGCTGTGAACTGAAAATAATTTAAAATTGTTTTAGGTCATCTATGGCATGGAATCAGTTGGCAAATATAAACGTACTTTCTTTCTGCTGAGTACAAGACTGCAAATCACATTAATTTTTCTATTATTGTGCACACACTAACAGCTTTAAACAAATGCAAATTAGGAAACAAAATACAACATGGAATAAATTTTCAATTAAAACCTAACTCCCTACCCACCAGTAAGGAATCTACCCAGAGTCAAGCCAGATGCATGGGAGGATGACTTCTCATTGTGGAAGCGATGTCCGCATCCAATCTTGTTTTCTTAAATCAGAACATCTGGGTGTGTATACCAAAGAGATTTGCTACTCACTACCTGTGTGATCTTAGGCACATCCAAACTATGTACATTTTGCTTAAATAATAATAATAATGAAGAATAGATTTATAACTGGAAGGGACCCTAGAAGTCATTGAGCCCAGACTATCAATTTTTGAAAAAGTAAAATAAATCAATTTTCTCTCCAAAACATTTCTCCTTCCACACTGGGAAAAAAAGAGAAAGAAAACCAATTATATATAGTTAAGAAAAATACTCCTCCCCATTGGCCGTGAAAATGCATGTCTTATTCTGCATCTTAAATCCATACTCTCTTGGACAGGAGGTAGGTTACATGTTTCATCCCTGGGATTGTAATTGGTCACTGAGTTGACTGCATTGCAATGCACGGTACTGATCAATTATTAAGTCTTTCCTAGTTATTTGTCTTTACGATGCTACTGTTGTATACGTTGTTCTCCTGAATCAATTTGCATCAATTCATGCAAATCTTCTCAGGTTTTTCTGAAATTTTATAATTTCTTATGGCACAGTAATAGTATGCCATTACACAGATACCACAGTTTGTTCAGTCATTCTCTAATTGATGGGCACCTCATTAGTCTCCAGCTTTTTGCCACTATGAAAAACTTTGCTATGACATCTTTGCACCTATGAGTACTTTTCCTCTTTCTGGTATCACTGGATTAGAGGGTATGCAAAATATGGTACTTAACTAGATCAATCCATAGCTCCACCAACAGTGCATTGATGTGTCTAGTTTCCCACTATCCGTCCAACATCTGTCATTTTTCCTTTTTAGTCAACTTTGCCAGTCTGATGACCAGCTCCTTGATTTTATAGATGAGGAACAGAGGTCCAGAGACATTCTCACTTGCACAGGATCACATAATTAGCAAAAAGCAGTGCTAGGGTTCAAACCATGATTCTCTGAGCCTAGAACCAGGGCTCTTTCCATTTAATCACACTGCCTCTAATTATGAAATCTACATTTTAACCAAACTAACTTGCTCCAATATTTGTGTATTTGAAATTTTTGTGACCCTTGTGGATTTTCTCAATCTTGTTGAATGAATGAATGAAAAATCATTTATTACTATGTTAAGTTCTGGGGGAGACAAACACAAAAGTGGTGATAGTCCCTGCCCTTGAGGGGCTTACATTCTAATGAGGGAAGGGAATGGTACACATGTGGGGTGCTGGCCAGAGGAAAAGATGATAAGTGGAGCCATGGGGCAATGGTTGTAGTTTTGTGTGTTGCTAGAATTCTGTTGACTTCATTCCACATTACATCATATACGTCTTTCCACTTCTCTTTTTAGCCTTGCAATTAGTCATTTTTATGTCACTATTGTATTGAATTACATTAACATACCATCATTTTTCTAGCCATTCCTCAGTTGTTGGATATATGGGTTGTTTCCAGTTTTTTGCTGTTATAAATAAGACTCTATGAATATTTTTGTATACATGAGTCATTTTTTCCCCTTTTAAAATATCCTTAGGATATAGCCCTAGCAATGAGATCCCTAAATTAAAGAGCATGACAAACTCCATTAATTTTGATGATGAGATCAATGACTTTGCAGCTATTCAAGTAAAAAAAAAGTTTGTACTATGATAACTAGGATTCAGAACTGAAAGAGACCTTAGCTAAGGAGATAGTATGATATGGGCAAAAGAACACTAGCTCTGGAATAAGAAATTAGGGTTTGGACCTATGATTTACTGCTAGGGAATTCTTGGAAAAGGAAAGTCCCTCTGTCAATGCAAGTTGGCACCTTCTTTACATCTTATAATCTTCAAGAATTGCCTAGAGCACTGAAAGTTTGTTGTTGTTTGTCCTTTGACCAGGACCAATGACATCATGGGTGATGTCTTGATTTGCCTGTGAATTGGATTTAAGTGAGGCAGAGCTACACAAAATTGTCAACCTCACTCTCTCTTTCAAAGTTGTCAAAGTTTAGTGGCAAGACAAAAGTCAAGATGATTGACAATGGTCCAGGATGCAGTGGATGACTATGGCATCTCTTGATTTGATGACCAAGCTCTAAGCGCTTCAGTTACCTTTATGTCCATTGGAACAAATTGTTCTTATCCACCCATTCTGCCAAGGGAATACTTGGGGAGTCAACCCCTTGCCCCCAAATCTCTGATGGATTTGAGACCTGTTGGTTATCCTCAACCTGGTTTAGCAGTTTAGGTGACTTGCCAAGGGCTGCAGAGATAGTGTGCCAGTGGTGGGACTTGAACCCAGTTGTTCCTGGCTCCAAGCCAGTTCTCTAGGTCCTATGCCATGCTGCCTCAGGTTGGAGAACCTGGGTTCAAATTCTGCCTATGATAGATACTATGGGACCTTGCACAGGTCACTCAGTCTCCATGAGCCTCATTTTTCTCATCTGTATAATGTGGGGTTGATGGCCTTTGAAACTTCTTCCAGCTCTAAGATCTAAGATCTGAACTAGGATCCCAAGAGAGGGTTTGAAGGGAAACCTCCTGCTTGGACTATTGCACGTTGGTTGGACTGCCACAAGCTCCTCCTGACTCTGATCCAGCCTGTGCTCAGTGAGCTTTCCTAAAGCACAAGACTGGCCATGTCACACTGTGCTCAATGAGCTCCAAGGACTCCCTTTTATTCTTAGGATCAAATGTGAACCCTTGGGTTTGTCATTCAAAGCCCTTCACACTCGGGTCCCTAATTACCTTTCTATCTTCTTTCATTTTAGTCTTCCAAATGCTCCACGGCCCAACAACACTGGCCTCCTTACTATTCCTCATGTATGATACTCCATCTCCCCACAACGATCCCTTTTCACTGGCTTCCTCCCGTCTTTGGAATATTCTGCCTCCTCACTGTACCCTCTCAGCTTCCCTGACTTTTTTCAAGACTCTATTCAAGTCCCAAGAGGCCTTTCTGGTCCCTTCCACTGCTTGTGCCTTCCCTCTGAGGTTACATCCATTCTCACTACAGAGAGCTTGTATATATTATTATTTTTTATGTAATTCTTCCCCTTTAGAATGTGGGCCCCTTGAGAGCAGAGACTGTAATTTTTTTTTTGCTTTTCTTTGTATCCTTGGTGTTTAATAAAGTACTTGGTATAGAGAGATGCTTAATAAATGCTTGTTGATGGGTTCACTGGCATATGACTGTCCCTTAATAAATGCTTATTGGCTTGAATTTGTGTAGCTGAGTTCTACTCTATTTAATTGTAAATTTTTTTTTCTGAAGTATGTCTGAGAAAACTCATGCATAGCAGGGACTTTTTAAATGTTTGTTGTATTGGATTGGGATGAACTCTAAGCGTCTTGGCTTGGAGATATGGGAACAGCACATATTTGCAGAATTACTAATAACAATAATAATCCACATTTATGTAGTGCTTTAGGGCATGCAAATTACTTTATTCACAACAACCCTATGAAACCACTGATCCCACTTCTTCATTTCTTAGACAGAGAAACTAGGCCTGGAATGTTTAAGTGACTTGTCCAGGTTGACACAATTAAGAAGTAATGGAGGCAGAACAGGATCTGAGATCTCTCCTGATGCTATGCCTGGTTTTATATGATACATGGCAAATGCTTAATAAATGTTTTATTTAATCTCATCTGCATGGTACAGTGGCAAGAGTAAGGACTTTGGAGTCCAAGAATCTGAGCTGGAATCACTTGTGGGCCTTTAAGCACTGGGTTTGGAATCAGAAGTCATGTCCCCTTTTGGCGTCTCAGTTTCCTGTAAAATCATAGTTGAGCTAGTTGACTCCTAAAGTTATCCTATAGTTCTAAAGCTAGGATATTGTCATCTTATTACTCTGCACTGAAAAGGAATGACAAAAAGGCGGAGGCAGGAGAAAGACCATGAAGTTTCTTAGATTTGTTGGCCAACTTTGAAGTCCATCCCAACTTTGACTGAGATCAGTGGGTTAGCACACACGCACATAATTCCTCCTATTCAGGGAATAGCTTGTCACTTGGATTTTCAAGTGGCATTGATGGATGTGTTAGGAATTCTATTCTGGGGATTCTCCAGAGCAAAGGTCCAGAGAAATGTAGGGGTAAGTGACCTAGTCCCACAAGCCTTTGAGGGAAATTGGATGCTGCCACTACTCCTTAATCAAGGAGCAAAGAGTTTATTTCCTGAGAAAACAGCCCCATATCTGGCTCATGCCATGTATGCAGCAGGTCCCCAGGGATGGATACTCCATCCTTCGTGGTACTTTGGAAAATTTAGTTCTTGTTACTGTCAGCTTTGTCAGCATCTGTAAAAACATTTTGAAAGGACTAAATGATGGAGACATTTCACTGGTGGGAGCAGCATTTCTAGATATTAGTACTAAGCTCAATTTGGGGAGATATTTATGATGTATCTTTTTAAATCAGTGGAGGAAAAACATCTCAAGTTGGGGAAAAGAAACCTATACTTAGTTTAGGAATAGAGAATGCCTCAGGTAGGAATTGGCAGCCTTCAGTCATTGAGAATTAGGCATGGTCCAAAGCTAGTAACCTTATGGGAACTTGTTGGGGCAAAAGAAAGAGCCCCGACTTTGGAAATCCTGGGTTGGCATCTTGGCTCAGCCACTTTTGTGTGACCTTGGATGGATTACATACTCTTTCTGGACCTCAGTTTTCTCATCTGCACAATGAGGAGTTTGGACTAGACGGTCTCTAAAGCCCCTAGAAGCTCTAAAATTTATGATCCAATGAATCTAGAGTAGACTGAAAATCTGGGGCATGTTTTGATTTTAAACACTGAAAGTCATGCTTAGGATGTAAGTTTAATAACATTTTAGAGCTGGAAGAGACATCAGAAGTCATCTTGTTTAATCCTCTCACTTTACAGAGGAGGAAACTGAGTCACACAGAAATCCGAAGAGTCCTGTCCAAGGTCAGACAGGTAGTATGTGTTAAAAATGAGGATCCAAATTCTAATTCCAAAGTCAGGGCTCTCTTTTGCACCAGGCACTTCCCCCAAAGTATCTTGTTTTGGATCATGCCCAGCTTAATATGTGTGGGATTTAATATGTGCTCTTTAAGCATTTGTTTCTTCATTTGACCATGTTGATATGATCATTTCATATCTCCTCTTCTCAAAAACATCTAGAGCTCCCTGTGGTAAGTGCTTGACAAATGCTTCTTGATGGACTTGACTGTTGTTCACCAAGTGAGACCCAAACTGTGTTTCCACAGTGAGGTAGTCCTAATTTCCAGCCATATCTTATGTATGCCATGGCAAAACAAAGCTACACTCCAGACAAATTTGACTCACAAATGTGCCCTGAACTTTACAGTCTGTTTGCCTTTGCCTGTATTTTCCTCTTTTCTAACCTACACCTATTAAACATGACCCATTCTTTAAGATTCTGCTCATCTGGGAAAATAAAGGGTTGAACTCTAATATTTCTCCCAGCTCCAAATTTTGTGAAATTTATAACCTTGTCCCTTCCAATTCTAAAATCCAGTGGGTCCAAATGTCACTTTCTTTATAATATGTGGCCCTTCACCTTCCCCTCAACACACACACACCTTGAGATGAAAATTCCTCCTTCCCCAAGCTATCATAGCATTTTGCTTGGGTATGTCCTACCCACATATATTTTAATTTGTTTTATAGTTATCTGTGCATGTCTTCACTCTCTTACTAGACTTGCATCTGTCAAGTCAAGGACTGTTTTGTTTATCTTTGCTACTTTCTTCAGCATCCAGAACAGTGAGTTGCTAGTTTGTATGTATTTAAAAAATTTGTTGCCTTGAGTTGGGTAGAACTGAATCTGGGAAATAACTCAGGAAGACTGGGGAGGGATGATGGGCATGTTGGGTTGACAGACTCTCAAACCTCTAGTTCTGAGTTCCAGGAAATACCTCTGTGAGTGATTAGGACTGGTCCTGGATCCTCAGACCCTTCAGACCCTGCCCTGTGTTCTCTCTTCCAGACTTTGTTACCTCTTTGAACCCAATCACAATTAAGTCAGGACCTCATGAGGAAGGAAGTTTTGCTACTGGATTAATTCTTGAAGTGTTTAGCAAATCCAGTGGAACAGATGATTCTGAGTTGAGACCATTATGACCCTTTCTACCCTTATTCAGTGGTACCTGAGGATGAAAAGTCCAGGTAAGAGGGTGGTGTAACATATAGAGTCCTAGCCTTTTGAGTAAAAAAGACGAGCTCAAATATTGTCTCAGATACTTACTAAGGTGTTGTGCAAATTGCTTGGGACAAGCAATAACTTTGTTATGGTTATGGGTATGACAATACTTGAGTATATTTTTCCCTTGAAATCAGGATGATTCAAAAGCCTGACCTTAACCAAATGAAACCAGATTAGGCTAATTTCCCCAGTTTTAATTTGTTCTCTGTAAGTTTAGTGCTGTATTTCTTGCCAGACCCAAGTATTTCATAATTCTGTTGTGTTTTTAAATTTGTTGTTTTAAAGAATAAATATTGTTCAGAGGAAAGTTACAAAAGTTGTAGCTCTTAAGGAGCACACTTCATTGAATGTTAGAGATATTGTAACAGCTGTTGGTATAGAGAAAACCACAAATGAATGTGTGGTAGAAAACAGGCAATCTACCAACCAAACAAGAGGAATCAACAAATTATTGGTATAAAACAGCCTAATTAATCTTCCAAGAATCAAGCAAAGAACTTTAGAAGGACCAGCACCCAGAGGAATGATTCCTCTGCAGTGTGGTACAGACACCTTCAAATTGGAAGAACAATGAGAAGAACAGTTAAAAAATGAAGAATAAGTGCTAATCATTGCTTTGAAGAAAAATCAATTATCATGGGGAAGAAAATACAAAGACTGGGGTACTGAAAGTTGGAAAAGGACAATTTTTACTTACAATATTCACTTTTTCATTCAAGGTTATGCCAAAAATGTTGTCAGAATTCTAGGTGAGTCTGCAAGATCTGGGCATCTTTATCCACTCAAATATAATGTTAAACACTCAACCAGAATATGTGGAGGATTTTTTTTAAAGTCTTAGCAGTCCTGAAAAAATGTTTCCCAATTGAAGGAATGATTAACTCTGATAAATATATTGATATAACAAGAAATAAATTATTCTGCAATTAACAGAAAATCCTGAGTGGAAATGGAACCCTACAATATGGCCTTTAATCATGTCTCTCATAATAAGGCATTAAGAAACTCATATAAGAATCAGTTAGTTGATAAATAGTTTATTAGATGCCTACTTTGTGGTAGGCACTGTGCTAAATTTTGCAGATACAAAGAAAGGAAAAAAGACAATCTCTGTTCTCAAAGAGCTCATAGTCTAATGGGGAAGACAACCTGTAAAACATTATACGAAAACAAAAAGGTTACATACAGGATAAATTGGAGATAATCAATAGAGAGAAGACATTGATTAGCCTTAAGAAAGAATGGCAAAGACCAATGTAGAAAGTAGAATTTTGGCTGTGACTTGAAAGAAGCCAGGGACACTAGGAGGTGAAGATGAGAAGGAACAGTATTCTAGGCATGGAAGACAGCTAGTCAAAATGACTAGAGTCTGGAGATAGAGTGTTTTGTGAGAGGAGCAGCAAGAGGCCAGTGTCACTGGACCACAGAGTACCTTGGAAGTGAAGTACAAGGTGAAAAGAGTAGGAAGGTAGGAGGAGGCCAAGTAATGAAGAGCCTTGATTGACAGAGGAATTTATATCTGATCCTGGAAGTGATAAGCAACCACTGAAATTTATTGAGTAGGAGGTTGACATGGTTGACCTGAACTTTCAGAAGATCAGTTTGATGGCTGAGTGGAGTATGGATTGTAGTGAGGAGAGATTTGAAGTACGGAGATGAACTAGCAGATTATTGTAATTGTCCAGGAATGAGGTAATGAGAGCCTATGATAGGCTGGTAGCAGTGTCAGGGGAGAGATGAGGGCATATGCAAGAGATGTTCCACGTAGAAATTCCATGTCTTGGCAACAGATTGGTTATGGGGTTGAGAGAGACTGAGAAGTCAAGGATAACATGTAAGTTGTGATCTGAGTGGACTGGGAGGATGGTGATGTCCTTAGAGATAATAAGGAAGTGAGAAAGAGAGCAGGGGGAAAATAATGAGATTTTGTACATGTTCAGTTTAAGATGTCTATAGGTCTTCTAATTTGAAATGTCTAATAAGCAGCTGGAGATGTGAGACTGGAAGGCAGCAGAGAGGTTCGGGCTGGATAAGCAGATGTGAGAATCGTCTGCCTAGAGATGGTAATTGAATCCTTTGGAGCTGATGAGATCACCAAGTGAAACTATGTAGAGGGAGAAGATAAGAGGGCCCAGGACAGAGATAAACATACTTCAGTGACCTGGGAAGTTGTCTGATTTAAACTTCTTTGATAATCTCTGCTCTATAATCAAAGTTAGACTTGGAAAAATTTGCTCTTCCTTAAATGTGATAAAAGGGTTGTTTCACAATGAAGACTTTAAAAAAAAAGTGAACTCAATGCCAAACCATGTAAAACAAGTGATTGTATAAAACGTATTGCATATTGAAAGTTTTTATTTTTAAAAGATCTATTGTTTAATAGCTTCAGTTGTGTCTGACTCTTTGCAACCCAATTTAGTTAGGGTTTTCTTTGCAAAGATACTGGGGTGGTTTGCCATTTCCTTCTCCAGGTTGTGTTTTACAGATGAGGAAACTGAGTTAAGTGATTTTACCCGATGAAGTGTTCTGAGGCCAGATTTGAGATCAGGAAGATAAGTCTTTCTGACTCCAGTTCCAGGGCTCTATGCACCGTGCCACCTAGTTGCCCTTTTTAAGATATAAAAAGTTGTCAAGTTTATCGCAAAAGTAAATAAACCTGGTTATTTTATTTTATCCTGAGAAGTTTGCACACTGTAGCCAGGTGACCCTGGACTACTCACTTAATCTCTCCCAGCTTCAGTTTCTTCATCTATAAAATGGGAATAATAGTACCTACTTTATTATGAGAAGTGAATAAGATGATATTTAAAAAATCACTTTGCAAATTGTACATGTTCGTTATTATGATCATCTCTAGTTCTGGCCTACATGGATTCTCCACATTTCTGCCATCTACCATCTACCAGCACAGTAGAGGGACACACAGATTGGAGACACCTGCTTATATTGGGTCCAGCTGGGGGTGCTCATTGGCAAGCTGCCTTGCTAGCAGACATGAGAAATTGAAGTGGGGTTGGGGAGCCATGATGGGGGAAATAGAAGTACTATACATCAAAGAGGTTCCTCATGGAACACCCACATTCCTAACCCTTCATTTCTTGGCAGGGCACTGGTCATTTCTTTCTGATCAATTGACCTTTGGCTCCCAGAACATCAGCTACTCTTGCTATAGGACCTGGTATGTTCAGGGGCCACCAAGGACTTTGAAGAGCAATCTAGCCCAGTGGGGAGGGGGGCTCACCTCTTAGTGTATGGAGCTTAGTCAGGGGTGCTCCAGGTAGGGCATGATCACAGAAAACCGTCATTGTAGACGACATCCCTGACTACCCTTTATTTCTGGTGATACTTCAGGTCTACTTATGGAAGCCGTATGGAGGTTAGGCCTAGGCTGTGAGATTGTGCAATTGTATTGCAGGCTGAAAAGGAATTGAGCCCTTACCAAATGCCAGTAAAACCTCACCTGGAGTTACACGCTGTGGGCTCTCTATTTTTTCATGAGCTGGCAGATGAAAAAGCCCCCACCCTACAGACCCAAACCTCAAGCCATCCTATGTACGGGAGGTAGCTAGGCTGTACAGTGGTTAGAGCCCCAGACTTTGATTTGGGGACACCTGAATGCAGATCCTGATTTATGAGCCATGTAGTCACGGGCTTAACCTCTGTGCGGGTTACTTTTCTCATCTGTGAAATGGGAAGAACTGCTTACTACCGCCTCGCGGAGCTGTTGTGAGGAATAGATGAGACCGCGCGTTAAGTGCTTTGTAAACTGTAAGTGCTGTTAGAATACTATTACTCTTTTCATTGTTGCTGATGTATCGCCTCATTTGAACCTCCTGACAACCTTGGGAGATTGGAAGGTATTATTGTGCCCATTTCCCAGGAGATGACACTGAGGCCCAGAGATATTAAGTGACTTCTCAAGGCATGAAGGCTCCTGACCACTCCCACAGCAGAACCTCAGCGCACACAGCATAGTCATCATAAAGACCAAAGATTTTGGGAAGAAAATGTGGACTCTGTTGTCTAGTGGCCATTCAGGGGGATGGGGGAAACAGAATTAGGGCAGAGTCACACGAATGGTTGGCTTCCTATTATTCCCTGTATCTTGCCTTCTGAACTGGATTTTAAATCGGTTTTCCCATTCAACTCAGGCATTTCAGGGACTCCTTGGTACTGACATGACTTGACTTTTGATTTAAGTTTGCTCTTCCTCCGAGTGAGGATTACCCTAGTGCAGGCCTAATCAATGGCATATATTGGCCCTGACTCACCCCTTACCACATTATTTGATTCCCCCAAAAGGATGACTTGATGAAGGAGCTGCTCATCATACTGTAAATCTCCAGCAGGGGGCTACAGAGACCACAGAGCTTCAGGGAAAGGGCTGCCAGACCTCTCAGGATCCTGCTGTAAGACATGCTGAAGCGTGAACTTTGTCTCAGACAGTGCTTGGAGTCAACAGCACTCAGACACGAGGGTGTACAGAGCCCAGATGGCTTTTGTAATTGTCTTATGACTATTTTGCAGGACAAGCTGAGGACCTCTAAATGATCTTGACCTAGAACAACGGTTATAGTCCCACCACCTCTGAGGATTACTCACCCTCTGGCCAATTACATCTCAGTAGGCTGGCTGCTTTCTGGGATAGCCCCTGACTCAGGGAAAAGGTCCCTGTCTTGGACAGTGGGGAAGGGCTCATTAAGAAGCTCAGGTGAGTTTTGGATCTTGCCCTTAAAGCCAAGATTGGTAATGAACAGAATTTTTGGCTCTAGCAGGGGTGACCTAAAATAAAGACAGCCCCTGCTCAGGTGGAACAAATTTTGAAGTTCTTGACTGTACCCATCTGCAATGAATTAACCTAGATGGAGATGGCTGCTGACCTGACCATACTTTTCTAGCAATATGTTTGGGTAGGACCAGTGTAGTTTGGAAAATGCCTGTAACCAGCTTATCTCTGCTGCTCGTGTGTGAATGGAGGGTCTTTCCAACAGAAAACCTTATGCAGACTGACCAATCAGTGACTACAGGGAAGGGGGTTGTGAGATTTCTCCTTCCTATCTCTGTATTCACCAACCCCCAGCTAGATCAGCTGGCACTGTAGCATTATGGATAGAGTCCTGGGATTACTCTTGGAAGATCTGAATTCTGCCTCAGATATTTACTAGTCGCATGTGATCCTGGGAAAGTCACTGTTGGGTCCCCCTCATCCACTATAACCTAGTACTGCTGTGGCCTGACTGCAGGTTTATCCTTGCTTGTCTTCTGATATCAACTCCACTCTTTCTATCCTTGGATTGTCCTTCCTCAGCCCTGGTGTTTGCCTAGTCAGTGACATGTGTCATCACTGCTTTGGACAGAATATGACAACAGTGGCAGTTGGAAGCAGTGTTTGAGTCTGTGGGATGACTGAAAGGCTAATTTTAACATACTTCAGGTAATAAGATCAAACTGTTCAACCCAGTGAATGCCAAAAACTTCCAGGTACAGTAAGAGACATGTAATATTCATATTCAGAGTTTCCTAGTGAGACCCACACAAAAAAGATCTGGGTCAAATGGATGATGGGCTCAGATACAAAGGGCCATCCGTCAATATCTTTTAGTACTAAGAAGGTAGGGTTGGGGTGAATGGGGATTTGTTCTCGCTGGGCTAATTCACACTAAATCGATGAAATTACCCAAGATCCTGAAGAATACTATTGCTTACATTCAAGGTATTCAAGCTAGAGGGCTGGAATTAATAGCATGGATTTAGATGCTTGGCATGGTAACCATACTTATTAACGGTTGGGACGTAGTGCTTATAGCTGGGATAATTGCAGACTTAAACATACATGTTGGTGTTGTCTCAAGTACCCTGACCTCCTAGTTCATGAACCTCAACTCTCATGGAGGAACCAGAGGAATTCTACCTGAGATGCTTATTACCTGCCACACCTTGGGCAAGTCATTTGACCTCTCACCTTCAGTCTCCCCAATTGTAAAATGAGGGCATTGGATTTGATGACCCTCCAAAGTCTCTTCCAAGTCTAGACTGAAGGTTCTATGACCTCTCTCTATAGATTGCTCTCTATGATCCATAACTATGCCACATCCATCATCTTGCATTTACAGTTGTTTTGATTATCATGTCTAATCTTTGATTTGATCATAATGATAATCCTATCCCTCCATCTCTCTCCCTAACTTGTGAAGAGGCAATGACATCGTATAAGAAATACTAGATTTGGAGTTAGATATCCTAAATTCAAATTCTGCTTTGTTACTTACTGTATGCCATTGGGAAGGTCATTAATTTCTTTGGGACTGCATTTCTTCATCTGTAAAATTAGGGGGCTGGACAAGATGGCCTCAGAAGTTCCCTTCCACCTTTATATCTTTGATTCTAATATATTCCTAAGCCCATTCTTCATCCTTCCTATGACTTTCAGTCCCCCTTTCACTCCAGTCTTCTGGTCCATCACTATTGTTCTGGCCTCATTTTGATGTCTTGACATTATTGTTGATTGGTTCAGCTATAATATAGTCACTGTTTTGTATCCTTGTTTCTTTTATGCCTACTCCTTTTACAATTCATGCTTTGCCATTTCTTAACCCTGAATTGCCTTCAACACCTGCACTTCCCTGCACCCCCACTCCCATGCCGATGGTGGCTGCTGGAAGAAATTGTGGAATCATGACTGGGTTCATTACCTATCCAGGCACTCTTATCTGAACTGGCTTCTTACCTCTACAAAGCAATTCTTTTATTCTTTGCTGATTGATTCAGTATCACACACCTTGAAGTGGCTGTGCCAAACCTTCTCTTCTTTCCTTAAGCCTCATATCTTTCTTCTTTTGTTTCTCACCTCTCATCTCCTTTATTGAGAAAATTGATGCCATCCACTATGACAGAGGTCCTTAAAATTTCTTGGTTCATTCAGTGTCTTTGTAATTTTTTCATGGCACCCGTAGGCTCAAAGAAATACTTAACACTTCCTTTTATTAAGTAGTTAGGTCCAAAACAACTTAATAAGCATTTCTGTCCTAACAACCTAGTAGCTATTCAAAAAGAGAATACAAGTAAATTGAAAGAAAAAGTAAATTTTAATTTCATTCTTTAAAAAAAATGCAGTTACTTACTAATGAGATATATTGCCTATTGGATGCAGCCCAAATTTTCAAACCTTGGAATCAGGTTGGACATTACCCCCTCATTTCCTCTCCCTCATTGATTTTCACTGTACTTGCTTTTTATCACAGCAACCACTGAAATCCAAGCTTCACAAAGATATGATGTTACAAACGAGAATGCTCAAGAAGTTACTGCTGTAGCTGAACATACAAGTAAGTAGAAATACAGCTTGAACATTCAAGAACATCATTGAAAAGAATGTAGCTTAATCTAATGTTGAAACTGAACTATCTAGAGCTATAGTTCTCAGTGTCTGCCTGATGTCAGGCATCTGAGAATTGCCATGTTTCCCTCGAAAACTCAAAATATCCCATAGTGCCCTGATGACTTCTCAGTGGCACCTGGGGGTGCTGTGCTCCCATGGACTATCCCATCTCTCCCACTCCAGAGCTTGAACTCCCTATATATCTTCACTCATCCTCATCTCCTTTGGTTAAATCTCTGGGAAGATGGTGTTTCTCCTTACCAAGACTAACTCCTCCACTTCTGCCTTTGAGACTGTCCCTACCCCTGACTCTGGGAGCATGTTCTGCAGATCATTTTGTCTCTTCCTCTCATCTTTAGTTTGTACTTCTCTGTTGCTAAGATTTCCCCTTGCCTTCAAAGCCTCTCCTTGACCCTGCTATTCTTTCAAACTACCACCCTCTATCTCTCCTTCCATTCACCGCCTAGTTCCTAGCGAGTTATTTATTTTCAATGCCTCTACTGTCTCACCACCCACTCACTCTTTAACCTCTTATAATGAGGCTTCTGACCCCACCATTAGATTGAAATTTCTCTCTTCAAAGTTACCCATGATCTCTTAATCGCTGGATACAATGGAGTTTTTTCAGCCCTTATCCTTCTTCACTTCTCTTTCATGTAAAGAGAATGGGAATCTGTGAAATGAAGATGATAATATTCATACCACCTACCTCCCAGGGGTTTTGTCAGCTCTAGTAGGGAGGTGATTGGTTCCATTCAGGTCATCTCAATGTAGATGAAGTCCATAAGTCTGGTACTGACTGCCCACCATGTCTCAATTTCAGTCTAGGTCTTGGCTTAATAAGTAGCAGCTGTTTTCTGACTGAGCCCAGAGCTACTGGGTAGTAGCTTTTTTCCACTAAGGGCCACCCAGTGCCCTCTAGACTTCTCCCTTGAGATCTAAGAAACAATACAACAGATAGGTATTCTCACTGATGCAACAAATTCATCAAGTACTTACTATGTTCCAGGCACCATGATAAGCACTGGTGTTACAAAAAAGGTAAAACAAACATAGTTTCCTGACTTCAAAGAGCTTACAAGTGTTTTCTGTGGGCAGAATACAGTGTTAGATACTGAGGGAGGTAAGTTTTGTTATGCCATAGTCCCTGCCCATATGCAACCTAGAGTTAGTTGGGAGATGTCACAAACATAGGTAATGGTAATATACAATATTATCTGATAAATACATTAGAAAAAGACAAACTAAATGACTCCATGAAGTATGAGGGGGGTGGCCAGTATTGTTAAATGTCTGGAAACCATTACATATGAAGTTTGGTTAAAGGAATGAGTTTATTTAGCCACAATGCTTGTCTTCTATTATATGAAGAAGATAAATGATATTTATTCTCGGTACTTCAGAAAGCAAAACTTGAGCCAATTAGTAGAAGTTATATGAAGGTGATTTTGGTTCAATATGAAGAACCTTGTAAGAATTGGAGCTGTCCAAAAATGGATTTTGATTACCTTGGGAATTAATGAGCTCTCTGCTATTAGATATCTGTAGTGGTAATTTGAAGGCTCTGTGTTTGAGCTCTAGTATCTCAGATGTAGAACTGAAAGAGATCTCAAAAACCATCTGGTCAAATCTCACTCATTTTATGTTTGGGGAAACTGAGGTTTAGGGAGATTGATGGACACCAGATTGAGTGGAGGGGAGAGGCAATCAGAGATTTGCCTTAAGGCAGAAAAATTGAGGAAATATTGAGAACTTGTTCAGCAGAGAGAAACATTCAAGCTTAGTATTTAGGTCAAATAGGTAGTAAGTCTAGGAGGTAGAACTTGAACCTAGCTCCTCTGCCTCTATAGTGATCCTTCCACTGTACCATGCTGTCTCTTTTTATAAATTACATGGGGCATGAAGTTGGACCAGATGAGCTCTGAGGGCTTTTCAGACATTCTAAAATGTCCAACTACCCCAGGTCACACTAATCTCCCCTTTCTCTGAGCCTCCAAAGGCTCAGAGTTCACACAACTGAGTGCTTCCTTGCACTCAGCAAATGTTTATTGAATGAACAAATCAGTGGATTCTGCCGTGCACCACACCGTTATCCTCTCAGTGTTTCCAGCAAGGGAGTGAATCTTGTATCTCCATCACGACCATAAGCTCCCCCAGGGCTGAGGATGATTCTTCCTTTCTCACATGCCACACAGCACAGCCTAGCACAAGGCTGGGCATGTAGAAAGGCTCAGTAAATATTTGCTAATTGATTGGCACTTGGACCACAGGTTAATCACCCCCCTTCTAGCACTATCTCTTTGCTTGACCAGGTTTGATTGATGTGTGTGAGAAAGATTAACCTCAGCCACACTAATCCTCCCGGAAGGTCTTTTCCTTTTTATGAGGTGAGCTGGATTTCCCTTAGCAAACTGGGAAATAAGGTTAAACTCAAGTTCTAAATGGGAAAAAAAAATCAACCTTTAATTCTGAACTCTGCTGTACCTCCCTACTTATCCAATAGGAGAGTAACCTAAGGGCGCTAAGTGAGAATTTCTTTAGGGCTATGGGGAAAGAGATCCAGTTAACACTGAACACTCCCCTCATTCTCAACCCCAAACACACTTAGGTCACTGTTGATGAAGTTATCATTGAAGGAGGAATCAGGGTAGGACTGAAGTGGGAAAGGGCTTACTTGGTACACTTCTACTTGTCTTAGAGAGGAAACAAGCCACTTGTTTAATAAATAAATAACTATTTATTTAATGATTTTTGCTAATTGGGTGATAAATTCAGATGTTCCTGATGAGGTACAGGCTCTAGGAGCCCCCCTGAGCTCTTCCCAGGTGAGGCATTTGCCTGAGGCCATGGGCCTTAAGTTATGGCTCTGCCCAAGTCTTTAACCCTCCTTTGTTCCAACAGTTTCCCACCCTTGATGCTCCTGTCCTATCCCAGAACTGTCCTAGCCCACCATCGTCTGTGGTCTCCGGTAGATTCTAGTAACTTCCCACGCTTAATCACTCATTACTGGAGTCTGACCTCATCTGACTCCTCCTGAAGACCCTCCCCAAACTCCTCCTCTAGACCATCCATATATTCCTCCCAAACCATTCTGTATATAAGATCCCGTCTTCCCTCCATGTGGTGTGAGAGTTCCATAGAATGATCTAGCACAGACTTTCTGTCAGACTTGCTGTGGGCCACTTGCCCAATGCAAACCTTATAGATACCTAGGCTCCTTAGGAGTCTACCCAATATGATGAACTTTCAATAAACTTTGCTTTTCTTTGGCTGAGAGAAGATGAGTTGAATTCATTCAGCAAGACCCCTTGAGTTGGTATTTTGGGGTCTCAGGCAACCCTAACCCTAAACACATCATTCCTATCTGCTGAAGAATAAATGTTCCTCACCACTCTAGATTATTGTAGTAGCCTGTGGGTGGATCAGCCTGCCTCCAGGTTCTCCCTATTCCAATCCATCCTTCAGTCACTGAAGTGATTTTCACAAAGTGCAGGTTCCACCCATGTTACCCCTCCCCACCCCCAACAATAAATTCCAGTGACTCCTTATTACAAAAAACGCTCTGGCATTCAAAGCCCTTCACATCCTAGCCCCCTCCTACCTTTTTAGTCTTCTTTCACTTTCCTCCCCACCATATACTCTTTGAGTCAGTGACACTGGTGTCATGGCTGTTTCACAAATGAGACACTTCATCTCTTGACTCCAGGCATTTTCTCTGGTTGTCCCCATGCCTGAAGTGCTCTTCCTCCTCTCCTCCACTTACTGATCTCTCCAGCTTCCTTTAAATCCCCACTAGAATCCTTTCTTTTACTAGAAAGCTCCCCATCTCTTTTAATCCTGCTGCTTCCTCTCTGGAATTCTTGCTTATTCCATCTCTATCTATCTATCTATCTATCTATCTATCTATCTATCTATCTATCTATCTATCTATCTATATCTGCCTTGTATATATTTGTTTGCAAATTGTCTCCCCTGTCAGATTGTAAGCTCTTTGAGAAAGAGGACTTGATGAGGTGCAGGCTCTGGGAACCCCCTTGAACGCTGATTGAATCTTTCCACTTGATGAGACATTTGCATGAGGCCATAGGCCTTTCATTGTGGTTCTGCCCAAACCTTTGTTACTAGCCTAGCCCTCCATCGTTCATCTACTTCCCACCCTTGAGCCTATCAAAATATCAATCCACCCTTGAAATGGCCTAGCCCACTTGTCTGTTGGCTCCTGATAGAGGGAAGAAAACCGGAATAAGAGATTTCTGAGAAGAAGTTAAACCAACAAAACCAGGATTCTACAGCCTGGAAATTCTAGGCTCAGGCTATCAGTCTTAAGGAGAATAGAGAACTTCCTTTCCCCCAAAGTAGAATGAGAAGACAGGAACATGTCCCCTTTGCCTAGTCGCACAACTTGATGGATAAGCAAGAAGGAATCTTTGTACTCATCTCTCACAGATGACTCTACAATCCATGAAGGTCAGAACTGTACTAATGCCTCATGTGATCACATAATCACTGAATCTCCAAGTTGTAGGAGATGCTAGAGGCTGTCTAGTCCTACACATTTTTGATCACAAATGCCCTCTATAGCATTCCAGATGATTGTCATTGAACAGTTGCAGTGAGAGGTCCCTACCTCCTCCCAAGACAGCTCAGCCCACATTTGGAAAGCTCTAATGATTAAACACGTTGTAATTCACAAAAAGCCCAAATCTGCCTCTCAGCTACTTCCACTCTTTATTCCTTCTTCCTTTTGGGGCCAAATAGAGCAAATGTCGTTCTCTCTCTCTCTCTCTCTCTCTCTCTCTCTCTCTCTCTCTCTCTTTCTCTCTTTCTCTCTTTCTCTCTCTCTCTCTCTTTTATGGAAGTCTTCCAAAGACTGCCTTGGAGAAACCCCCAAGTCATCTTTCTTCCAAGTTAAATATTCCATTTCCTTCAGCTTATCTTCATTTGGCATGATTTTAAATGCCCCATTCATCTTGGTTACCATCCTCTGGATGAACTCCAGCTTGTCAAAATCCTTCTTAAAATATAAAGTTCCCAAACTAGGGTTCTCCAAACATGGTCTAAACAAGGAATAACACAGTGGGATGATCAAGACTGTATGTAACATGGGATTTAGCTTAAACTTTTGTAGATCCTGTGGCACACTGTTAACTCACACTGAGCTTGAACCCACTAAGAACCCTCAGATCTTCTATAGTCAAATCTGTTGTATATCTCTGCTTCTCTCTATATGTACTTATATAATTGTGAAACTGACAGTTTGGACCCTAGTGGAGAACTTTACATTTGTCCATATTAAATTTTATCTTAATAGGTTTGAATTATTGTTCTTAACTGTTGAAATATTTTTGAATCCTGGCTGACATCTAGTGTGTTAGCTTTCTCACCCAGCTTCCTGTCTCCTGGAAATTTAATGAGTTACTGTGTCTATAAACAAAAGAGCTGCCTTTCAGGAAAGTCTAGGTTTTTTCTTACCTTTTAAACAAAAGGTTTAAGCCACAAAACATCATCTTCATCAAGACTCATCTTCCTGAGTTCAAGTCTGGCCTCAGATACTTAATAGCTATGTGACCCTGGGAAAGTCACTTAACCCTGTTTGCCTCAGTTTCCTCATCTGTAAAAAGAACTGGAGAAGGAAATGGCAAATCACACCATTATCTGTGCCAAGAAAATCCCAAATGAAGTCACAAAGAGTTGGACATGACTGAAAAACAACTGAACAACAATAGAACAAAAGAAATTAATAAAAATCTTAAAAAAAAACACTTGACCTTGCCTTTCCCTCAAGCTACTGTCTGATAGCTCTCCTTTATTTCTGTATGTAACCCCTCCATTCATATTACCCCTGCCCAACTTCAGGCCCTCATCACCTCTTGCCTGGAGTATTGTAATTGCTCCCTAGTTAGTCTGTCTCCTTCCCCCATTTACAATTTCTGCTCCTCTCTTCTTGCTGCCAAATGGACATGACTGAAACACGATTCTGACCAAATCACTCCCTGGCTCAAGAAGCTTCAGTTAGCCTCTGCCATCTCTAGCATAATATTTAAACTCTTCTGCTTGACATTAAAAACCCTTTGCAGTCTGACTTCACCTTCTCTTTCCAGATTTGTTTAATATTACTCCTTCTCACACACTCACTTTCCAGCTAACCCAGCCTCCTTATTATTCCTGGCACGCAACATTAAATTTCCCATTTTCATGCTGTTTGGGATGAAAAATACCCTTCATCCTTAATTTAGCGAAAAAATAAATACAGAGATCTCTTAGGATAAGAACAGGAGTTTATTCTCTTCCCTGGGAGAAGAGGGCGGTCTTCCCCATGACTCATCACGGAGAAGAGGCGTGTTACAAAAGACAGTGCATGAATTTATAACAACCTAGTCAAGCCCCCTTCCCGACTGTCTCCTCTCTCATTGGTGGAGAGGCATACTTCCCCAAATTGAGAAATTTTCACTCATCCCATACGATATCTTTGTACAGGCCATTCTCTGGGCTTGGAATGCCGTGCCTCTTCACCTCCAACTCTTATAATCTTTGACTCCCCTTCAAGGCTCAGCTTAAGCACTTCCTCCTATAAGAAGACTTTTCTGACTCCTGCAACCCTTAGGGCTCTATACCTTTTCCCCCACAAAATGTTATTTTGTCTTCACTTTTTATATATTTTGTATTAATGATCTGTTTTTACCTGTTTTCCCTTCAGTAGAATGTAAGCTTCCTGAAAGCAGGGATTCTTGTTTTTCTGCTTGTGTTCCAGCAGGCAGTACAGTGTTTAGCACTTTACAATGCTTGTAAAATTGAATTATTGAATTGACCTGATGGCCAGTCTTTTGGAGATGAGCCTTCCTGAATTTAGATGGGCCATTTCCAATGCTGTGTTGTTGGGCTCATTCCTGGTAGGGCTAGCATTCCTCTCACAGGGCCTTGGAGAGCCCAAGGTCACCTCCTTGCCAGAATGAAGCACGGGATGGGGGATGTTAGTCAGGGTGGATAGAGATAATATAGAGACAAATAAAAGGAAGTGTTGTTTCTCCCTGCAGGGAGTAAACCTTTATAACTTGTGATCCAGAGGCAAGCAGGCTGGAAACATAAATAACTTCCCCAAAAGGTCAGATTATTCCACATCCAAGCTGGCAGTGTTTGGGGGGCATATCTCCGATCTTTCAAGGGCATGTGATGGTTTGACCTTTCCCAAGCTTACCCTTCATCAGGAATAATGCTAATAAAAAATTAATACAGCATTTGAAAGTGCTCTCTTGTAAGGAAAAGAGTGCAAGGATTGTTAACCCTATTTACTTTTCTAGGCATAGATGTCATACAGCAGAGATTTTTGGAGGTGAAAGGGATCTTAGTCTGATTCCCTAATTTTATAGGTGAGGAAACTGAGGTTCAGAGATAATAAGAGATTTATCCAAGGTTACAGAGATAGGATCAAACCAGGTAAAATATGCACGGCACTTTGCAAACCTTAAAGTGCTACATGAATATTATTATTATTAGTGAAAGAGCAGAGCCAAGATTCAAAACCAGCTCCTTTGATTTCAAGTCTAGGGCCATTTCCCTTGTACCACATAGCCCAGCACTGGAGAGGTGGAGGAAGAAGCAAGAGCAAGGACCCAGAAATGAAGTAGTAAGAGCAGTCAGGAGGGAGCCATGGTCCCAACAAGAGCCAAATGACCAACCCACAAGCACTTAGTAGTCATTTACAGTGGGCCAGCAACTATTGGAGGAACGGAGGCAATGAAAAAGTGGCCGATTCCAATGAACTTAGATTTGCTCTGGATGAGTAACGAGTATACATATGTAAAACAGGAAAGAAATGAGCATTTATTAGGTGCCTACTGCATACTGTGCAAAGTGCTTCGCAAATATCTCATTTGATCTGTGCAACAATGACTCTAGGAGGTAGGTACTATTATTATCCCCATTGTAAACTAAGGCAGAAAGAGGTTAAATTATTTGCTCAGTCACATAGCTAGGAAGTATTTGAGGCCAGAACTCAGGTCTTACTGACACCAGGCCCATGCTATCTAGCTATCTTTACTACAAAATAAATAAATATAAGGTCATTTTTGGTACGAGGCACCATTCCTTGGGGGTTCAGGAAAGACTTCATGGAGAAGGTGGCCCTTAAACAGAGCTTTGCGGAAGCACCAAGAAGCAGGGTTGACAAACACAGCAATGAATCAGTAAAGCAGGAGAACAGGGAAGGGACAGGGAAAGAGGGGCAAATAATTATTCATTGAACCTCCCAGGATGGTTCCAGAAGAACGGCCCTTGAAGAAGAGTGAAAGACTCCAGAACTCTGATGCATTCATTGGCCACTGGTTGACTTCAGAGGATCCACCCCATCCCCTGCCCCTTATTAGGGAGGTGGAAAGCCTCAGGTATAGGATGAGGCATGCGCACTTGGCCACAGCTGTGAAGGTTATTGGGCTGATTTGTTTTAACTGGACTTATTGGGACCATAGGGGCCTGAGAGACCACCTTCAACTCTCTCATTTTGTGCTTGAGGAAACTGAGGCACAGAGATGAGTGACTTGCCTCGTGTCACACACTGGTGTCTGAGATGGGGTTTGGACCCAGATCTTCCTGACTCCAAGTCTAGAAACGTATCCACTACACCATGCTGCTTCTGAATTGTTACAGGGCAGGGCTCTATGGGGGCAGGGAGGGAAGGGAGTAGTTGGGGAAGTTATAGTAACAAAAAAAGAGCATCATTAGAATGTTAAAGATAAGAGAGAATGCCCCCTAACACTGGGGCCTGTGTGTTGATTCCACCCTTCCCTTAATTGAAAAATAACTAGGCTTCTTAGAACCCTCTGGGTTTGCTGATGAGTAAAGGATACTCTTCTCTCTCTTTGCTTCCGCTCCTCTCCCTTCCCCTCTCTTTCTTTGAAAAGGAATCGGAAAACCCATTCAGCAAACATTTATTCAGCACCTTCTGTGTACACAGGGAAACACAAAACTTAGACAAGGTACTAACCCTGTCCTCAGGGAGCTTACAATCTAATGGGGGATAAGACACAAACCCTGATTGCTGTTATATATGATATTACATGGTAATAGACACCAGAAAGTTGTTAAAGCACAAGGGGGAGATTTTTAAATCTAGGGAATTATAGCATTATTGGTTTAGATGGGGACAGGACCTTAAGATGGCCTTCATTTTATAGATGAGGAAACTGAGACCCAGGGAGATTTGTGCAGGATCACACAACCAGGGGTCAAGGAAGGCGTGCAGGAGGAGGCTTCACTTGAGTTAGACTTTAAAGGGAAGGTAGGAATTAAAAAAGTGAAGCCAGGGAGGAGGAAGAAGAGTATTTTAGACAGAGAATCTTAAGAATATAAATGAAAGCATAGAGAAATTGAAGCATATGGCCTGTTTAGGAGGCAAAGAGATAGGCTGGAGCATAAAGGTAATGAGGAGGTTGAGTTGAAAGGTTGGCTACTGCTAGATTATGGAGGGCCTGGAAAATGTTCTGAACACATTGGTGCTTAATAAATGTTGGTAGATTATTTCTCAATCGATGCCAAGAGCTTTATCCATCAGGGGATAGGGAGCCACAGAAGATTCTAGCAGAGAAGTGACAAGATCAAAAACTGTGCATAATGAAAAGCCATGCATGCCCCCAAGATGGTTTCTCTCTTCAGCTTTCCAGTTCAAAGAATTTGGCAAAAAGACCCATTTTTCTCTTGGGAAAACAGGACCTTTGCATGTACCTGGAAACAGGACACTGAATGTGTCTCTTCCCATTTTTCACCCCTCTATTCTTTCACTTTACTCGGACTTCTTGTACATTATTACCAGGAATCCTCCTGAGGACATGGCCTGGTTGTCTTTACCCTGCTTGACTTTCATTCCTCATTGCCAACTGTGGAAACTGAGGCCCAGAAAGTAGAACCCAACATCTAAACACACAGTTGGAGTTCTGTATTCAAATGCTGGCTATTTGTTTTGTAACAGGAGATTCTAAAAGACTAAACAGTCTCTGAGGCCCAAAGCAAGGAATCCCAAACAGTGGAATTTCAAGTTGCTGGGACTTGGTGTGAGAGAAAGATTTATGTCAAGGGAGTCTGCTGCTTTGATTTATGTAAGGTTCTGAAAAAAGAGGAAATTTGTGTAGTTCCAGCATCGAGAATGAGGACAATGAGCCCCCTCATTCTTGTGTACAAGGTCAGAAACTATGAACCTCTGGAAAGAGGAAGACCCTGTTAGGAAATATCAACTCACACTCCTGAATCTAGGATACTTGTCACCCAGTGCCACTGGAGAACACTAGCCTATAGAAAAGTAGGGCCATGCTTTTGTTTGGCACTCCTTTCAGTGAGCAAAAAACGAAACAGAGTCAAAGTCAGTCTGATAGCCCAGGAGTAGAGTGTAACCCTCTCCTTTTACAGGCCCCATCCCATGTTATCTTTATTTGATGTTGTTGGAACAAAACTCGACTCTTTTGTTCAGCTGGAATACCTGGCAACGTTAAGGCTGCCTCCCATCTGGCTCACTCAGCAGCCCTCAGCTTCAATGGATCCAAACAGTCAATGGGGAGGCTCGGAAATTACTCACAAGGGGAACTTGATTCTAGGACCACTGGGTAAGCTGCAGACCCCTCCATCCGAGGATTACTCACTCCTTCCTGGCTCCAGTGGCTATCGATACATTTACATTTCTGACTATTTGTAGTTCCTAATGTATGTACACAGCAACCAAGCCTATCTATCCAACCTACCTCTTTATTTCTATAGAATGACATTTCTAGGAGATGCCCTTGGCTTTACTCAATGTAAATGGCTACAACACACTGGTTTGTCTTCTGAAACTATGAGAAAAGAGACTTTAGCATCTTTTTTCCTTTTAATTCAAATTTCTGATCTTATGAATTTTAGGCTTTTGTTGCTGGAAGGTTTCTTAGTCTCCTGGCCTCTTATTGAAATGCAAAGGACAAGAATTTAAATGCAGAGCCTTAATTATGCATGTATGTCAATTCTACTTTCTGTGCCTCAGTTTCCATACTTGATTGGTCAGGGCAGAAACAATGTTCCCAAGGGGGAAGTTTCATGAAAATGGATAAGAAACCTGAGTAAAGGGAGGACTGAAGGGCAAAAGGTGTGTGTGGGTGGGAGGATATGCCTGGGATACAAGGAGTTAGGATGCTCTATTTAAAGATTGGGGGAAACTCATCCATACCCTGGGGTTCCAGAGACACTGCCCTTTTGGTCAGTGAGTTGCACAAACTTTGGGGGAAGGATGGATCCCTAATTATATAGCCAGAGGTATTATACAACCTGGAGGTATTTGGGACATTAGAGCTAAAAAGGTCTCTTGAGATTATCTGGTCTACCTCCTACTCTCTCTATTTTAGGGATAGGAGATAGGGTTCACGTTTGTGATTTCATTTATAAAAAACATTTTTTAACTGAAAAAAAAAGACTTGCTTCATCTCTTCCAGGAATTCTAGTTGAGTTTGTATCCAAGCTGGGTTTTTCTTTGAAGCTTTGCTTGTAGATTTTTTAAAGTCTTTTTCTGGGTTTGTTTCTTGAGCTTTGTGGCCACTGTAATAGCTCATAATGCTGGGTTTCTTTTTTGTTTGCCCGTTCTTTCAGTCTACTTCCTGATTTCATACTTGTTGGTAGGGCTCATCTCTGCCACACTTCTGGAGGGAAGGTCTGAGCTGGTCCTGTTTCTTGGGGCATTGAGTGTTGTGTTCTAGGTTCTCAGGATCAGGCTGGGAACCTGCAAGCTTTCAGTGCTCCCAGTTGGTCTGTTCAAAGGCGAAGTCTTATTGCTGCCACCCCTTTCAGAGCTCTGCAAAATTGTGGACTGGATTTCAGTAAGAGCAAGAGTAGACTGTTCCTAGACTCAGCCCCTATCAATTACCTATGAAGTTCTCTGGTTCAGAGTGATGGAACTACAGGCTGCCCTTTGGTCTGGGATTTTTTTCCCTGGTTATTTTCCTGCAGGTTGGGCTAGATACTGGAACTGTGATCCTGCTCTGCTTCTGGGGTCTGAGCCACCCTACTGCTGTTCTGCTGGCTTTTGAACATCCTCCTTTCTTGGTCTGCTACCTAGAACTTCCATACTCAGGATCAGTCACCTCATGAGCAAATCCCCTCCCTCGGTTCCTGACCTAGAACTGAGTTGTGGCTAACAAAGTTGTTGGTTTGCACTTGTTGTTGTGGAGGTGGATCGGGAGGGTATGGGGCTGGAGGTGACTTAATATAGGTCTGGGACATCTTCTCGCCCTTGTACATAGCCCCTCCCTGGGTGTTGGATTGCCCACCCCCATCCCCAGCATCTTCCTGTCTGTCTCACTGTGCCAAGCTGGGCTGGAGAAATTACTTACTGTGACTTTTTCTGAACTTGCCTAAATGTCATAGGATCATTGCATCTCACCCCAGGAGAAAGCAGGTATACGAAGAAAGGCAAAGACAATCTCTGTCCTCAAGAAGCTTAATTATTACTGTTTTATTCCAAGAGATATCAATTCCGAGACCATGTGTTGTAATGGGTAAGTGTTTATTGACTGACCAAATCAATCTACGCACCAAGTCGAGAGGCATGATCTTACTGTCACCACTTGCTGCTAGTCACCTCGACCCCTGCCACCGAGAACACTAACCATGCACTGGGACCCAAACCTGCTTCGTATTCTCAGCACTTAACACTGTGCTTAGGAAATAGTAAGAGCTTAAGAAACATCCCTGGACTTGACTTAACTGCCTGCCTCTCTTTCCTCAGGTGACCTTGCCTCCTACTTTACTGAGAAAATAGAGCCCAACCATTGTGTCTATCCACACAGAACTCCTCATATCCACTCAACGTCCTCCTTTCTTCTCTTCTCTTTTGTTCCATTCTGTAAGGAAGGAGGTGACTTGCCCAAGGTCACACGGGGAATTAATGGCAGATTCTTTCCTCACCAAACTCAAGTCTCTCAGACTTAAACATCCAAAGACCATGTGAGTCTTATATTCTTTTATCCCTTAGCCCTTTCATCCCTCACGTGCTGACAGGTGAACCATGAGGTGTGTGTGTGTGTGTGTGTGTGTGTGTGTGTGTATGTACACACACATCTATATATTCACATGTAATCAAATATTCTATATATCAGAAAAAGAGACTGATGTTCAGGGAAGATCCTTGTCAAGGTCAAACTATCTACTTGGCAGTTACTCAAGCAGACCAAAACGTAGCCTTCATTCTTAGAGCATCCCTTTGGTCTACAGTACATGCTGCCTGGACACCAATGTCCTGGGTTCATTGCTCCATAGTCCCTACAGAACTCTGCCCCGCCCCCAAAATGAAAGTTGACTGATATGGACTCTGTGAAGCAGGTAGTTCTCTTCTGATTGTGGGGCAGGTAGACAGGCTTCTATACATATGAATGCACACACATAGACTTACACCCAATTGCCTACTTTAGCATAATAATAATAATGGCTAACATTTTTATAGTGCCTGAAGGTTTGCAAATAACTATCTGTATACCTATTATACACAGGCACACGCGCGCGCACACACACACACACACACACACACACACACACACATTTTATCCTCACAACAACTCTGTGAGGGAGGTGCTATTACAAACCCCATTTTACAGATGTGGGAACTGAGGCTCAGAGAAGATAAGTGACTTGCCCAGGGTGTCACAGCTATCAGGTAGGTGAGCACATGTTCAGGCTCAGGTCTTCTTGATTCCAAATTCAAATGAGCTGCCTCAGTCCTCAGGCGAGGTAGTTTATCCCAAATTATTTGGATCAATTTTAGGTAGAGAGGAGTGTTCTACTAAAAATGGCTCATGTTCCCAGCATGCTTTAAGCTTTGCAAAGCACTTTACAAATGTCATTTGATCGTCACAGAAACCTTGTGAGGTGAGTTATCCCCATTTTACAGATGAGGCAAACTGAGGTGTGGTTAAGCAGCTTGCTCAGGGTCCCACAGTTAGGAGATATCTGAGGCCAGATTCAAAGCCCAGTCCCCTGATTCTAAATCCAGTGCTCTATCCCATATTCCCTCTAGTTGCCTCAGCTCCGTTCTTGTTACTCAGGATCTTTTTCCCAAATTATTTGGATCTGGTTTAGGCAGGAAAGAGCCTTCTCCCAATGCAGCTTCTGATCCTTATGGGCATCGCTGAGGTCACCCAGGTGAGAAGGGTCCAGCAGCTGCTTGTACAAGACTTGCTGTGGCTCTGTTGGGGGAGGAGGGATCTGTATCTACAGTGATGCTGGAGGACCCCCCTCAGAAGTCTCTGGGGTTCCTTCTTCCTGCCTAGAAAAATGTGTTGATAGAAGGCCCAGCACCAATTTGCCTTGGTTCTACCTAAATAATGGAACAGCACATTAAACACATCTGGGTTTCTGGGAGGCAACTCCAATTCTGCCACTGGAATGATTTTATGAACTGGAAGGCAAGAGGAAGGGTTGGGATATGGAAGAGGAGGAAAGAAAGAGGGGAGAAAGTGAAGCAAAGGAGAGGAGGAGGAAGGGTGGGAAAGAACAAAAAGGGCAGAAGGTAAGCAATAGAGGAATGTAGGGGAGAAAGAAGGGAGAGGAGAGGAGCTGCGGGCCACCCCAGGAACCAGGCATCCTTCCAAGCATCTTTCAGGTGAAAGTATTCTCCTTCTCAATTTTTCCTAGAGTACTCAGTGCAGGTCTCTATTTGGTTCTCATCACACCATGTCTTGTAAATGTGTGTGCACATCATACCTCTACCCCTTCCTCTCCATACGGTAGCATGTATACTTCTGGAGGTCAGGTGTCATAGGATCATTGCATCCCACCCCAGGAGAGAGCACGTATGGGTCCCAGTGCATGGTTAGTGTTATGAGTGGTAAGGAGTCAAGATAACTGGCAGCAAGTGGTAACAGTAGAATGATGCCTCTCAACTTGGTGCGCAGATTGATTTGATCAGTCAGACATCAACAAACACTTACCCATTACAACGCATGGTCTCTGAATTGATATCTCTCGGAATGAAACTTAGTAGAAAGCCCTACCTAAGACAAAACAAAATCAACGAGTGAATAAATATATAAATATGGAGAAGAGAGTATGGGGTGATATCCACAAATGCCATAACATCTCTAACCCTCTACCTTTCTCTCCTGATCTGATGGGGTGGGGGCTCAAAGCTAATAGCCCAGGAAGGAGCTCAAAGCTCTATGTCTTGCGAGGGACATAGAGAAAATAAAGAAGGAACATGTAAGATTATAACCCAAGAATGAGAGAAAAATTAAAATCCTTTCAGGCAAGTACTGTTTTCTGTCCTTAGGAAAGTTCTTGGCACTTGATAAAAGCTCATTGAATTAAATGATGCCTATTAAGAAGACTAGAAAGGGTTAGAAATGATTGAGGACAAAATAGGTGAAAACTTCTTGGAAAAGGGTACCACCAAAGTGTATTACATAAGCTAAGAAAATGGGCGTGGATTCTGAACTATATACTAATCTGAAAGAAGAAAGACTCAAGAGAGAGGAGGATCAATTGATATAAAAAAAGAAGAGAAGATGAGAAAAAGATACTGCATGTCATTTTGGGGGCTCTGACCCCACCTATATAAATAAGATATTGGCTCCCCCCAAATGGGAATTAGATAAAGTCTTTCTCAAAGAAACCTAATTATTACAAGGAATTTCCATGGGAAGGAAATCAAAAGAATATCTTTGGATCACTTTCTGAATGAACTCTCTCTAATTACCTTGCATTTAAGTACCTTGTATTTATTCTCTTTATATGAATTTGTTTCCTCCCTGGTAGAATGCAAGCTTCTTGAGGGTAAGAATTGTTATAGTCTTTGTATTTAGATCTTCAGCACTGTACACATAGTAAACATTTAGTAAATACTTGTTGGCTCACTGATGTTATGGTTGTCTTAAAGTATTTCAAAGACAATGTTATAGGAAAAGAGATTAGACTTTTTTTTTTCTGCTTGACCCCTGAGGGCAAAACAAATAGCATCAGTTGGCAGATGCAGAAGCAAATTTTGACTCAATATATGGCAAAAACCTGCTAACAGTGTGAACTGCTCAGAAGTGGAATGGGTTGTTTTAGGAGGTTGTAGGGAATTGTAACAGCCCGTTGTGAGAGCTGTAGAGAGGGATGCCTTCCCAGGTATCAGTTAGACTAAATTGTCTCTAAGGTGACCTCTAACAAAGAAATTCTTTGGATTTGGGATGAGTTGATCTCTAAGAGAATTTAGAAAAATTTGACTCTATGATCTCTGATAGAGGATATACATCCATTTCTCCATCCCCTATGGGGATAAAGGGACCAGAGGAGAGAAGCATCTGGGTCCAAATCTCAGTTCTACTTGTGTTAAGACGAGCCATATCATATCTCTGGGCCTCCATTTTCTCTTCTATAAAATCTGAGGATTGAACAACATGATTTCTAAGGAGCCTTCTTCCTCTAAAACTTTGATCCTATGAAGGGGGATGAGGAAGAGAGAGGACAGTGTTAACCGTAGAAGCTATCGTCACAGAAGTGCTGACTCACCAGTGTTGGTTTGTGAGAACTGAAAGCATTTGTATATCTGCTATCAAGGTCAGCTATGATGATGGTAACACCTTCAATGTAAAACAAGACTCCAAATCAGCCAAGGCATTGGACCAAAGAACAGAGGCAATGGCCCTAAATTCTTAGGACCTGCATTGGAGGTAAGATGCACCATATTGTAGGGGAGGACCTGGGTTGGGTAGGACAAAGGTCATTTCCACCAAAGACCCTTGGCTACCTCTAGTCCACCCTTGTGGCCATAGCCTGGGTTTTCTAATGGAACAAGGAGAAGCTAATGTCCCCCTCTAAGAATAGAGCCATGTCTGACTCCCTGAATGCTGTTCTTTAACAGGCTGAGATAAATGCATGTCTGCTCCATGCTAGGGCAAAGAAAAGCCTTCCACAGTACCCAGGACATGTGGAAAGATGGAATGGGCCTCATTGTTGAGTCTCTGCAATCCTGCCAAGAATGACAAGCCTTTTCTGAATGGGAACCATTGGCATTATACCATTTTAAAAGGAATGATCACCAGAGTTCAGGGAAAAGAGTACATCCTACCATCTCACAAATTCATTTCAAACAAAGCCAGTTGTGGTCAAAGATGTTCATAGGGATTTGTATGAGGAGCAGTGGCCAGTGGGAAGAGGATTCCCAAATCTATTGTTAATGTTCTGAGTGGTTCTCTTGCCTTGTTAATAATAGATGTAGCTAACATCTATAAAATGTCTTAAAGTTTGCAAAGTAGCTGACACACATCATCTCATTTGATGCTTACAACAACCCTGCCAGGTGGGTGCTGTAATAAGCCTCATTTTACAGATGATGAAACTGAGGCCAGATGACTTGCCCAGGGTCACACAGCTAGTACACATCAGAAGCAGGATCTGAACCCAGGTCTTCCTCATTCTAAGTCCAGCAGTCTGTCTATAATACCACCTAGGTCTTTTGAAGAAATACTTCAGCCCGTCATAGCACCTCATCTCTAGACCTGCCCTGGAGGATTGACATCCTGGGCCTCACAGAGAGCTGGGCCTAGAGTCAGGGAGATTTGAGTGTGAATGTGACCTGAGACATGTACTAGCCTTATGACCCTGGGTCTATTCACTGTACCACTTAGATGACTCAGTTTCTTCAACTGAAAAATGGCTATAATAATAATAATAATACCTTTCTCCCAGGGTTGTTATGAGGATCAAATGAGATCATATTTTGGGGGCAACTGGTGGCACGGCAGGTAGAGTTCTGGGCCTAGAGTGAGGAAGACAGAGCTGAAATCTAGCCTCAGGCACTTACTGGCTGTATGACCCTGGGCAAGTCACTTCACCCCGTTTGCCTCTGTTTTCTCAACTGTAAAATGGGGATGATAATAATAATAATAATAATAATAATAATAATGATAGCCTCTGCTTTGTAGGATTGTTAAAGATCGAATGGGATATTTGTAAAAATCACTGCCACAGTGGCTGGCAGATACGTAAGAACTATCGATCCATCATTTCAGTCACGTCTGACTCTCTGTGACCCGATTTGGGGTTTTCTTGGCAGAGATACTGGAGTGCTTGGCCATTTTCTTCTCCAGCTCATTTTACAGATGAGGAAACTGAGGCAAACAGGGTGAAGTGACTTGCCCAGGGTCAGTATGATAGAAAGTTGGCATTAGGACATTTGGGTCCACATCTTTCTTATGCAGCTGAGTGACCCTGGGCAAGTCACTTCATTGCTCTGAGTCTCTATTTCCTCATATACAAAGTGGGACTAAGAGTCCCTATGCCATAGGTCATGAAGATCAGATGAGACTGGTAAGCCTTGATATGCTTTATAGAAACTAGTGTTCCTATAAAATATTCTTTTATCACTTTCTTTCATCATTTCATATTTTTCCCCATGTTTATGTATTAATATCTTGTCTTCTGAATGGGACCTGAAGCTTCTTAAGACCATAGACTTGTCTGAGTCAGGCAGGGCCAAAATCTGGTTTCCAGCTAGGCAAGGTCAGGGCCTGGTCTCCCTGCAATGATGGGGATTAGGATCTAACTCAAGATTGCCTCTGAGCAAAGCCAGATTAGGGACCACAAGATGTCAGTGTATCCTCAGGCATGCCTTGGGAGTCGGCTCTTGCCATGCTATGTCCTGGCCCTGCAGCTGGCAGAGCTGGGGGAGCTCACTGGCTCTGGCATGGTGGGAGGACTGTGCTGTCAGCAGTGAGAATTTCCAAGGACCAGCATCTGGGCTCTGGAGAAGCCTAGAGGGAGGGTCAGATTCAGTAGGACGGGCTCTTTGGTGAGGCCAGAACCAAGCACTGGGAATTGCAGTGAACTGGTAATCAGTCCCTTACCTTGTCCAACAATGATACTGCTTCAGCTGCGTCCTGTTCTTCCACTTGTAAATAGGACTTCTTTAGCATTCTGGATGCGTCTTTATATGGTGAGTTGGGTTCTTGAGAGGAAAGGTCCAAGGACCCTGGCTAGAACCTTCTCTGGTCCAGCCTTCCTGCTCAGGAAGAGAATGGGGGACTGAGGAAATGGGAGAGTAGGGAAGGGAGCCTTTTGCTCAATCTAGGAAGCAGGCATATACAGAGCTATACCAAGGAAATTTTGCTCCTGGGCTAAGTATTGATCGATCAGTCAATCATTCAGCAAACATTTATTAAGCTTACCTGCTATGTGCTAGGTGCTGGGGATATAAGATATTTGTGGTCCTTGGAAAGGAAGAAAGATGAAGGGGCAAATCCTTTTGAAGATAACAAACACAGGTCATATATTTTATTCTTTGGAGATGGGAGTGACAGTGTAGAAAGAACTTACATATCAGCTAAACAAGGTGTTCTAGTTTTCAGGATTAGTCAGTAAAGAGGAATTTAGAGCCTGAAATACAAAGTAAGGTGAAAGGGAAGGTGGGAGAAGCAGATGCCAGGTGACCAGACCACAAGTACTGAGAAGATGGGTGAGACAATAGGTACTTTTAGTGATTGGATAGCAACTGGGATTCCCCTGACAGGGTCCTGGTGAGCTAACAGGGAAACAGTGGGTTCTGTCTGAGAGTCATTGAACCTTAGGTCCCCAGTTGTAAAATGAGAAGGTTGAATTAAATGGCCTCTCAGGTCCCTTCCAACTCTAAACCTATGATCCTATATGGGGAGCCCACTCTATTGGTAGAGGGATATACTAGATTTTCTGAAGTTTCATTTTTTAGAGAAGCAAGACATCTCCCAAACGTGTCTGGGAATGTCATGTTTCGTTCTTGGGACAGAGCTCCATGAGAAGCAGACATTGGAGGGATGTGAAATGCCCTGGGTTCCCACTGTCTTGTTTGCTCCCCTAGGACTGGGGATGGAATCAGGGTCCCTGAAAAAAGGCACTTTTCTGGGGCTGTAGCTTTAGTAAAGCCAAGGATGTCACCTTGGACATCTAGAAGCATTAGCTTGTTCTCATGCATTGTTACTTTCTGTGCACCAAATGTGCCCCTTCTTTTTCTCTTAGAATATTTGGACAGAACCAGCAATAGGTGCCCTTTGTATTTCCCCACTCCTTTATGGTCCTGGGGGATAGGATCACTCACTTAGAGCTGGAAAGTTAATTACAAGCCGAGTAGTCAAATCTCCCTTTGCATTTGAGAAAACCAAGACCCAGAGAATGAAGGGACTTATCAAGGTCACCCAGATAGTCTGTGACAGGTAAAGCAAGTCCGTGTGTTCAAATTGCTTAATAGGCCTCATTTCATTCTCAGTCAACCAACAAACATTTTGTAGATTGTTGATCTGGAGGCAGGTTCCCCACCCTGATCCAGAGGCAAGATTCTTAACTTTTTTTAATTTCATGGACTCCTTCCTCAGTCTGGGAAGGTCTATGGACACGTTCTCAGGACAATGTTTCTAAATAGTTGAAATCAATGCTAAATTTCAGCTAGAGATTGTTGAAAATAAAGATTTTTTTTTTCCCCATTCAAGTTCATGGACCCACTGAAATCTGTCCATGGATACCTTATAGAGCTCTGGGTAAGAACCCTTAATTTAAGGCTACAGATGCCACCTACTCTAACCTCATTTTAGATAGGAGGAAACATGCTGAGGGAGGTTGAATGACTTATCCAAGGTCATGTAGGTAGACCATATCACAGGTGGAATTCTAACCTAGGTCCTCTGAATCCAGAGCCATTGTACACCATCACCTTTTATTAAGTGCTATTTTGTGTCAGGTACCATATTGCTTGTTAAAGATATTAAGACAAAAATGAAACAGTCCCTGCCCTCAAAGGAGCTTGCTTTCTATTGTACATCTCATTTTATGTGTGCCTTATGATCAGCAAGGTGGAGACTAGAGAGAAAGAAGAGAAGACATTTTAGGACAGAACCTTTGAGGACACCTCAGATCAGGGGGCAGGAGAAGTGGGCAATGATTCAGCAAAGGAGGCTGGAAAATGAGAAGAAGCAGAAGTATAGACAGCAGACTCATAAGAGAACAACACCATGGGAGCCAAAGGAAGAGAGTGTCCAGGAATGGCGAAGGGTGTTCATTGGCAGGGTCAAAAGCTTCTTGAAAAGTCAGGGATCATGAACACAGGGAATAGAGTCATGGAATTTAGCAATTAAGAGGTAATTGTTGACATCTGAAAGAGCAATTTCAGTAGAGTGGTAGGGTTAAGAGGCAGACTTCAAAGGGTTGAGAAGAGATTAGGTGGTGAGGAAGCAGAAGCCACAAGTATTGACTTCTTTCCCTCATATTTGTCAGTGAAAGGAAGGAGACATAGAGCATCCCTGAAGGATTAGGAAGATAAGGGGAAAGTTTTAAGGGTGGAGAAGTGTTATAGGTAGCAGGGAAAGAGTCAAAGAGTAGAATGAGATTGTAGACAGATGAGAGGAAATAATCTGTGAAGTAAGGTCACAAAGGAGACGGGAAGGGGCAAGATGAAGGGAACAAGTAAAGGGATCATTCTTACAAGGAGAAAGTCTACCTTTTTTTTTTCCCTAGAGACTGAAATGAAGAAAGGTATATATGAAAAAAAAACTCATTTGTTTTTATTCATATCTAAATTTTATTCATATCTTAAACATTCATATTTAAGTTTTTTTTTATAGTTCTTTCCTAATACAAATATTATCCCCATTTTACAGATGAGACACCTGAGTTTAGGAGAGAATAAGTACTTTTCCCATGATCACCCAGCTGTTAAGTATCTACAGTGGGATTAAAATCAGGTCTCCTGCTTCCATGTCTAGGAGCTATTCACTATATAACATCACAACTGAAAGTGTGGCAGGAGTTCTCAACCTGGAGTTCACAGACTCTTTGGGGATCATTATATTTGTGAACTTTAAACCTTTAGAATTTTGATGACTATATTTCAATATAATTGGTTTCCTTTCTCGTCCTGTGCATTTTATTTTATGTATTTTTTTTTTCTTTTTGGAGGGGGGAAGGTAGGGCCATTGAGGTTAAGTGACTTGCCAAGGTCACATGGCTAGTTTTTGTGTTAAGTGTCTGAGGTTGGATTAGAACTCAGGTCCTCCTGACTCTAGGGCTGGTGCTCTGTTCACTGCACTACCTAGCCGCCCCTATTTTATGTATTTTAAAACATTACTCTCAGAGGAGTCCACAGGTTTCACTAGATTGCCAGAGGGGTGGGTCCATGTAAGAACACCTGGTATAGAAGGTCTTTGAGGTGAGGAGTAAGTATAATGAAGCTCACTATGTATAACTTTAATTTTCTCCCAGCAGGAAGAAGCAGGGCAAGAGAAAGGGAGAGAGAACGAGAGAGAGGGAGAGACAGAGAGAAAGAGGGAGAGAGAGACAGAGAGACAGATAGAGAGAGAGGGAGGGAGAGAGACAGAGAGAGAGGGAGAGAGAGAAAGAGAGGGAGGGAGGGAGAGTGAGAGAGAGAGAGAGAGAGACACACACACACACACACACATACACACATACACAGAGACAGACAGGCATTGAGTGGCTTGGAGAGACAGGAGAACATCTGAAGCATTAACTATGGGGAACATGATGGAGAGTCCATTGAAGAAGAGTAAGCGTAATGCTGAGCAGTGGCGAAGGGGCCCAAATGGGAGCAGACAACATAGTTTTATAGTAGAGTCAGTATGATTTCTGCTTGCATTCTGTTGCTTAGGTGTAGGAGCAGAGATGGTAGATCATGGGAGTGATTTGGGGTTGGATATTGTAAGGATATGAATGGCAACAGGACAAAGGGGCAAGAGATTCAAGGATGATGAACATTTCATAGTTCACTTGGTTAATGATACGCTCAGGACTGTGGAAGAAGAAAAACAGGGTCAGAGTAGGGGCAATGGGGAGGGACAGAGCAACCAGAGATTGCATTAAGGTTGATTTTAGGAGCACTGAGGCAGAGAGAGGCTGGAAGGGGTCCTTTAAAGAGCTGCCATTCCCTCAGAGCATCCAGTCCCCTTTCCTCCCAATGTTCAGTTCTGAATCTTGCCCACTGTCCCATTGAACCATGCTTATCCCAAAGAGCTGTCCTGATGGGTAAACTCAGTAAAAGAGAAAGTAAATTTTCCGTCTCTCCCTCCTCCTTTCCAACTCCTTCTTCCTGCAGTGCAATAAGCCCTACTCCCAGGGCACAAAACTCTGGCTAGCCCTATAACACAGCTATATGATGCAGTAAATGTATTTTCATGGTCTAGTTTTGGAACCTAACCTCCTTCCCGCACCCCAGACATTTGGAAGGTTTCCTGGTTCTGCTACACTTCTTAGATCTTGGGCACCCATGAGCTATGATAGATAGACATTTGGCATTTTTATAGATCTATGGAGATTATTTACCATATGTGGGGAAAAGCTCATGCACCTCCTATAGGTCTCTGCTGGGAGGAAATGGCATAGGGAGAATTGTCAACTCCTGTGGTGAGGTTCAAACACAGCGAGAAGCTTCTTTGGATTAGCCAAGCAGACCCACTCCTATCTGCATCACTGTAGCATTTCTTCCTCTGGGGCCTTCATCTCCATAAAAGTCACACTCAAACTTACCATGAAATGGGCTTTTGCAAGAAGAATCTCTTTCTCTTCCTTGAGAGTAAATACTTAATAAAGTGGGCTGATCTTTAGCTTCCAAAGATTCTAAACACTATCCTTCTCCCTCATTCTTGATATTTTGGTAAGTCCTGGTCGCAGGTCACTTGCTTTCAAGGTAGGTGTTGCCTGGGAAGCTTCCTTCCTGCTATGACTTTATTTTATTGTTGTTCATTGGCTCTTTATTATGAAATTTCTTGGTGAAATTAACTGGTGAAAGAGATTGTGTATCCTGAACCCAATGGAACCAATCACATTCATAACTAAAGGTCCAGAACCAACTTCAGGATGAGGAATGTGCCAGATTGGGTGAACTGCACAGTTGTTGGCTCATATCCCCAAGATCCTGAAGCATACACATGGTGGTAGGGACAGAACTGGGTGGGGAGGCTGAAATCTGGCATGCACTCTATAGATGTCTTTGCAGCAGGGACATATCCATTCACTCTGATTTCCTGCTTACCCACTTTTTAGATTCCTATTTCTCAGGAATCAGCTTCCTCCAAGGAAATGGAATTTAAAAAGAGGTGACTCTTCTATTTGTGGTGGGAGACTGAGAAAGGGTGACCAGGAACTCCGAGGTGCATGTACAGCTCTGGGTGCTGTATTTTAGGAAGAATATTGTCAAGTTAGAACATGTGCAGAGGAGGGAGGCTAGTATGGTGAGAGGAATGGGACTCTTGTCATATAAGGATTGGCTGTGTTCTTGTCCCAGGTGCAGATAATTAGCAGGAGACCTCATGGACATGCAAAAGCAAACTATGGTCCATACAACTGACCAGCCATGATAGAGTTCATGTTTAGGGAGGTAGTGTGCAGAGCCCATCTGGATGTTTGTGGGAACTGGTGACTGGTGGGGACCATCCCCTTGCCAAGAGAATGCGGCTGCTCAGGCCATTTGGTTGAAAAGGAAGTTTAACATCTACAATCCACCAGGCCTTGTCATTTGCCCCAACATTGCCTTAAGGTCCACTGAGCTTTACCATGTGCAAACCCTTCAAATTGCCAGATATTGCTATCTGACCTAACAATGTACCCTATGGACATTTGGGCTTTGGCATCAGCACCTACCCTGTTGCTGACCCCTGAGGACCACTAGACCTTTCCAGCTGCTCTGCATCTGAACCATCCTATATCATCTGTCTCCCACAATTAGAGCATGAATTCCCTGAGAGCAGAGGCCATCTGCTTGTCTATTTGTATCCCGTGTTTAGTAGCGTTGAGTAAACACCTAATAAAAGTATTTTCTTTTTAAATTAAATGAAATTTTTTTCAATTAGCAAAGCTTTATTCTGTCTTCTTCCTTCTCACCCAAACCCGAAGAAGGAAACAAAACAAAACACATGTGACAAACATAAATAGTTAAGCAAAGGAAATTTCCCCATTGGCCATGTCCCACAATATATCTCATTCTGTATCTTGAGTCTATCTCATTTCTCTCATGAGGCAGGTAACATTCTTGTTCAGTCATTTTTCAGTCTTGTCCTACTCTTTGTGACCCCATTTGGCAAGGATACTGAAGTGCACATTTTACAGATGAGGAAACTGAGGCAAACATGGTTAAGTGACTGTCCAGGGTCACATAGCTAGTAAGTGTCTGAGCCCAAATTTGAACCCAGGAAGATGAGTCTTCCTGACTCCAGGCCTGGCACTTTATGCACTGTACCACCTAGCTGCCCAGGTAGCATTCACTCATCATTTTATTCATTCATATATTCATCTCAGTCCATTCCTCCTACTGTCTCAGAGAGACAGAACTAAATTCGAATTCCAGAGTATGTTCTTTCAAGTAACATAGCTTGCCACAGGGCATATTCCTGGACATCTCACCAAGGTGACCAAATTTTCAGAGATCAACAGGAACCCACAAAATAGGTTTAGGATCCAGGGTCCCCTAATATCACTCTGAGCGATGTCAACACCCTGAATATGAAACTTCTACCCATCCCCACTCCTGTGCAGGCTGATAGTCTCTCCTGGAAGAATTGAAGTTGGCCAGCCTTAAAATCACCAGCAGATTGAATGTAATTACAGTGCTTTTCTCTGAGACAGAATTCTCTAAAGGGATTCATTGCCAGGTTTTAACACCTCCTGTTCTTGCACTCTCTGCCCCCCCTTCTCCTGTCCTATACTAGAGTGTGATTGCCCAGGGGATATATAAGCTGATGCTGACATTAACCAGAAATCACTGGCAGTAATTGTTCTGATAGTTGTCTGAGGGATTCTGCTGCCTCTCAACTAAAACAACCCAAGCCCATCTGTTAAGAACAACACTCTTTGACTGTCCCATGTAGATTTAAAATCGGTCTTGGATCGTATTCTTTCATCGTATGTATCTTCTAGAAGAGGCGCCTTCCCTGCAAAGACAGAGGAATCCAATGTCCTGGAAATTCAGGAATGCCGTTTCTTAGCTCTGTCCTTTTATGCTGTCCTATGAGGGCTGAGTATTGGCTCCGGTTCCAGTGATCCGGAAGGCAGGATATGGTTTAATTTTTAAAATTGGGTTGATATTATTTTTTGTTGGTTTGTTCAGAACTATCCCTCACTACCAAGCTGTCCTTACTTTATTCACCCCAACAGTATGTTGGCAATGGTGTCAGGTGAGTCTAGGAACAGCAAGAAGTAGAATGGAAGATTCTTAGGGATCAGCGAGGCCTTTGAGATCTGGGATGCTAACCTCATCATTTTACAGATAGTAGGCTGAGACCCACAGAGGGGAAATGATTTGGCTGGTTAATTGGTGGAACCAGGACAATAACCCAAATTGATTCCCCACTACATTACATCACCCCTCCTAAAACTCAAGAGAGTGATCCAATCCATAAGACTGGTCTAATTACTTTCCTGATTTGAGTAATTCCTAACTCATATAGTACAGAGTGTCCCCAAAGTCTTAGTTCTGTTTTAACTCTTAATAACTTAAGCTTGCGCTAAGACTTTTGGGACAACCATTAGTTACTGAGACACTTGGGACACCCATTAGGATAGGCATTGGTTACATAATGCATGTAGTTGGACAGTATAGAAAGAGGGCTGATTTTGGAATCAGCCATTCTAGGTTCAAGTTTTAACTTAGCAGTTCATTAGCTGGGTGGCCTTGGGCAAGTCACTTAATCTCCTGTGCTTCAGTTTCCTCCGTTGTTGGACTTGAGGGCCTCTGAGGTCCCTCATAGACCCAAGTCTTCAACCTTATCATTCTATGGATTCTTGATTGAAAGAACATTTGAACTTGTCATTAAAAGATAATTTGGATTGAAATCTCAGTTGTATCACTTTACTGATTGTGTAGCTTAGGTTGAGTCCTTAACCCCTCTTGAGGCTCAGTTCCACACTTGGTAAAACGGGGGAACTGCGGGCCTCTGACGTCCCTTGTAGCTCCACGTCTTTGATCTTGTCATTCCATGCACTCATTACTGAAAGAATGTTTGGCCTTGTCACTAGGGTATCATCTGGGAAGAGATCACAGTTATGCCACTTATTCACTGTGTGACTTGGGTTAAGCCCCTTAATCTTTCTGCACCTTAATTCCCCCCTTTTGTAGAATGGAGATTATTCTCTTATGTACTACACAGGGTGACTGTGAGGAACAAACTAGTTTATGGGAACGCACTTCAAAACAGTGGGACATTTTGTACAGTGTGAGCTGTGAAAATGTGGGTTGCCAGAGCTAATTAAGTAGTGGCCAACCTAGTTATCAACTTCACTGTACTGAGCTAGTCTGATCCTCAGACAACAGATTCAGTTTCATACTCAAAGCTCTGCTAGCTCAGGCCTTACTTTTACGCTGCCATCTTGGCTCTGCCCCCTTAAGCCTTACTTTAAAAAAAATCAAATTCTATTTTTTTCAGTTAATAATAATTTATTTCCCTTTCACATTTCACCATCCTACCCCTGCCCTAGAAAAATTTTTTTATTAAAAATATGCATAGTTAAGGAAAACAAACTCCTGCGCTGGATGTGTTTCTCATTTTGCATGTTGAGTCCCTCACCTCTCTGTGAGGAGGTGAGTGGTCTGCTCCATCACCAGTTCTCTGGAGTCGTGGATGGGCATAACATTGGTCAGATTCCTTAAGTCTTTTGGACTCATTCATTTTTGTCATGTGATATAGGCTTTAGGAACCTAGAGTGGGCTCCAAGTCATGGTGAGAAATTGGAGTATAATAGAAACATTGATACATGGATGACCTAAGTCTTGACATTCTGTGACCTTGGGCTAGTCATTTAATATTCCTAGAGGCCTCCTTTTTTCCTTACCTGAAAAGTGAAGGAATTTTCTTAAATGTCCTCTAGGGTCAGCTAGGCATCCCAGGGCAGCGGGGTGGTGCACTGTATAGAGTATCAGACCTGGAGTCAGGAACACTCATATTCCTGAGTTCAAATATGGCTTGCTAGCTGTGTGACCCTAAGCAAGTAACTTAACCCTGTTTGCCTCAGTTTCTTCATCTGTAAAATGAGCTAAAGAAGGAAATGGTGAACCACTCCAGTATCTCTGCCAAGAAAACCCCAAAAGGGGTCATAAAGAGTCTGGCATGACTGAAACAACTGAACAACAAGGTCCCTTAATAACTATTCATAGTGCTTGGAGTTTGCAAAGAACCTTACAAATGCTAGGAGGTAGGTCCTATTATTATCCTGATTTTGCAGACAGTGAAACTGAGGCAGGCAGAAGTCAAGTGACTTACTTAGGCTAGTGTGGCTAGTAAGTGTCTGAGGCCAGATTTGGATTGAGGTCCATTGTGTCCCCAGGATGTCTCCTTTCTGGGCCTGTGATTCTATGATCCTTCCAGCCCCTTTTCTTCTTACCTCTCTTTCCCATACCTCCTCCCACTTGCTGCTCAATTTCTGTCTCAAGCAGCTAAAAAGCTCCCAAATCCCAGCATCTGGCTGAGTCCTTCCCTTTCTGGATTTTCATTTTGGTGGCCGATAGCATGGAGGGGGCTTCCAAAGACATTAATAGCCTTAATAAGTCTACCTAACTATAGTGGTACCATTGCTGTGTGGCAGGCTCATCTTCCATGAAAATGAAATCTCTGGGCATGTAATTACATACCGTCTTTCAAACACTGTTTCACGTCCAAACCAATATTTGCCAATGGATTTGACAAACATTAACACAGATAAAGGAGGCCCCTCCCAGAGTTAATTCTATCTCTTAGTTCTCATTTCTTTGGAAAGCAAGCAAACGGGGGAAGCTTTTGTTTGTCTGTCTAGTGAGGCAGACATCATAGTATCTAGTCAGAATCAAGCTGTCTTTGAATTTCATCTATAGTTTCATTCATGGATCAGATGATTCTCTTTGAGGCTCTCACTCTGCTATTTCAGTGAATCTAAGGTCTCCTGACTGTGAATACTTCATCTGCTGGTGCAGAGAACGACCTTTTCACTCTGTTATTCTTGTTCCTGTCTTCACATAAACCCTCCAGAGAGGTCCCACCCAACGTGATAGAGATCTTCCTCCGGCCCTTAACATTTTAGGGGGATCCTGCAGCATATTGGCTGTTAATTCTGATATCTCTCAGTCTCACTTTATGGTCACTCTTAATTTCTGGTCTAAGACATATTTAATAAAGTTTTTTATTGAAGAATTCAGAAACTATCTATAGTGCATCAATATCTACCAGTAGCGCTGAGATCTCTTGGACTTGATAAGTTTCTATTCCCTTCAGAGGGTGGGGGAGGTGGGCATTCCTCATTTCATAAATATTTTCTGAGGTCTCTATTCCATTGACCCAAATTACAACTCTGGTCTCTTCAATGAGGAGACTGGGAAAAATGATAGGTCTTTGAGGATAGGGCATAGACCAGAAGTGAAAGTGAATGCTGTGATCCACATGGGGACATTTGTTCCTTGGTGTGTGTGTACATATATATTATATACAAATATTTATGTATACATACATACATATGTATATATGCCAGAAAGGCCCTGCTCCTGTATAGAAAATCCCTTACGGCCATCCAAAACCACCAGGGCCTTTAGATTTCACCTAAGATCGGTGGAACGAACAAATTTTTACTCAAGTGAGACTTTATTAAGCTGTTTTTAGAGTTAAGAAGGAAAAGGCACGAAGCCCTACTATTTCACAGATAACTTCTACCAAAGAATCTGAGAGTTGGAAGGGACCTCAGTAGTCATCTAGTCCTCCCATTATCCAAATAGGAATCCCCTCTACAATGCCCCATGCCCCGCCCTTCCTAAAGAGCCATCAGGAGAAATAGCTCTCATTGTCAGAAGTTTTCCTTCCCCTAATAGTATTTAGTTCTACCTCCCCCAGAACTTTCCTTGGGTTATTTCTACCTTCTATGGTCAAGTAGGACAAATCTGATAACTCTTACACATGACAACCCTTTCAGCTACTCTCCACTTCTTAAGTCTTTGCTTTTCCATGTTCAACATCCTCAAGTGGCAAAATCTCTAGTCCTCTCACAGTCCTAAGTGGCCTCTTACATGTACTTCCAACTTCTTTTCTAAAATGTGATGGCCCTAGAGACTGGGCACGCTACTCCAGATGTGTCCGACTAAAGAGGAACCTTATTAGATGTGGCCCACAATTCTAGCCTGTCACAGTATTTTTGAATTCTAATTCTTTTGCCCAACAAGTTAGCAATATTTCCAAAACTTGTCATCTGTATATTTGACAAGGTGATGTCTTTACCCAAGCAAGTACTAGAAATGCTGTCAGATAGGGCCAAGGACCTATACCTAAGGTGTTCTCTCAGAGACCTCCCTCCAAGATGACACCAGCCCTTTCATGACAAATGAAGCAATGGGGTATAGTGGAAAGAGTGGTGGTTCTAGAGGCAGAGACCCTGGATTATAATCCCATTTTGGTGCTTAAGACCTTTGTGACTTTGGAAAAATCACAACCTCCCTGGGCCTTGGTTTCCTCATTAGTAAAATGATGAGGTTGGACTAGTTGGCTTCTGAGGTCTCTTTCTGCCATAGGTCTATAATTCTATGAACTCTTTTGTTCTGGTTATTTATCTAGCTCTAAGTCTAACTAATTGTATCATGGTCCAGCTGTAGAAATGTCCTTGGCCCATATATTCCATCATTTACAAAGATAGCAGGAGGCACTTTATAACGATGTGCGTTTCTTTGAATCCGCTGACATGTTAATGGGACATGTTAATGTCCCAGTGGGCACAGTTGGCTTCACTATCTACTTGTATCTAGTCTCCCTTCCTTTTTTCTCCCCCTCTCCTTTCCCCCCAACAGGAGAAACAAGTCGAGCAGATTAATAATAATGGCAAAATACTTTTGGTTCCTGTCAACGAGTTTTCAGTCTTTGGCTCCTTAAAATTCAGAGGTGACAATGAACTCTAGATAAAATAACTTACATGGCACATACAAGGTCAATAAGTTGATTAGAATTCTTGTGTCTTTCAAGGTCATTTTTCTTTGCAATATTTTTGTTATTGTACAAATTGCTTCCTTGGTTCTGCTTACTTCATTCTGCATCAGTTCATTTAGGTTTTCTTAGGTTTCTCTGAATATACACACATTATAATTTAGGTCGTACAGACACAGAAATACATTGTAGCCATATAGACATGAAACTTGCTACAAAGATGGGTGAGTGTCCTGGAATCAGATGTTGTACAAAGCTCCTGGTGTTGCCCTGGCCCTTTCTCCTGCTCTAGCTCTCATGAGAGCTATGGTGACGCTGGGCTCTCTGGGTATTGTACCGGCCCCGTCTCTTTCTGTGCCTCAGCAGAGGCTTCCTGGGCACTGGTATTCTTATGTCTCCATCCCTGGACCCAGTGTTTACATTTTGCTTGTCCTGGCTTTTCTTCTTTTAGAGCTTTTTCAGGATTTTGGCAGCCTTTTTATCAAGCCTTGAACTGGATGGAATAGCTTATCATTCTTACTTTTGGTTGTTCTTTTTCTTTATTCCTCCTAGGACATTTTCAAAACTTCCTGGGGTATTTTTGAGGCATTTGGGGGTCTCTAGGTCCTATCAGTTTACCATTCCCCCCACAATCCATCAATTTGTTTTCCGTGGCTCAATCCATAATATGTGGTCCCAGGACAAAAGAATGCAAAAAAAGCAGATTTTTTTTTTTTTTTTGCTTTTTGGAGGGGAGAAGGTAGGGTAATTGGGGTTAAGTGACTTGCCCAAGGTCACATGGCTAGTTTTTTTGGTGTGTGTTAAGTCTCTGAGGCCGGATTTGAACTCATGTCCTTTTGATTCCAGAACTGGTGTTCTATTCACTGTACTACCTAGCTGCCCCCAAAAGCTGAAATTTTAAAAGGTTCAGCCTCTGGCCACCATGAGTCCTTAAATGCCACTGCCAACCTTCATGCAAAGTATGGGGCTAAGAGATGAGAGTGAAGTTGGAAAAAATGCTTTTTAGTCAAGAAGATAAGGTTAAAAAATTTGTAGTTTATTTTAAAGTAAGAGGAAAGGTTTGATTAAAAAGATACATTTTTGCAAAATTTATGTTTTTAATTAAAGTTTACTCATTAATTTGAAAAATTAAGTTTAGTTAAGTTTTGGTTTCTTTAATTTGATGAGTGAAAATAGCATCCTTTCTGATTGAGTATTTAATAAGTTCTCATCTGTAAAAGACATTAAAAAAATAGAATTCCCTGGATGAACTCTAAGAGAATGAAACATGCTACACCTGAGACACAGACATAAATACGTCAACCACAAGGGCCTGAGGAAGACGTCAGTGCAGTGGTGATCCAAGAATGAGCCTGGTGTTATTCCCTGATCCAGGCAAAGGCCAGTTCCTTAGCTGGGAGTGAGGAGACCTGGTTCTAGTCTGAACTCTGCCTCTCATTTCCCATATGAACTTTTTCCTGATCTGACCCATCATTCCAAAACACAGAAAAGATCCTTGCACTCAGTTGATACAGCCATTGGGGTTTATTGGCAGTATCCCAACTGATGCAGTAGATAAAAGACATTGAGGGTCCATGTGTCCTGCTTGTTTCATGGCCACTCAAACCTCAGCATTGGATCAGATTCTGAGAGATGAAGAGTCACACTTGCCAGGCAATCTGCCTTGCCCAGAACTTAATAGGATAATAAATTTAGAGCTGGAATGGGTCTTAGCTGTGGTCCAAACCTCATTCCTCTTTTTCTCAGTGGATGGCTGCCTCACTTTTTGCTCATTTTTTACCTTTCTTCCCCCAGTTTCTGCTTTTCAACTGTTTTCAGTGCTTATGAAATTTAATGACAGATCTTCAAATGCAGGTAGGTGTGTTTTGGGATGAATCAGTGATTAAAAACTTCTAAGAACAATTTATGTCATTTCCATTTAAAAAAGGAGTGAAAAACCTGACCAAATAAGTCGTAATTAATTTGATGAATCTCAGATCTACATCTTTTTTTTTTTTTCATCTGTTGACTGGAATATTTTTTTTGCATAACAAGGAAATCTGCCAGTTTCTCCCCAGTTCCCTAGGTTTTTGCCCTGGTTCTGGGAATCAGCCAGGTGTAACTCAGGGGAGACCTTCCCTGCCTTCCAGCCTAATTAAGTGTCTGATCAGTGTTGGGGCTGCCTAAGGGTTGGTTGGCTCTTCCAGGGCTAGGACTCGACTCTGCATGTTTTCTTTGTTTTTTTTTTTTTTTTTGGTTTAGAAATGCAATTTTTTTGTTGTAAATCCTTTTTATTTTTTGTTTATGAAGCCCCTCATGTCTCAGGGAAAGCCTGGCAGATGTTTTATTTAGAAACAAGGACAGCACCCAAGAATTTGGGTGGGGTACAGTGTTAAGTGGTAGAGTCTAGCCAAAAAAAATGGAATCTTTTCTTGGAGTTTATTTCTAGCCATGCCTCCTCTAGGAGCTGAGATAGTGAAAGGCCTTTGGCTAAGAGGACTACACGATTTCCTAAGGCTTTCCATTCCATTTTTGAGAGTTCCTTTTTGTCCTTATCATTGGGGAAGATATGCAGGGAGAGCCATTTTGTGACATCTGCCTGCCTGGAATGTGCTTTCACTGATTCTTTGCAGATCGAATTCCTTCTCATCCTTTAAAGCCTATCTAAAATTTCACATTCTTCATGTCCTGAACACCACAGGGGTATGATTTCCAGCCTCGGTGCCTTTGATCACATTATTCTTCAGGTATGTCCAGTATTCCTCTGACATTCAACAATATCTAATGCCTGAGAAATAACCAGTTCTACTAAGAGGCAGTGTGGGATGGTGAAAAGTGCAACAGAGAAAATTCCAGTTCTTGTTCGGACACTTATTAGCTCGTGACCTTGGGCAAGTTGCTTAAACTCTGAACATATTAGAAGCTTTTTTACTCCTTGGCAATATTATAATTAACATTTGACATCTAATAACCTTTTAATTATTTGGAATAGGGGTATAATAATTCTCTCCTTCCCTACTCAGGTCTGTCCAGAACAATAGTTCTCCAAAATGGGATAATATAAAGACTTACATTTAGATGAAAAAGAAAAAAGTTTCATTAAGTATAAGATAGTGAAGATATATCCGGACAACAGAGTGTCTGAAAAGATTAAGGGGCTGTAGTAAACCACAAACTCAAAATGAGACAATGATGTCATAGGGTAGCTTAAAAAAACTAATGTAATATTAGACTATATTGAGAGAGTGTATTGGTAATGGAATTTAGATGCCCCTGTATTGGCGTGGTTTTTGGGTTGAGTGTTCAAACCCAGAGCTTGTGAATCCCACTTGTGGGATGGACTTGTTGACGTGAAGAGAGGGGGCTGAACTGGGAGGAGCCGTGAATTGAGAGAGAGGCCTAGGCCTAGAGAAGGCCAGAAGGACTTTGGGAGAGCAATATCCAGTATCGTAGAGCCTGAGTTGCTGAGAAAAAGACTGCTAAGAGCTTGTTGGAACTGCCACCTGGAACTGCCAAGAACTGAGGAGGCATGGCTGTGATGCCAGTATTTTGTCTGTCTGTTTTGATGTTATTTTGCCAGATTCACCTGCTGGTAAAGGACAGTGCTGCTGTTGTAGAGGTCCTGGAACCTGGCTGTTGGTTCAGAAGGCCTGAAGGAGGATTTTCTTGTGGTACCTGCACAGAAATCCTGGAAGAGGGCCTTGCTGATGTTTTCAGGGGTTCTGGGACTGTTCTACAGGCAGAGAGTGACTTGATGAGGACAGTGGCTATGGCTTTGTTGAGCCTTGTCTCTCCAGGAACTGAGATTGCTGAGGGCTTGTGTCAAGTGAAGATGAAAAAAGGCCCTTTCCTTGGATATTCAATGCTGAGCTTAACCTTTTTGTAACTTAAGGGTGGATGGCCTTTTGTGCTTTCCTGCCCCTTTTGAGATTCAGAGGGGGGGAAGCCTTTGAGTGATTGACCAAATGAATGTACTTTGACTATGGTTGGAGACTAATCTCCATTTGAGAAGAGACTTTTGACTGACTAAATGAATGTACTGTCTAGGGGTGGAGTAGTACCTGGATTGAATTGAGAACTCTCTAAAGGAACAAGTTACGCTGTATTTTGACTTTTTCTGTTCTGTGAATGTTTGCTGAATAAATGGGGTTTACTATGCTGGTAATCCGAACCTTGGAAGTTGCCTTAGCTTGGCATTACAGAGAGGTCTAGTGTCCAGGAGGAGGGAGGTGGCAGGGCTCTTGGACTCTGCCCTGTTCAGACTACACATGGAGTATTGTGCTCAGTTTTGGGCACCGTATTTTAAGGAAGACATTGATTGGCTGGAGACCCTGCTGAGGTAGGTGGATGCTGAAGGGTCTCAAAGTCATGCTGTGAGATTCTGTTAGAGGATGTAGGTATGATATAAGAGAAGACTTTGTGGGAAGCATGACGATTGTCTTTAAGTGTTTAAAGAGCTACAACATGGAAGAAGGCTTAGACTGGTTCTGCTTAGTCATAAAGGACAGAACTGGGAGTAATGGGTAGAAATTATTATGCAGAAAATTACAGCTTGATATTGGGAAAAAATGTCCTAATGAAGAGAGCTGTCCAACAGTGGAATGGGCTGTTCCAGGAGGTAATGAGTTCCCTCTCTTTGGAGTGAGTTCTTTAAACAGAATTGAGATGAACACACGTCAGGGATATTGTAGTCATCTTGGTCAGGCAGGGGTTGGAATAGATGGCCTCCGAGGTCCTTTCCAATTTCTATTTTGTGATTCTCTGACTCATTTAGCTAATAATTCAGAAAGGGAGTTCTGATGGACATATGGAACAAATCTGTAATTCTACATAATAAATATATAATAATGCAATATATAATCCCTTTATTTTTCTTTTTTCACTTTCTTCTGCATATTTTTTCTCATTAGAAAGCATTTGTTTTCTCTTATTCCTACTTGTCCCTCATCCCAATTGAGCAATTTAAAGAAAAGAAAAAGAAAAGTTTTTGACAAACATGCACAGGCAAATGAGATGAACTCCCATGTTGGCCACATCCCAAAACATGTCTCATTTTGCATTCTAAGTCCATTATCTCTCTGGCAGGAGGTGGGTAGCATTCTTCATCAGTGCTCTGGAGTCATAGCTGATCATGGCATTGATGAGTGCTCTAAACACATTCAAAATCTGTTCTTTTCTTACATTGTTGTCGATGTATTATTTGTTCTAATTCTGCTCAATTCCCTCTGAAGTTGTCCATTTCATTATTTCTTATGGCATAATAGTATTCCATTACATTCTTATGCCCTACTGGGTTTAGCCATTACCCAACAGAAACCTTGTTATGTTTTCTGTTCTTTGCTACTATGAAAAGAACTTCTACTCATATTTTTATAATATGGGTCCTTTTCCTCTTTCTATGATCTCTTTAGGGGCATATGTTTAGAAGCAGTATTGATAAGTCAAATGGTATTTTGGGGGCATTGTTCTAAATTGCTTTCAAGAATGGCTGGAGCAGTTCACAGCTCTCCCAATAGCACATCAATGGATATGTTTTCTCATAGACTTTGTAATATTTGTTACCTTCCTTGTTTGTCATCTTTGCCAATCTGATGGGTGTAATGAACTCTCAGAGTTGCATTATTTGCATTTTTCTAATTATTAATGATCTGGAGCATTTTTGTCATGTGGTTATTGATAACTTGAATTTTTTCCTTTGAAAACACTTGTTCATAGCTTGTAACCATTTATCTATTAGGAAATGGCTCTAATTCTTATAGATTTGAATCTGTTCCTAATAAATCTTGGATATGAGACTATTGTCAGAGAGACTTGCTGTAAAGCCTTCCCCTTCCCCAGTTACCTGTTTCTCTTCTAATTTTCACCGCATTGGTTTTGTAGAAAAGCTTTTTAATTTTTTATAATCAAAACTGTCTATTTTATCTTCTGTAATTCTCTCTCTCCCTCATTTGATCATGAATTTTTCTTTCCATAGATTAGAATGGCAATTTCTTTCTTCTTCTAATTTGCTTACAATATCCCCTTTTATGTCCCAGTCATGGATCCTTTTGGAGTTTATCTTGTATATGATGCAAAATGTGAGTCAACACCACATTTCTTCCAGATTACTTTCTAGTTTTCTGAGGTTTTGCCAGATAATGAATCCTTATTCTTGTAACTGGGAACCAGTTTATTAAACGCTATGCATCTGTGCTTACAATAATTGCAATTAAGAACATAATATAAAAGCATTAGAGAGTTACACAAAATCATACTCATTCTGAAGAGGAAAAAGACACTTCCAGAGGGTCAGGAAGATCTAATGGAGGAATTTAATATAACCTGGGCTTTGAAGGCTAAGGAAACTGACCCAAAGGAAGGTTAAATGGTTTGCCCAAAGTCACACACATAGGATGTGTCAGAGGAGAATTTGAACCCTGCTTCTCTAGATTCCAGAGTAATTATTCTTTTCACTGTACCCCACTAATTTCTCTTCCCTTTGTCATCATCACAGTACATACTATCACTACCATCAACATGGACCATGACAATGGTCTACCTTCTTGCTCTCTGTCTTCTAATTCATCCCTTACATGCTATTAAGTTAATCTTACTTTACACAAGCCTAGTGTTATAACTCCTCTGTTCAAAGCCCATCCATGACTCTCTGTTGCCCACTTAAGGATATCTACAACTTAACACTTCTCTGACTTTCCAGTGTTCTCTCATGTAGCTTTCCTACATATATGCTCTATGATCCAGCCCTGTCTGTCTACCCACTGTCTTTTTTTAAAGTACATTTTACATTTCTCCCCTCTGTGCTTATACAGTTCCTTTTGCCTGGAATTATAGATACAGAAGCCATTGGTGAACCCGGAGAAACTATTTTCTATAGGGGAATGGTTTTAGAAGGTAAATTATAAGGAACTGAAGGAATTACAAGAAAGTAGAAGCATCATCTTTGGAAGACTTTTTCAAAAAGTTTGACTGTGATGGCAGGGGAGAGAGAGAAAAAGAGAAAGAGAGAGAGAGAGAGAGAGAGAGAGAGAGAGAGAGAGATGGAAAAGTAACTTGGGACACAGAAATTATAAATATGAATGAAAATTTTTTTTTAGAATTAAGAATACATGCATGTTTTATGTAGATGAGAAGGAGCCACCTGGATATTGCATGCAAGTTGATTGATGGAGCCGGTCCTGACCCCAGTGCAACCTGGCATAGTGGATAGAGTCCTGGACTTGGAATCAGGAAGAGCTTGGTTCCCATCCTGCCTTTGATGCCTATAGATGCATGATCATGCTGACGGCATTTAACCTTGCTGAGTCTAAATTTCCTTATCTTTAAAGTGCTGATAATATTCTGTGTAGTATCTTTCTCCCAGGGTTATTGGGAGGATCCAATGAGATACTGAAGGTAAAGGAATTTTCAAACTTTAATATAACTTTAAGCTTTAATAGCTTAAAACTGCACTAACACTTTTGGGACATCCTGTATAAATATCACTTATTACTGTGAGATCAAATGCACAAATGAAAGACAGACACATTTTCCTCAGATATAGGAAAGAAGGAGGTGAAAATGAATAAAAAAACTGAGACATATTGAAGTATAGGGACAGGAAATTGAAGAAATTTATAACAGCTAGCCCTGATCTCCTTAGTAAGATGGGAGCAGTATGGGGCTTGGGGAGGGTATAAGCATTTATATAATAGCTACTATGTCCCAGACACACTAATAAGTGTTTTCACAAATATTATCTCATTTCATCCTCACAACAACTCTAGGAGATAGGTGCTATTATTGTCCCCGTTTAATAGCTGAAGAAATAGAGGCAAACAGAGATTAAGTGACTTGCCCAGGGTCACACAGCTAGTAAGTGTCTTAGGTCACATTTGAACTCACGTCTTCCTGACTCTGGAAGGCCCAGTGCTCTATCTAATGTGTCACTGATTGTATTTAGGCAATGTTATCTTCTGTAAGCTGTAAGCATTAGAGCTGGGTGGGGCTTTAGAGGTCATCTGAGCCAACTACCTTTGCAAGATTGGGAAACTGAGGAAAAGTGAAGAGAAGTGATTTGCCCAAAGTCATGAGGTTGTAAACAGCAGAGCTGGTATCTGAACCAGTCCCTCCAACTCCGGATCCAATGATCTTTCCATGAGAATCTTTCCAAGTGCCATGAAGAGAGAAGACAAGTGTCAGAAGAGACATTGAAGGTGATGAGATTGGAAATCAGTAAGTGGAATACAAGCATTTCGCAGCAGTGGTGAGGACTTCGGTTATACAGCATAAATTTTTAGTGAGTGAAATAGAATCAATTTCAATATTTTCTCGAGTAATACTTGGCAGCCTCAAAACAGTAATGGCAGTGATTGAAGAGGTATAGCAGAGACATGTAAGCCTTCTTGCTTTTGCTACTCTCAAACTAAAACCCTGAGCACCCAGTTAAATCCAGTTTATTTATATGTTTAGGGGACTGTCATCTACCAGAAACTCAGAGTTATATGGATAAGGTGCACAATTTATCGGGCTTTGCTATTGCTCTTCCCAGATGCCAAGATCACTCTAATGGGACAGGCAATAGGACTTGGCATGCACTTGAAGTCACAGGTTAGAATCCAGACTGGGAGTGCCTACCTCCCTGTTCCATCTTAATCCTCTCTCTGCCTTCCCACGCCTTGGAGTAAACCCAGCCCCAGGAATCTGACCCTAGAAAAATCACTCACAAGCTGCTAGGTGTACCCAGCACCCCTCAGTCACTCATGTCTCATATTCTTCAAGAATCTCAAGTCCCAGTGGAGAAGGGGCACACCTTCCTCACCACCACCACCGCTGATCTCTGGCCAACTTGTACTGAAAATGGACAGATAATGCCCAAAGCCCCAGCAATAACAGTGCCCTCTAGACCACTGGTCCTGCTTCTAGGACAGCCCTCACAGCCGCCATCCCAGGAGCAACTCCTGTGGAGACGACACCAGGGCTTGTGCTGCACAGTCCCTGACTTCTCAGCAGCCACAGGTGCAAGAGACGGACACTCAGTCAGATAATTAGTAATTCCTAAATGCCTACTATGTGCCAAGGACTATGCTAAACATCCAAAGACAAACAAAAGACAAGTCTTTGCTCTCAGGAAGCTTGCATCTAATGTGGGAGACAACATGCCAACAGTTATGCACAAAGTAAAATACAGTTTAAAATGGGAGAATATCAATAGGGAGAAGCATTAGGAGGGACCAGGCATGGCTTCTTGCAGGAGGTGGGACTTGGCTGAGACTTGAAGGAATCCAGGGGAGCAGGAGGCAGAGATGAGGAAGGAGAGAGTGCCGGACCTGAGGGACAGCCAGGGACAACTCTCAGGCATGAGACAGAGCATTTTGTCCAGAGAACAGCAAGGAGGCCAGTGTTGCTGAGAACATGCAGTTTTCAACACCCGAATGGAGGAAAGAGACTTGGCTTTGAGTTGAGTTTGGGTTTGAGTCCAGCCTCTGATAATTGTCTTCTGTGGTACTGGAAAAGAGATCACTAAATTTTTCTTAGCTTCAAGTTCCACATTTGTAAAATTATAATAACAATGCTTGTACTGCCTCCCTCACAAGATTGTTTTGAGGAAAGCTCTTTGTAAATCTCGATCTATATCATCCTGAGGTATTCTTGTATTACAGTTCCTAAGGATAGCAGCAAGGCGTGAAGGAGGGGAAAAAGGGCAAGTATAAGGTAGGTATTTAAGTCATTGAGAAATTGAACTAATTCAATTGAATTCAGCAAACATTTATTATTCATCTACCATGTATAGGCTCTGTGTCAAGTGCTGTGGAGATGACAAAAGTGAAAACAGCCCTTGCTCTTGAGGAGGGAAGGCAGAAGGGGGTACGAGATGGGTGCAGCTAAATAAGTACTAGGTTATCTGAGGAGGCAGGGAGCACTAATGGTGTGAAGGGATGGCAATTAGGCAAGATTTCAGTGAGGTAGTGGTAGGTAAATGGAGTATCTCGGGCAGATAAGTATTGTTGAGTCAATCCAACAAATCAAAAAGCATTTATTAAAGACCTACTATGTGTGGGGCATTGAGAAGCAGGGATGAGGACAGTGTGCATCAACAGGGGTGTGTTGTTGGTCCTTCATTCAAAGAGGACCATGACATCAGGAAAGTGATGCCATGACTTGCAAGTGAATTGGATTTAAGTGAAGGGAGGGCCATGCAAAGTCATTAGCCTCACTTTCTCCTCCAGAGCCATCTGTGTTCAGTGGCAAGATACAGTGAATGCACAGATTTGGGAGATGGAATGTTACATTATGAGGAGACCAACCTGGCTGGTTTAACTGGACCATGGAGTATATGATTGGCAGTAGGGATGGGGTGTGATGGGATTGGACTGGTGGTTTCATTGGTGTAAGAAACTTCAAATGTGAAAACTCCCTCTACCAATACAAGTAGGAACCTTTTTTTCTTTTTTGCAACTTATGGTCTTGGAGGGTTGCCTTGGGCATGGAGATGTTAAGCAACCTGACACATTCAGTGTTATACAATCGCTATATGTCAGAGGTAAGATTTGAACTCAGTTCTTCCTGACTTCAAGTCAAACTCTTTATACTTTATACTACACTGTCTTTTCATGACACAGAATCTATTCACAAAAGCTGAAAGGTAGGTTGGACCCAGGATGTGAAGGACTTAAGCCAAACAGAAAAGTCAGCTAGTCAGTCAAAATGGATACCATTTTTTGTCATGAGTCCTTTGGAATCGTCTTGGATCATTGGTAATTGACTATTTAAAAAACCTGTGTAGCTGCTATGGCAGTTAATCAGATGCACATTTACTCAAATACATTATTGAATTCACAGTAGCTCTTTGTTGCTCATTCATAATCGATGGATACTAAGACTACATGTATATTCTTTGGGGGGGGAGGGGCTCCAAAATGTTTTGACATGAAAAAGTGGGTGCTCATTCTGGAAAAAAAGATGTTGGGAACTAGTATTCGGGTGCCATCAGCCCCCAGGTTCCTGGGCAACCTTAAAGGAGAAACAAATTAAAAAGTGTAGGACTTATTTGCCAAACAATGTCTTCTTAGAACATACGAGAAATAGCAGCCAAGAGAGGTGAGAGAAAACATTCTTTAAAATGTGAACTAATTGTTCATTTCAAAGACAGAAGGGGAAATAATAAGAATGGGAAACAGACAAAGTTGCCTAAACAAAGAACTTGGAGAAATTACAAGATCTCGGCTCTTTGATTCATCCTGCTCTTATTTTTCTGAAGGAACTGGATTAGAGATTCACTCTGAAGTCTACATTGCACGCTGTCAGGCAGCAGGGGTCTATTTGTAAGAAATTTCTTGGCTGTGGAGAATAAATAAATACATGCAAATGGCTCAGGTCAGAAATATTCATAGACTTAGATGGGAGAGCAAACATTCATCCAGAATTAAAACCTTGGACTTGCTATTCACTTCTCTTTCAAAGGAAATCAAGTCAAATTAACAAGCCTTTAATAATTACCTATTATATTTCAGGTACTGTCTTAAGTACTCTCCTATATCCAGCAAATCCTTGGTTCTGCCTTCAAAGTGTTACTTGCTTGGAGTTATATACTTGTGTTCTGTTTCAGAGCTACCATCATAGCACATTTTGTTTGGCCCCAGAGGGCAGAGCTAGAATCAATATGGGAAAGTTGCTAATCAATCTATTTGGACTTGATGTCAGGAAAACAAACAACCCTCCCCAATTTCCTAACACTCTGAGTCATACAAAATTGGAAAGAATGCCTTGGCAATGAATGAATGAAAAAGCATTTTTTAAGGTCTTACTATGTGCAGATATCCCCTTGTTGGAGATCACCAAGAGAAGTATGGATGACCACTTGCCAGATCCATTGGAAAGTGAATTCATGTTTGTGTAGCAGTTGGACTGGATGTCCTCTGAAGTTCTTTTGAACTTGGAAATTTTATGATTCTGTTAAGGGGACCAGAGTTGTGAGTTAACTAGAAACCACACCCCAGGAGGATTGGTTCAAGGAAAAGGTGATGTTTAACCTAGAAAAGAGGTGTGTATGTGTGTGTGTGTGTGTGTGTGTGTGTGTGTGTGTGTGTGTGTGAGAGAGAGAGAGAGAGAGAGAGAGAGAGAGAGAGAGAGAGAGAGAGAGAGAGAGAGAGAGACATCATGGTAGATGTCTTTATTATTTCAAGAATAGTCTTTTAGAAGAAAGATAATTATTTTGCTTTTTTCCAGAGGGCAGAAGTCAGACCAATATATGGGAATTCTAGAGATTCAGATTTTGGCTCAAGCTCTTAAGACTTTTAAGACTGTTTTCTCTTATCCCTCATGGCTGCTATTTCTCATGTGTTCCAAGGAGACATTGTTCTTTGGTCCCCAAAATGGAATTGGTTGTCTTAGGAAATAGTGAGTTCCTAATTCCTCTAGTTTGCCAAGTGGATGCTTGTCAAGCATATTGTGAATGTGTTGTTGTTCAGTTATTTTCAGTTGTGTTTGACTCTTCATGACCTTATTTGGGGTTTTCTTGGCAAAGACACTGGAATGGTTTGCCATTTCCCTCTCCAGCTAATTTTACAGCTGAGAAAACTGAGGCAAACAGGGTTAAATGACCTGCCCAGGGTCACACAGCTAGTAAGTGTCTGAGGTCAGATTTGAGCTCAGAAAGGTGAATCTTCCTGACTACTGGCTCAGCACTCCATCCATTGTACTGGAGGTGATTCCTGCTTAAATATACCTTGAACAAGAAGGGCTCTGATGTATCTATACTTTTGAATTCTGAGATTCTCTAAGTCTATAATTCTAATTCAAAACTTCAGTAACTCACTATAGGGCTACTACTAGTCTCCTTTCATTCCTGTACCTTTAACTTCTATTCCCTGACTCCAGATAATATTTCACATCACTGTCAGATCAGTTTTTCCTAAAGAACAGTTCTGATAACATCAATCCTTCCCTCAAAAATCTCCAAAGGCTCCCTATTGCTCATTTCACAAAATTTAAATTCTTCCATCTTAGCTTTAAGGGTCTTCCCCACTCTATTCCCACTTTACTTATCTAATCTTGTCTCTTACTATTCCCCCAAATAGAGCCTCTGCCAGATACTGTTGTAGGACAGAACAGGAGAGTCATTTGGCCTGAGTATCAAGTTCAAAGGGAGTCTTGAATTCAACATGTAAATAGCTATCAGTGTTGATTTATGGAACAACTCCAAAATGTCCTTTTGTGCTTACTATAACCCATGGCATTAGCCCAGAGTTAAACTTGTCCTGAGAATTAATACATTTGCACAGAAAAAAAGTCAGAAAAGGTGTTAAAAAAAAAAGAAAAATTAAAATAAAAAATAGAATTATAGATTTAAAGTTGGAAGGGACCTAAGATCTTGGTCATGTAGTACAACTGCTTCATTTTACAGATGACACTGAGGCCCAGAGACTTTGCCAAGGTCACATAGGTACTAAGTGGAAGAACCAAGATTGGAACCTAGGCTCTGACTCCAAACCAGGACTTCATGTTTTGCTTTTTAGGGCTACCTTCTTTTCTTGTCACATACCTTTGTTTTTCCCCGTTATGACATGGCCTTCAATAACTGGGAGTAGTCTAGGAATGCCTGACTTCTGTTCCAGTCAGTTCTTCCCCATTGGACCATAGGCATCCTCACTTCTGTGCCAACATTCATGTTGTTTTCCATTCCCGGAATACCCTCCCACCTTTTCTTCATGGGTAAGCACCACTTCCAGTCTACCAATTTGGTCACATACTATCTCATCTTGCGGACTGCCATCCAAGTTCAAATCCAGCTGACATTTAAAAGCTTGCTATGTATTAAACATGAGTTATATGCTAAGAGATGTACATACAGAAATCAGAAATGGTTCCTGTCCTCAAGGAATATTCAATCTAGTGGATGTAATTTGTTTGATGTGGGCATACACATTCCTTGTCTCTTTGGTAAGATGAAAAGTTCCTTGAAAGGAGGGCCTACCTCTTTTCATGGAATCTCAAAGTTGAAAGGACCTTAGAAATCACCTAGTTCAACCTTCTTATTTTGTAGATGAAGAGCTTGGGGTCCAGAGAGTTCAAATGATTTCCTCAAGAAGAGTGGGAGAACAAGTAGGAAGTGGAAGAGCCAAGATGTGAACCTGAACCTATGACCTCGAACGCCAAACCTAGTGCTCTCTCCCTTGTCCTTTGCTACTTCTATTCCTTCTGTAGAATATGGTGGCAGTTAGGTGATACAGTAGTGAAGAGTACTGGACTTGGAATCTGAAAGACCTGTCTTTAAATTCTGTCTGTGACATAAGTTCTGTGGCGCTAGGCAAGTCACTCTCCCTTTCCTCATCTGCAAAATGGAAATAACAGCACTAACTTCCACTGGGTTTGCTATGAGGCTCAAATGAAAAATTTATAGCACTTTTCAAACTCCGAGGTGCTGTGTAAATGCTAGCCAGTGGAGCAAAGTGCTACCTAGACTGTAGGTGCCAGTAAATAATTCTTGAGTGATTAGTAGGAAATTCTTATTTTGGGGGGAAATTAATGGAAAACTTCTGGCCTGTTTTCCTCTAAGGCAGCCTGCCAAAGACCCTTCGAATTCTAACCAAGTTTTCAAAAATTGTTCTCATTCCCCCTCCTGTTAATCTCTCAAGTTCAAGTTGTTTCACCTGTAATATCTCTTGACACGATTCTTTCATAGGGATAGAGTTGTCCCAGAAACTCATCAATTGTTGCCTTGAATCTCCTCTTTACTGAAGTAGTTCTAGCTTCTTAGGAGGCTGCTTCTTCTCAATTTGTATTCCCTTTCCCCCAGGTTGCCGGCCTGTAGGCAGTAAATCTCCACCCCAGAGGCAACTGCCAAGGCAGGCAGCTGATGGCATTAATGCCTCATTTATGTTTCCCCAAATCCACCCTTTGAGTGATCTGCTCTGGGGGACGTGAGGGTAGGGGAGGCTTAGTAAGATGGGTGATTTAGGAAAGATATCTCTCCTCCCCCTTTTCCTGATGTGGTCAGTTAGGAAATAACATGGGTCTTCCATGTTTCTTTGGCTTTCAATTTCCCCATTTGTGAAATGAGGGGTTAGCTAGGTGACACAGTGGATAGATGGCTGAGCCAGGAGACAGGAAGACGAGTCTTCCTGAGGTCAGATGTGATCTTAGATACTTAGTAGCTGGGCAAGCTGACCCTGGGCAAGTCACTTAACCTTGTTTGCTTCAGTTTCCTCATCTGTAAAAGAAGCTAGAGAAGGAAATGGCAAACCACTCCAGTATCTCTTCTAAAAAAACCCTGAATAAGGTCAGGAAGAGTCAGACATGACTGAAAATGACTGAACAACAAACAAAAAATGAGGAGGTTGGACCAGTACCTTCCAGCTCTAAATCTCCGGTCATATGTGCTTAATGAAGGGAGACTGTAGGAGCACAATCTACAATCCCCAGTCTTGCACTCCCAAATAAATGTCATTTGTTATTTCCGAAATATAACAGAATTTGGTTTTCCACTTGGGAATTTCAGTCTGCATTACCAGCCAGCAGAGGAGGTGCACATAAGCTCCAGTGAAGCCCCACCTCTGCAGAGTGAGTCTGAGTGGCTTGCTGAGTCTATTCAGCTCTTAATACATTCCAATCCTGTTCTGATGCTAACTAATTCCCATCTTCTCCAAGGTACCACTGCAAAGAAAACTGTGGCTGCCTCCAATAGTTCCTGCCCAGAATACGGCTGCTGGAGAAGGCCACTGTGTGGGAGCCGACACCTCCAGGAGATAATTAGACATCTTCTTTTAAGGGACAAATCAGATGCTTAGCTTTCCAAACTGCAAGGGAGGGTGGAACAAGGCCAGGGGTAGTGCTGAGTTTAAAAACCTGTAGGCTGAAAGGAACATAATGAGCGCTCAAGACAAACTGTCTTGCACCTCCTGATATTATTTGGACAATAACGATGCAATGCGGCTTATTCCCAAATTGGTTTTCGCAGGGACTTTTCCAAGTTTGGGAATATTAGCTGTGGGGAGCTGAGAATTGCAAGTGTAACGAGTCTTCCTTCTTTCCTTTAAGCAGCCACAGGCCTGAGAAGGCACTTCAAAGAGGGATTGGGAGGCATGTAATTTGCACACATAATAGCTTTCTTTGCTTGTTCTGGTGGTGTTTAGGAAGCCCACCACTGCGCTGGGGAGTGTCAGATTCCAGAAGAGACTTCTGTCCTTTCCTAAGGCAGAGAAAGAAATGCGATGCTGAAGTCAGGGAAGACAATTAATTCATCCACAAGGGCTCTAGAGTCTGAACAGGAACATGACCAGGGCATGCATCACAGCTTAGAGAATCTCAGAGAACAGAACATAGTTCGGCTCAAATTTCCACCAGTTTGGCACCATGGTTGATGGCAGCCCTATTTCGCCTCTATAGGCTAATTTTCCCCTATTCCCTTGCCATCGTTGTGCCTTGACACTGACTGTCTCCCATGCCTCCCGTCTTTTAGAATCTCCAATTACCTCCAAAGCTCAGTTCAAGCACCAGCTTCTTCTGGGACACCCCAAACTGCTAGTGTCTTGACTCTAAAATTGCCTCGTGTTCTTAGTTGGACAGCCGGGCATCCCGGTGCAGAGTCTCTCACCTGTCAGATGGGGTTATTGGGAAGGTCAGTGAGATGATGTTTGTAAAGAGCTCGTAAGCCTCAGAATGCTATATGAATATTATTATTATTGCCACATCTATTTACACAATCTACACATGTGTCGGTTGTTTGCGTAGGACTCTTTCCCTTTGGTCTTTGTTTCCCCTCTGCCCAGCCCAGGACCTGGCATATACAGTGGAAGGTACTGAATAAATGCTCGTAGACTGACTACCATTATCCCTGTGTTCTAGCACGATGGGGTTACATTGACATGGCAACCACAAAAGCCCACTGGGATCTTGGACAGCATTACCAGACAGGACAGTCCTGGACTCCAGTTAACTCACATCTGGTATATCAAATTTAGTCCCATTTTAGGAAGGACATTGACACATTGGATGCTACCACTATCAGAAAGGCAAAGCCATTGATATGTGGGTCAGGTAGGCAGCAGGTATCAATGATAACCATGATGAGGGCACCAACCCTTCTATCCCTGTGAGGCTTTGTTTTGAATTCTAGTTCACAAAGGCCCTCAAAAGGTCAGTGTCTGTTTCTTCTCTTTTTTAAGGATCAGGTGATCTTTAGGAGGAGTAGGGCTAGCGAAGCTAATGGTTATGGCCACTGAAAGGTGAATAGGTCACTCTTGCTGAGATAATTGTCTGGAGATCACAGTTTGCAGTTCTTGGGCTGCCCTTCCACTCCTTTAAGACATTTCACTAGACCTCCAGAATGACAGGAGAAGGATCACTAGTTTCCATTGGACCCTGGTATTATGCATGAGGTCCTATGACCTTTAATTGCCAGGGTTGTGCATCTTTTCCCAAACACACAAATTCGAGAGAATCAGGAAAGGTCCAACAAGGTACTGTCATGTTATGATAAAGTCTTCTCCTCCTACTACCTATCTTTAATAATCCTTCCAGTTGTTTGTAGTACTTTCCTAGGTTCAACAGTCTCCCCAAGTATGTGTGCGTGCACATGTACACACACAGAAACACATACTAATACATACATGTATGCACACAGACACCTATGAAATAGAGTAACCAGAGTCCCCAGGGCTGTACTTCTCTGTTGCCCAAGACTTTACCTAACTTTTTTGCATTGGTAGCTCAGCAGTTTGAGGGCCAGTAATTTAGGAAATACTGGCACAGTATCCAAGGATAGTTTTGTTTTTATAAGCAGCCTACTGGCAGTTTCTGTGAGAGAAAAGATAGTGCCAACAGTTGCTGCCTTCCCCATCCGTAGATCTGTTTCTGTTGACATGCCCTCCTATTTGAGGTAACATGAGTATAAAGGAGGGTAAGAAGGGTGGTGAGGAGACTGGAAATCAATTATACCGCAGGAAGATTTGGTAAAGGAACTGAGAATGTTTAACCTGGGCAATCACAGGGTCATAGATCTCAGGCTGGAAGGAACCTCATAGTCTCTCCAGTTGTTAGACTCATTCTACAGATGAGAAAACTGAGGCCCAGGGAGATAAAGTCATTTGCTCATATTCACACAGCTACTGAGTATCTGAGGCAGGATTTCAAACCCTATCTTCCTGTTTGCAAGTTCAGTTCTATAGTCATTATACCAAGCTACCTCTCATGTGGAGAAGACATATTATCTGCCTTTATACATTTGAAGGGCTGTCATGTCAGAGGCCAGACCAATTTTCTTGACTGTAGATGACATAAGTAGGAGCAATGAGTGGAAATGGAGAAAATGTTCTTTCTAAGAAAAAATATTCCTAATAATCAAGCAATCCAAATGTGGAATGGTCTGGATCAGAAGGTAGTGGGTGCCCCCATCACTGGAGGTCTTTAGCTGAATGCTGGGTAACTACTTATCTAGGTGGAATTCTTGTTCAAGAGGAGATTGGTTGATAGGACTTCTGAGGTTTCTTTCAAATGGAAGATCCAATTATCTTTTGATACTTGTGATTCTCTGAACAGATTTCACTCTTCCTCATATTTGTCCATTTTATTCCCTCTGTCTATTTTCCACTCCTTTTCCATCTCAACAAATGAAAATCTACCTATCCTTCGAGGCTCTACTCAAATGCTTCCTGACTCTCCCCTAAACTGCTCTAGACAGACAAGTGAGCTCATCTTTCTTGGGATTCTTATAATACCTTGTTTGTAACTTTGTGATGGCACTTATCAGGCACTGTCTTATATTATAGCCGTTTATGTGCATGTCTTCTAGTAGGTTGTAAACTCTTTGAGGATAGGGACTATATTTTATACAACTTTGCTTTCTTTATAGCCCTAGCATGGTGCTTTGCGCATAATTATTCTGCAACAGAGATTTTCTGGATAAAAGAACAATCTTCAGTGGTAAGTAAGGGATAATATTAATAGCCGCCATCATGTAGCTCTTTAAAGGTTCCAAAGAGCATTTTATGAATGGTTTAATTGGATCTTCACAGCAACACCATGGTTGGTAGTGTTATCAATATTTTACAGAAGGAGAAACTGAGGCACCTACCTAGCTAGTCATGGCTTTCTCTGTCTGTACATTGTTCTCTGTCTCTGCATGACTAGGACAAGATATTCAGTCTCTTAAGTCCCAAATTTTATCAATTGATTTCCCATTTACCACTTAATCATCACAATGCATTTCACAAACCCTTTAGAAATTGCAGATCGTTCCTCAATGGGAAGAATATGTAACCTGAAAATAATGACCTTGTCTCTGCTCTCAGAATCTGTAGTTTAAGACATCATCAACTCTTCAGTATAATGAAGTCTCTAAGGGAAGGATGGGAGGCAGCACGTACCAGGCAAGTCAAGCCAGTACCACTACCTTGACCACCATCTCCCATTAGACTCTTAGGGGGCACAGCCCATGACTGTGAACCCCAAAGCATTTAGAACAGCAATGCTGCTAGCCCAGTGCATTATCCTGGGAAGTTTATCATCTTGGTGGAGATGCAGCCTAGCAAATGTACCTACAGGTGCCACAGCGACAGCTAATGAAGACCCAGAAAAGAAAGTCATTGTCCCCAAAGTCCTTGGCACTATTAAATGGTTCAACAGAAGAAGTTTATATGATTTTATTGGTGGAAATGATATCAAAGAAGAGGCATTAACATCTGTTTTGTCCCATTCACCCCAAGGACTATGAAACCTTTCCACCTCACTTTTAACTGTTTAAACTCTTTTAACTCCCTTTTAACTTTCATATATATTGTCCCCTTCATTAGATATAAGCTGCTTGAGAGCAGGGTCTGACTGACTTTTTTTTTTTGCACCCTCAGTGCTTAGCTCTCCACATGCTAAGTGTTTAATAAGTTTCCCATTCATTCAGTCATTCATTCACCCATTTATTTTTTCATCCACCTATTCATGATTCCATAAGGAAGAATTCCACAAACTCTTTTCCAAACGGAATTATTCTTCCAACATTGTTGGTTTAGAAAGCATGTACTCATTCTTTACAAGTTCCCCTACTACTGAGGTTTTATAGAATATGAGATTCATGTAAAGATGCCTAGATCAGACAGTTGTAAGTCAACTTCAGTTCCACATGCTCAGAAACCTTTGTGCTGTGCTGACCAAGCCTGTGATAAAGTCTGTCTGCTAGAGGAGCAACTTAGCCTGGTAATACCTGCCAGACTCAGAAATACAGGGGCCTCTGGGGGAAGTTGTATTAGTCAAAGTTTTGTAGTGCGGTAGAAAGAGCCCTAGACTCAATGAATAAATCCATGTCTTAGACCAAAGTCCGCCACTAACTCCTCCTATGCGGTGGAAAGTCACCAATTCCTTGTGTGCCTTAGTTGGCTTATTTATCTATTTCTTTTTAAGTTGTATTTTTATTATAAACCTAACAATTACCAAGATATCTGGAAACACTTCAACATGCAAAGAAGAAAGAAAAAGGTTGTGAAATTGTGAACTTGTTACATACAGTTTAAGAGCGTATTAAATTAATATCTTAAGTTAGTAAGAAAATTCCTCACCTTAGTTCAATTATCTGCAGAATGGGAATAACAATACTGACTCTCCCTCCTTCACTGGGATCATTGTTTCTGGAGTTAGCAGATCAGCTTACTAGCTATGTGACCTTGGGTAAGTTTCTTAACCTCTCTAGGCTTCAGCTTCCTCACCTGTAAATTAGAGAACTCCACTGGATTGCCTAGAAAGTCCTTTCCAACTGTCTGAACAATAATAAAATGAGAATGCATGTAAAATTGTTCTGAAAAATATAAAAGGCCACAGAATTATAATGAATATAAAGCTTATATCCATCCTGTTGCTCAGCACACTTTGGATGTAATAGATGATTAATAAATGATTGTTGAATTAAATGCACATAGAAGTTCAGTCATCTCAGGCACAGGGATGCTTCTATGTTTCTTAAAGCTCCTGAGAACTATCCACGTCCTCTCCTTGAATCCTCCTTCCCATTGCCAGAAAATAAGACTCTAGTAGATTTCTAGTGTTTACATTGCATTCTTTCTGTCTGTGAGTATTTGCAGGATGTATTTCACATGCCCTGAGGCTACACATCATACCTGGTAACTCATCTGGAACTGGTGAAACAAAGCAGAGTCCCCCAAATACCTCATCACTGCCAGGGGGATGAATACAGTCCTGAGCTGTGAGTAATGTCCACAGCTCCTATGACAACTGGAAAAAAACTTGAAGATGGCATCTTCAAAAGCTATGGACCTATACCGGTGGCTGAGGGATTTGATGAAAATAAATCAGTGGGAGCACAATTGTAGTCCCAGGAAAATGTGGCTTCTGGTGCTTTTATTAAAGGATTCTTAGGCACTCTGTACAATGTGCTACCTTCCATGGAAATGCTCTAGTGCATGTCCTGATAGGCATCATATAATTTGCTGATCGACTTGGCACAGTTAATCCAACCTGGAGGAATAGAAGATAGAAGGAGAACATGTTCAGCTGCCCAGATGTTATCTAGGTCCTTCTCTTCCTTGAGGCTTTCTGCCAGTTGGGGAAAGAGTCTAATTTCCACCCTTTAACCCCAAACAGCGATGAACCCATTTGCCCAATGCTAGGACAGATGATGCTGTCTGTATTCTCATTAAGTTCTTCTTGTTGGATTACGTCCATAGCCAAAAGCTGCCTTCTGTCCACAGGACTGACTCTTTGTGTGGAGAGTAAGGAGGCTGTTGATCATGGTGCTCATTCAATACTCACAGGTTTTGACCCTGAAGGTTATATGGAAATGGAACCACCATTAAAAAACATCTGGGTTTACTGAAGACTTTGACAGCTCCTCCAAAGCAGGTCACAGTGGAACCAGGTGCAAACTAAAAGAACCAGCATGAGAATCCCATCTTTTGCTGGTTAGTTTGTGCTAGCTCACCATTATATTCTAAGGAAAAATTTCAGAACTTTATACTTTGGATGGATTTTCATTAAATACCTTATAGTAGCACTCAGTGACCTGGGAAACTGTTCTTCCTCACTCCCTAAGTATCTTTGAAGCTAGTCCCATATGATCTGGTCACATTATGAATTCTGTGTGTCCTGCCCTCAGATTGAGACAACACTTGCTGAAACAGGAAAGAAACAGACCATGTCTTTTATTTACCTGTATAAGAGAAGCCATTGTTAATCCAACTGATTTGGGGCCTGGTTGAAAGATAAGGGTAATCAAGGCCTGGCTTTAAGTTAGGTGGACCCACCAAAAGGTGGAGAGCTTAGAATGGAAAAAACTGGGTTTCTTAGATTCCTGCCTGAGGTACCATGTTCTGAAATCCTTTGCTTATCCACCAGGAGATTTGGATGGTAGTGTGAAGATTTACAAAGCAAATGGAAACACATACACACCTATATGCACACACATACATATATTTATGTATGTATACATGTACACACACATCTAGTAGCTAATATAAAGCCATGGATTTAGAGATGGAAAGGATGTTAAATTTCTTCTAGCCCAATCCCCTCTTTTTATGATCAAAGATGATAGCTGACTAGCTCAAGGTCTCACTAATAGTAAATGGCAGAGTGGGTGTTTAAACCAAAGTTCTTTGTCTCTGAATCCAGTAGTCTTTCTATTCTATCATGCCATGATAACAGGATTAGGATCCCAAAAGATTTTGATTAGCTAAACCAGGGGTGGTGAACCTGGAGCTCAAGGTCACATCAGGCCTCCAGTTCCCCACCTCTGGGCTAAACCAATAGACCCAGACTAACAAGCAATTATTTAATAGAAGTGAGTGCAAAATACTCCACTTTGGTGAAAACATTGACTGCAAATGGCTTTAATAGTAAGCAGAATTTTGGGGGGAAGTAAGTCAGAAATTGTAGCATTAAACCAGCTCTGTCTCCCCATCTCTAAAAAGCAGAGAATTCAGATTTCTCAGATGATATTATATAGGATACCTGTAAACCTCAAGTAGACTAACACCATCTGACTATTTCCCTCCTTCCTGATAGCCTTTGTGGCAGCTTTTGATTGTGTGACAGCTTGGATGTTGTAAAACTTATTGCCTTCACACATAGCTCTTTGCACATCCCCACTTTCTTTCTCACCATCACACTTTCTGACTTCTCCTTGCTGCAGCCTTTGTGGCTGTTGTTTCCAAGGATCTTCCTGACTCACAATTTTTATTTAAGCCTAAAACAGGGTGAAGGAAGACCCAGAATGAAAGATATGAAGGACCAAATCAGCAGACACTGGTGTCAGAATTCCTTGGGGCACTTGGTCCAATAACAATCTACACCCTAAGTGTGTATCCATAATGGCAAGCTTTGGTAATATCCTTCATGGTTTGAGGGTGGGCTAATATGACATAGACAGTATAGGGCAGGCTTCTGTGATAGCATCTCTCCTCCTCCCTCTCCTGGTCCCAGGAAGGTTAGGTTAGTTCTTGTCTTAAAGAGCAAAGACACTGCCCTCAAGACTTGATTGGCCCAGAAGGGCTAAGAGTCAGGCCTTGTGTCTCCATTAACATAGTTTTCTTGTGTCTGCCTGCTGTATTGATCTGGCTTCCTCAGGGTTTAAGAGGCCTACCCATATGGAGTCTGTGCCTTTTAGATCTGGCAGATTTTCTGAGATTTTCTGCTCTATTGACCAGATGAATTTTCATCTAAATGAAAGGGGGCCTATGTAGCTAAATGCTGCAGCACAATTGTTGAGTGTCCTTTCCAAGTTATGATTAAGTAAACTTCTTCTTGGTAACTGTTGGATGACTTAGGAGTGTTTCATTTTGTTCCACTATTGGACCTACACTCTAGGGAACTAGCCTGAATCCCTGCCCATTATAATCCCTCTGATTGATTCTTATAGACAGATGTACTATATGCCAATGTGCCCTTGACCTTTAGGGATCATCTCATATTCCTGGGTCTCTATCTGAACTAGATCCCCGGGTTGTGGATTTTGTTTTTTTGGTATGTTCTGAGCTATTGCTTAATATCATTTTCTGGTTTCTTTGAATCAGTATCTGCTGTGGCACTTTGGACTTCAAAAATTAACCATGCTTGAACCTCTCTCATCATTGATTTTGTCTTCTAACCATCCTTATTCATTCTACCAAGCAACCTTATCTGTTCTTACCTGGTGACTTGTTTTCCCTCTCTACTATAATTAGGGTTATATAGTAGAAGATTAAGTAAGTAGCTTAACATAGCTGTAGTAAACTTTGTATAACTCTGGTGAACTTAAGAACCAGAGCAATCTATATGTAGACTTTTGTATGTTTCTTCTGGTTTCTATATTGGATTATTCTCCTTGAGTTTATCAGATGATGATATTCATATAATATATTTTCTGATTTTCTCGGAGATAATATGATTATGGGGATGGAATTAAGCAGTGAAGGAGATAATATTTTCTCTGGAAATAGTGAGGAAGTGGGTTGAATACAAAAGGGGCCCTTCATGATATATTAGAACACAACTTGGAGGTCAGTGACCTGGGTTCTAATTTTGACTTTGTCTTTTACTATCTGGGTAGTCTTGGGAAACACAGTAAAATGGCAAGCATACTGTCTCTAGAGTTAGCAGACCTGAGTTCAAATCCTTCTTCTGAAACTGTGTGATCTGGGGTAAGTTACAACTTCCTTGCCCTCAGTTTTTTTTTTTTTAATATATAAGATGGAGTCATACTAAATGTCTTCTGAGTTCCTTTATAGCTCTAGACCTACGGTCCTAAGTAACTTTTGGCCTCAGTTTCCTTATCTGTTAAATGAAGGGATTGTATTAGATAGTTTTAAAGGTCTCTTCCAGCTCTAACATTCTGTGATTTTGTCATTTTCTTGTGCTTGACCTGTGAAGTCACAAAAATTCAGTCCAAGTAATTTTTGCAGGATTTTGTTGAATACTTACTTATCCCTGGCAAATGTTTCAAGTCTTCATAGTCAACATTGTCATTCTCGTTGCTATCATCACCATCTTCATCATCATCACCGTCACTAAAAGTCCATGTCAGGCAAGTTAAAGAATAAGTGAGATCCAGTTATCTCAGTTCCCTGTACAAATGAACCATGCACGCCTTCTGCTTTTTAAAAGGTTGAAACAAGAACAAGCCAGTTGAATGGTATTTTGGAATCGTTTGTCAAACCATGGTCAAAACTATTGTTCATTGTCTCCCTCAGTGCCCTTTATAGAAAGTACTAAAAGTACTAAGCTCCAGATTGAATCTGGGTCGAGGAAAGAAAAATCTTCCTCTTCAGATGAATTTGTCTGCTTTCTGTTGTCATAAAAGAAGAGCTATGTTACTCATCCAGGGTTACCAAAGTCAAATCTGAAAAAAAAAGAAAGTAAAACCACCAGAATCACCAACAAAAGTATAAAAGCAACATCCAGAATGGCAACAAAATGATCAGACAGTAAGAAGAAACTGTGTAGTAATAAAATGACAAGCAAGCCAGTTAGATGTTGGCTACAAGCCAAACCCCAACATATTCCAGTTTTTCTTTAAACTGCCAAAAAACTAAGGCTAGATTTATGTCCTAATGGCCATCATAACTGGGAAAGCCAGACAGGATGCTCCCTTCTTGAAAGGATGGAACAAGAGCTTGGGAAGATACAGGTGCTTTGAAAGGCTGAAGGTTCTAGCCCTCATGTTCCATTTCTTTACGGACATTATTCCTATAGAGCAGCAGAATAATATCAATATTCCCTGATCCAGCCAAATTGTCCTGCTCCCTGTTTCTTTTACATGATACTTCATCTCCCATCTCCATACCTTTGCCCTGGCTACTCCTCATGCTTAGATTACATTTCATTTTCACCTTCACCTCATAGAATCCCTCTCTTCTTCAAAATGCACATCAAACATCACCCATATGAAACCTTTCTTGATTCCCCTAACTGCTAGTATGCTTCTTCTCTCTCTTGTATTTAGAGAAACCGCCTCGTATTTATTCTTGTCTTGTTTGTTCTAACTATACTTAGATGTGTGCTTGTCTCCCAGTAGAATGTGATCTCTTTGAAAGAAGATATTTTTCATTCTTCAGATTTGTACCACCAATTCCTAGCATGTTGGCTGGCAGGAGATAGGTGTTTTATAGTAAACGCTCCTTGTTTGCTTGATTGGTCAGCTTGGTGGATATAGCATTGCTTCTGGTCCCTAAGATAACATTGTGGTAAAATGGAGGAACTATACCCATTAATTTTCGTGTACATTTGAAGCATTTTGCTGATGTAAAACTTTAGCGTTAGGATACTGGAAGGCTTCACTCCTGGGTAAGGTTTGGTACCAAGGGATAAATCATAAGGGAGAAACTGGGGAAGAAAGTGAAACTGACAACTGAGCTAAGACAGACATGATCATTCATTGAGCTTGGGACATATTATCAAACTCTGTCTTGCAAATAAGCAGAGCATTGGAGACTTTTATAAGACAAAAAGGAACTTAGTGGGAGATCCAAGGGAGAACAGAGGGTTTGAAACAGGAAAATTGGAGTCGTGTCCTTGCTGCTGCTGAAACCTGATGCCATGCTCAATGGCTCCAAGGAAAGATAGAACCCGCCATTGATACTATGCTTTTGCTAGTGAGAGTGCAATTGGATGCTGGTTTACAAAAAAAGATGAATAACTGAGCTTTGAAGAGGGTAAACTGTGGAGAGTTAGCTGGTAAAAAAAGCTGCAACCAAGTAGAAAGTGACAAAGATATATAGGATCTATGTAGCAGGAGCACTGGAAAACTTGGAGATAAAAAACCTAGACTTAGATTGTAGTTTTGCCAATAACTAGCTGCGTGACCTTAAGCAAGTGATAGCTTCTGTTCTTTGTGCCTTACTGTCCTGATCTGTGAAATGAGGCTGGAGAACCTGTGACCTTGAGGCCACATGTGGCCCACTAGGTTCTCAAGTGTGGCCCTTTGGCAGAATCTAAACTTCTTTGAAGGTCAAAGGGCTGCATTTGAGGGCCTAGAGGGACACATGTGGCCTTCAGGCCACAAGTTCCCTACCCCTGGACTAGATGATCCTTAAGGTCCTGACTAGCTCTAACATTAATAACCAATTCCTCTAAATGGCTAAACTGTGGGAATAAGATTTCTAAGAGATGGAGCCATGGAGACCTTTGAGAATATAAAGCCAGTGTCTTCGGTCAGTGAATAATCACCTATGCTTGGGGAAGGACTTTTGGGACCAGACAGAGATGTCATTTTCTCATGTGAGAGGCCAAGATCCAGACCAAGACATAGAAGAGACATAGTAGTGGGAAGGACCTGGTGGTCTGCTCCTGGAAATGAGGCTAGGTAACAGATTCTGACTGAACCTGAGAGATCTACCAGTTTTTTAAACTATGCCAACCAAAAGCCATCTTAAGTCAGCATTTTGGTGTGTGTACCATCCAACAGATTTAGAAACTTATCCTGACACTCTTCTTTTGCTGCAAAATAGGTGGTGATTTTATGTCCTTTGGTTTACTGTCCCTGTGAGTTTACCAAGGGGGAAGGATGGAGTGTGCCAACATTAGTAGAAAGGATGAAGAAGTGGAAAGCTAATAACTGGGTGACCATCTCAGCTTTGGAATCCAGAGAGCTGGATTCATGTTCACAGAGTGAGAGATTTAGAAACTTAGAAGAAAGATACAGACTGTATGTGTATGACACACCTCCTCTAGACAATATGGGGGGATAAAAAGCTTCTTGACTCAGTGGGCGACTCAGATGGAGAGACATTTCTCAAAAATAAACTTAGGATTTACCTTGGGCTCAGCTAATTGTGTGTCACTGAACTCCTAAAAGCTTTTTGAGTGCCAATTCTTGGCTTTTTCAGTTTATTTGTTTCCTTCATAAACAGCAATTGTAGCTGAAAGCTCTTGGGAGGAACAAAGGTACAGGGCTCTTCTGAGGAGCTTTCAAATGTGCAGTGGGTTCAGGGATGTGGGGTAGTAGCTGAAAGGGAAAAGCCAATTTGTATGTATACTCACTGCTCAAGTAACTGTGATGACTTGGAAATGAGTGAAGCCAGAAAGAGCCCATTGAACTGCCTAACACAGATGAATCTCAGGAAGGGAATCAAATGCAATTCAAACAAACAGATATTTATTAAGTGCCTACTATATGCAATGCATAGTGCTGAGTTCTGGGGATCCAACTGTTAGATACATTCACAATTCTGGCCCTCAAGGAACCTTTAGTCATGGGAAGAGAATAAAGGGGGTATATGGTCAAAGATGGCCATCTTTTTGAGTTATGGAGAAAGGACTAACAGGGATGGTAGAGAGATTGCTCAGCAGGTGCAGACTGTTGTAAACTGTGAGATTCAGCATCTTTAAGCCTCTGGAATTTTTTTACAGGACCATTGTGTTTTTTTTTCTTTTTGGAGGGGGGGAGGTGACTTGCCCAAGGTCACACAGCTAGTAAGTGGTAAGTGTCTGAGGCTGGATTAGAACTCAGGTCCTCCTGACTCCAGGGCCCATGCTCTATTCATGGTGCCACCTAGCTTCCCCCAGGCCTACTGCTGTATGAAATGTAGTGCAGTGGAAATCTCATGGGCTGTAAAGTCAGAGGAAGTGGGTTCCTTGTATTTCTGTTTATTACTTGTGTGGTCTTAGATAGAATCTAAAGAGAATGATGTAATTCATCTGTAAAGTTAAAATCTTGAAATGCATGCTGAGGACTCTTTTAGCCTTAGGTATATGATACTGTGATCTTACTACTCATAGAAGAAATTCTTCACATATTATCCTTCATTCTGCACTATCTGCTCAAAAAGGCAGCTTTCTTGAAGATGGCTGGGTTTTTAGTTCTTTTGGGGGAAGGTATGGTCCCAGGACTCTGTCCAAAGAAGCACAGATGCTCTGAGTTGGAAGAGTGCTCAGACACCATGTAGTACCATACCTGAATGCTGATTCCATTTATAATGTACCTAACAAATTGTTTTCTAAGCCTATTCTTGGAGATAAATAACGTGGGGAAAAGACATTCCATGTCTCTTTGGAAATTTCTAATTGCTAGGATGTTTTCCCCCCTTAAATCAGATCTAAATCTGTCTTGCAAAGTTTACCCACTGCCATTCCAAGGGACAGTCCTTCAAATACTTGAAGACATCTCTCATGTATTCTTCAAGGTTTCTCTTCTCCTGTATAAAACATTTCTAGTTCCTTCAACTGATGCTTCAATTCATGATTTCAAGATTTTTCACTATATCCAACTAGTCTATGTCCTTTCTAAGATATAGTGCTCATTCCTGAACATATTACTTTAGATCTGTTTTGATCAGAGCAGGGTGCAGAGGCATTTTCATCTCCCTCATTCTGAACACTCTGCCTCTCAATGAAACCTGAGATAACATTTGCTTTTGGGGCTGACACATCACACTATTGACTTATATCAAGCTTAGAAATAAGCCTAGAGAGGAAAAGGGACTTATTCAAGCTCACAGGGTGAGTTCGTGGCAGAAGTGGCAGGAAAATCAAAGTCTTTTGATTCCAAACCCTGTCATCTTATATCACAACCCCTTCCATAGATTCATGAAGTGATCTCCCTGTGCCTCAACTTTCACTGCTTTAGGATGCTACCTGAGGTAGATTCTATTTCTCATGCTTTGCAATGGGGATTAGGAATTTGTGTATAACAGAATCATAGGGCGAGAGAATCCCAAAGGTGGAAGGGAACTCAGAGGCCATCTGAAAACCTACCTCTACAACTTTGACCCATTGCTCCTAAACCTTCTGTGAGCAAGTGGAACAAATCTAATTTGTCTTCCACATGATTTGTCAATCAAATACTTGACTACAACTATCAGCTTCTTGCTCTCTACCCTGAAGTGTTTTCTTCACCAGGATTAACATCCCAGTTCCTTCAAGTTATTCTTGTGTAACACAATCCTCAATTGTCTCATCATAGTGGTTTGCCTTCTTTGTATGGTCTAAAGCTGATCAATAGTTTTTCTAAAGCATGTTACTTAGAAATGAACACTGAAGCTCAGATGTAGTATGACCAGACCAGAGTATATTAGCACTACCCATTCTCTCCTTCTAGATACTATCTATACTTTTCCCAATGTAGCCAAAAATTTCATGAGCTTTCCTTGCTTCCGTATTACACTGTTTAATCATACTGGCCATGAGTTCTCTAAAATTCACAAGTCTTTTCAGAGGAACTATTATCTTGTCACATTCTCCCACATAGTGTACTTGTGAAACTGATTTTTTTAAAAACCCAAGTCTAAATTATAATATTTTCCCTATTAACTTTCTTATTAGATTTAATCCAAGACCCTTTAGATCCTCATAACTTTGTTATTTCTAAATCTGAAAAGCGTATGATCTATGCCATTATTCAAGTCATTAATAAAAATGGTCAGCAGCACAGAGTCAAATAGAGATCCTTGGGCCACTTTACTAAGGACCTTTTTTAAAGTTGGCCTTCTATCAGCAATGGCTACTCTTCTGATAAGAATTTTAATCCATTTCTGAATCAACTTAACTAAGGAACATCTCTCCCATGTCACTCTATCTTGTCTAAAAAAAATGAGACTTTGTCAATTGGTTTTCTAATGTCTATATAAATGTCTACAACATTGATCTAATCTATCAGTTTGGAGATCCTGTCAATCAAGGAAGTGAAGTGGTATGACCTTTTCTTGGTGATGCTCGTGCCAATTTTTTGTGATCAATTCTTTCTTTTCTAAATGGTCACTAAACATTCCTTTAATGACATTGTCAGTAAATCAAGCTTACTGGTCTTTATTATGCAGATCCTACTCTTTTCCCTGCCCTTCTTTTTTTTCTTAAACAATCAGGATGACATTAGACTTCTCCCAGTTACATGATTCCTCTACAACTTTTGATGTTCCTTCCATGACCACTGAAAGTGCTTTAACTATTATAGCCATTGGGTCTTTTTAACACCTTGGGATAGAGTTTGCTTGTATGGATTGGGTGACTTGAAATTATCAAAGGAACTTGAACTCTTCAAAAGCAAGGGAATTTCTTGACTCCACATTTATCTTGGATTTCAAGTCCCTATTAGTGATTTTCTGTACTTTCCAGGTCAAAGGTTTTCTTTTGGCGTAGAAAATAGGAGCAAAGAGTTGAATAGTTTGGCCAATTCTCTATTATTCGTTATCATAATCTATTTCACCCATAAGTGACCTTTTGCCTTTTTAGATTTTCCTCTTCTCTTCAGTAGTTCATTTGTGGTGTTTTTTGTATTTCTCACCACTCTCAGCTCATTCTAAGTTGCAGCATTTCTGTTACTGTTCTTATAGGACCATCTTATGCTTTTGTACTCATCTTCTACTATTTGCCATAGTATCTGTCTAATCTGGTTTCCGAGTTCCTTTTCCACCACCATCAATCTCTTTAGAAAACTCCCTTTTTCCCTTCCTCATTGAAATTGTTCCCCTTTGTGTCTTTAGAATTCCATTTTTGAGAGCTTACTATCCTCGTTGGACTGACTTTCCTCATAGAATTTTAGACTATAGGACCTTGCTTTTTGTTCCCCTGAACTCTTTGAAATCTTCTCTCCAGAAATCTAAGGTATGTTTCAGACTATGCTTGCTTTCCTCTTGTTCTGAACCATAAATTCTAAAGTGGAGTGGCCACTTTCCCCCATGATCCTTATCATTTATACTTTAGCTACCTATTTCTATGATCATACATATGAAACTGGATGGGGCCTTAGAACTGAATATAGTTCAACTCCTTTTATTTAAAGGAGTTGAACTATATTTTTAAATTTTTAATATATTTTTATTTTATATATTTTTATATATTTTATTTAAAAGATGAAGAAATGGAATCAAAGAAAGAGGAAATGATTTGTTCAACATCACACAGGTACGGAGTGGCACAGTCAATTTTAAAATGAACTATTCTGGCTGTTTTTTTTTTTCCATGAATAGTTTTTCTCATTGAGCCCTCCACTTTTAATGGATGGAAACTCCCCACTAAGACAAACCAAGAAATTGTCAGTTGCTTTGCTTTTGGCAGAAGAAGAGCTCTAGGAGATGTCTGAATAATCAAAATCCCTTACCACTATGCTATTATGCCTTTATGCCGGCTCATGACCTGTTTTCTAAACTCTTCACATATTTCCCATTTCCTTACTCAGGTGGTCTGTGGCATACTCACAAGACGATGCCACTTCTGTTTTGTCCTCCATTAGCAGCCCAATTTTGCCACTGGTTTTCTCTTTATGATTCCTATATTCTTCCACATGAGGGTTTCTTTTAAATATATGATTCTATTCTCCCTCTTCCACTTTTACCTTTCTTGACCGTTTGAACAAGGTATACCCTTCCAGAGCAACATTCTGGTCATGGAGCTCTAGCAAGTGCCAGTGGTACCAATGAGCTTAAATTTGCCTCTTCCTCTTAGGACTGTTACTTCACTTTGCTTATTATCTGTACATTTTACATGTACCTATAGACACCTGAGGCTAGGGGTTTTATTACTGGCTCCATACTTGGTTTTTATCTACTACAAATGGATACCTCTACCATGATTTACTTCCTGTTTTCTAGCTATTTCCTTATAGCATTTAGATTGGTGGATACACAATAAGCAATTTTCTTCCTCCTTGCCCTTTATCAATGTGAATCCCCATGAATTCCAGGCACATTCCAGACCCTTTTGGCATATTCTATCCTATTCAAGAGCACATTGTTCCTATATTGTTAGTTGTGCTGCAGAAACAACAATAGCAGACTTTTAAAAAATAATACTTTAAGATTTTCAAAGAACTTTAAAAAACATCATATCCTTTTAGCCTTACAACAACCCTTTGAAGGATGCATGCCTATTTCAAATTTATATGCAAAGAAACTGAAATTGAGAGAGATTAAGTGACTTGTTTTGTTCACACAGCTAGTAGATATCAGAGGTAGAATTCAAATCTACATGTCTTCTGACTCTAAGTCCTGTGGTCTTTGTACTACACCATACTACTTCTCAGAAATCTGAAACCCTGTTCTTTGGTACCATCTTTTTAACAACCTATTCTTTTTCCAAATATATCTTTCTTTTCTGAAGCCCATACCTTTTTTTTTTAAAATTAAATTGGTTTATTTACTTTTAGTTTACAATGTTCAGTTCCACAGTCCCTGGGGTTTCAGATTTTCTCCCACTCTCTCTCCTCCTCCCCCCCCCCATGGCAGCATGCACTCAAATATAGGATCTACAAATATCTTCACATTAATCATTAGTCAGGTTGTAAAGAAGGCTTATGGAATGATCAGTGGGACAGAGGAAACAAAACAAAACAAGAAAAAGAAACACAGTAGTTTGTTTCAATCTGCTCTCAGACTCCGCATGTCTTTCTCTGGATGTGGATATCTCTTTTGATCGTAAGTCTTTTGGTGAAGCCCATACCTTTAAATGAAACATCATCCATTCTTTAATGTTTTCTACTTCTTTCTTAGTACATCACAATCCTTTGCAGTGGTTTCTAGATTACTTTGTGGAGTATCATTTTTGACAATGTGCATCACAGAAAATGTGTTTAAGAAGGAAAAAAATACATCTTGGGAGGTTCCCTGTCACATATTGGATATGTGCCACCAGAATTCAGCAGACATCTCCATCATCTATATTCTGGAAAGGTAGACTTCTCTAATAATTATCCTTTTTTTGATTCGGATCCAAGCTAATCATGAATGCTCTAAGACAGGTTAGGAGATCTCCCAAAGAGGTCAGTTATGTGTGTGTTTTTTTTGTAGCTCCAAGCAAATATCTCTGTTGAGTTTTATTTTATCATCTTAATTAGGCTTCTGAATCCCATCAGAGAAATTATATCAACTGGCTAAAGTTTCTTTCTGTTCACTTATCAAAACTGTGCCAAGAGCAAAGCCCAATGGCAAATGATAGTGGCACCAAAGTCTGGTAATGTGCCCTAGACATTGTGACCCAATAAATGAAAATAGGGCATACATCTCCGTTTATCTCTATCAAAGACCAAGAACTCATATGTAGTCCTGTCTTCTTGCACAGACAGTCAATAATAATTCATTAAGTACTTACTTTGTATCAGGCACTCTGCTAAGTGTTAGGGATACAAAGAAAGGCAAGGAAGCTGCCCTATTCCTTGTAGCTACTGATTGAACCCACTGGGCTCATTCCCTGACTAGTGACATGTTGAGTTCACTCCTCAGAACCAGAGAAGTCTCTGATCCTTCTTGGAGAGTTAGATGGAACCTAGGTCTCAGAGGAAAATAAAGGAATGGTGCCAGTGCAAACTTTCTAATGAATGGAAGACAGAAAAAGGGAAACAACTTTTTATTTTGTAGGAAAAAACCCCACAAGGCATGATATAATCTTGAATATCCTGGGGTGGAGGAAGCTCCAGAAGACAAGTTGAATTTGCCCTGCTATTGCCATGGGAAACATCCAAATTACCAATAGGAGCTAATTAAAGCTTTCTTTTTGAGTGCAAGAGCAGAGGGGGTTTTCAGAAAGTCCTACAGAACTAATCATTGTTCTCTGAGCAAAAGTCTTGTTTTTCCATCTCTGCATCTTTCATGCTTCTCTATCCCTGGAATATACTACTCCTTTATCTCCCTTTATTGAAATTACCATACCCATGGACAATAGCTTTAGATATAGAAGAGATTTCACTGGACATCCAGTCCAACTCCCCCATTTTACAGATAAGGAAAGTAGGATACAGCTTGGTGAAGAGACTGGCCCAAGGTCATACGTGTAATAAGTGCCAGAGCTGAGATTTGAATTCAGGTCCTCTGATGACAAATCCAGTTCTCTTTCCACTGTACCATGTGGCCATAATAAAAGAATTTAGGTGTTGAAAAGGACATCAAAGGGTGGCTAGGTGAGTACCAGCACAGTGAATAGAGTACTGGCCCAGGAGTCAGTAGTACCTGAGTTCAAATCTAGCCTCAGACACTTAACACAAAAGAAAACTAGCTGTGTGATCTAGGGCAAGTCACTTAACCTCAATTGTCCTACCTTCCCTTCTCCAAAAAGCAAAATAAATAAATAAAAAAAAAGGACATCAGAATTTATCTAGCCCAATAAACAGAAAAATGCACAGTACATCATCTCTGACCAATGTTCATTTAGTCTTTGCTTAAACATTGAAAAAAAAATAGGGAAAGTCCACTATCCCCCCCTCCCCCCCGCCCCCCAAGGTAGGCCATTTACCTTTTTGGATGGTTTTAATTGTTAGGAAAGTTTTTCCTTAAATTCAGTCAAAATCTGCTTCTCTGTAACTTCTACCTATTGAACCTTGTTCTGTTCTCTGAGGGAGCCAAATGAAGCAGCTGAATCCCTCTTTGACATGAAATGCTTTTAAATCCTTGAAATCTTACTTCAACAACCACCTCATTTGCCATGTCCTCTATGAATTTTTCCCTGAAGCCCTTAGCTGGCTGTAATGTCTCTCTTTTCTGAACTACCATCGCATCCTGTTTTAACCTCTTTTAGGCACTTATATTACACCTTACATTTTATTGTGTGTTCAAATGTCTTTCCTATGAGGATGAAATCTTCCAGAGGGAAGGGACTATGTCTTATTTATCTTTATATTCCCCCACCCCCAGTACTTAGAAAGGAACATTGTACAATTATTCAATTCATTGATTTCTTTCTTTCTTTCACTGATGCAAAGATTTAGAAATATAAAGGATCTCCCCCAAACTTTAACATATTGTTTCTTTGATGCAGTTATCAATTGTTTTCTATGATTTGTTCTCTGACCCACCCGTTCTTTAGAAATGAATGATTAATCTCCGTTTCCTTCTGAATACTTTCTTTAAATGTCCTTTATCAATTATAATTTGCATTGCATTGTGGTCATTGCAGGATGTACTTCTGCTTTTCTCTTTTTTTTATGAAGATCTGATGCTTTAGCCCATGATTAATTTTTGGTGTTGATTATTTTTAATATCTTCAAGATTTCTATTTTTGTGTTCAGTTGGAAATTTTTGATTTGTTGCTTTTCTAATTTCTTTTAAAGCTGCATTGATTCATTTTTTCTCCCTTGTTGATGTGTGTGTTTAGAAATAGAAATGACCTCTTAAGGATGGCCTTGCCTGAATGTAAAATGTTTTTGTTTTTCCTGAATTATTGCAATTTTCTTTGATGAAATTATCTGTTGTTTCTATGATTTCTTCTTTGACCCACCATATGTTTAAGAATAAATTATTTAGGCTTTGTTGACATTTTAATCCTTTCTTTAAATGCCCTTTATTGATTGTATTTTGCATTGCATTATAATCAGTAAAAGATGTATTTGATTTCTGCTTTTCTTCACTTGTTTATGAGGCTTTTATGCTTTAGCATAAAGGTTCCATGCACAGATGAGAAATATGCTAATTCCATTTCTATTCTATAACCACCAGAGATATATCAGATATAGTTTTCTAAAATTCCATTTAGGTATTTCACTTCTTTTTTATTTTTTGTTGCATTTCTCTGAGTCAAAAAGGTGCGTATTGAGTATCAAACTATTATAATTGTATTGTCTTTTTCTCCTTGGAATTTAACAAACTTTTCCTTTAAGAATTTAGACACTATTCCAGTCAGTACATTTATGTTAAGTATTGATATTATTTTATTATCTATGATCTTGTCCCTTTAAACATAATATTTTTTCTTGGTTTACATCTTTTAATCATGTATAGTCCTATTGATGATTTGCCTGAAGTCATAATTTAAACCATTGCTTTTGATTTTGTCAATTACATAATAAATTCTGCTCTAGCCCCTCATTTTGCTTCTGTGATAATCTTTGTTTCAGGTGTGCTTTGTACACGCATCATTTTATACACACACATATGTGTGTCTGTGATTTTGTTGGATTTTCCTTTCTAATAGATTCTGCTATGTTTCTCTATTTTATGAGAGTACATCCTACTCACATTCACTCATGACTGTCAATTATTCATTTCTCTCCATTATGTACTCTTATGCTTTCTTCTCTTTTCCTCTATGCCCCTTTTTTACAGAGAAGAAATCTGAAGAAAGGACTATAGAATTAGAAGGAAACTGATTATTAGTAGTAATTCATAACTGAAATGATTTGTTACTACTCCTCTACATCTACTTTTTCTATAAAACCTAGAGACCAATCTCTGCCTCTTGCACCTTCCTTTTAATTTCTCCTCTCTGATCAAACCCTGATGTTAGGGGTTATTTTCCTTCTATAACTCTTCTCCTCTTCTTGCAGTCAGTCTTTCTCCCTTTCCCCTGTATCCACTTATTTTCTTTTGAGTTTAGTGTATTTCTACAACAAACTCTTTCTTTGTGTTTGTATATGATTAATACTCCTTTATCCTGATCAGAAAAATGATGTCATGACATGCTTCCTTCCCATATCTTTCCTTCATGTTTCTATATTCTTTTTCAAGTGCAACTCATTTATGAGAAATATTAAGCTACCCAACTTCTTAATTTCTTCCCTAGTATATTAATTCTATCCTCTATTCCCTTTCCTTTATTAAAACCAACAGAACAGGAAAATCCACACTTATGCTCCTTTGTTATTTTATTTTTCTCCTTCTGTGGTCCTTGAAGACATTAGGATTCTGAAAATGCCTTATTAGAATGTATACACTTTACTATCACTTAGCCCTTCCTGTTCTTTAAATTAATTTACCTCTAGGTTCCTCTTGAATCTTTTGTTTTTATTTCAAACTTTCTACTTAATTCTTGTCTTTTCATCAGGAATACTTGAAAGTCTCATATTCTATTAAAAACCCACTCCCTACGGGGTGCAGTAAATAGAGGTACAGGTGGTACAGTAAACAGAGCTTTGGCCCTGGAGTTAGGAAGACCTGAGTTCAAGTCTGGCCTCAGACACATAACACTTGCTAGCCATGTGACCTTGGGCAAATCACTTAACTCCAATTGCCATGCTCTCCCCCTCCAAACCCCCCCCCCCCCGCCCACTCCCTTCATAGGATTATACTCAAATTTTCAGGATAAATTATTGATTGTATGTCTTTATCTTTTGCCTTTTAGATTATTACATTTTAAGATTTTTTTTTATCTTTAAAGTAATTGCTGCTAAATCTTTCGTGATATTGATTGTTGCTTCTCGGTATTTCAACTCTTTCTGGCTGTTTGCAGTATATTTTTCCCACTGACTTGGAAACCCTGGCTAAATTGACAATTGCATTTCTTGGTATTTTCAGTTTGGTCTTTCCTTCAGGAGACTCCTAGCAAATTCTTTCTATTTCACTTTACCTCCCTGCTTTTAATATATCTGGGCAGTTAAAATGCTGTGATTTTTTTTGAAATATGATTTCCAGGTTTTTTGTTTGACCATGGCTTTCAGAGAGTATGATTATTCCTAAACAGTCTTCCTTCAACTTATTTTCCAGGTCAATTGTTTTCGGTAGTAGACAGATATCTGTTATTTTCTCGTATTGTTTTTCTAATTTTTTGACTTTGTTCTAATATTTCTTGTCTCAAGGAGCCATTGTTCTGTTTATTCCATACTGTTTTTTGGGAAGACCTCTATTTGGGAAAGATTTTCCAACTTCTAATGTTAACTTTTTATTCTTTTATTTCTTCCCCTCTTAAACTCCCACTCAATAAAAAAATAGGTCTTTTATTATCTTTTGTTTTCGCAATGTCTATATTCTCCCCATTTTATTTTACCCTCCCCCACCGAAAGAGTCATCCACTTCATTTCATTTCTAATTTTGTTTTAATACTATGTTTCATTTCTTGAAGGTTATTCTTGTAGACCTTGTAGACTCTTTCTTTGTTGTAGAGTTACTCTCTTCTTCTGAGTCAACCTTTTGGGTTTCTCTTATCTCTTAGTATTTCTTTATTTTTTGGTGTTTTATTTAGTTTACTCATGATTTTAGCTTTAATTCTTCATTTGGGAATTTTTGCACAGGCCAGTCCATACTAACATGCATGGATGATGGGCCGTTTCTGGTCCTGTCTTCATCTTGTTGGCTGCCCTGACCCCTGCTGATCTGGGTTCAATGATTAATTAAGGGCACTACCTACTAATTTAATTCCTATGTTTAGTATCAATTTCCTGGTGATCTGTTGCTAGTTCCTCTTCTTCTGGTCTCATTCTCCTCTTTGCACAATTCTCAGTTGAAAGATGATTCTATCCTTTCCTGTGGTCCTGGGAGGCTTCAGAGACATGTTTGGGATCATTTTGCTCTCACTTTTCCTGCATATATCTCCAGAACTACAGATGAGGTCCTGAGTTGGCTATCTTCTCTGCTGTCATTCCAAATACACTGAAGAATGCTTGACTAGGACCTATATGCCTACACAGTGACCTATTAAGGCTGTTTTTTTTTTTAATTTCTGTTCTGAAAGCCAAAGACTAGAACATGGGTAGAGAACCTGGGGCCTTCTAGGTCCTTGGGTGTGGCTTTTTGATGGAGTTCAAGTTTTACAGAACAAATCCTTTTATTAAGGGGATTTGTTCTGTGAAGTTTGGATTCAGTCAAAGGGCCACACTTGAGGACCTCGAGGGCCACATGTGGCCTTGAGGCTGCAGGTTCCCCACCCCTATTATTGGTGTGGATACTGACTTGATTCAGGTGTATTTGTGGGAATTCTTGTTGTCTTTCCTTCTCTCTTTACCCTATTTTCCTGGAGGGGCTTCTTTCTCCCTCTCTGCCACTACTAGTGCTGGTTTCCGTGTTTCAATCTCTGTATCAGCTTTCTAGCTTCTTCTCTTTTTTTAATGCAATTCTGGAGTAGATAGAGGAGCTTGCTTTTTTTCCTTTGGGGGTTACTTTATCAAAGGTATTTTGTGGGGACATTTTCAGATATTTTATGGGTTATGTACAAGAGAGTTGGACTTCTTTACACACTTTTGCGTTGCCATTTTAACCAGGAGGCCATTTATGCAAGTTATAGAGATACTGATTTCTGCAATGCTGCAGGTAATATGTTGGAATCTTTGCACACAACAACTACTTTATAAATATTTTTTGAGCTCAGTTGAGTGGGAACAAGAAAACTAGTTGGATTAATTTTCCCTAAATTTTACTTTACCAAGGATGATTTAATTTAATTTGGCCCATTAAGGATATTTTAGATTTCCCATAAACTTCAAAAGGAGGCAGACTGTCCAGAGCTGGAACTGGTGACAATAAGGCATAGAGTCGGTGACTTCAAAGGTAACCTTTCTCTGCCTTTTAGAAGAGGTAGGCTGCAAAATAGCAGAAATTGGGGTAGGGATGAATTATGGTTTTTAATAGATATGAGAACATCACTTTGATGACAGTAAAATCATGGAAGCTAAGGTTTGGTGTGGTGCATCCACAGTGGAAACTGTAGGCAACTGCCTGTCCCTCCCTTTCCGTATTCTCCCCCTTTCTTGTCCTATTCTTCCCTCCCCTCCCATTTCCTTTACCTTTACCTCACCTCATTCGGTCACTCTCTTGGACAATAGAGTTTTAATTGCTCAGACATTCTTTACCCTGTCCTCCCTCTTTTCTCTGTCCATAGTCATGCTAGAGAGGTATTTAGGAAACTTAAGCTCTGGGTGACTTTGTGACTTCTAGATCTCAGATCCTTAGGGTTATATTGTGATATCATCCATCCCCATCATCTTTGCATGAAGGTTCTCACTGCATTTTTAGAGGTAGATTTACTATCCATTATAGTGATTTTGTCAGATTGCATATTTATTTTAAATTAGCATTTTCTTGAAGTAGTTAACTTGCTTTTCATGTTTTTATGTGATTGATTTCTAGCTTCCATGGAGATCCATGAATGATGGCTATGTATTGGTAGATAGAGTTCATAAGACATTCTAGGCACATTGTCTAAATTCTGCCAGTACACAGACTGTTTTAAAAGTGGAATTGGGGTATGTGTGTCAACCTGAACCCCATTATATGGGGATATCTTGGTCTTGGCAACAATTCAGTTCAACAAGTATTTCCTAAATATTTGATGAATAGCCACCTCTCTCCTACAGTCATAGAGTCA
>CM053582.1:546802880-546836702 GCA_028627135.1 Pseudochirops cupreus
TATCTTCTTCTAAATGCTTCCTCTTGCAACTGATTTTTTTATACACTGTACATAATGGACACAATAATAGGTGCTTAATAAATGTTTGTTAATTGATTGATTGAGTCTATCTCTGGACCTTGCACTTTGGTGCTTCAAAGAAATTTATTCTGACTTTTAGTTTACATAAACCCTTGTTCAGGCATTGATCTTCCGAGGAAGGTATTACCATTCCCCTACCAAAGATGAGGTGTTTGTATAATCATTGACATGTGAAGATCATTTTTTGGACACTCTCTTCTGGAGAGTGTCCAAACCCTGCTCTACCTAAGAGTCCTCTTTGAATATAATGCTCTTCCCCATTCTGAGTCTACTGTTTTCAAGGCTAAACATTGCTTGCTCTAGATACTGATTTTTGCATGATATGGTATCAATTTCCCTTATCTACTTGGTCAACATCCTTTGGATTCATCCATGTTGTCAATGTCTTTGAAAATGCAGAGTCAATGAGTAGACATAATACTACACATAGGGTCTGACCAGGGTAGAGTACAATAAGACATCACCTCCCTTGTTCAGGATATATTTCTGTGAATGCACCCTTCAATCACACTAGCCCCTTGTTGATTTATTTACTTGCAATGCCACAATGTTGACTTACCTTGCACTTTTGGTCCATCAAACCCCTTCGATCATTTTCACATGAAATAAGTCAGGTCTCTTTCATCTTGTATATGTCTTCTCAACAGGGGTGGAAAAAGGCATTTAGAATTCTCCTTAAAGCTGTTCATCAGGTGTGTCATTTACCTCTTTGACTCCTACTGGGATTGTATTGTAATTAGTAGGAAATTTACATCCATTTTCTCTCCATGTGTCAGATGGATCACTTACATTTTCAGAACTTAATTATCTTTACAATTTGGAGGAACTAAGCTTTTGAAAATATTTAAACAACTCTTTCTAGTGTAAAAACCCCCCACCACTCTCAGTTGAAGCTTGATTCTAAGAAAAGATTGGGTTTTGGGGTTTTGTTATTACATTTTGATATTACATGGTTATGGCATATGAATTAGGTTTCTGGGATCTGTAGTTAATTTGTATTTTTCTCTTTGTGTGCCCCATTGTGTCAGTAATAGGGTAAGTGTCACCAACACATGGAATGCAACCTTGTAGAGTTTGGTCCTGTTAGCTGGCATGGGGAAACTATCTTGGCTTCTATATCCTTCGTCCTCTCTGTCAGGAAATGATCAATTCATCAGTATTATATGAAAGAGGCATGTAACTGATACCAACATTTAAGGAAAAATGATGCACCTGGCAAAAGAAAATGCAATCATACAAGACACTGAAACATAATTTAGAGAGCTGGTTGGTTTTTTGACCCTGGCCCAGGCCTCCAACTTCTCCAAGTTTTTTTTATCTGTCAAATGGGGGCATAGATCATAGATTGAGAGCTAGAAAGGATTTATGAGGTTATCTAGTGTAATCTCCTTTCCTCTCATTTTATGGAAGAGGAAACTAAAGTTTAGAGATTCTTTTTACAAAAAAGAAAACTAAAATGATTTGCCCAAGGTCACACAGCTAGTAAATGTCAGAGACGGGATCTAAACCAAGCTCCTCTAATTCTGAAATCAGTGTTCTTTCCACTGTGCCGTCTGCCTTCTCAAACGAAGTCTATCACCCAAGGTTGTCATGAGTATCAAAGGAGATAATCCATCTGTGTAGACTTTCTTTCACACAAACAATGACTATATGATGATGATGACGATGATATGATAAGATAATAGCCATTATTATGCTCAATAGTTTAATTTTATATTATGCTTAAGCATACATGCACATTTATAATATAAAATCTCACCATCATCATAGTGTTGGATGTCACCTCCTTAAGTTTAGGCCTTTAGTTAAATTTAAAATTTATTGAGATGGAAATGGGAGAAGATTAAAGGAGAACTGTCCCTGAAACTTTCCCTACTCCTGAGAGCTTCAGGCCTTCCTCATGCCTCTCACCATAAGTATTATTGGATCACAGGATTTAGAATTGGTTAATGGGAAAGGATCTTAGAGATCACCGGACTTTATCCTTGAATTTTTCAGAAAAGTAAAACCAGGGGGTGGGGGAACTGGCTTATCCAAAGTCATTAGCTCATTTCCCTGACAGATGGTATATCCAAGCTAAGTCTGGTGGGCCAGATGGCATTTTGGGGGTCTTCACATTTTTACAGCAAAAAACAATAATAAAGGAACAATAATAGGAAGGAGTAGAATCATTGGCTTGGTCAAAGATTGACTTAGCTAGTGTGTGTGTGTGTGTGTGTGTGTGTGTGTGTGTGTATGTGTGTACGTATGTGTTATTGTTGGTTTGACACTTCAGTTCCATTCAATCCATGTTGCCTGGGTACCCTGAGTAGTGGATCTTGGCCAGGATTTTCTGCAACAGAATGGTGATAAGATCATGTCGTTCTGAGTGGCTTAACTACTGCGGTGGAATGTAAGCTGCTTGCAAGGAAGGATAATTTCATTCTTTATTCTGACATCCCCAGTGCCAAACACAGTACTGGGCACAAAGGAACACTTAATAAATACTTGATTGGGAAGAATACTGGTTCTGGAATAAGAGCACTTGATTCTATTTGCTGTCTCTATGATTTCTATCAAATAATCTTTGGCATCTGGGCTTTAGTTTGGTCTCTGTGGGATCTAAGCTCCTTTGGAGCAGGGCTTGCTTTTCAATTTGTCTCTGTAATTCTAGTGCCTTATGCATAGTATAAACTAAATAGAAGCTTGTTGAAATTATTTGAATGAGGGAGGTTAGAAGAGATGACCACTAAGAAACCTTACAACTATAAACCCTATTCTATGGTGCAGTTAAAAAACCCTCCGTATTTGGAGTCTGTGGTTGGAATGTTGGCTCTGCCACTTCCCAGCTATGTAGCCTTGGGCAGGTGACTTCACTTCCCTAGGCCTCTAAGCTTATTACCTTCTCTTCTCTCCCCCCTGCCCTTCCATCCCCGCCTCCACCCCCACCTCCACCTTGCCCAGACTTTGGTAGTTTTGGAGAAGGCATCACCACCCTTCTATTCTCCTAGGTTCGTAACAGCAGCATTATGCTCACCTCCTAACTCTCCCTTTACCCCGTAGAGCCAATCAGGCTCTCCCTGGCCTCCACCAACTCTTTCCGTTTCATCTTTCTTCCTTTCTTTCCCTATTTTCTTCATACATCTTTGTTTTCGTTTCTAGGCTCACTGCTAAAATTTCCCCTTATGCATCTGCCAAATAGATGTTGTTCCTAATGAGGCAAGAGACTAAGTAAGAGACAAGGAGAATCAGAGGGAAAGAAAGAAAAAAAGGGAAAGGATAGAGACAGAGGACTGATAGATATTTGAAATGATGACATTTTTCTACTTTTTTTTTTACCAGCCTCCTCTTTTCTCTTCTTCTTCTGTAACTCATCTTTCCCTCTCATCTCCCTCTCCTGCCTCTTCTTTTTCATCTTCCCTTCCTCTCCTCCACCTTTTCTTTCTCCCCACCCATCTCTTCTCCCTCTCTCCCCTTTTCTCCTCCCCCTCGCCTCCCTATCAGTCCTCTCTCTTTACCTTTACCTTCTTGATCTCCCATCTCTTTTTCTCTCCCTCCCCTTCCTCTCCTACTTTCCCTTTAGGCAGTGCCAACGTCCCAACCACAGACCCTCTTCCTCTCCTCCCTTCTCCTCTTCCTTCCCCTGCAGGTGGTATGTCTGTGGGCTGAGCAGAGGCCTCAAGTGAACCTGTGATTAAGCAAACACTGGAGAGCGTGGATGGTGCAGGCCCTGATCATTTCATTGCAGCTCATGAAGGATTATGAGGTTCTACTCTGCTTTATTGCCATACCCTATAAAGGAAAAGAGAGTAATAAACACTCTGAATAAACAGATGAATGCTGTGTGCTGTTGGCACCGTTCTGGCTGAGCTGTCCCTATTCCCACCCTGAATTCTTTGTCATTTAAGGCCCATTTCACCACAGGTGACTTCCTTCCCCGTACTTTACCTTTATTCCATGACCTATGATGTCATGTGCCTCCTAACCAAGCACCTGTACAGATTTATAAAAACAACTATAGAAGATGGATGCAGGGGCAAGGAATTTAGGATAAACCCAACAAGTTGGCACTGTTTTTAGGGATAACATCAAGAGAGATTAAACTTGGAATGAGCTGAGGTTGTCCATGAATTCTAATGAATAGAAAAAGAACATTTTGAACAGAGTTAGGGGAAAGGGGAAGATAAGAGAAGGGTTGGGACCACTTTTCAGAGATGAGATAATAATGAGAGATGTCAAGGAGAAGTCAGAAGTACTCAGATGCCCCTTTTGCTTTAGTTTTCTCTATCAAAGTAAATGATTCTTGGATTGGAAAAGCTAGAACAGAAATGGCTTCTGGGCAGTTAAAGCTCAAGAAAAGAAGTAAGGAGATAATAATAGAGATGTTTTCAATGAGTTCAGACTAGTGAGATCAAAGGAATTCTGTACACTATACATACTGAAAGAACTGGCAGATGAGATTGCTGAGCTGCTATTGGTGATCTTTGAAAAATTATGGTGAATGTGAGAGGGGCCAAAGGGTAGGACACACACAACAATCATCCCAACTTTTTTTTTAAAAAGGAAAATCTAAATCTAAAGACTATAGGTCAGTGATCTTTAAACTTCATCAGAATTCTAGAATCTGTTATTAAATGAATGAAACATTTGGAAAGGGAAGGGAAGACTGCTAAGCCAGCTTGCTTAATGAAGAAGAGGACATTCTGAACTAATTTGATTTTCCTTTTTGAAAATGATACTCTATGAGTAATTCAGATAAATCCTAGAGATGTGTTATACTAAGATGGTTTAACAAAACATTTGGCAAAGTCTTTTAAGCTATTGTTGTAGGTGAAAATGCAGAGATATTAATGAGATGACAGTATAGTTATATAGATTTAGAGTTGTAGATAGCAATGGTTTGATGACTACTTAGAGGGATAGCTTTAGTGGTATGCCCCAGGGATAACAGTTTAATGCTGTTATCAGTGTCTTAGATAAAGGCTTAGATGACAAGCATATTAAATTAACACATGATGTAAAACTGCTAGAGATGGCTGACATATTGGATGATAGTCGTGTTCCTCCTGCCGTCACAAAAAAGGACTCAGCAGGCTGGGTCAATGGAGTTTGTCTAATCAAATCCAAGGGCAATACCAAGTCTCTTTTAAACAAAATCCTGCTCTGTTGCTGCATCATGGCATGGAGGTGTCCTTGACATCAGAAAAGTCATGTGTGTGGAGCACAAGCTCTGATAGCCTCTAACAAGTTGAGTTGGTTTCATGTGCAGTTGTGGTAACAGACTATGTCTGCTGTACTAGGATGAAGTATTTCAATACGGAGAGGCTTGTTACCAGTGGGTCAGGGGCTAGTCACCTGATGTTAGGTTGATGATCAGCTGCTTATTCCTATGCAAATTACAATGAGAAGTAATAGAATGGCCCTACACATAATTGACTTTCAGTTGAGGTTTATTAAAGGACACAATCTAGTCAAATGAAACCTCAGGTCAAAAATAAAGCAGATGAAGATCATGGCTATTGGAAGGCTCTTGGGATGTTTCCATACGAGGAGCACATCCTTCTATATCGAGTTCAGTAGATCCAAAACTGAACTCATTATCTGTCTCCCCAAACCCTCCCTTCCCTCCTCCAAATGTCCCTTTTTCTGTAAGAGATACCTGGGTGACTCTTCCAGTCCCCCAGGTTCATAACCTCAGCTTCATACTTGACTCTTCATTCTCTCTAACTCTTCACATCCAATCAGTTAACAAATATCACCATTTCTGCCTTTACAGCATCTTCTCTGTGATCACTTCTTGCCTAGATTACTGCAATCACCTCTTCATTGATCTTCCTGTCTTAAGTTTCTCATTACTCCAGTCAAACCTACACATTACCACCAAAGTAATTTTCCTTAAACACAGATTATGACCATGTGATTCTCCTACTCAATCAACACCAATGGCTTCCCATTATATCTAGGAAAAATATAAACAATCTGTTTAATGTTCAAAGCCCTGCAAACCTGGCCCTGACCTTTTTTTCCAGTTAGTGGGCATCACTCCCTCTTATCCAACTTGCCATCCAGTGCAATGAGCATTCTCTCTTTCTCATTCATGACGTTCTGTCTCCCATCTTCATGCTTTTGCACTGACAATCCTATGTGCCTGGAATGCACTCTGTCCTTATCTTTGCTTCATAGAATCCACTACCTCCTTTGAGAGGTAGCTCAAGCACCATCTTCTCCACGATGTCTTTCTTTATCTTCTCCTTTCTCAGTGCCTTCCTTTCCAAATGACCTTGCATGTAACAGATTTGAATATATTTGCACAACTTAACTTTATGGCCGTGCCATGTGTATTTTTATATGTACTAGTTGTTTTCATCCATTAGAATGAAAGCACTTTGGGATTAGGATTGTTTCATTCTTTGTACTTGTATCCCCAGCATCTGGAACAAAATTAATAAATACTGATTGATTCACCAATGGATTGATTGATTCAGGACTGTTAACCTTCCATGTCAAACACTGGCATGCCAGAGTAAACACTGTCATCTATATGAGGTTTTAGTACAATGGTAGCAGCAGTGAAGATTTAAGTGTTCATTTCTGAACAATTATATTACATTTTCTTCTTGGGTGATAACAATGAACCTCATTTCCCTATTTTCACTTCAGAATCTCCTGTGTTTTAATCAGTAATGGTAAAGAGGCTCTCTCCTTGCATCATTTCTTGACCTATGCCCACAGGTTTATGAACATTACATTTGATTGAGGGAGATAATTTTCCTTTCCAAGCCTATGGCCATTTTTTAGGTTCATCATGTATTAGGGACACTGAAAGCCCATTCTGTCTACATGGTCTTGGAGTCATCACTTATCTGCACTTACATAAATTTTCAGCATGGGGGAATCTCTCCCAGAATTCAGAAATGTAATAGGCAAACAAAATCAAAAGAATGACTAAATATACATATATAAATTACATCTATATGACTTGTATTTTTAGAGAAGTGCATGGAGGCTCTGAGGGATGTTAAGTGACTTTGCCTATTGTCACACAATCACTTGTCAGAGGCAGGACTAGAATCCTTGTCCTCTCAACTGCTAGGTGAATTCTGCATCCATTATACCATGCTACCTTTTGCAGTGTGTCTCTATGTAAATATACTCATATATGGCAACACATACATATTTATTTGTGCATAGTAGTAATACTTTAATAGCTCACATATTTATATATAATAATATTTACACATGTTTATGTATAGTAATACTTTTATATTATATACACTTAACGTATGATAATACTTCTACATATATTTCTGCATAGTGGTACTTTATGTGAGTGTTTGTGTGTGTGAGAGGGAAAGACAAGAGAGAGACAGAATGAGTGAGAGACAGAGGCAGGTAGAAAGGTAGAATTAGGGAGGAGAGAGAGAGACAGAGACATAGAGAGAGAGACACAGGAAGAGAACATGTAAAAAGAGAGAACCGGATTTAGAAGCAGGAAGATCTGAGTTCAAGTCTTGCCCCTGACACCTGCTGTCTCTTTTGTGAGGACTGAATAAGACAAGATGGATAATGCTTTGCCAACCTTAAAGTGCTGTATACATGTAGCTGTTACAGTGCCTTTCACCACATCTGACTGTTTTTGTCAAGTAATTCTTGGGCAAGTCACTTGACCTCCTAGTGTACCAGGCAACTCTAACACTGTAAGTGACAGAGGAGTAGCTGAGCTGCATCAGTGGAGTGAATTTCCAAACTGGGAGAAACTTACACAGTGAAATTGCAGGTCTAAGCCTCCTTTTTGTACCATTCCCCTCCCTCGCTCCACCTCCCTCTATATATAAATAACCAGAACTTGTAGCAAACAGTTGGGCAGTAATTTGCCCCACAATCTAATTGGTTACTATGTGGTGAACAATTTGCCAGTGGCAACATATGAAAGAAAGAAAAACCCAAAACAGCTCTTTGTCCTGAATATCTCTCTTCCATTTCTGCAGTGATGGCAGCAAAGTAATAAAAAGGGGGCAGATTATACTAAGAATCATAGAGTTTTTAGACAGTCAATCAATTGATAAATTTTTATTAACCACCTACCAGGAGCCAGGTGCTGTGTTAAGCCCTGGGCATACAAAAAGAGGCAAAAGATAATTCCTGCCCACAAGGAACTTCACAATCTAAGGGAAGGCACTCAGTCTTTAAATGTTAATTTAATGATTGATGCTCTAAAACTAGATCTTGATTCAACAACCAAGAAGACAGCATATTACCAGAGGAATTGAGTGATATGAATATTAACATTCTGGCTATAAAGGCAGATAGAAGGCATAAGGAAGTTGTAGCTAAATGACTGTACGACCCATAAGTCCTTGGAGAAACAAAAAAAGGCGTTGGAGCAGGTCATTTCAGTGATTATTCTGCTGCAACAAGAGAATTGGTCCTCTGGCCTGAAGACGTGTGCATGGTGAGCACAAGCAAAAAGACCACTGTGAAAGGAGTCAAACCTTTTTCAACACCTGTTGCTGAGAGAAATTCTTCAAAGAACTCTTCAAGACATTCCAAACTTAATCAACACATACATTGATCCATGTCAACTTCCGTAAAAAGGTGGGTGAGGTAGGATGATGAAAGATGTTTGCAATATTGTGGTTCAAGATTAAGAAATTAAATTGTCAGAGATGTGTGTATTACTCAGAAGCCTCCTCCTTACGTGTTACCAGTCCTTTCTTCAAGAAGAGAGTCTAAAGGAGCTAGTCACGACAAGCAATCAACATAAACACAAAAATGAACCTGACCTCTCTTGGATGGGAAATGAGTGGGTAAAGAGGTGGAAATTATTCCTGAATCAGCTGTATGCTGTGAAGTAAGACCATCGACTTTGTTTTTCAGTTAGGTCTGACTCTCTGTGACTCCATTCGAAATTTTCTTGGCAAAGATACTGGAGTGGTTTACCATTTCCTTCTCCAGTTCATGAGGGACTGAGAAAAATAGGGTTAAGGGACTTGACCAGCTAGATGAGGTTAGATTTGAACTCACAAAGATGAATCGTCTTGACACCACACCTGGTGCTCTATACACTGTGCCACCTAGATGTCCCATGACTTAGTTAAAGCAAAGCTCTAGATCAATAACAAATTAGAATAAAGGGTAAAGGTAAGCAGATATCACCTCAGGCAGTTGGAGAGACTAACCTAATCTAGTTAAGTAAGCTATTGATACCTCAGAATGGCAAATGCATAAAGGAAAAGATATTAATTCTGTTTATCATAATTTCTCACAGAGGTTTAACTGATATCAAGCAGTCCCCACAAGAAGAAGGCCCCCAAAGCCCAGAAACTATGTTAACCAGCCAATACTAATTCTGCTTTACAAATAAAGAGACATAGCAAATAGCAAGAAATAATATTAGATTGGAATATAAAATATTTTTCAAAAATTGTATGGAGAAAACTAATTGAAAATTATGGGCAATATCATTTTATGAAATAATGAAGAGTCATGGAGGGAGAATTTTTTTCCAATTCAACTTAATAAACATTGATTATTAAGTGCCTACTATGTGCTAGGCACTGTGCTAAGCACTGGGAATATTAATAAGGAAAAGAAAGATAGTTCCTGACCTCATGGAGCTTTCAATCTAATGGGGGGGGGGGGGTACACACACAAGGAAACTGGAAAGTGGGGGAGGGGTGAAGGGAAGGACACCAGAGAGTACTTGGCAGGAGGCATCTTGTTTTCTGGAGTTCAGACCGAGCAGAGTTGCAGATGGAAAGTGGAATGATCTTCAAAATCCATGTCCAGCCCTCTGTAGAGGAAAGCTTTGGGTGACGTTTTAAGCTCCACCCTCTAGTGAGAGGGTAGAGGAGGCTGAGGAAGCTGAAAGGGTCCAAGTATCCTAGGGTGAGTTAAATAGCATCATCAGCTTATCTGGGAAGAGATAGCTTGGTGAGATGACCCCACTAAAACAGATAATATCAAGAACACATTTGGATAAATCCCCAAGATGACCCCCAAATAGGCAAAATTAGTAGAAATCTGCCAGCATTTTTGTAGGGATCTATGTTCAACTTCTATAATAATGGAACCACTACGTTTGGAATATAACACATTGATTTTCTGAAGTTCCATGTGAGAAAGAAGAAATGGAATTGAGGTAAATTAAGTTAGAAAAAGCATTCAGGCTAGACTAAATATACATGGGAGAAATCTGTGCCAGAGGCAACATAATTATGAAAATGTTGAGAGGCTGACTTTGAGACAGCTAGCAGAGGGAAAAATATTGTATATCTTTGGAAATAACCATAGATAGTATTATTTTCCATAAAAGGAGACCCAAAGATCATCAATAACTCTAGTGGCAGAGATTTTGTAGTGGAAAGAGCACTAAATTTGGAGTCTAAGAATTTGGGTTCAAGTCCTGACTCTGATACTTTTATGGCTTTAGGTAAATTGCTTCATTTTTCTGGACCTTGTTTTCCTCAGCTATAAAATGAGAGAATAAGGCTAGCCAACCTTGGACATCCCTTCTAGCTCTATGTGATCCTAGTTGTAGAATCTTGATGAGAAATAATTTAAATTTAATGTCTTGTTGAACATAATACAAGAAAGGAATAGGCAGGCTTTGGCAAATAATTTTCTACAGAAGATTGCATCTTTGAAAGGTGTGCTAAATACAAGATCACCATATATTTTGTAAATTTAAAAAACAGAATTTGAGCAAGTAAAAAGCACAATGCAGCCTTAAAGATTTTCTCTAAACAAGCATCTCTCATTCCTATCTTAAGATCGTACAGAATTCCTAGATAAACACACCACAGAGATAACTTTATCTGTTACTCCCCTTTGATTACACTATCAACAGAGTCATAAAAGAGGGAAATGTGTATTGGAAAAATGTGTTTGTCCTCATGGAGACCAAATGTATAACTCTGTGCAGAGTACAAATAGAAGAGATTCTCTTTAGATGGTCTTGTTTGCAGATGACATTTTACTGATTACATCAAGGCTCAGAGTACTTTAATACTTCCTCATAGGATCCATAATCATTTGAAATAGTTCAAAAGATCGTTGATTTAGAATTGGAAGATACCTAAAGGCCAATGAGTCTAACCCCCACTTTATACAGATAAGAAAATTGAAACAGAGAAGTTAAATGAGTTGTGCAGGCTCATGTAGCTAGTAGGATTTTGATTCAGGATTTGAGCCTGGGTCTTCCTGACTGAGCACAATGTCTTTTTTTTTCCTTCAGTAATCCACATGGGAAAAACTAAATGGATGTAGACAAAACCTTATTGTCTAGAATATGACATGCAGTTGGATGGGTAGGTCATTAATTAATTCTATTAGTATTTATGTCTCGCATGGGAAATACAGATGAACAATGATTTCAGCCCAGAATTGAAGGAGAGAAGGTGAAAGAAGAGAAAATTTGTGAAATTATACATTATTTCCAATGATCCTATGCTTCTCCCTGAGTAGAGAGGGAGGCACATTTTTAAACACTACTATTTTTCAAATGATGCCATATGCCTTTGATTCTTGGAGTTTTACTATACATACATGCATACATACATATATATATATGTTAAATTGTGGATGACCTAAGAGATTCATTGTGCATAATGAGCATGTGATATGACTTATAAAAGTGTGGCATAAAATACAACATCCCACTTTATATCAAGATAATCTCTAAATGGATACATGAACTAGATATAAAAATTTTCATCATAAACAAATTGGAGAAACAAGGAAAAAATTACCTATCAGACATAAGTGTAGAAGAAAACTTTGTGATCAAACAAAAGATAGAGAAGATCACAGAGGATAAAGTGGATAATTTTGATTACATAAAATTCAGAAGCTTTTACACAAGCCTAATACAGCTAAGATTAAAAGGAAAACAATTAGCGAGGAAAATATCTTTGCAGCAAGTTTCTCTAATAAAGGTCTCATTTACGCTTCCATAATTGACTCACTATTTCACTTACTACAGAGGACTTCCCAAACCTTTTTTTTTTTTATCTCTTATCAAGCCTCTCATGGCTCTCCTTCCCCTCCCTCTCTCAGATGAGAACCTTATTTCATATTTCAATGAAAAAAATGAGGCCATTGCCAAAAGCTCCCTCTTTTCTCCTCTTCCTTCATTTCATATCACTCAGATTTCCACCTCCTCACTCCTGCAAGTATCTCCTTTTATAGTACAGTCTCACATGAAGAGGTGGTCCTTCTCCTTGCCAAGGTAAATCCCAAGTGATCCCATTCCAAACAGCCTTCTATCCATCACCCTATCTCAATCACCCTTTAGGTCAGTCATAATTTATTTTTATCTGATATTATTAAACTCCATGATTCAAAGACATATGGCACCACTGGAAGAAAGTATTGTTTAAAAATGTTCCTTCTCATCCACCCAGGGAGAAGCTTAGGGTCATTGAAAACAATGTATAATTTCACAAATTTTCATCTACCTCCTCTTCTCCAAATCTGGGCTCAACTTATTGTTCATCAATTGTCTCTCCAGGGCTGAGTTTAGCCATTTGGGGTCCAGCATTTTCCATGACTGCTGCCATCTCTTGGACAAGGGGCTGCTTCTCTGGTATTAGGAGTAAAGGATTGTTGGCTGGCTCCAATATGAGTCCCATGCCAACGTGAAAGCTGGATCCTACTCTGTCACTTAAATAAAAACCTTGTGATCTTGTGCAAATCTCATTACTGTTCTTAGATTCAGATTCCCGTTTCCCCCTCTGACAAGTGAAAAAAAATGAAGATGGCATATGCTCTATAAGTTAATATATAACTGGACAGCATTTCTATGTCTAGAAAATTAATGTTCATCAGCTGACTTAGTGTTGTACCTCCCTGAACTTGAGTAGGCTGATTCTCAGAGGACAGACAGAGTCTTGTACTGGGACAGTAGTCAAAAGCTTGATAGGATTGCTAGAATTTTTACTTTGTTGGTATAGTCTTTATTAATCCAAGGTTGTCTCCACACTATGATGAGGCAATGAAGGACATATTTAGAGGATGACCCATTTTATTAATATAAATTAATGTAATAGAATATATTTTTATTTGTGAAAAATATTTATTACTTCATGGATCCCTTGGTCTATTGTTATTTTATTTTCATGGTCTTCAAAATATGTATTAAATATTTTTTACTTTCTAAGTTTATTTGTGAATTCTTTATGCTGCAGCATATGGTTAAATTTTGTAAAGACATCATGTGTTCAAAAATAATTATGTTCTTTAATATTTCTTTTCAATAATCAGCATCTGCACTGGTAGAGGATGTTTCCTCATTACAAGTTCCCTATACCAATGAAATCACAGAGTTGGTGCTCCCATTATCATATGTCTATTAAATCTAATATTTGCAAAATTTTTTTCAGATCTATAATTTCCTTATTTTTTATATTTTTAGATTCCTCAGAAAAAGTTCAGAAAGAGAAACATTAAAGTAACCTACAATTATCTTACTATCAGTGTCTTTTTACATTTCATTTGGCTTTTCATCTGTGTACTTGGATGCTAGTCTATTTGACACTTAGATTTTTAATGTTGATATTTTTTAATCATTTATAATGTCTTCAAGCAAAATATGTCTTTGATGTTTTTCTCCCTTGAGAGTGTCTATTTTTATTGTTGCCCTGTCTGAAATCGTAATTGCAACTGCCATTGAAAAAGGTGTCTGAAGAATGATATATTTTAAGTCACTTCTTTTAACTCTGTATATATTTTTATATTTTAAGTGTATTTTTTTTTGTGCAAAGCATATTGAGTTCTATATTCTTATCCATTCTGCCACTCTTCCATTTTGTAGGTGAACTCAGTACATTAATATTTAAGGTTATAATGAAATTTGTGTTTTTGACTATAAAATTCATTTGTATTTCCTGAAGGACTTTATTCTACAATAACTGGGTGATCTAGAGACTTTTGGGAGTTACTGAAAGGATCTATTTAGTCTTCTGCCATTAGTATATTAGTACTATGAATTTATCAAATTATCCATTTGTCTCCTGGAAAGACAGAGAGAGCCTAGCTCTGAAGGGAAATAATTTAGATCAGAAGGGAGGATAATGAGGGGGAGGAGGGAATCATGGTAACAGAAAGTTTTAAGGATAATAGAGAAATATTGCTGAATAGCAGTAATGAGGAAAGAAAAGAGTCCCAAGTCAGAGGCCCTAGTTTGGCTGTAAGAGCAACATGAGTATACTTTAAGCCAGTCAGGTAGATTGTGAGATGTAAACTGTCAACTCTGGGAGTATTATTATCTGACTCACGCTTCTCTTCAAGTCTTCAGCTTTCATGCACAGGAAATCCCTGAGTATGAAAATATCTGATTAGTTTTGCAATCCTAAAAATGACCTTCAACTTCCCTTTGAGTAATAAGACTAACTATAGCATTTAAAAAAAATTTAACCTGATTATAGATGTCCAATAGGATAAAAACTGAGTCTCTCAATGATCAGGACAACTCTCTTCCCATTTCTGCTGGATATCAGATAACTGTTCCCTTCCTTTAGGACCTATGTAGTTCACATGATTTATAGTACCTTTGAGGTGATGGAACAGCATTTCTTCTTCCTGGTTGTGATTTCTTGTTGTGTTGACATGCATAGTGCTATAAAGGGCAAGACATGAACTTGAACACCTCTCCATTTTGACTATATTAGTTTCCTAATATCTTGCTACTTTTTGAGGTTATGTGTCCATTTGCTTTTTCTCTTGTGTAACCATAGAAGGTTTTTTAACAAAGATCAAAATGACATTTTAAGAAAATGAGGCTTTAGGAAATTTGGTTTCCATGTTCAACATGTTCTCCACTTCTGACCCCCTAGAGGACCCTATAGGTCAATAGTTATAGTAGTTGTTGATCCAAAGAATGCTTGAAAGTAGTAACAAGAAAAAGGGACATTCACAAATCGCTCCTAGTGGGAGGTCCCCTCAACAATGATTCAACCATAACTTTCGATAGGGATAGCTCAGAACTTTTAACCAGGGTAGCAGAGTGATCTGTGTGGAGAGAAACCAGGAGAGAAAATGAGGAAATTACCTAGCAAAGGAAAACCCTTAACAATGAAGATAATGGTATTGGTTAATAGAAACCCAGGGCAAAACTAGAGAAGTGAGTAATTCTGGAATAGCTACAAATTAAATCCAAGAAATAAATGTAGAATGTCCACAAAGACTCTGAAAGTGATTCAAAATCTAATAAAATTACTAAAGGAAGAGATGGGGTAGACTAGACAGCTAAGAACAGAATCTCAGAAACCATAGCAAAGTGAAAACTTGAAAAGAAGAATGAAGGAAAAATAACTAAAACTAAAAACTAACTAAAAACTAACTGATTTACTAAGAAATATTAGAACAAATGCAGAAGCCAGCAAAACAGGAAGATATGAGATATATGCTATCAAAACTGACCTTGAAAACAGGAAACAGACCAATAAACTAGGAATTATATAGATCCAAGAAAAGCAAGGAGAAACAAAAAAAGTTTGGATGCGATATTTTAAGAGGTTATAAAGGAAAATTACTGAGAAATATTGGAACTGGATGGCAAAATGAATACAGATTTAGAGAATCCATGGGCACCTTCAGAGAGAAACCCAAGGAACAACAATATGGTAAAGTGCTTGCTAAGCAACCTGAGATTTTAGATAAAAAATAAGTGTCCAGGAAGAAAAAAGATCACATGCCAAATAGTTGTAGTCATATTACAAGAGTATATCAGTTAAAAGAAAAGAAAAACTGGGATATGATGTATTGAAAGGCAAAAAGAAAAATGCTTGTACATAAAAGGTGTCTTACAGAATTAATCATAATCCTAAAAGGAACAATTTTTGCAATTTCACAGAATTTATGACTTCCAAGTATTTTCACTGAGAAAACCAAAGATCTGACAGTTTTTGAAGGGACAAATATCATAGATAAAAGTTTTTATTATCTATGCTTATGTTACGTATAAGCAAGTTTGAATAACTTGAAAGGACTAAGTAATGGAGAAGTGCTATATTGGAAATGGGAGAAGAGACTATTAACTTTTTGGATTCCTCCTATTTTTAATGAACAATATATGAAGAAAAACCTGCAGATTTTGGGCTCAGATATTTAAAAAACCCAAATACTCTGTAGAAGGAGAATAAAGAAAGAAGCTTAGTGTTTCTTATATTTTTGGAGTACAGGATAAGATGATCTAAACTTTGTGGTCAGTCTTGAGGGAATGGGGATTTCATGAACCTCATTGTTATTTGTATTAGTCAAGGAAAAGTTTAAGAAAAGAAAAAATCCAAAAGATAAGGCAACAGAAAGAGCAATACTCATAAGAGAGCAAGGGAGTTTGGCTAGGCCAGGGGGTGGAAACAGTGGGGTTTTAAGCTCAAGGTGAGAGTCAGGGAGAAGATAACATCAAGCAAAACAAACCACATTGCCTTCAAGGGTTGATTTCAAATGGAATAAAAAAAAAAAGAAAAGAAAGGCCAAGACTCAGTGGGTCTTCACTTGGAAAAGTGGGCTAAGGAGAAAAGACTGGGTTTGTTTTGTTCTCAGCAATGTAAACTACAGATATCTGAGCATGGTTACTGAAAACCAACCAAACGACCAACCAACCATCCAAAAAGCTATGGATCTAGGATAACCGGGTTAGAAGGAGACACCACCCCAATTCACACTTATTTAAATTCACTACTAATTTGGAAGATATTCCCAGGAATTAGGGTGATGTGGGTCCAATGTACTTCCAAGTAACTATATGCAGTTTTAGCTCAAGCTGTGTTTAAAAGTTTCTACACCCTGCCCCCCCAAATGGCCCTCAAGCCTTAGCAGGTATTCTTAACCTTTTCTGCATCATGAAACCTTTTGGGAGATATGGATCACTCCCCTCCCCCCTCAGAATAACATTTTAAAATTCATAAAATAAAACACATACAATTGCAAAGGAAACCAAATGTATTGAAATATAGTTATCAAAATATTAAAAACAGAATCAAATCATAGCCATGGGTTAAGAACCCCTTCCAGTTTTTGTTATACGCCTCTTAGGTAATACAAGGCATCCCTATCTCCATTTTCTTATGTGAAATCTGAATCTAATTGTGTTTGGCATCACATCTAAACCCAAGTTCTTTCTTCTGCGTAGGTGCTCAAAACCCTGGTTAGAAGCGGGCAGTGGTGGTGGAAAATGAAATGGAGAAATCATCCAGAAACTTTGACTCCATATGAGGGGTATAATATAGATACACAGCTGCCAAGTACATGCAATATAAATTCATAAGGTCTATTGCACATTTTACAAATATATCATAACACTATCTATTCTAAATGTCATATAATGGGTCCAGTTTTCTGATCTTTCAAATACATCTTCCACACTGTCAGGAATATTTTAAAAATGAGTATTTTTTTAATGGCTCCCAGCAGATAACCTCAAAAGAATAAAGACAAAATCATTATTTCTCCTGGTGCTAAGTGAACCATAGATCCAGAGGAGGCCAGGAATGGTGACAAAAGGAAATATTTTTAAACTCCAGGCTGTGGCTCAGGTTGGGAAGGAAATGATGACAGGTGATGAATTTCCCAGTGGAAAGCGTAAGTGTAATGAACAGGCAATGGAAACTAAGTGAAATATTGAAAGAGAGGGAAAGAGAAAAGGGGGATAAACATAATCTTTCCATAGTCTTAAATCAGAGACAAATTATTCAGATAGAAATATTAAGATTATTCTACTCTCCAATTTGTGTTTAATATTTTGGTGACAGCGAAATCTGATGCTCAATTTTGGATAGCAATAGGAGCCGGGAAACTACAGTCTGATTTAATGCAGGATGCATAGAGTATGTCTCTGAGGGATCCACAAGGGGGGCAATTTTGAGTCTCAGAGTGATAGCTCTGCTTTATTTAGGAAAAGAAGGAGGGTGTGCTTCTGATAAGCATGTGCCAATCTGCCTTCAAAGGATGCTATACAAGAACACGGGCTGAGGAGAGCAAACTGTCATTCAGTGGGTAGCTTTGTCCTGGTCTTCCTTTGTCCTAGACTTCCTGATGTCCTGGCCCATCTTGGTATATCCTGCACATCCCAGATTTCTGGCTTCAATTGTTGTTTATTTCTTTTACTTTCCCACCTACCTTGACCTAACTCTGGTTTTCTGTGATAATCGTGGGCTTCAGTCTCCAATACCAGGTTGTCCTTTCCCCTCTCCTCTCTCTGTCTGTGCCACAATCAGCTACTTGACTAGCTAATGCAATAGTGGATTCTTATGTAACTAGCACCTGCTGCCTGAATGTACCAGCCTTGTGGTATGCGTGCTTTGTGTGATTGCCTGCCTGCTATCAGTGTGTCCAAGAGCAAGCAGGTGGTGGCCATAGCACCAGGAGGGCTGGGTTCTGAGCCCATCTGTATCTAGCAGGTGCTGATCTCCTCTCAGCACTCCACAGGGCCATTGATTTAGAGTGAACAGACCTGAGAGGAAAAGTCCAATTCTATTCCCCTCCCCCCCATTTAAAGATGAGGAAACTGAGGCATAGAGACATGATGATATGCCCACAGTCACAGAACCAGTGTCTGAGGCAGGATTAGAACCCATGGTCATTCTGTCTCTAAGTTCAGTGCCCTATCCACTATGTCACACTGCCTCTCCATCACTTCTGCCTTTCTTAGGGCATAGGTTTCCTGCTAGTGAGGCAAGAGGTAATCACTATGGAATCATAGGACCACAGAGACCTAGAATTGGAAAGGAAACTCAGAGACTATCTAGTCTAACCCCTTCATTTTACAGACGAGGAAACAGAGGTTAAGCGACTTGTCCAAAGTCACATAGGTAAGTCTCAAAGGTGGGATTTGAACTCAGGTCTTCTAACATTGGGTGGAAAGAATAGGTTTCCATTTAGTTGTTCCAGCAAAGCAGAAATGGTCATATGGCTCCCTTCAGCCCAGCTGCATGTCTGACTGTGTATGGTAGGTGAATACCTTTGTAAGGGTGATGCAAGTGGGTGAGGGATGGGAGGGTGTCCACATTCAGAGACGTTTCCCCAAGGCAAAAAAGGTGCAGGGGAGGGACTTGCTGAGGAACAACATGGCAAAGCTGGGCTGGGCCCTTTCTAGAGCTAACACAGAGAAAGTTTCATCATAGCAATGTCTCTTCCCATAATCACTGTAATTATCTGAAGGGTTTTGAAAGATGGAAGTGAAATGTAGTTATAAAAACACTCCCCTCTCCCTGCTTTGCTTCTTTAAATTCAATTGAAAAATCACAAGCTTCCTTTTCCAAGCCCTGAATAATCAAGCCCCCTATGTGAGGATATTTCCTCTTTTTCTCTAACCAGGACCATAGGCATATGGACTGACTGATTCTTGTAGAATGCATCATGAAGGACCAAGTAGAAAAAAGATTTGGTCATCCCTTAGCCTAGCCTAGACCTAGATAAATAGCAATCTATGCTTAGAACTCGGGCTAATGTTAATCAGCGGATAGGGCACTGGACCTGGAGTCAGGAAGACCTAGGGTTAAAAATCTCTGCCCCAGAACTGATAGCTGTGTGACTCTAGGCATCTCTGAGTTATAATTTTTAATCTGCAAAATGAGTATAATGAGAGAACTTACACCTCCCTCCACCAGTGTAGTTTGTATGTTCATATGTTGAGAGATGGAAAGGATCTCAGAAATAATCTAGCCAAACTTCTTTAATTTACAGATGAGGAAATGAAACCCCCAGAATGTTAGATGGGGAGCTGAAAGGGGCTTCAGGAATCATGTAGCTCAGACCCCTCATTTTAAAGATGAGGCAACTAAGGGGAAGTGACTTGTTTAAGGTCACATAGATAGGGTAGCTATGTGGTGCAGTGCTGGCCCTGGAGTCAGGAAGACTTGAGTTCAAATCCTGTCTAAGTCACTAGCTGTGTGATCCAAGTCAATTAATTTATTTACTTCAATTTCCTCATCTGCAAAATGGGGAGGATAGTAGAGTCTACCTCTTTAGGTGTTGTACGGATAAAATAAAATTTTGAAAGTGCTTTGCAAAGCTTGAAGAATTATATAAATGCTAGTTATTATTATTAGTAGCAAGTAACATTATTATTTATGTAATAACTACTGTAATAGCCCTAGCAGTAGTAGTGGTAGTGGTAGTAATGGTACTACTACTACTGGTAAGTAAGTAGAAAGGATCAAAATTTAGGTCCTTTGACTCTAAATTCAATACTCCCTCCATTGTATGACTGTGAGGATCCAATGAGATAATGTATGGAAAGAACTTTGCAGACCTGAAAGTTTTATATAAATGTGACCTATTGTAAATGAGTTCACTTATGGGGAGCTTCAAGCACCATGGAAATGTCAGTTCTTGTCATTATTGTCCTCCCTCCACCAAAGGAGCAAGAGAACCCACTGTTCTACATTAGCAATCATATTGACAGCTCAGATAGAGCATGTTATTGCCTGGAAACCTTAACTTTCTTATGGGAAGCAGGAGATAGATTGATGATGCCAAATGGCTTTATTTCCAGTTGAATGCTTGGAAGTTTTTCTTCCATTTTATAAAATTTTCAGAACCTTCTGAGGGAAACAGCCAGCTAGTCTGAGCTAGATCTGATCAAGAGCTCTCTCTGGCCCAGATTGACAAGTGGTCCATTCCTGGAAGATGTCCAGGGACGGGGGCCCACTCCCTCCCTTCAAAAGTACTAAGCACACACCAGTGGGGGGCCTTTTGGTCTGAATACTAGGTTTGGGGTTAGAGGACTTGGCTTTGACTACTGACTCTACTGCTTACACCTCTAAGTGAAGATGGAGAGTTGCAGGGTCTCTCCCAAAGCTCTTTTCCACTTGTCTCATCATACATTGCTCCTGTTCCTCCTCTCTTTGATCCAGCCAAACTGGCCCTTTCTCTGTTCCTCACACTGGCCTCTCCATCTCCTGTCTCTTTGATTGTGTGCTGGCCACGCCTCTATGCCTGGAATAAATTTACTACTGCCTTCTAGAATGATATATGGCACTCTGACTTTATATATTTCTCTCCTCCCAACAACCTTGTGAGGTAGGTGCTGTTGTCCCCATGTTGCAGATGAGAAGACTGAGTCACTGAGAAGTTAAGTCACAAAGAAAATGTCTTAGGATACACACTTGGGTCTTCCTGAATCCAAGTGCTATGTTCTGTCCCTTGTACCACCTAGTTGCTCCCTAGAATCGCTTTCTTCCTTCAAAGCACAGCTTGAACAGCATCTTCTCCAGGAAGTCCCTCCTGATCCCTCCAGCTTCTAACGCCCTCCCTCCCTGAACTACCCTGTACTCACCTGCTTTGTATTTGCTCCTATTGTTCCCTTTATATTGATTCTGTTTATACACATGCATGCACATGCATAGATATGAATAAATGAATCATTTATTAAATATTTACTATATGCAAGCACTGTGCTAGATGCTAGAGATACAAAGAGAAAAGCCAGACAATCCCCTTTCTCAAGGAGCTTACGATCTAATGGGGAGGGGATACAAAACACACACACACACACACACACACACACACACACACACTCACACATACCCATATACTGTTAAATATACACTTCTTCTCACATACACATATATGTCTCAATTCAGTTCGATTGCCATTTATTAAGTGCCTACTGTGTCAAGCACAGGGGAAAAAATTAAGGAAAAGAAAATCATTCGTTGCACTCAAGGAGCTTAAAATCTAAAGCTTGTGATAACTGTCTCTCTGCAATCCAATAAAGTGCCCCAAGAAGGTAACAAAGAAAGCCTAGAAAGAAGCATAATACAGGAAAACAGCACCAAACAAAGCAAGCCCCTATTCCTCACTCCTGCAAAGCCAGAATGTCACTTTTCCCCCAAAAACCCAGCCTGAGGCCAGAATCTAGAAAAGGGGAGGCCTCACCATACTTTCACAGACTTGTGGTCTTGCTTAGAATCCTAACAGAAAGGCAGTCAATTCCGTTATCTGAATTTCAATAAGAGCATCTTTCTTCTTCTCTTGTCAGAGGTACAGGAGAGATGAGAGGCCTAATGAAACATTAATGGTCCTACTGGAGTCAGCTTTGCATTCTCCACCCATCTCACCCCTCCTCACAACATTTGCACATGTTGTCAGATATAAATCAGCCCTGGTTCTCTGTCTCTCTGGGGGATGATCATCTCTCTGTAAGAAAGTAGACATTGACCTGACCCTTGTACAACCTTGGGGCTGAGTCAAGGAGGGAGAAAAACAGGAGAGGAGGAAAATCGACAGATTTTGTAGGAGGCTGGACCATTTGGAAAGCACCTAGGAGAATTACCCATCCCATCTGTGTCTGCTGTCAGAAGCTCCAGCTGCTATAGTTGTGGCCTATTCTGCTCCCTTTGGGAGAAAAATGTAGTTTTTAAAGCTGTGAAAGAAGCAGGCATGTGCTATTTTCCCAGATGCCATCTTGAGCCTTACCCTACAGTTGGGGTCAGGGGGCATTGGTGGAACAAGGGCTATGTGGGCTGAGGCCTCATTTAGCTTTATTAGGTCTGAGCTTTACATGTGGGTTGACCAACATTCATTCTCTCTGGGACATACACATACAACCCAAGACTGATGTGTCTAGGAGGGATCTCCAGAGATCATTTAACCCATATCCCTTTCAGGAGATTACTGACATTTCTCAGAGAGACAGGCAGGTGGGCAGCTGTTCATCCTTCCCTAAAGTCTCTCCAGGGAAGGAGAACTCCTCTTCTTTCCCCCCTTTTCCACATGCCTAACCTCTTCAGGGCTGCCTGTAGCTATCTAAAAGCTGTCTAGTCAGAAATGCCTTTCTGCTAGCTGATTCCTTGCATGGTGTACCAGCAATAAGCAGGAAACCTTTCTCTGGGAGTTTGGTTATGACTGGTGGCATTATTCTGGGGAATCCCTTCTCACAAGGCAAGACATGGCAAAAATAATTACTGATGATAACAAGCATTTACGTAGAGCTTTACGATTTTCAAAACGCTTTACAAAAATGTTATTTCATCCTCACAATAGTCCTGAGAGGTAGGTGTTATTATGGTTTCCATTTTACAAATATAGAAATTGAGGCAGACAGGTTCAATGACTCCCTCAGGGTCACACAGCTGGTAAAGTATTTTAGGCAGGATCTGAACTTGGGTCTTCCTGACTACGGGTCTGAAACTCTTACTACTGCACCAAGGTTGGGCAGCTCTGAGTTCAAGCTTCTCTTTGACACATGCTTATAGACAGATAGACTGAGACGTCTGGGATCCAGCAGTGGAGAGCTGAGAAGAGACAAGAGTAGCCATCAGTCATGTCACCCTGGGTAAGTCATTCATCTTTCTGACCTCTAGTTTCCCTAGCTATAAGTTGGGGATTTATATACCACCTCCCTCACCAGCCCAGCCAGGTGAAGTTAGTACCAGAAAAGATTTTAGGATTGTAACAGGCTAGCCTATGCAGTCCCCTGATTAAGAGTACTTGGCAGGAACACTGATCTTCATTTATACCCCTTAGCTTCTGTCTGCCTCTGTTTTCTCATCTGTACAATGGTGCTAAATAATGGCACCTACCTCCTGGGGTTGTTGTGAGGATAAAATGAGCCAATATTTTTATGGTTAAACCATTAAGGAAATGCATTTTTTTTGAGGAAGCTAAACAGCACAGTAGAAAAAAGTGCTGGGTCAGGAAGACCCAAGTTCTAATCGACTAGCTGTGTGACCTTAAGCAAGTCATTTCACCACTGTCTGCCTCAGTTTCCTCAACTGTAAAAAGGGATAATAATAGGACCAATCAAGATTGTTGTGGAGATCAAATGGGATCATATTTGAAAAGCATTTAACATAACAACTGGCATACATATTAATATGTTTTTAATAAATACTTGTTTCTTTCCTTCCATCAATTATTCAATCTCATGATTGTCTTTAAGTCATAGAGCCTCACTGTGTGACTATGGGCAAATCAATCAACAAACATTTTAAAGCTCCTACTATGTGCCAGAGAAAGTTCCATGTAAAGGTCAGGAACTCTTGGCATCAAATGAGAGGGAGAGAGAAAGAAAGTCAGAGACAGAGATGGAAAGAAACAGAAGAAAAGAGTAAGAGACATAGAAAGACAGAGACAGAGTTGATCAAGTTATGAGACAGAGAAAGAAACAGAAGAAAGGAAGTGAGGGCCACATGTGCTCTTTCCCAGCCTGGAACTCGGACCAGGGTCCCCGCTCCCCTGGGGCTGAGAATTATAGTGTCAGCACTCCTCCCCACACAGCCCAACTTTGAGATGATGGCCATAGTTCTTTTTACCAAAAGTTCCCAGAATGCTTGGCTCAGTCGGTAATTCCATCCAAGCGTCATCTAGCCCAATCCTCTGTGTCTGTGTAAGAAGGTTTTTAATCTGTCCGTCTGGATGCACATCTATCTTCTCCTTTTTGATGGGGACCTTCAAGATTCCACAGCTATCTAGGGACTGGCCCAGGGTCTCCAGGAGCTCAGAGAATTCTGTCTTGTATCCAGCCTAACTCTAACCTATTGAATTTTGTACCTGTGTTTACTTATTCTTCTTCTGGTGAAGATGATAGGTGGTTTTTACCCTCTTCCTCCAAGGACCTTTCCTGTACAGGGTATCAGTAGAGGGGCATGAAGCCCCCTAAGGACGTCTCCCTGTGACAGAGGATGTTAGATGACCCAGAGTGTGGACCCTTGGGAAACTAGACACATCATGTAACTCAGCAGAGAGCCAAGGGCCAAGGGCCAAGGGAAAATCAAAGCCTGTTCCTTCTACCAGGGAGGAGAGCCCCAGGATCCAAGTATCAGGCAAGAAAGGATAATAGGGAAGGGACACCTTTCCACCCCAGTTAGTTAATAACTATTTCCATGGCAACAGTATCTCCAAAGATAATCACTATGCTGGTGTTCTGCTGTTTTAGGAGTTGCTGAGCTCCCTTTCCTTCCGCTCCTTTCCTACTTTTCCTTCCTTTCTCCCTCCTTTTTTCTTCTTCCTCTCTCCTTCATCTTGCTATGTGTAAGATGCCATACTATATACTCTGGTACTCACTCACAGGCTAGGGATCAGGCTGCCCAGGGTCTTGATGGTGTACTGTTTTTACTTGGGGCAAAAATTGATGGGGTAGAGGAAGAGGAGGAACCACAGCATTGCTGGCCTGGAAGACTGGCCAGTCAAAGCTTTGCCACATTAAGAATGGGGAGCAGAAAGGAAGGCCCCAGGTGATGGGCATCATGAAAATAGGACCCAGGGTGGGGGCCATGGCTCAGGGGTACTTGTATATCATTGTGTTATGGGATGGCAATGGAAAAGGAAGTGTTGAAATGATGGTCATTTGTGAAGAAGAGGCATATCCGCTTGAATGTTGGAACCCTGTGGTAAAGCTCTAATCATCTCATGTTAGTGATGGCCTTGTCCTAACCACAGGGGGACAACTACCACCAGTCAGAAATTCCCCTTATGAAGCATTCCTAGAAAATGTCCTATAGACCTAATAAAGTGGATAGAAGGAAGTGCTCCTTGATAAGTCCCCCAATATAGTGGAAAGATACAGGCCATGGTAGTGGGAAATGGATTCTGTATGCAGAATCTGGAATAAGAATGTATAGGAAGAATGTCAACAAACTTGAGTTTGAGGAGGTTGATTAAGCTACATGGAGAAACAGAGGGAACGGGGTCCAAAGGGTAGTAGGTAAGCAACCAGACAGGGCAACCTGGAGCAGATAGCTTGTGCTGTTAATGCATTCTAATTCTCACAGAATTCTTACCTTGCTTGGGTAGGGCTTTATATCTCTAATACTAAACTATAATTCTCCTTCCAATTATTTCCTCTAGGTCTCTCATTTTATTTATAATATTTATACATTATGTTTTATTTCTTACAGGAATTATATTTGACATTGTGGCCAAGCTCTTTTCTGTGCTCTTTGCTTCCCTACAAACCACAGGCCCTAAGCTCAGTCCAGGAGACAGAAGGCTCTGTACAGGCCTTCCTGGTTGGGCCTCCTCTCCAGTGCCCACTGGTCTCTAGCTCTCTCTCTGTTTTTACCTATGCTTGGAAAATGATCTGCTATAGTTTCTCCTTGGATTAACAACCACCACTAAGTCTGGTACTTTTCCTCCATCTTTGAAGATGTGGGAAGTTGCTATGCTGCATGGCTGTCTCTTACTCCCACCATGTTTGCCAGCTGTGACTTTATGTTGTTGAACTGAGCAGGTTTGGTCTTGATGTTTATGGGTCAGATGGTTTCTCCTTCTTGAGCAATGCGGTGGTGAAGCTGTGAGTTCTGCTGTTGGCTGGCCTGGTCTTTTTACCTGGGAGTCAGGGCTTGCCTGGCAGGTGGTATCTACAATGGTATACACGTGTAGGGGGTTAGTCAGGGGCAGCCTTTGATCAAACTGATGAACATGTGGGTGGTCCCAGATGTTCTCACAGTTCTCAGCTCCTTCCTCTTAGAGAACAGAGAGGTGTTTCACCTGGAACTCGATTTGTGTCTTCTGGCAGGTAGACTTCCCTGGTCCTGCCTGCCTCCTTAGGGTGTGGATTAGTTCTGTTCAGTTCAAATCAGTGCTACTCAGTTTAATTTGATTCTATTTGTTCTATTTGATTCCATAAGCACTATGTGTCTACTATGTGCCAGGTCCTGTGTTAGGCTTTAGAAAAACACCCCCTGCCTTTAAGGGGCTAAAATTCTGAGTCACACAGTATGTACAAAGATAAAGAAATACATATCATTCACAAAACAAATATAAAGCAATTTCCGTGCATGGAGAGTCCTAAATGCTGACCAGATCAGACTCAGTTATATGGGAGGTGATAACTGAATTAAGCTTTGAAGAGAGCTAAGGATTCCAGGAGGTGGGAGTGAGGGGAGAGGATATTCCAAGGAGAAAGTCTGTGCAAAGGTATGGAGGTGGGATTGCCCATCTAGGGGATGGTAAGTAGGTCCCTTTGACTGAAATACAGAAGGGGAGGGACATAAAATAAGTCTGTTTATTTTCCAACTTGTAGCCAGGTTGGCAAGGGCTTTAATTATCCAAGGAGAAGATAATAGACCATAGATCTGGAGCTGGAAGGGGCCTCAGAGGCCATTGTCTCCAAAACCCTCATTTTACAGATGGCACTGGGAAATACCACTTGACTTGTCCAGGGTCATACTATGGTATCTGAAATAGGATTTGAACTCAGGTCTTCCTGATTGTAAGCCCAGCTAGTTATCTACTTTGTCATCTAGTCACTTTTAATATGCTGATTCATATGCCTGCAAGGTCTTGAAACAGTCACAGATGTGTGCAATCTTATACATCCATGGCATGCTAAAGATGTCACATACCCAGTTATGGGCATGCACCCTACCTCTACAGTTGGGCACAGCTGAGACAGGCAGTCACATGGTATGGGCATACACTTGGAAGCAGCATGTTCTAGACACTAAAACAGACACTTCCCTATGGTGGGTGTCAGAAACAGCATTTCAACCAGCTATTAGCATATCATTTGGAGCTGGACGTTGAATAGACATGGCTATTAAAAAGTACCCAGCCAGGAGGATGCCCCCTGCTGTGTTTGGAAGTTAAATACCCACCCACCATGCTCCTTCAAGAAGCTGGAATAAATATGGCAGATGTGAAATGGATCTAAATTGCTTTTGATGGCTTTATCCAATAATGTTGGTCTTTTTCTCCAGTGGTAGATAACAATAGTCATTTCCAAAATGGGGCATAGCAGTTGTTTTTTTAAAGGAAGAATTGCCAATTTTGACCTACAGAGTGGTAATTTGCAAAATGTTCTCTCTTTGAATCATTCACTTGGAAATGTAAGAAACTTGCAAGTGCTGGACTTTGGGAGAAATGGTTGTAACTAATGGTCTCTCTAAGTGCAAAGTTAACTTGTTCTTTTTCATGGTGTTCCCAGGCAAGGAACCTAGGACAGTGGGACAGGGAAAAACAGGCCTCTAGCTGACAGTATTTGGCTCTGAGCTCTTGGGATTAAGACTTTTTTTGCACATTTCTCCCACTGGTACTCCAGACAGGCTTCCCAGAGATGTGATCCAGCCCTGAACAATGACTGAAATAGCCAAGAGATGCCATCTCTAGATTCCATGCCAGCAGAGAGGGACATCTGTCCTGGGGTGTCTGTCTATCTGTCTCTCTGTCTAGCTGTTTGTCTGCCTGTCTATCTATCTATCTATCTATCTATCTATCTATCTATCTATCTATCTATCTATTTATCTTTCTGTCTATGTCTGTCTTTCTATCTATTTGTCCATCTTCCTATCTGTGTGTCTGTCTGTCTATGTATCTATGTATCTATCTATCTCTTTAATGTAGAGCTAAGAGTTAAATGTTCTGAATCTATCAGGTAACATTCATCCTTGTCCAAATATTCTGGCCTTAGGAGACTTGAAGATTTTCATTCTTGACATAAGCTCCTCCGAGTCTGAAGATGCAAAGTGGCTGTCCTTTTTCCTCCATTGTGTTCACCTCTGTCTAGGTGTGTAATTCTAATGGTACAGTTGTGTATACTTGTGTGTGTGCATGAAATTGCTAAAAAAAAAAGTGCTGTGGGTCCACATTTTTACCTTCCTTTGTATCCCTAGCACCTGATACAGTGCCCAGCTAAGGAGGGGGTGGGTACAGAGCGCAGATGCAGCCTAGTCTCTGCCCTCTAAAGCAGAGGTTCTTAATCTTTTTGTGTATCATGGATCTCTTAGGCAGTCTGGTGAAGCTTATGGACATCTCATCATTCCCCCCCCCCCCCCACAGCCATTTTAGTGTATTTAAATATATAAGATTCCGAAAGAAACCAAACATATTGAAATAGTTGTCACAAGTTTATATACTCCAGGTTAAGGACTCTAGCTTATGTCCTTCCTGCCTAAAATGTACTCCTTTTTACGTATGGAAATTATCTCCCCAATACACCTCATGCCTTTGAGTGACTCCAACAGGGCGAGTGACTCTGCCCCATGTGACCAATTGCTCACTTTTATGAATGACAGGAGGAAGTTAGAGGGACAGTGTGTATGCTGGGTTAGTATAATGAGAAAAATTCATGTTCTGAGATTGGGTGAAGGTTTACAAAGATTTTTTAGAGTGTCTCTGTGAGGCAGGTTGAAGCATCTCTCCTTTTTTTTTTAAATTTTTTTTACAAATAAGCAAAATGATGCTTAAAAGGTTTATTCACCTGTTTAAGGTCATCCAGCTGTAAGTATTCAAGTCAGGATGTGCACCTCTGTTTTTTTCTGAGCCCCCAGTCCAACACATTTATTTCACTATACTACTCTATGCCTGAGACTGGCTTGGCAATCTTTGGAGGCTTTTTTTTTTTTTTTTTAGCTCTGAGTGCTCTGATTCTTTGATTATATGATTTTAATACCTGAATTTTGATTTGTTCCCCTCTCACCCTCTCTCCATCTCTCTCCTTCTCTCCATTTCTCTCTCTCCCTCCATATCTCTCTCTCCCTTCATCTCTCTCCCCCACTTTCTTTCCTTCTTCCTCCCTCCTTTTCTCCCTCTTTCTCTTTTCCTCTCTCTTTCCTTCTATCTCTCTCTGTCTCTGTCTCTCTGTTTCCACCTCTGTCTCTCTGTCTCTGTCTCTCTCTGTTTCTGTCTCTGTCTCTCTATTTCTCTGTCTCTCTCTGTCTCTCTCTCCCTCTCCCTCTCCCTCTCTCTGTTTCTCTTTTCCTTCCTCTCCTGTGTTAGTTTCCATGGTGCTCCTTTTTGAAATTGTCCGTATGTTACCTGGTAACATGGTTTCATTTGACATTTCTCCCCACCAAAGCATTCCATTTCTCCAATCTGCCTGGCCCTCTGTTTGCAGCATGCATGTGCAACTCTGTGTGTGTGTGTGTGTGTGTGTGTGTGTGTGTGTGTGTGTGTGTGTGTGTGTTACTGTTACTGTGCACAGAGATGAACAGGCAGCTCTGGTTTTTAAGGCAACTAGCTCTCTAGGACAAAGTTGGTTCCTCCATTTCTTTCCAGCTTTCTCAAGTGGAAGAGGTCATCCTTAGTACAGATAGGGGAGAGGAATCAGGCATAAAGCCAGTGTTTGTGGGATTGTCAGAGGCTGACCACTTGTACCATTTCAAGTTGCTTAGACTTGCCAATTCTATACTATAACCATTGATCTGGTTCTAGACTTGAGTTCCAGGTCCTCATAGATGATAGGATCATAGATCTGAATATGGAAGGGATCTCAGAAGCCATTTAATCCCAATTCTCTCTTTTTATAGATTAAAAACAAAATAAAGCAAAAAAAAAAAAACCACCACAATAAAATCTAAGGTCCAGAGCTGTTAAATGAGCTACCCTTTCACAGGAGCAAATATAAAATCCTGTTTGGTCTTCAAAGCCCTTCCTACCCTTCTAGTCTACATACACCTCCCACATTCTCAGACTCAGTGACATTTGCCTGCTTGTTGTTCCTTATATACAACATTCCTTTTTCTAACTCACAGTGTTTTTTGCTGGCTGTTCCCTGTGCCTGGAACGCTCTCCCTCATCTCTGCTTCCCAGCTTCTCGGGTGTCCTTTAAGTCTCAGCTAAATTCCCACTGTCTACAAGAAGCCTTTTCCCATCTTCCTTAATCTCAGTGCCTCCCATCTGAGACCACCTCGCTACCCCCAATTTACCCTGTACATAACTCGTTTATATGGAGTTATCTGTTGTCTCCCTCGTTCGACTGTGAGCTCCTTGAGAGGACAGTCTGATTTCTTACCTTTCTTTGTATCCCTATCACTTAACACAGCAGGTGCTTAGAAAACACTGATTAACCAATTACCTTTGCTCACACAGATGACAAGCTAGGATTTAAGTAAGAGGAGAGATTTGAACTCCAGAGTCTGTAATCTTTTTGCGCGCCATGCTCCCATGCTCTAAAACCTTCGGAGCTCAGAATTACATACAAACTCTCTAACCTGATAATCAATATGGGTCTAGCTAAAGGGACACAGAGAAAGTCAAGAAGTAGGGGGAGGCCCATGAAAGCCAGGACTCAGCTACCTTCTTTTGTTCCCTCTAAACTTCCTGTGACCTTTCCTTCTTCTCTTCTTGCATTCCTCATCCTGGCCGGCTCATTGAGGTTGGATCATCACTCTCTGTGGCAAGTCTCTCTTGAGTAATCAAGGAGGAAGCCCTGGGCTTCTTGTATCCCACAATAGTTCCTTTTCTTTGGCAGATAGATCAGTGGTATTTCCTGAGACCTTCTCTGTGGCTGCGACATCATGTATTTATGAAATGCTATCATTCTTACCTATCACCAGCATCGATCTTTTCTCTCTCTACCATCTGCAGCATCTCTGGCTGCCCAGTACATCCCATTTGTCAATGTAAACTGCTTCTTGGGGAGATCTATGATGTCAAGTCATTTCAGGGTTTTTTTTATCCCCCCTGCTTGCATTTGGTCTTGGTCTTATGGATGCCCTTAAACAAATTCATTTCCAACATAAAGCAATAGGCTGCTTTTTTTTTTTTACCATGTTTATTTTCTTAGGTTCTCTCTCTCTCTCTCTCTCTCTCTCTCTCTCTCTCTCTCTCTCTCTCTCTCTCTCACAATCTAATGGATTCAAATGGATTAATCTTTTGTTCATAAGCACTTAGTAGGTACTTAATAAATCCTTATTGTTCAATCACTTGTTTCCCTGACCGCCTCAGTCTTCCTCCTCATTTCCTTAGCATCTGTTGCCTTATGATCTCTCTCTCTGTCTCTCTCTCTCTCCCTCCCTCCCTCCGTCTCTCTTTTTTTCTTTCTTTCTCTCTCTCCCTCTCTCTCTTTTTTCTTTCTTCCTCTCTCTCTCTCTCTCTCTCTCCCTCTCTCTCTCCCTCTCTGTCTCTGTCTCTGTCTCTGTCTCTGTCTCTGTCTCTCTGTCTCTCTCTCTCTCTGCCTCACTCTCTCTCATATTGATTATATTATATTGATTAATGACTTTAGTTCCTTGCCTGCTAGATAGGGGAAAATAAATTTGTACCATCTACCTGCAAGGGTTTTGCAAAACTCAGTTTTCTTTTTCCTTTTGCTACATGTGTAATGATTATTAGACTTAGTCAACTTGACCCCAGATGGTAGAATGAGGAGCAATGGATAGAAATTATAGGGAGAAGAATTTGAGCTTGATGTAAGATGGTGTAAGGAGAATTTCAGCTTTGTGATTGCCATTCAAGAATAGAATGGATTTCCTCAGAAACCTTATTTTCGAGGGAAATGATTTGATTTTTCCGTCATGTAGACTTGAAAGTCTATAAGGGGATGCTGTATGAACCCTTGCCATAATGTTGTAGAAGGGATTAATTGGGGTGTATGAGAGAAATTAGCTAGTCGTATAAATAGGAGGAGAATCAGGAGAGAGTAGTGTACCATAACAATAGAAAAGAGAGTATCAAGGAAAAGAGTGTGATTGGCAGTGTCAAAGGCTGCGGAGAGGTCAAGAAGAATGACAATCGAGAAAAGGTCATTGGATTTTGAAGTTAGATCATTGGTAACTTTGGAGAGAGTAGTTTGGTGGAGTGATGAGTTTGGAAGCCAGATCATAGGGGGTTAGTACGAGAATGAGAGGAAAGAAATTGGAGGTACATATTACAGATGACCTTTTCAAGAAGTTTAGATACAAAGGGCAGAAGAGATATAAGATATTAATGGGGATGGAAGGATTGAGGGAGGGTTTTTTCAGGATGGGGGAGACTTAGGCATGTTTGTAGGCAACAAGGAATGAACAAGTAGTCCGGGAGAAATTAAAAATAAATGAAAGATTGGGCATTGCAAAGCAATCTGTTGGAGGAGAAGGAATGGAATGAGGTCACTCGAGCAGACAGAAGGATTATCCTGGTGTCCTTTGGATTACCAGGTAAGGAGTAAGGTTGTGTCTTCATGTGAGATGGAGGGGAAGGAGGAGATAGTGGCAGAAAACATATGAGTTATATGAGATGAAGAAGAGGGGGATAAATGACCACAAATTTTTTCTACAATATATTGAGGCAAGTTTCTAAGCTGAGATGAAGGGTAGAGGGGTAGACATCGGAGTTTTGAGGAGGGAAGAAAAGTTTTGAAAGAATTGCTGTGGAGAGTGGGATAGAGAACTGGTAGGGAGGTGTAGTAGGATTGCCCAGAAGCAGTGAGGACTCAGATAGGGTTGTGAAACAGGAATTTGTGGTAGACCCCAGTCAGAATGGCTATGTGATTTTTCTCTCCTTTGTTCAGTAGCATGTAAGGAGGAGTGAAGGTAGAAGATGGTAGGAATGATCCAAGATCGAGGCATGGCAGGGCACGTTCAGGGATATGATAAAGGAGCTAAGAACTCAAGAAAAGAAGACGGTGGAGAGTTGAGCTAATTCATCAGAGGGTTAAGATGAGGAAAAGAGGAGAGAGTGGTTAGTAAAGGGGTGACAGCCTGGGAAAAATGGAGGGGTCAAGGGAATGGAGGTCATGATATGGACAGATCAAGGTTCGATACAGCAAGGCAGGGAGAAAGAGAGGTGGAAGCTCTTAGATTATAGTCAGATAAGGGGATTTCAGAGTTTTTGAACATGGAGGTGGTAGATTTGTGAGTGATGGCACCCCCTTTTTGTATATAGTTGTTTACATACTGTCTCCTTCCAATTAGATTGTGAGCTCCTTGAGAACAGATACTGCCATTTATCTTTTTTTGTATCCTCAGCATTTAGCACAATGCCTGGTATTTAGCAGGTGCTTAGTAAGTGTTTATTAACTGACTGTCTCAGTGTCAATTTGATATTCCTAAAGCATGGCTATGGCCACCTCACTCTTCAGCTCACGAAACTCAAGTGGCTCCCTATTGCTTATGGGAT
>CM053582.1:546845782-546864784 GCA_028627135.1 Pseudochirops cupreus
AGACAAACAGGCACAAAAGATCTATTACAGTAGAGAGAAAGAATTGATGGAATGAGCATTATTTGAACCTTACTCTCACCAGATTTGGCTCAAAGAGGGAATAGCATACACACTTGGTTGGATATAGAAATTTATTTGAAGTAGGCAGGGAAAGCAGAAAGAAAAAGGAGAGGGCTGATAGAAGGGAGTGCAGAAGAGATGGCAGAAGTAAGAGGGGAAAGGGGAAAGAAAATGGAGGGCGGTGAAAGAGGGGAGAGCAGATTGAGAGAGTCAGTGGTCAGAAGCAGAACATTTGTGAGGAGTGACAGGGTAAAAGCAGAGAGAAAAGTATAAATGGTGAAAAATAGGATGGAGGGAAATATAGTTGTTAATTATAACTGAATGTGACTGGGATGAACCTTCCTATAAAATGGAAATGGAAAGCAGAGTGAATTAAAAGCCAGAATCTTATAATTTACTGTTTTATAAAAACACATTTGAAAACAAAGTGATAAACACAGAGTAAAGGTAAAAGGCTGGAGCAGAATATATTAAGCTTCAGCTGAAGTAAAAAAAGCAGGGGTAGTAACCTTGATCTCAAACTGAGCAAAAGCAAAAAGTAATTAAAATCAATTAAGAGATAAGAAAGGAAACTACATTTCGCTAAAAGGTGCCATAGACAATAAAAATAACATAAATACTAAACATATACACTAAGTGGTATAGCATCCAAATTCTTAGAGGAGAATTCTTAATTACAGGAAGAAATAGAGAGCAAAACTACACTAGTGGGGGACCTCAACCTTCCTCTTTCAGAACTAAATAAATCTAACCACAAAATCAACTAGAAAGAAATTAAGGATGTGAATGGAACTTTAGAAAAGTTAGCTATGATAGACCTCTGGAGAAAATTGAATGGGGGTAGAAAGGAATATGCCTTTTTCTCAACAATACATGGCATCTACACAAAAAATTGACCACATATTAGGATACAAAAACATCACAGTCAAATACAGAAAGGCAAACATATTAAATGCATCCTTTTCAGATCATGATGCAATAAAAATTAAGTGTACTAAAGGGCCATGAACAGAGAGATTAAAAAATAATCAGAAACTAAATAATCTAATCCTATAGAATGAGTGGGTCAAATAACAAGTGATAGAAACAATGAATAATTTCATCAAAGAGAATAGTGAGATAACATACCAAAATTTATGGGATGCAGCCAAAGCAGTTCTTAGGCGAAGTTTTATTATTTTATTTTATTTTTAAAATTTTTAACATTTTAAAAATTGATTTATTTACTTTTAGTTTAAAGATTCAGTTCCACAATCCCTTGAGTTTCAAATTTTCTCCCCTCCCTCCCTCATCCCCCCATCGTGGCATACAGTCAAGTATAGGATCTACAAATACTTTCACATTGAACATTAGTCTGGTTGTCTAGAAGGATTGTAACCAATGGAGTGAACAAGGGGAAAGACGAAACAAAACCAAACATGGAAAAGAATGAGAGCATGTAGTTTGCTTCAGTCTCCATTTAAACTCTGTTCTTTCTAGATCTTTCTTTGAATGTAGACATCTTTCATCCTGAGACTGAGTGGTCTTATAACTGTGTGTTACTGAGAAGAGTCCAGTTTATCAAAGTTGGTTGTCACAACATATGTTGTGTCTGTCATTGTGTACAAATTTCTCCTGGTTCTGCTCTTCTCACTCAGCATCAATTTGTATAAGCCTATCCAGGTAAATATGAAGTCCATCTGCTCCTCATTTCTTATAGCACAATAGTATTCCATTATATTCCTTTACCACAACTTGTTTAGCCATTCCCCAATTGATGGGCATCCCCTTAATTTCCAGTTTTTTGCCACCACTAAGAGAGCTGCAATAAATATTTTTGTACATCTGGGTCTTTCTCCCATTTCTATTGTCTCTTTGGGATACAACCCTAGAAGTGGTATCACTGGGTCAAAGTATATGCAATTATTTATAGCCCTTTGAGCATAGTTCCAGATTGCTCTCCAGAATGGTTGAATCAGTTCACAACTCAGCCAACAATGCATTAGTGTTGCAATTTTTCCACATCCTCTCCAGCATTTGTCATTTTCCTGTTTTGTCATCTTAGCCAATCTGACTGGTGAGATGTGCTACCTCAAAGTTGTTTTAATTTGCATTTCTTGAATCAATAGTGATTTAGAGCATTTTTTCATATGCTTAAAGATATCTTTAATTTTTACCTCTGAAAATTGCCTGTTCATATCCTGTGACCGTTTATCAATTGGGGAATGACTTGTATTCTTAGTTGACTCAATTCCCTGTATATTTTAGAAGTGAGGCTTTTATCAGAGACACTGGTCATAAAAATTCTTTCTCAATTTCTTAGAGGAAGTTTTATATCTCTAAATGTTCATATGAATAAAATAGAGAAAGAAGAGATCAATGAATTGGGCATGCAACTAAAAAAATTTGGAAAAGGAACAAATTAAATCCCCCCAATTAAATACTAAATTGAAATTCTGATAATCAGAAGAGAGATTAATAAAATTGAAAGTAACTATTGAAGTGATAAAAAAAACTAAGAGCTGATTTAATGGAAAAATAGATAAACATTTGGTTAATTTGAATTAAAAAAAGAAAGGAGAAAACCAAATAACCAGCATCAAAAATGAAAAGGGTGAATTCACCACCAATGAAGAGGAAAATAAGGCAATAATTAGGAGATATTTTGCCCAACTCTATACCAATAAATCTGAGAATCTTACCAAATTCCTTTTATGACACAAATATGGTACTGACACCTTAACCAGGAAGAGCCAAAATAGAGAAAGAAAACTGTAGACCAATTTCCCTAATGAATATTGATGCAAAAATTTTCAATTAAATATTAGCAAAGAGATTATAGCAATTCATCATGAAGATAATACACTATGACCAGGTGAGATTTATACTAAGAATGCAGAATAAAAATAGAATAGAATATGAAAACTATCATAATAATTGACCATATCAAAAACAAAACTAACAGAAATAATATAATTGTCTCAATAGATGCAGAAAAAGCTCTTGATAAAATACAACATCCATTCCTATTAAAAACATTAGAGAACATAGGAATGAATGGAGTTTTCCTTAAAATGATAAATAGTATGTATCAAAAACTGTCACAAGCATTATATATAATGAGGAAAAGCTAGAAGAATTCCCAATAAGATCAGTGGTGAAAGGATGCCAATTATCACCACTATTATTTAATATTGTACTAGAAATGTTAGCTTTAGCAATAAGAGAAGAAAAAGAAATAGAAGGGATCAGGCAATGAAGAATCAAAATCATCACTTTTTGCAGATGATGTGATAGTTTACTTAGAGAATCAACTAAAAAAACTACTTGAAATGATTAACAACTTTAGCAAAATTGCAGGATGTAAAATAAATCCACACAAATCATCAGCATTTCTATATATTACCAAACAAATCCCAGAAGCAAGAGATAGAAAGAGGAATTCCATTTTAAAAAACTTTAGAAAATATAAAATATCTTGGAGTCTACCTGCTAAGACAAACCCAGGAACTACATGAACACAATTACAAAACATTTTTCATGCAAATAAAGTTAGATCTAAATAATTGGAAAATGCCAATTGCTCATGGGTAGGCTGAGCTAAAATAATGACAGTCCTATCTAAATTAATTTACTTATTCAGTGTCATACCAAACTTCCAAAAACTATTTTGTAGAGGTAGAAAAAATAATAATGAAATCCATCTGGAAGAACAAAAAGGCAAGAATATTAAGGGAATTATTGAAAAAAAAAAAGGCAATAGAAGGTAGCCTAGCTGTGCCAGATCTAAAACTATACTATAAAGCACAATCATCAAGACTATTTGACACTGGCTAAGAAATAGAGTGGTAGATCAGTAGAATAGATTAGGTACACAAAACACAGTAGTAAATGATTATGATAATCTAGTGTTTGATAATCCCCCAAGCCCCAGATTTTGTGATAAGAACTCACTATTTGATAAAAACTGTTGAGAAAACTGGAAAAAGGTATGGCAGAAACTAGGCATAGACTGATATTTCACATCATATATACCAAGATAAGGTCAAAATGGGTACATGATTTAGAGATAAAGGGTGATACCATAAACAAAGTAGGTGAGCAAGGAATAGTTTACTTGTCAGATCTATGGAGAAAGGAAGAATTTATGACCAAACTAGAGATAGAGAATACTATGAAATGTAAAATGAATAATTTTGATTACATTAAATTAAAAAAACATATTGCACAAACAAAAACAAAAACAAAAAAATGCAACCAAAATTAGATGGAAAGTAGAAAAGTTTGGCAACGTCTTTTATAGCCAGTGTTTCTGAAAAAGGCATCATTTCTCAAATATATAGAAAACTGAGTCAAATTTATAAGAATACAAATCATTCCCCAATTGATAAATGGTCAGGGAATATGAACAGGTAGTTTTCAGATGAAGAAATTAAATCTCTCTATAGTAATATAAAAATGTTCTAAATCACTACTGCTCAGAGAGATGCCAATTAAAACAACTTTGAAGTACCACCTCACACCTATCAGATTGGCTTATATGACAGAAAATGAAAATGACAAATATTGGAGAAGATGTGGGAAAATTGGGACACTAATGCATTATTTATGTTGTGAACTGATCCAACCATTCTGGAGAACAATTTGGAACTATGCCCAGAGGGCTATAAAACTGTGCATACCCTTTGGCTCAGACCATTACTAGGTCTGCATCTCAAAGAGTTCATTAAAAAGTGGAAAGGACCTACATGTACAAAAATATTTATTTATTTATTTACTTATATTTTTTTGGGGGGGGGAAGACAGGGCAATTGGGGTTAAGTGACTTGCCCAAGGTTACAGGGCTAGTAAGTGTTATATGTCTAAGGCCAGATTTGAACTCAAGTCCTCCTGACTCCAGGGCTAGTGCTTTATTCACTGAGCTACCTAGCTGCCCCTACAAAGATATTTATATTTGCTCTTTTTGTGGTGTCAAAAATTGGAAATTGAGGTAATGCCCATCAATTGGAGAATGACAGAACAATTCGCGGTATATGAATGTAATAGATTGCTATTTTGCTATAAGAAATGATGAGCAGGTGGATTTCAGAAAAACCTGGAAGGACTTATTGTGAACTGATGCTGAGTGAACTGAACAGAATCAAGAGAACACTGTACACAGTAACAGCAATATTGTATGATGATCAACCACAATGGACTTAGCTCTTCTCAACAATACAATGATCCAAGACAATTCCAAAACTCATGATGGAACATACCATCTACATCCAGAGAAAGAACTGTGGAATTTGAATGCAGATCAAAGTATACAATTTTCTCTTTTTTTTCTTTCTCGTGGTTTTTCTTTTTTGTTCTGATTGTTCTTTCACATGACTAATATGGAAATACGTTTAACATGATTGTACATGAATATTGTTATACATCATATAACCTATTGTTATACATTGTATGACCTATTTCAGATTGTTTCCTGTCTTGGGCAGGGGAAAGGAGAGGGAGAAAGATTTGGAGCTCAAAATCTTATAAAAATGAATGTTGAAAACTATCTTTAGATGTACTTGCAAAAAAAAAATACTATTAAATGGGGGAGGGGGGAGATGCTTCAGTGGTTAGACTCTGTTTTGAAACCAGTGGCTGTGAGGTCCCAAGCACCAAGTTTCTTTTTCTCTTCATTGAAAAAGAGATCTAGGGAGAGAAAGTGAGGGGTAGGTGGGAATCAATGTTTGCTACCTGGAGTGAACAGAAAAGGAAATTTAGAAAGTCTCTCTGAGGGTATCAGAAAGCAATGAAGAGTATAAAAACAACTATGAAAGACTATTTCACAATATGTTTTTTTCTCCTGGCATAATAAACTAGCAAATCATCCTTACAGTTCTCTGAAATAACACATGTTCCTACCACCAGCCACTAATGGAGAATAAATATATTGCCAGTCGGCATTTTGGGTCCAGCTCCTACTGACTACAGCCTAGAATATGAAAGCAAAGTGAATCCTTGTGGTTTGATCTGGTCTCCTTCTTGTTCTAGGAAGTAGTTTTCAGCAAAAACAAGCTCAACTGGGTGGGCAGCCAACCTTTCCCAGCTAAGACTAAGGTAATTATTAGAAATGTTACTAGTGACCCTGATTAGTCTTAGTGACCCTGATTAGTCTTAGTTCTGAATCTTCAAATAGTGAGAGGTACTCCAGCTTAGGTCTTTGGACCTGGGATACAGATTTCTGATCTAGGTCTTAATGTGTTCTATCATCACTTTATTTAGAGCTAACAGAGACTTTTCAGGAGTTCTTAACCTCTGTTTATTTTATGAAACCCTTTGGAAGGGTCTGGTAAAGATTCTGGATTCCTTTCCAGAATGTTTGTCGCCTACCTCCATAATTGGAGGAAATGCTACATTTCATTTGGAAGTTAGTGGAAATAAAGATGGATTTTCCCCCTCTTTAAATTCGTAGAACACTCCCCTAGGCTCCATGTAACCTAGATTAAGAATCCCTGATCTAGTCCAGTCTCCTTTTCAAGGCATCTAGGTGGCATGGTGGATAGAGTAGTGGTCTAAGATAAGGAAGATCTGAGTTCAAATCTTAGTAGCTGTGTGACCCTAGGAAAGATACTTAACCTCTCTCAGCCTCAATTTCCTCCTCTGTATAATGGAGATGATAATAACAGTTGCCTCCTAGAGTTGTACTGATGATCAAATGGGGTAGCATGTGTAAAGAACTTTTTAAACCTTAAGGGGCTCTGTAAATGCTAGCCAATATTATTACTGTTTTATGGATGAGGATATGGAAGATAAGAGAGGTCACACAGGTAGCAGATGGGAGAGTTGGGATCTGACCTGAGTTCTTGTTACTTCCCACTCTACCCATTGTGCTTTTCTGCTTTCTGGGGAGGAAAGAGACATTAGTATTATTACGACATTTTATTTGTCTTCATTTATCATAATTGGTTCAAACTCTTTACTAAAATCCTTTGGTTCCTCATCAGGTCCCAGAGGTGACTCTTAGTTTTCAAAGACCACGTAGACAGGAGAACCAAAGTTCTGGCAGATCATCCCAAGTGGGAAAGGCTTTGAATGCAGTCTTGAGTATGTGTCTGTTATCTAAGGACTGGCCTAGCTAAGAGGAAAGAGGCCTATCAGAATGGTAGTCACCACTTGATGTTCTATGATAGAATTATGAAAGAAAAAGAATTCAGCAGGTATGAACATTGAGGGCCATCAAATAAGAGAAAAACGGAATAAATATAAATGTTTTGGACTTGGGACTAAAAAAAAATCAGCTTCCCAAGGATAAGACGTAGGAGGTGTGGATAGGTAATGATTTGTTTGAAAAAGAACTTTTTTAAAAGTGGGCAACAAATTCATAGTGTGAGATGATAGCAAAGAGCAAACAAAAAAAAAACCCAACAAAAAACCAAAAAAAGCAATTTTAGACTGCTTTAAGAGAAGGTTATTTTCCATGATTATTTTGAAGTCATCTTGCCCTAGTAAACCACATCTGGAGGACTGTGTTCACTTCTGCGTGACATATTTAGGAGTAGCATTGATAAGCCAGAGAATGGCCAGAGGAAGGCGTCAGATTGGCTGGCCATCTTCAAGTATTAAAGGGCTGTCATGTGGAAGAGTAAGAAGACTTATTTTGCTTGTCCCCAGAAGGTAGAACTTGGAGCATTCAGTGGAAGATGTATAGAATCAAGTCAAAGCTGCTGGCCAGCAAACATTTGCCAACAATTAGAGCTGCGCACACATGGAATAGATTTTCTCAAGAGCTAGTAGGTCTTTCCTTCCTGATTATGTGGTGACCTCTTGTCAGATATCTGGTAGAGGGGATTCTCATTTGGCTAGAGATGGGCCCCCATGTCCTCTGAGGGCTCCTCCAGCCTTGAGACTCAGTGAGCATTAAGAGGACTTTCATGCTCATGAGAGAGGAGTTCATACTAGCATTTGTGATTCCAGAACAGGAATTCTTAACCTTTCTTGAGTGTGTGTCCTAGACCCCTTTGGCAGTCTGGTGGGGTCCCTTATTGGAATAATACTTTTAAATGTACTAAATAAAATACATAGGATTGCAAAGGAAACCAAAGACCAACAAAAAATATGTTTTTTCCCCCATCTAAGCTCACAGATCATCTGAAATTTATCATCAGGTATAAGTCAATAACCCTGGATCTATAAATAAAATGGTTAGTATAATTGTTTTTTACACCATATCTATATGTTTATTTAATTGCTTGCTTTATATATTCATTAGATTTTATAATAAGTTAAGGGTTAAAAAAATCACTTGGGACCTGAATTCTGAGTTTCGAGAACCTGATAGTAAGCTTAAGTCAGGGGTGAGCTGGTAAATATTTAACTGCTTCTATGAGAAAAAGTGTTGAAAGGATAAACAGTTTAGTCTACAGTATTAACATTTTTTTCATCACTATCTTAAATCTGGACATGGAACAAAACAATAAATCAAACCTTGATTTGTGGTGTTTGTCAGTTTCTGAGGTTTAAATGCTCACACTGAAATTTTAACAATCAGCTCTTGGGAGCCCAAAAGAACTGGCTTCAGCATACCTCTGTCTTTAAGACAATTACTTCTGGAATTTTGAAACTTATATCCATTTCTGCACTGTAAATCTCAGGATAGAGAATTTTACCTTTGGAATGTGAATAGTTAGGCCTCAAGTCTCCCAGAAAATACCCAGTGTCCTTGATTAATTTAGATTTATTTAGAAAAGGTACATGGATATTCCTTGACAAGTTGACTCTGAATGAGTCAATGACATAGTGGAACTGTTCTTGGAAGTGAAAGACCTAGGCTTGAGTGATGTTCCCATTTCTAGCTATCTGTATAACCCCGTGCAGGTCATCTACCATCTCTGAATCTCAGTTCCCTCATCCCTATCAACCTCACAGAGTTGTTAAAAGGGAAACACTTTGTTAAACCTTAAAGTGACATGTGTGGGACATAGAATGTTGGATTTGGAGTTAGGAAGATATGAGCCTGAATTCTACCTCATACAATGACTAGCTGTGCAAATCATGTACACTGGGCAAACCATGTACACTTCCAGCTTCAGTTTTCTCATTTATAAAAGAGGCTGGGGATAATAATTGCACCTATCTCCCAGGGCTATTGTAAGGATCAAGTGAGATGACATTCAAAGCACGTTGCAAATCTTAAAGGGCTCTACAAATGTTTCCTATTATAAAAATGAGTTCTTATCACCATTGTCATCAACAATATGAAAGATTATTCTATCAAGAATGATGGATGGCTGGTCTTTGGCTATATCTACTGAGGGCAAAAGTAGAAGTGCGCTTAAAATGAGATGGAATGGGATTGAGCTGGGCTCCATTACTGCATTTCTTCACTCCAGAACTATTCACTCTGCCCACAATAGTGCTAGGCACTGCTTTGGATACAAGGAAAGTTGTAGACCTTGTCCTAGAGGGGCTCCTTGGTTTATTCAGAAGACAAGATAGACTCACCGTCACCTCTTAGAATTCCAGGTTTCCTTTACAATTCAGCTCAAATGCTACTTCTTCCATGAAATCTTTCTTGATTCCTGCCCTACCCCCAAGCTGTTAATGTCTCCCTTCTAAAAATTTCCTTGTATTAATTTTGTATATATCTCACAGATTTTAGAATAGAAATTGTGTTATTTACTGTGTCTATCTCCCTAGTGACTAGCACAGTGCCTTGCTGTAGGTGTCTAATATTTGGTGTGTGATTATTAATTGATGTCTCCTTCTATAGAATGTAAGTTTTTTTGAGAATAGGACTTTCCCATTTATGTCTACATAGCCTTAGGACCTAGTGAGGTGGTTGGCATTTAGGAGGTGCCTGATAAATGTTTGTTGGTTAACAGAAGGAAAGTTAAATAATGATATAAAAGATTGCTAAAAATTATAAAAGTTAGCTGCAGATGGAAATAGATTCAGAGACCGTACCAGAATCAGCATCTGGGAAGGCTCATTGGAGGCCAGGAGATCCAGCCTCTCTCTAATTTCTAATACTTTCATGGAACTCTTGGCAGTTGATCATCCAACTTTCCTTGAACCCTTCCATGAACAGGAAAACAGTTTTCTTGTTAAATAACTCTTATTATTGGCATATACAGAAGAATACATCCAGGGTTAGGAAAATAATTCTTTTTTTTTAACTTTTGTTTATTTTTAGTTTACATCATTCATTTCCATGAGATTTTGATTTACAAAGTTTCTCCCCATCTTTCCCCTACCCACCACCCCAAAACAGTGATCCCATTGTATACTCCCTCCCCCAATCAGCTCTCTCCTATATCCTACCCCTCACCCCTCTGACTTTCCAGTAGGGCAAGATGCATCTCCCTAACCCAGTACCTGTATATTTCCCTCCTTCCTATTCCACCCCCCCAACTTGTTCTATTCTCTACTTTGTCCCTGTCCCTTTACAAAAGTGTATGCTTCTAACAACCCTCCCCCGAAACATGCCCTCCATTTCATTCTCCCCCCTCTCATCCCCTTCCCCTCTACTCTCCTGTAGGCCAAGATTTCCAGTTTAGAGTGTATGTCACTCCTTCCCTAAGCCAACTTCAATGAGAGTAAGGTTGACCCATTCCTTTTTGCCTTCTTGCTCTTCTCCTCCATTGTAACAATTATCCCTTGTCTCTTCTATATGAGAGGAGTAACCCTGTTCTGTCTCTCCCTGTCTCCTCTCATACTATTCTTCTCCCACCTCTCAATTTCACCTTTTAAAATATCATCCCATCCTATTCGATTGATCCTGCTCCCTCTGTCTATGTACACATATATACACACACTCTCATATGTATTCATACACATACATACCCTCCTATATAGACACATGGGTATATATACATATATACATTTATATTCCCTTCAACTATCCTCACACTGAGAAAAGTTTCATAAGTTACAAGGATCACTTTTCCATGTAGCATGTAAATAGTTCAACTTTGGTAAGTTCCTTATGATTTCTTTTCCATGTTTACCTTCTCATGCTCCTTGTATTTGAGTGTCAAACTTTCTTTTCAGTTCTGGTCTATTCAGCAAGAATGTTTGAAAGTCCTCCACCTCACTGAATGACCATATTTTCCCCTGGAACATTATACTCAATTTTGCTGGGTAGGTGATTCTTGGTTTTAATCCTAGCTCCCTTGATCTCCAGAATATCATATTCTAGGCCCTTAGATCCCTTAATGTAGAAGCTGCTAGATCCTGGGTTATTCTGATTGTTTCTATAGTATTCCTAAGAGTTTTCTTTCTGGGATCTTTTTCAAGAGGTGATAGGTGAATTCTTTCAAGTTCTATTTTGCTCTCTGTTTCTAAAATATCAGGGCAATTTTCCTTGAGAATTTCTTGAAGGATGCTTTCTAGGTTCTTTTTTTGATCATGGCTTTCAGGTAGTCCAATAATTTTAAATTGTCTCTCCTGGATCTGTTTTCCAGGTCAGTGGTTTTCTCAAGGAGATATTTCACATTGCCTTCTATTTGTTTGGGTCTGTTTAATAGTATCTTGATTTCTCATAAAGTCATTTGCTTCCATTTGATCCACTCTAATTCTGAAGGAATTATTCTCTTCAGAAAGCTTTTGAGATTCTTTTTCCATCTGGCAAATTTTCCTTTTTAAGGCATTCTTCTCCTCATTGGCTTTTTGGGCCGCTTTTGCCATTTGAGTTAATCTATTTTTTAAGGTGTTATTTTCTTCAGTCAGGTTGTTGACTCTCTTTTCATGATTTCCTCCACTTCTCTTATTTGGTTTTCAAAATCCTTCTTAAGCTGCTTTATGGCTTATAACAAGTCTACATTTTTCTTGGAAGCTTTTGGCACAGGAGTTCTGACTGTGTTGTCTTCCTCCTGTTCCATGCTTTGATCCTTTTTGTCCCCAAAAAAGGAATCTAAAGTTGAATGCTAGGTTTGCTTTGCTTCCTTTGCCTACTCATGTTGCCAGTCAATTACTTGATTTTAAGTTCAGTAGAACTCTGCTTTCGGAGGGGAGAGCTTTGTCCTAAATTGCTGGGGTCTTCACAGCTGCCAGAGTTATTAGGAGGCCACTGTTTCTGCAGCCCCTACCAGCTTTGGCTCACTGAAAGCGCACCTCAGGACCACCACCCAAGACCATGATTCAATCCAGGCAGCTCAAGGCAAGAGCACTTAAGCTCTGAATGATTGCTTGGCCCCCCTGCAATCTGCAGGCTAGGAGCTCTGAAGCAGCCATGTGGAGGAGGCTGCAGGGCCGCCACTTCAGCTGCTTCTAGCCCTGGGGCAGTTGGCCGGACCCTCTCCCCTGAATTTATCCAAGTCTCACTGACTTTTCACTTAGTCCTTGTTTCTTGTGGGTTGGTAGGTCTAGAAAATGCCACAGCTGCTGGTGATTTGTGCTCCAGCTGTGGCTTGTTCTGGCAGCCCTAGGGCTCTAGCTGTGGAATCATGTAGTGCTGGTCTGGGCTCCCAACACACTGCAATGAACCCCTTCCCATCTGCCTGCCAGGCTGCCTTTAGCGGGAGATGTGCTTTTCTGTAATCTTTTACAGAAAAATTTGTTTACAGTCATATTTTATAGGTATTTGAGGTGGTTATGGGGAGAGCTGTGGATTTTTGCTGCTTCTATGCCACCATCTTGACTCTACCCCCCTGGGAAAATAATTCTTTTGTTTGAGCAATTCTAATTAGTGGAATAGACAGAGGGAGGCTAGCCTCATCTCCTGGTTGAATTCTCCATAGCACCAAGGGAATCCTGCAAACAAGCAAGCTCCTATTTTCTAAAGAAGATTGAAACTAGTTATTCCTAGTTCTTCCATAGTAGCCCCACCCTCTTCTGTCTATCCATGTGTCCATAGCCTACAGACTGGCATGAATAGAAAGTCCTGCAGCAGTGCCAGGACTGGTGTGGATGAGTGAGGTACGAAGCTGGTTTGAAGCTGGAGACTCCAGTGCAAACCATAAAGCAGCCCTATTGTGAACTCTGTCAATGCCTGTCCTGTCCTCTACAAGCTTGATTCTTTCACAGACCCAGATTTATCCATGTCTTATTAACGTTATACTTGAAAGTTTTTAAAGCTCTTTTCTGGCAAAAGATCTGTGAAGTGGGTAGCACAAATATTAATAGCCTCATTTTACAGAAAAGGAAACAGATTCAGAGAAGTTAAAGTAATAAAAGCAAACATTTAGATAGCGTTTTTAAGGTTTGCAAACAACTTTATACATGCTATTTCATTTGATTCTCACAACAACCTTGTGGGGATTGGGGAAACTGAGGCTGATAGAGACTTGACTTGTCTAAGTTTGCCTCATTAGTAAGAATATGAAGCAGGATTCAAACTCAGGTCTTCCTCACTCCAGGTTCAACTTTCTAGAGTCACTTGGCAACTTTTAGATACTTTTCCAAAGTAACAAATGTCAGAGCTGGGAATCAAACCTAAGTCTTTGGATCCCAACACCTTCAATTTTCCCATTATATCATAGTATTCAGTTTGACGAAAATTTTGTGTTACTTTGACACCTGTCCTTTCTTAATACCCACAACTAGCTCTGACCTGGTTCCTACTTGTAATCTTACTTTCATAATGATCCAGGATTGCCTAATGATTTTGCTCAGAGTTTTCTTGAATACCTTTTGGCTGTGACTATTTCCTTTCTCCATTAATTCCTCCTGCTGTGCACCCTAATCACTGTAGAGGGGGCTGTCCTCTGCCACTAAATCTGGAGGTAGAAGTGAAGTCTACCTGAACACTGGATACTTCAGACACAGCTGGAATAGAGCCAGAAAAATAAATGCCCAGGCAGGTAGCACTTGAGAGGAAGGAAAACCAATGGCTATGGTCCTCGTTCATGAAGATCCCCTGGGAAGTTTATAAGCACTCCCAAAGAAAGAGATTACTTCTTGGAAATGCCTGAAGCTATGGCCCTAGGGCTTTTTTTTTATTTGCTAATCAATCAATTAACCAAGAAACATTCATTGCACAATTTTTATGTGCCAGGCACTAAGGACAGAAATATAAAAGTGAAGTCATCCCTGCACTTCAGGAGCTTGCATTCCATTAGAAGAAGCAACATGTACACATCTAACAAGCGGTGTATTGATCAATATTTAATAACTCAGCTTTCAGAAAAAATAATGTCTATGCCCACATGCTTTTAAGTTTAATCTAAACTATTAAAATTTTATTAAGTCTAGACAACAGACCAATAAACAAAGTTCCTATATGTAGTGATTTTTGATTTCTGTGGCATAAATACTCATACTGGATATTTAACATTTGGCTCTTGCAAGAGGGTTAGAGCTGGCTCTAGCATACCTATTACATATAATTATAGATCAAATAGATACCAAGTAAATAAAAAGCATTTTTTTCAAGGGCCGCTATGATCTGGGGGAATCAGAAGAGGTCTTTTGTAAAAGGTGGCATGAGCCAAATTTAGGAGGACATGCTTTCCATGTTGAGCCACACATGTGGTAGACTGGAAACAGGAAAGGTGGTTTTCAAGGAAGCTAAGATCATCGTTGCTGTTGTTTTTCTTTCATTCTTGAAGAGGACCAATGACATTGGGAGGGTAATGTTTTGATTTGCAAATGAATTGGATTTAAGTGAGGCTGAGCTGTGCACAGTCATCAGCCTTATTCTTCCCTCCAGAGTCCAGTGGTAAAATGTAAGTCAAGATGATTGGCAATGGCCCAGAGGAAACTAAGAGAGGAGTTGAGGAGGGAGTGCATTACATGATAGGGATCAGCCTGGGCAAAGTCAAGATGATGAGATCCTTGCTCTCCAGGCTATCAGTCTGGATATTAACAGCATGTGCTATTCCTGACTACATGTAATGCCTTCCAGCCTGACTTCCAACACTTGGCAGGGAAAGTCAGCACTTAATTTTCGATAGCTAGGTGATATGATGGGTAGAGGGCTGGGAATGGAGTCAGGAAGACTTGAATTCAATTCCAACCTCAGACACTTACTGTCTGTGTGACCCTGGGGAAGTCACTTAACCCTGTCTGCCTCAGTTTCTTGTTCTATGAAATAAGCCAGTAAAGGAAATGGCAAACTACTCCAAGATCTTTGCCAAGAAAACTCCAAATGGGGTGAAGAGTTGGACATGACTGAAATGACTGAACAACAACAACAATACCAACACTTAATGATGAAAGTAGCATGTACCTTTGAAGCCTTGCTGTGTCGGGAGACCAACAATCAATGTCTCAGCCAGCTCCAGCAGAAGTGTGGCTCAAGGGCGGAACATGCCAGTGTATTCTGGGCTCTGAGCCAGGATCTCAGTTGGAGTCCCTTTATATTTTAAGGCTCTTCGATTTTGTCAATGTGGATATTCCCTACACCACCACAGATGGCAACTTTACGACTTGTTAGACAGTCTTTGAGAGTTGCCAGGGCCAAAAAAAAAAATTCACCACCCTGTAGCCTCTTAAAACTTAACTAGATTAGTCCTTAAATCATAGATTTAGAACTGGAAGAGATCTTAGAGGCTATCTATTCTAACCCCCTCATTTTACAGATGAGGAAACTGAGGCACAGACAGATTTTTTTTTTAAAATCCCATAGCCAGTATCTTAGAACTCTTAAGTGTTTATGGTAGAATTTGAACCCAGGTCTTCCTGATTCCCAAGTTCAGAGCTCTACCGACACTACACTTTGTTGCCTTTTACTGTCTCACTGAATCTTGCACTCAAAGATTTCCAACTTGGTAGGATCTAATAAGAGTTTGAATTCTGCTGACATAGTCTTGCAGGATCCATAGTCATCTCCGTACCATGATGAGGTTTCACAGCAGGACTTCAGTGAAGTCCAACTTTTGGTTGGAATGAGGCCACATTAATTAACCTATTCTGAGAGAGATTAATGAACTGGATTCTGGATGAATGTGCTAGGGTGGAGTTGGCCACATGCCTCTAGGGTCTTATAGAACAGAGCTTTTGTTCCCATCCCAGGAGGGTGCATCTTGTGCCTACCGTATGCACTCATGCTACCAGCATCCTCCCACGTATTTGGCATGACTCTCCACTTATATTGTTCTCATCAACTCTCTCCTCCCTCCATCTTGGCTTTGGTCTCTCATATGACTTCATGTAGTACCCACCTGCAGGGGAAATCCTGGCGTCACCCCCAGACATCTGCCAAATGCAGAAGCTGCTGAAGCTCCTAACCTCATGTTTATTGTAGGACAGAACAGCTGTAACTGTCAGCCCTAAGCCCCATGGAAGGGCAGTCCTGGCATGGTGTCTCCATCTGTCAGCTGAGCCCAGCAGAGTGGGAGCCTGGCCAATTGCCGGATGGCAGGCACCATGAGAACCAGTGCGCGGGGCGTCTTTTACCTGTTGCTTGTTTTCTTCACTTGCTATTCATCCACCTCAGCTCTCAATGAGGTTATCTGGTGTGTCCACCCTACAACTGAACTGGGCTGGTAGAGCCGACTTTTATGACCATAGACTTCATGGGTGCAAAGGCTCAGAGTTTAGCTCAAGAAACTATTATTCCAGGTAATTCATTAGATTACAGATCTAATCCCAGTCCTCTGTCCACAGTCCTCATACTCTGACAGAGGTTCCTAGAAAGAATGCTGCTATACCATCCCCCTGCATTCACAGAAGGGATGAGACTGCAAAGGTCTTTTCATGCAGGACCTGCAGCTGCAAAGGCAGGCTTCAGACACAGTCCTTGGGAGCCAAACTGTACATGTATAGATTTTTTAAAGCATATGCATTCAGAAAATCCCCTTTTAGAGCCTTAAACCATGACTGACATGAACTTGTCTGGAAGAAAAGAAGGAGGGAGAGACAAAGACAGAGAGATAAGGAGAAGGGAAGGAGAGACAGACATACATAGAGAGAGACAGAGAGATGGAGAGAGAGATAGAGGAAGGAAGGATAGACACACTGAGAAAGACAGAGATAGAGGCAGAAAGAGACACAGAGAGATGTAGAGAGAAAGGAGAAGGAAGGGAAGGAAAGACAGATGGAGACACAGATGGAAACAGATGAAGAGAAATATGGAGGTGGAGCAAGAGGAAGGAGGAGGAAGGGAGGGAAGTGAGGAGGAAGGGAGGGAAATGAGGAGGAAGGTAGGGAGAGACAGAGGCAGAGGGATGGAGATAGACAGAGAGACAGAGACAGAATGACAGAGATGGAGGGAGACTGAGAGACAGATAGGAAGAGCAACAGAGACAGAAGCATCTGGCTTATCTTGAAAAACACCTCTAACCTTTTCTGCTGTTTGAGGCTCAGCATTCACGTGGGCACTTAGCAGGTCAGACGCAAGTGTGGTGGATTCAGGCTAACAGCTAGTCTGCTTCTGTATGTTTCTGCTCCCTCTTCTTCCCTCCCTTCTTCCTCCCCCCTCAAACAACTGAACTGACATTTTGTTTTTCCCAAAGCTGACTGGATCGAAGGGTTGTTTGTGCATCATAAAGATACAACCTGAACTTCCAAAGGGAAATGGGTTTCATTGCTGCTTTGATGGATCCCTGATCTCCATTCAGGGATTCCTTCGGCTGATGGAGATCACAACCTCTTCTGCATAGCTGTTGCTTGTCACTCTCCAGGGTGCTGCTGACTTTCCTTTCATCTTTTAATAGCGTGAGTGTGTGATTGTGCCACATGGATCTTCCAGTTGTTTCTCCTTCTTACTAGATAGGATCATACATTTGGAGTTAGCACCTTAGTGGTCCATAGGATACTAGATTCAAAGCAGGAAGAGCCTTAGAGTTCACATCTTTTACAGATGAGGGAACTGAGGTCCAGGGAGGTTACATGATTTGCCTAGGACCAAATAAGTAGTAAGTGGCAAACATGGAATCTCATCCCTGCTCCTCTCACTCTGAAACCACCTGACATTTCTGCTGTGTCTAACTGCCTCCCCTTAATTCCCTATGCAATCCCCTTCATTTTACAGAAACAATAATAACTTTTATGTAACACCTACTATGTGCCAGCTAATACTCTGCTGAACACTTTACAAACATTATCTCATTTGATCTTCACATAGCCCTGGGAGGTAAATGCTATTACTATCCCTGTCTTTCAGGTGAGAAAACTGACAGACAGATTGAATGACTTGCCCAGGTTCACACAGCTTACGTATCCTAATATCTGAGTTTAGATTTGAACTTGGGTCTTCCTGACTCCGGGTCCAATGCTGTATCCTTGGTACCACCTAGCTGTCCCACTGATGAATAAAAAAAATGGAGAAACCCAAGGCCTAGAGAATCTAAGTGACTTGTCCAAGGTAACAGAAAGCAAGAGTCAGCTGCTGGATTTATATTCTAGTCTCTTGATGCCAAAGTTGGCCCTCTTTCCATGGTGCCACACTGACCAGCCCACCTCATTTCTAATTCATTCAAGTCATAAACTTTCCTTTTATTTTCTGATATGGTACTGTGATTTTATATTTTAGAAAATGTTGTTGTTGTTCAGCTGTGTCTATCTCTTTGTGACCTCATTTGGGGTTTTCTTGGCAGAGATACTGGGGTAATTTGTCATTTTCTTCTCCAACTCATTTTACAGATGAGGAGATTGAGGCAAACAGGGTTAAGTGCCCTGGTTCACACAGATGTTACAAGTCAGAGGTAGAATTCCAACCCATATCTTTCTGCCTCAAAGGCCAGTCCTCTATCCATTATGCTAAGTTTCCTCTCCCAAATGAATGAATATCATTTGCTATTTTTTTTAAATGTAAAGAAACCTTCTGTCCTCCCTGAAGAGAACTGAGTAATGTAGACTGGGTGTGGACATATAGGCAGTCCCTGATGAATGGCCCCAATCACATGCCCAAGCTTCCTGCCCTCACTAAGGTTACTCAGTATTTATTAGGTATCTACTATATGTCCAACATTGTGCTAGGCACTGTAGAGAACACAAAGGGGGAAGATATATTTCTTTTTTTTTTTTTTAAATTTTATTATAGTTTGCATCATTCATTTCCACAAGATTTTGAGTTACATATTTTCTCCCCGTCTTTCCGCCACCCAC
>CM053582.1:546865284-546891436 GCA_028627135.1 Pseudochirops cupreus
ACAGTGGCCTATCTTCCCTCATCAAAGAGAGAATTCTTGGATTTTATTCTCCCTGTAGGAATGGAGGTTGCTCTGATGCACCTTGGTTTTGGTTACCATGGCTACAGATGTAATCCTGGGGGGAGGAAGAGCAAATTGCACTGACATTTAAATTGGATACCTCACAACCCAAGTGCAGCTGGGGCGGAGAGACAAGACCAAGTCTGTGCCAACCAGGGGCTCAATAGAACCTCCTTAAGCCACCATGTTAGCTGGATAATCTGAGTGACTCTAGCCTCCCCTCCTTACTCTAGGGCACCAGCCCTTGGTGTGTGTGTGGGGTGTCATATCCAGAGACCCTAGAAGAGAGGGATAAGTGTATCTCTGAAAAAGGATGGAAGCTCCAGAGCAGCCAGACCTGGCATCCCAATGCTGCTGCACTCTGTAGGCAAACTATACATGCTCCCTGTCCCCAGGCAAGATGGCTAATGTTTCAGACAGGCTGGTTAAGAATGATGGAATTACAAAGATTTCCTTCTCTGTAGCAGGTGAAAGCTCATCTGGACCATAGAAGCAGAACTGTTGCCAAGAGTCTTTCTCTTTCTGTCTTGGTCTCTTTCTCTGATGGCTGAAAAGGACAATCCTTTATTCACCCAATTCTGTAACTGAACTCCCAAGCAAATAGTAATTCTCAGACCCCTCAGTCCCAGTGCTCAAATCATGAAGTGAATAGAGCTTCAGAATACTTGGCAGTGTAGAAGAGTATGTGGGGGGGTAGATTTGGAGATATAGGACCTGGCTTTGAATCATGTCTTTACCACTTCTACTCGTCCACAAATTTCTTCACCTCTGTGGGTTTTATCTGTAAAACCAGGGGCTTGGACTAGGTAAATGGATGAAAAGCATTTATTTATCACTTAAACTATGGGCCAGGCACTGTGCCAAGTTCTGGGGAGAAGTTCAATCAAGCAAGACAGCTCCTGCCTTTAAACACCTACATTCAAAAAAGGGAGTGATGGCCAAGGAGGAATGTTTTGAACAGAGAAATCAATGGTTTGATTATTAGAGTCATGAAACAGTTGACTGACATATCCTATTCAGGAATGGTAGTATCACATTGCTTATTATTCTCAGACCCGGAAGTGGAGAGTTGGGGAGAGATGGGATGCAGAGACTGGTGGCATGGTATGAAGATGGCCTGGAAGGAGTTGGACAGAGACATTCCATCACTGGGCATTAGAGGAAGCATTTGGTGAAGGGATTGGTTATTCATGGACTTTAAGAAATTGGTACCATGTTGTGACACCTTGTTTCCTCTACTAACATCTTTCCTTGCTATTTTACCAGACCTGGGGGTGATTCTAGATTCTGAGAGGCAAATCCTCTAACATGGTGCAGAGGACAGAATGCTGGCTCGGGATTTGGTTTTAAACACCACCTTTGACACTTAGTATCTATGTGACCTTAGACAAGTGACTTTACCTCCCTAGACCTCAGTTTCCTCAGCTGTTTTCCTGTGTTCTATCAAACTGGGAAGTCTTCAATAATGGATGCTGAGATAGATTGTGTCAAACGTCCAGTTTACTTAAGCATATAGAGGTTTGTCAGTGGAAAGAATATTCAACAAGTGTTTATGAAGAGCTTAGTATATGCAAGCCATTAGAGACACAAAGAGAAAACAACCCCAGCTAGTGTCTGCCCTCAGGGATCTTACATTCCACAGAAGTATACAACATTTATAGAGATCAGTACATGTAAAATAATTTGAGAAGGAAGAGAGCATTAATGTGTGTGTGTGTGTATGTGTGTGTGTGTGTGTGTGTGTGTGTGTGTGTGTGTGTGTGTGTGTGTGTGTGTATAGTGGGGAGATCATTAAAGCTTTCTTGTAGGAGTTGGGGTCTGAGTGCTACTTAGAAGCTAAGGTTTCCAAGAGACACAAATGGGGTTAGCCATGTAGGGCTACTTATGCCAAGACATGGAAACAGGAGATAATGAAATGTGATTTTGCACAATGGCAAAGCAGACCAGTGTGGCTAATAGAATCAATGAAGAGAATCAATATGAGATAAGAAGGCAAAGGTAGGATGGAAATCTTTAACTCAATCAATCTGAATTTCCTGAATTTCATCATTTTATATTAGAGAGAGTAGGGAGCCACTTAGGATTTTGGAGCAAAGGAGTGATGTGGTTGTTCACATGCCACTGTATTTATTATCATCAAAATAGTGACTATTCTGTCCTCCTTCCCTACCTCACCTCATGCTATCATGTTCTTCAAGCTTGACTGAAAAGCAAAATCATTTCTGTACTTGCCACTGAGAAATGAGATGTCATTTTTTTCTCTTAGATTCCTGGAAAAGCACTAGAAACTGGGATTTGGGTAATACTTCTTTCTGTTTCCTCCCTCAACTGAAACAACTATAGGCACATCTTTTTATTTCTAGTCGTAACAAATTATTGTAGTATCAAGCTAGCTTGGTGGTGGCCCTCCCACTTCAGTCTAGAAGTCAGAGTAATCCTGACTTTGAAGCAGCTACTGGCTTCCAGAGAGTGGCTCTGCTCTGGGCACGATTACTTCTCACTGATGCAGTTCACTTTGTCCTGGCAAAGGCCTGAGACCCAGAACTTGTTTCTCAAAGGTTCTGATTTGACAGAGATTAATAATGAGAGTGAACTCTACTCGTTAATGTTCTCAGTAGCACTGAATGTGAAACTTGTTGAATTTAGTAAGTAGAGAGAGAAAACACAAATGGGAAGATTGTGCTTAGGTTTATAAAAGCAGAATTCAACCACGAGACTGATTAGACTGTAGAACAATGTCTTTAGGTAGATACGCTATTTTCCTCTATGGAATTTCTTGATTATGGGCATTGTTAATGATCAGGCTTAGATAATTTCTGTGAAGAACTGCCCAAAGTCAGGTTCTGCCTAACTTGGGGCTTCTAAACCCAAGGTACATAGTCAATGGATAGATTTTATGGGGTATATTAATTTGGATGGAAATAAAATTGCATATTTATTTTCATTCACCTCTATCTGAAATTGAGTATTTTTTCATTTAGAATTTAGATAACAAACCACTATAATATTTGGATTTATCAGATGGCCATAGGAGTCCATGAGACAAAAAAGTTAGAGACCCCTGTTTTACCTCTATGAAGCAATGAAAATATGAATGACAATCAACTATGGGAAATTTAAAATTATAGATACGAAATTTAGATAAGACAGGGTTCTCTTCTTCAAAGAGCTTACATTCTAGTAGGAATCAAATTTGGATGTACTTGGGGACTGTGAGCTGCTGGTGGGAATGGTGGATGACCATCACAGAATAACAGAATCTCAGTGTTGAAAAGAACCTTGGAGCTATCCCTCTAGTTCAACCTATAACCGACCAAAGAGCCCTTCACAACAGCCTGAATATGTGTGGTCATCCAACTTTTAGTTCAAGACCTAAGGCAAGGGAGAACTTACTGTCTTTTTTTCAAGCACAGAGTTTTTTAATTCTTTTTTTAAAGAGTTCCAGATTCTCCACCTGCCCCCCCCAATGAAAAAGCAAGAAAAAAAAAAACTTATTACAAGCATGTGAAGTCATGCAAAAGAATTTCTGCAATGGTTATTATAACTTCTTGATTAGACAAGACTACCTGTGCTCCCTTTGAATCATTTTGTTCTTTCTGAATTCAACATACCCTTTGATAGCTGTATTCCAATCATAAGTCTCATCTCCCCAAATCTGGGAGGTACCTGGGAAATCAAATGTGCCTCCTCACATTAGGATTTATGGTTCATCTTCTTACTATTCATATTTTTAAAAAATAATATTTTATTTTCCTCCAATTACATGCAAAAATAATTTTTTAACATTCATGTATTTTTTTTTTTAGGTTTTGAGTCCCAAATTTTATCTCTCCCTCCCTTCCTTCACCTTTCCTGAGATAGTAAGCAATCTGATATAGGTTATACATGAGCACTTATGTAAAACATTTCCATATTAGTCATTTTGTGTAAAAAAAAAACTTGAACAAAGAACGGAAGAGAGAAGTAGTGTGCTTCTGTGTGTATTCAGATGACATCAGTTCTTTCTCTGGAGATGATTAGCATTATTCATCATGAGTCCTTTGGGATTGTCTTGGATCATTGTATTGCTGTGAATAGCTAAGTCGTTCAGTTCATCATATGATATTTACATTACTGTGTACAGTTACTTTACTTTGCATCAGTTTATGTAAGACTTTCATTATTTTTCTGAAACCATTCTGCTTCTCATTTCTTATAACATAATAATATTCCATTACATTCACATACCACAACTTGTTCAGACAATCCCCAATTGATGGACATCTCCCTATTTCCAATTCTTTCCCACCATAAAAAAGAGTTGCTATACATATTTTTGTACTAATAGATTCTTTTCCTTTTCTTTCTGATCTCTATCTATATCTAGTTACATGTCTATAATAGAGATGTTGGTCAGAAGGATAGGACAATGATTTTGCCTCTGCTTAATTTTGTTCTAGTTCAAATCCATAAGTTTGGGATTTTTCAGCCTTAAGTAAGATAGTTGTCTAGGATAAAGGACTACAATTCAGTCCCAGTTATGTGATACCCTATGAAATGCCTTATTTCTTCCCCAAGGGTATACTTCCTGGATTTTATCAGCCCCAACCCTTTGGCTGATTGTGGTAGCTTATGGCTACTGATTATTATTAAAGAGTTCTCAGGCTGCACCCCTCAGAGATGTTTTCTAATTACTGCATTCCAAGATATAGGTACTGATATTGTCTGCATGAAACCTTGAAGAGGAGAAACTCCAAAGCTGGTAGGAGAATGCAACTTGCAATGGCAACCATGGGATCAGTGGAATAATGTCTAGCAGAAGCAACCTGCTTTGTGATGACCATGAAGCTATTAGAGCGAAGTGCCAATTTGGGAGCAGAGTTGTAAGCCTAGCTGAGAGCAGTATAATGACATCATCAGATGATATCATCATTCCTATAGCCTTAGATGTGCGAATTGACTTGGCAATGACCATACCTTGGCCCCATGGGACCCTGATTTTTCTCTTCTATATGAACTAAGTGATTTCTTGGCATGTATCTACATCCTTATGCATAAACCTGGTAGTATGTGTCTCTACAAGTGAATCCTCAGTACTAGTAGTATAGTAACTATTAATATCCCTCTGGGTTCTGTCCTGGGTCTTATTCTCCTTTCCTTCTATTCTGTTTCATTTGGTGATCTCATCAGCTTCTATGGATTTAATTATCAACTCTATGTTGTTGATTCTCAAGTTTACCTATCCTGCCCCAGTCTCTATGATGACTTCCAGTCTCATACCTTTAACTGCCTTTTAGACATCTCAAGCTGGATGTCTAAATGGACATGTTAAAATCAATGTCAGAGACAGAATTCATTATCTTTCCTCCCAAACCCTCCCCTCTCCTACCTTTCCTGTAGAAGACGATATCATCTTCCCAGTCACTCAGGCTCACAGCCCGGGAGACATCCTGGGCTCCTTACTCTCCTTCACTCCGCATATCCAAGCTGTTGCCAAGGCCTGTCAGTTTCACCTCTGTGACATCTCTTGAATATGCCCCTTCCTGTTCTCCTCTGATACTGTCAACCCTCTAGTGCAGGCCCTAATCACCTCATACTTGGATTATTGTAATAGCCTGTTAGTGAGTCTATCTGCCCCAGGTTACTCCCTACTTCAATTGATTCAACTACTAAAGTCATTTTTCCTAAAGCACAGGTCCAATCATGGAACCCCCTACTCAGTAAACTCCAGTGGCTTCTCATTTTTCTCCAGGAGTAAATAAAAAAGTGCCCTGTTTGACATTTAAAGTTCTTCAGGACCTAGCCAGCCGCCCTCTACCTTTCTAGTCATCCTACATCTTATTCCTTAAGTAAATTGTTTGATCTAGTGAAACTGACCTCCAGGCTGTTACAAACAAGACAGTCCATTTCAGTTTCAACAGTATCGCTCTACTGGAGTTGAGATTGGTTAACAGATGGATTTGAATTTTGACTCTTTGATGCTGTTTTTCTTTACATTATTACATCCTTTTTGCATATTGTACATTTCTTCCTGCTCACTTCTTTCTGTATCTGTTCATTCAGTTCTTTCTATGTTTCTCTGGACTCCTCATATTTGCTGTTTTAGGTATATGATAGCAATAATATTTTATTAATCCATATACCATGTTTTGTTTAACCCTGGTGGTGTTTTTGTGAGGATCAACCAATACAAAATTTGAGATAATTATAATGAAAATTGAAATGTGGCATTTAGCAGTTCACAAAACCTTTTACCTATATTATTTAATGTGATCTTTTTTAACAACTTGGTGAGCCTTGGGACAGCTACAGGGTGCTATCGATAGAACACTTTCCTTGGAATCAGTAAGATTCATGTTTGTAAGTTCAAATTTGACCTCAGACACTTACCCATTGTGTGATCCTGGGCACGTTACTTAACCATTCTTGCCTCAATTCCTCATCTATAAAATGAGCTGGTGAAGGAAATGGCAAACTACTCAAGTACCTTTGCCAATACAGTCATGAAGAATCAGGCACAACTGAAATGAAGGAACAACAAACAAAACAGCCTTGTTATCCCTTTTGTACATGGGAAAACAAGTTCAAAAAAGTTAAGTGACTTCTCCAGTGTCATATGGTTAAGATATGATGACACTGAGTTTATAATTAGCCTCTTTAACTCTAAGGCTAGTAATTTTTCCACTATATCAATATGAATGTGAAAGAATCAATCCACATGGACCAAATGACATAACTTTTTTTCTGAACACAAGGAAACCCATTATAAGATCCAGCTCACTATCATGTAAACAATCATAGGTCCATTGAATCTTAGTATTTTAAGGGAGCTTAGAATTCAAAGAGTTCACTTTGTATCTAAAATGAAATCTCCTCATCTAGTTCCCCAGCAAATGGTCTTGGGGAGGCAGTATTGTACTGTGGAAAGAACACTAGATTGGGAGTTTGGAGGACCTGAGTTCAAATTCTGCCCCTGAGACTTTCTACCTGTGTAGTGGGCAAATACACCTTCTTTATGATTCTGAGTTTCCTTATCTATAAAAAGAAGAATTTGATTCCATGACTTCAAATGATTTACTGTTCTCCAACTATGATTCTGTGATCATCCAGCTTTATTTGAAGTCTTTCAGTGATGGGAAACTGACTACCTATTGGGGTATTATTATTAAACTTTTGAATAGCTCTAATTGTTGGGAAAATTTTTTGTTTTGTTTTTAATTTAAAATGAAGTCTAACTTCTTTGTAATACCCACATGGATCTGACTTCTGGGGTCAAGTAGAGCAAGTCTAATCCATCTTGGCATAAATAGTTCTTCAAACATGTGATGGAAACTATCTCATTCCTCCTCTGTCTTTAATTCCCTATGGCAAACATCCTCAGGTCCTTCACCTTAACCTTATGTTGTCTGTCTTCCAGTCTCCCCTCCCCCCCCCCTGCCCCAACCACATTCAAGAAGTCATTAGGTAAGAAGATTCTAGTTTCAATAATTCGTTAGCTGAGTTTTGAAATAATTAATTCAATGGTTAATATCCAATTATTAAGAAAAATGCTTTAAAAATCAGAAACAAGGTTTTTCATTTTAACAAAGAAATGTTAACCAGAGATTTACACCTGACTCCTTACAACCCAACAGATGGTATTTTGTAGCACATACCCAAGACACATTATTTTCATTCTTGACTGCTCAGAGAATACAAAATTTGTTTCCTCTGAATCCCAAGTCATCCCTCAATGAAACCTCCTAGTCTTTTGTGTCATTGGACGGTTGAGAGCAGACAATGAAGATGTGCCTTTGTTGGGTGAAGGGTGGGGTTTTCTTGATAGTTGGACATGTCTCATTGTAACTACTGCAACTGGCATACATCTCCAACTATCCAAAGAACTGAACTTCCCCTATGCCTGTCTCCAAAGTGAAGGGCACCTTTGACCAATGCATACTGAACAATTAAAATTAAAACAACAACAACAAAAAGTAAAATTGGGAGTTTCCATCCCAGGATATCCAGCTCTCTCTTTTTGGTTCTGCCACCTGGGTTATCAGGTCATTGGATATCATATTTAGAACTGGAGAACACTACAGAGGCCATTTAGCTCAACTATTTAATTTTATAGACCAAGACAAATCATCAAGCACTTATTAAGTACCTCTTATATGCCAGACAACACTGTACTAGGCACTGGGGGTACTGAGACAAAAACAAATAGAAAGTAATTCCAGTGATTAGCACAATGCCTGGTACATATTCAATGTTTAATGAACGCTACTTGGCTAATTAACTTACTGGGTTCCCTCCCCCCCCCCCCCGAGAATCAGGAAGTGGGGAATCAAGATAGGGTGACCATAAATTTAATGATTATTGGTCAGCCTAATTAACAAATTGATTTTTAATATATGGAAACTTTGTCTCTTGGAATTTTATTCAGAATAGCATCCAGTAGGCACTTAGTGAAAGTTTTTTAATTGACTAATTGGCATAAACCTGAAATTTAAACTTGGTCTTTTGACTCCAAATCTAGCACCCACACTGAACTCTTTGATAGGTGACACATCCTTGCTTGCCTAAAATCTGCTCAATAGAAATTCAATCCTTTCATTTGCTGGAACCCTCTGATACCATTTAAGGTGAAACCACTTCAGTCTTCTTTGACTTGAAATCTCTGTGGCCATTACAAGATAGAAATAGTTTTTGAAATTGACTTTTTAAAAAACATTATTTTAAAATTTTTTGAATAATATTTTATTTTTTCTAATTACGTGTAAAAAGAATTTTTAACATTTGCTTTTTAAAATTTTGAATTCCAAATTCTTGTCCTCTCTCTCTCTCCTTTCCCCTTCCTGAGATGGTAAACAATTTGATATAGGTTATACAATCATAGAAAAAAACACATTTCCATATTAGTCATGTTAGGGAAAAAACACAGACCAAGAAAAAGTGAGAAAAAATAAAGAAAGTAAAAATAGTCTGCTTCGACCTGCATTCAGACTCCATCAGTTCCTTCTTTGAAGGTGGATGGCATTTTTCATCATGTCTAATGGAAGTCTTGGATCATTGTATTGCTGAGAATAACTCAATCATTCATAGTTGATCACCATACAATATTGCTGTTACTGTGTACAATGTTCTTCTGGTTCTGCTCACTTCAGTTCTTTTAAATTGACTCTTACCAGGACTGAAAAATGTTCCAAAAAACCACCATTGGCTTAATTGGACTCTCTCTTTCATCACTCACAATTTATTCACCTCTCTGGCAAAGCAGTTGTCTTCAGTAAAGGATGAAACAGGACAGGCTTGTTCCTACATGAGCCTGCTAGAAGTCTATATTAAATCCTTAACTGAATCAATGCTAACAAACCAAATTGTCACAAATAGGCAACAATTTGGAGAAAAGGAAGATTGTCTAAAGGATATACCTTTCCTCGTGTCCCAGGGAGAAGAAGATGAGTGTTAGTCAATTTTGCAGACTCAATGGATTAGAACTCAACATTGTTGAGTGTGATCTTTTGCTTCTAGCTGAGACTAAACCAAATTCATCTCAGAGAGACACTGGATTACCTTATTCCTCAAATTCCAGAAGAATCCTCCTTTTCTTTTATAGGGTTTTATATCTTTTTCAACCACAATCATCAAGGATTCATGTTGAATGTCTAACAATTCTTTCACCTGGCAATTTAACCCCACTTCTTCTAGGACAGGGTTTATTTTCCTTTTTAAATCAATCAGCCAATTAAACATCAAGCATTTATTAAGTACCTAATATATACCAGGCACTATGCTAAGTTTTAGGGGTACAAAGAAAGGCAAAAAAACCAGACCTTGTTCTCAAGTAGCTCACAGCTTAATGTGTTGATGATCCCTTTGGCAGTTTGACAAAACTTATGAACCCTTTCTCAAAATGATGTTTGTTTCCTTCATTCTTAGTTGAAGGAAATTCTGAATATCAATTCAGAGGTATGCAAAAATAAATATATAATTTTTTTCCTTCCAAATTCATAGAACCCTTGAAATCTCTTAGGAATTCCTGTTTTAGGCAATCTCTATAGGTTGGATTAGAAGAAAATGGCCCCTGAAACAATCATGGAACATGAGATCTTTTCTAGAAGGTTGCACTCCATTTGGTCTTATGTTTCCTCATATATATTGAAGGGGGTGAATTAAATATTCCCTATGTTTCTTTTTCCTTCTCTAAATCCTACAATTCTATTATTTTCAGGTCAGGAAACTATTTAAAGGAGTTCATGGGTAAGCTAACAATGAACTTTGGAGATAGAGAACCTAGGTTCAAAATCTAGCTTTACCACTTACTACTTATGTGACAGGTCACTTAACCTGTATGAGCCTCAGTTTATCCATCTGAATGACTGGTTGGTTGAATTAAATGAACTCCGAGATCTTTTCCAGCTCTAAATGCTATGATCCTTCAATCTTTTTTTCACTTCCAAGATTAAATGTCCAACATCTCTAAGAGTATACTAAGAGCTCAGTGTATGTAGAGTGATTAGGTTTATCCTGGGGCCCATAATTCTTAATTATAGCTCTAGACTTTGGACATGTAACATTTATTGGGTATTCAGCATTGTAGATATATACAATAGCCAAAGGCTTTTGTTCTGTGGGAGGATATATGGGCTATGTATTAGGAGAAAGCAGCTTCTTATTCTGAGCATAGCCTATCCTTAACCCAAGAGTTCCAGGAGCCATGCATCCCTGTGGTGAAAAGAAAATAGCTGACTTTATTAAATTATAATAATAAAATTTTATAATTATGGCAATTGGATTTTATAGAGACTTTAAAGTTATCAAAGAACTACATTTCTCATTTGATCCTCAAAACAGTCCTGTGAAGTAGATAGTTACACAAGGATTTTAATCCCATTTAACAGATGAGGTAATTGGGATTCAGAAATATTCAGTTAGATTCTTAAGGTCACACAGCTAGTAAATGTTCAAGGCAGGATGTGAAGTCTACTGACTCCTGACTACTGACAAGTACAATGTTCTCTCTAGAACAAAGCACCTGTGAGTTGAATTTGAGTTGTCAGGAATAAAAAATGATAAGGAAATCATAAATGTTTCTTAAGAGGAATCATGGAGTAGTTGATAGCCTGTCTCAAAGTCTTGAAAACCTAGTTCAGATCCACTTTATGACTCATATGGTTTGTGTGATCAAAGGCACACTATATAAGTTTTCAGTGTCCTAGACAATTCTCTAAGACAGTAAGTTGGTAAACCAGATGTGGGAAACTTGAGGCCCTGAGGCCACATGTGGCCCTCTAGGTTCTCAAGTGTGGATCTTTGATGGAATCCAAACTTCACAGAACAAATTCCCTTAGTAAAAGGATTTGTTATATAAAACTTGGACTTGGTCAAAAGGCTGCACCTGAGGATCTAGAAGGTCACATGTGACCTCAAGGTCACAGGTTCCCACCCTGGCACTAAATAGTTTACTCATATATGTTGACAGAGTCTTCTTATCAGGAGTTCCCTGTACCAAAGAAATTCAGTTTTGGTCCAAAAAACTCCCCAACCCAGTATTTATCCATTGCTACTTGAATGTACAAGCTAACCAATTAATTTTTATTCAGACAGCCTTTGTACTTTAATCAACTCAGAGAGGTTGATACATGAATCTTGACTGAGTCTGCCTTTCTGAGTGAGATTTGTGGCATCCAAAGACACTTGGGAAGTGATTTGTAAATGAGACACAAGGTCTTAAGAAAGAAGGGGATGGATATGTGCCCTTTTTGCTATACCATACCTAGGTGAAGCCCATATATACATGGATTTTCCCATGTAAAGGGGAAAATCACATAGACACATACACCAATTGGATAGTACAGTGGATAGAGCAGTAGGCATGGAGTCAGGAAGACCTGAGTTCAACTCCAGCTTCAGACACTGACTAGCTCCCTGGCCAAGTCACGTAACATCTGCCTGCCGTAGTTTGTTTATCTGTAAAATAGTAATAGCATCTATCCTTCCCCCCCCTCCCCAGGATTGTTGAGATAATAAAATATTTGTAAAGCACTTTGCAAGCCTTAAGGCACCATATAAATATAATTTTTATTTTTATTACTAGTTTGTTCACCAGTCTCTATACACGTGCAAGCAGAAACAGCTATTTCAGGTTTCCTCTTTCCACCCCTCCCCCCATTCACCTGCCTTTGATGGGTTGTCCATCCTGATATTCTGGGCCCTTGGGGTTTGCTATGTGGCATTATGTTCATATTTTCAAAGAACACATTTCTATTCTGGCTGATGTTCTAATGTGGAATTTCCAGAGAAATATCTAATAGATTCTTTCATTTTGTCTAATGAAGTCATTGTTTCACAATCAAACTGCCTCAGATCCTCTCTTAAAATGCACAGGAATCCAATGGATTTCTAAATTTGTGTGGGGATAATCCCTTACCCACATTCCAAGGTCCTGTTTAATCTGTGTTCATGCTGGAGTGAAATTCTCCCTTCTCTTCCATGTCTAAGTCATGATGCTTCACATACATGCTGACAAGGAACAGAGTCTACTTTATGAGTGATTGTGTCTGACAAGAATTGAAATCCTGATCTTATTGATAGCAGAAGGCTTTAGAGCAAAGCCCAGCTATGTGAGGCTTCTAGACAGGTTCAGTGGGGAGGAGTCTTGCACTTAAAATCTGAGTACCTGAGTTCAAATTCTGATGGTAAAGCTCACTATGTGTCTGGCCTCAATCAGATCACTTAGCCTTTTCTCATTTTCACTCTCATCTGCAAAAGGAAGATCTTGCATCAGATGACCTCTAAGATTCCTTAAAATTCTAAATTTATGAACCCATGACTCTTGAGGCTAGTATTAAGTGTGTGTGTGTGTGTGTGTGTGTGTGTGTGTGTGTGTATGTGTTCTTGTGAGCACCTGTGAGCACACACACACATCACCACATTTCTTGTAGGCTGCTTGAATCCATTTACTCCCTGGAAAAGCCTTCATTTCCCTCAGAGATGTTGCTGTGACCATTTTTTGTCAAGGAGTGCAATGGAGGGAGCAGTGCAAATCTCCCATCACACATCCCCTTATTGAAAACATTTGGCTTAAGTTCTTTTGGGACATCCCCATGAGGAGATTCCATTGGCCTCTCATACTCAACCAGTCCAAAGCAGAAATCATTCTCTTTTCTCCTAAACATATCTCTCTTCTGAACTTCTCTGTTTCTGTGAAGAATTAGAGTTTCAAAAGCAATCCATGAACTGTAGAATTTTAGACCCCATGGAAGCCATTTATAGGTCACTAATCTATCCCTCTCTTTTTCCCCATTTTAAAGATGACAAAACTCATGAAATTTAAGTGACTTGCTCAAAGTTGCATAGGTAGTAATTAGAGTCACAATTCAAACTCAAGTCATCTGACTTCAAATCTAGTGTTTCAAGGTTGTGAGTTTTATACTCAAAATCTCCTTTTAAGGAAAATTCCCACATTTGCAGAGTAAGGCCTGCATCTGAGAATCCACATACCTTTTAAAATGCTTACTTTGTATAGGATCAGCCATCTGGCTAGAGGCAGCCAGCCCATCAGCACTCAGCCCCTAGCATTACCCTGTAGGAGAAGCAGGATCAGTGCCCCATCTGGAGCTGCTGTCTTCTTTCAGTGTGTCCGCATGTTTAGCATTTGTTCAGTCTGCATAGAGCATTCCAAAGCCCAAAAGAGTCAGCAGTATTTGAGCATGTGATTCCCTAATCATGGAAATAATGAACCACTATGGGGCATTTATTTCAATCTCAGGATCATTTGAACTTGATTTATATATAAATGCCCACAGCTTGAGGGGGGGGGGAACTGAAAAGAAAAAAAATTCCATTGGAAGTTTAATCTTTGACATGTAATTGTGAAAATTCCTTCACTCCATGTTTGGCCATTCTGCCAACCCAGGGGCAGGGAGGGCTAAACATAACACCTTTCTGTCATATGGTTTAACTGCCCAACCCCTTCTCCCCAAGTTACTTACTTTCCAGATGCTCAAGCACCAACTTCCATTGGCTTCAATCTTGTGACAGTGTCTAAGACTGAGCTCCATTGCATAGTCCTTTTTAAAAAAAAATTTAGCACTTGCCTTTTGGAGGAAATATTCCCATCTGTAGACATTTGCTCATTTCAATCTCTTCCCTCAGAACACCCTTTCTTCTCCTCACCAAGTATTCAGATCCTGCCTATCCTGTAATGCTCCAATGAAGATTTCTTTCCAGGTTTCTCTTGGGGATATCATTCATAAACAATAATAATAGCAAACACTGATATAGGACTTTGAGGTTTGCAAAGTGTTTGCAGATATCATCTCATTTGATCTTCATAACAATCCTATGAAATGGTGCCAGTATCACCTTCATTTCACAAATGAGGGAATAGAAAGTGAGAGACATGAAGTGACGGGTGTATGGTCGCACAGTTCATAAGTATTTCAGTCAGGATTTGAATTCAGGTCTTTCTGACTCCAAGCCCAGTGCTCTATCCAGTGGGCCACTTAAATGGGCATCAACAGAAGCATAGTCAGTAGTTTTGATAAATGTGAGCAGGCTCTCTATCATACTCTAAGTCTTTGGCATGTCTCCAGATTGACCATGTCAGGCCTTCCCTTCTCAACACAAAGTCACTAACCACAACAATATGTCATCTTTCTAGTTCTATTAAGAGGTTTCTTCACTTGTGGGCCATAGCAGGTATTCCTTTCCATTTGTGGACATGGAATGTTCTTTGTTACTGAAAAGATCCAGGTCCTTGTCTATGAAAAGAAATGTTATATGATTCTGACAAATCAATTTCTTCTCTTTCCCCTTTTTCCCTTGTTATATTCATGCACTTACCAATATTATTGCATTGGTTTTCATTCCCTTCTGCTTCCTTCAAATCTGTGTTTTATTCTTTCTTCCTTTCTGGAACATTTCTTTTATCCAACCTATAAGCTCTTCATCTTTTCTAATAGGCCAGAGCTCAGAGACTCAATTTTAAATTGACAAAATTCTTTAAAAAATTTTATCTTTTGTTTTTTCTATCACCTTCATTTCCCAAATGTATCCTCAGACAGCCATCCTTATAGCCAAGAGAAAAGTCATTATTTTAAAAGGGGGCACAAAACAATTCAGTAAAACTAACCAACACATCAACCAAGACTGATATTTTATGCAGTGCTGCATACCCATAGTCTGCCTGCTACCTCTGCAAAGAGAGAGTTCATTCTCATAAATCTTCTTTGGGATCCAGGCTTGGTCATTATGATTTCACAAGATCTGTCTTTGAATTTTTGGGATGTATGTGGGTTTTTCCATTGACACTTTTATTCGTTGTATGTATTGTTTTCCTGTTTCTTCTTGCTTTGCTTTGTATCAATTCATAGAAGGTTTCTCATATCCCTCTGTATTCTTTATGGTCATTATTGCTGATGCTGCAGTAACATTCCATTCCATTCCTGATCTATAACGTGTTTAGCCATTCTCTAATCAAAGGCTACCAGAAATGTACTTTTAAGTACTTTGAACTTAGTCAGGCAAAACAACTGGTGTATTGAAAGGACAAATGAATCTGGAACCAGGACATTTTTGTTTCAGCCTTGTCGTTGTTACTTACCAGCTTCTCTTGGGGCCTTAGTTTTGTCATCTGTAAAGTGGAGTTATTTTAGATGATTGCTAAGGGTTCATTTAGTTTTAATGTTATGTTCTATGATGTATAGTACATTTGGTTGGTAATTGCTTCCAGCAGGAAGGAAAACTTAGCATGATCCCTATAAGTTGCTGAACTAGTTTTCATGCCCCTGATGTGGGAGGCAGGAGGTTAGAGTTGAAAGGTCAATGCAGAGTATTATGTTAGTTATCATTAAATGTTCTGTAAGTTACTTTTGTTCATTGCTACTGGACTTTAATCACCTCAGGGCTCCCAGAATTTTTAATCAGCTTGAAAAGTCTCTTCTCAGATCAGTCTGCTTTAACTAGAACTAATTTGCTTAGACTTAAAAATTGCTGAGGGGGGAAAATACTTTAAAAGTTTGACGTAAGAAGAATTAGGGATGTCTCTATTTCCCAGTGTGTTTAATGCAATATTAGTGGAAAAAAGAGAGAGGACTTTGCATCTTCTCTATCGAGGAGAATGAGCATACTGTTATTAGAGAAGTTATTTAACTGTTTAACTTGAGTTCAATCTCCTAGCTGTGGGACAGTTGGGATTAGGATGGCAGGTGGACTTCTCCCATTTCTGTCATCTGGAAACACTTTGTCACCTAGTTTGTCTTAAGTTTCTTAGGGATTGTTTTGTTACTGTCATTGAATTCCCAGTGCCCAATACAATGCTTGGTGCATTGATTTGACTTCATTTGCTCAGGAATAAACCAAGGGTCCTCTCTTATAAAGTTTCTTTATGACTTCTCTTTTTCTCTACATCATAATTTTCTTCAAATCAAAATTACTTTTCTTTTCATGTTCAACATGCCCTGCATCCTTGCCACCATAACAAATGCTCATTGATTTGTCTTATTAAGCACCTGTTACATTATAAAAAATTAGTTCCTACCCTCAAGGAACTTAAAATTACTGGAGCAACATACAATATAAACAATGACTTTCCTTCTAGGTCTGAAGCAATCTACTTCATCATTTCTTACAGCACAATAATACTCCATCACAACCATATACCACAACTGGTTCAGCCATTCCCCAGTTGATGGACATCTCCTTGAATTCCAATTCTTTGCTGCCACAAAATGAGCTGCTATAAATATTTTGTACAAATATATCCATTTCCCTCTTCTTTGATCTCTTTGGGATATGGACCTAGTGGTGATATTTGCTGGGTCAAAGGTTTGCATGGTTTTATGGCTGTTTGGGTGTAGTTCCAAATTGCTTTTCAGAATGGTTGGACTAGTTCACAACTCCATCAATAGAGCATCAACATCTCAATTTTTCTACATCCCTTTCAACATTGATAATTTTCCTTTTCTGTCATGTTAGTCAGTATGATATATGTGAGGTGATATCTTAGAATTGTTTTAATTTGCATTTTTCTACTCAGTAGTGATTTAGAGCATTTTTATGTGACTATTGATAGTTTTGATTTCTTCTTCTGAAAACTGCCTATTCATCCTTTGACCATTTGTCAACTAGAGGTTGGCTCTTATTTTTATAAATTTTTCTCAGTTCTCTATGTATTGGAGAAATGAAGTCTTTATCAGAGAAATGTGGTGCAATTTCCCCAACCCCCTGTTTCCCATTTCCCTTATAATTTTGGCTGCATTGGTTTTGTCTGTGCAAAGAGCTTTTAAATTTCATGCAATTAAAATTATTTATTTTACTTGCTATAATCTCCTATATCTCTTGTTTGGTCACAAACTTCCATTTTCTATGGATCTGACAGGTACATCTTTTCCATTCTCCCCTAATTCATTTATGATATCACCCTTTATGTCTAAATCATTCATCCATTTTGACCTTATCTTGGTATATGGTGTGAGGTTCTGGTCTATGCCTAGTTTCTGCCAAACTGCTTTCTAGTTTTCTCAGCCTTTTTTGTTAAATGATGAATTCTTACCCCCAATGTGTTGATCTTTGGCTTTATCAAACCCTAAATTACTATGGTCATTAACTATTATCTATTTTGTACTTAATCCATTCCACCGATCCACCACTTAATTTCCTAGCCAGTAACAGATTGTTTTGAAAGTTACTGTTTTGTAATATAGTTTGAAATCTGGAACTGTCAGACCACCTTCTGCTATTTTTAGAGCTAGTTCTGGGGGTTTGGAAGTTTTCAGTGCTTTCAGGGTGGTGTGATCTTGGGAGAGATGTGGTCCCTACTCTCTTGGTCTGCATTCTGGTCCTTATCCTGTAAGGGCCCCTGATCCCTTGGGACTAGAACTGATAAAGCCCGGCAGGGCTTTGTAATGGTAATTAATTTAAATTTGAAGACCCCTTTTTGTTATGTCAAGTAAGCAGGTACTTAGCCCTTAGTAGCTAAGGGCTAAGTACCTCTGTGAAAGAAACAGAAGGTGTGAACTCTGTCTCCTGTTGCTGACATAACAGGAAGGGTTTGGCTGAAACAGGAAACCAATGTGTGTGTGTATGCATAAGAAGAACCCCAGAGAGACAGTCAGAATCAAGAATTTTTCTCCTGGTGGCTTCTGGTGGAGGGAACAGAATTTTCCCAGCATCTGGAAACTGGGCTGCTACTTGCTGGACTGAGAACTGAGTTGGATTTTTCTTGAGACCAGGATCTGGTGAAGGCTGAAGGCTGAGATTTCTTCTGGGTCCTAGGGCCATCTGAACTGCTGGAAGACCAAAGAAACATGACCAGGATAAGACTTTGTTTGTTTGTGGCTTGGTTGATCCTTGAGTTCCTGGGAACAGAAGTTGTGAAGGTTTTGAGATGTGCTGGACCCTGTGAACTTCAGTGTGTAGAAAGAACTGCCCAGAGGACTGGACAAGAACCTGGGAGCTGTCTGACTCTGAATCCAGGTGGCTATTTGGTGGATTCAAGTAGGAGCTGGGACCATGGAAGGGGATCCAGGGAATCTTAGAGACCACCCTGAATCAAGTTGAAGAAGAGGTCTTTCCTTGGATATTGAATGTGTAATGAAATTGAAGTTTACTAGACACTGATGGGTGGAGGGTTTGTATAATTTTCTAATGATTGTATTTAGTGATTAATGATACTTAGTGACTGATTGCTAGATGAGTGACTGATTAAGTTAACCTGTGATTGCCCCATGAGTGGAAGATTGACTATTGTATTGTGAGATGACTGAATGACTGAATGAGGAGGCAAACCTCCTTAGGGATATCAGATGATTATTCTTTTGTTCTTTGTTCTTAATACTCTGACCACTTTGGTGAAAACTATGCTAAGCTGTTGTTCTAATGTTAACATTCTAATGTTAAGCTGTTGTGAACACTATATTGTGATTTTCTGTGATAAGATGTGATGTTGTGAATATTATATTGTGATTTGTTGTGAATGTTTGCCTTGATTTGTTATGGTATAAACGGCGTGTTCACTATACTTTGTAATCAGAACTTTAAAAGCTGTTCACAGTAGCATTCTTTTGGGTAGCTGCTTGTGCATGGCATTACAGACTTCTATTCCCTCTTGACCAAAAGTGCTTATCTCTACCTTTGAACTATAACCCAGCTGCAGATATAGGCAATGAAGTTGCCAAACAGCATCTGGTCCTGTGCCCAGTATTAGCATGGGGGGCCACTGCAATCTCTTTCTTATAAGTTTCTAGGTTCACTTACAGTTTATGGCTTGAGAGCTCCCCCAATTGCTACTGCTTCTATAACACCACTTAGTCCAACCATTGATATTTCATCCAGGTAGACTCTCGGCCAGCATCATCCCCCACATCAGAGATCTCTCTTTCTGAACTCCTACGTTGTGTTAGACTGCAAGAATGTCTCACTCTGACCTTTTGTTGGTTCTGTGACTCCAGAATTTGATTTGAGGAATTATTTTAAAGTTGTTTGCAGGGGAATGTTGAAATAGGCTGAGCGATTCTCTGCTTAGCCATCTTGGCTCTGCCCCCAGAAGTCAACTTGTTTTTCAAAATAATATTTTGGTAACTTATTTCAGTATGATTTGTTTCCTTTATAATTCTAAGTATAGTATTTTATATAATTAAAAATAGTATTCTGAGTAGTCCATTGGGTTCATCAAACTGCCAAAGGCTTCTGTGACACATAAAAAGGTTAACATCCCTGAACTAGATGCCCTTTACAGTCCCTCCTTCCTTGAAATTTAGGATCAATAGAAAACGGACTACTTCTGAGGTTTACCATCCCTTAAGGTGCTCAAGGAGAATCTGGGTGGTTCCTGTTGAGAGTGTTATAGAGGGGGTGCTTCTATTAGGTTGGACTGGATGATTCCTAAGGTCTCTTCTGGTTCTAGATTATATAATTAAGTCCCATAAATTGGCCACTTTCCAATGGGTTAGCCATTGGCATAGAGGAAAAGATGCTGGATTTGGAGTCAGAGGAGCTGGGTTCCTACTTACTACCTATGGGACTGGGACCATGAGCAAGGCACTTAAATTCTCTGATCCTAGTCCCTCATCTGTAAAATAAGGGGATCATTCCCTTCTAATCTTAACTGTATGATCCTACAATCTTGTGATGCTTCAAGAATTGTTCTTGGCTTAACAACTGTGGTAATTTTCCCGTTAAAAGACAAAGTAAATTTAACTTCCTATAGTTGGCAAACTATACATCTGATAACCTCTCTAGTTGTGATAGCAAACTTATGGTGTATTTTTCCTCCCACTTACTAAAAAAAAAAAGAAGAAAAAGAAAAGAAAGTACACAGATTTGAAATGGCTTAGAGCAACTGCAAAGAGCCTACAAGGATGGAACACAGTCAAACAGAATACATGAAAATTAAAAAGGAGGAGATGCTTCTGGAGGCATAGTTAGAAGTGAGAGAAAAGGTTTTAAGTGGAGCCCTTCTCCAGCGATGCCCCCCCCCCCCACCTGAATGTGCTTCTTCCTCCAATGCCAGTTCTGAGGAGTGACTTGCCCCGAATTGGCACAATGGGAGAGGCAAAGAACATGCAAATTTGGCTAGAACTACCAGTCAAGTCCTTCAAGAATTCCATCAAAGGCCTCCTTTGGGGACACAGAGACCAGACATCCAGATGTACTGATTGAATTCTTGGCTAAAAAGACTTTGAGGCCTGAGATGCAATGCAATATAATAGAGAAAGGTTCAGTCTGGAAGTCAGTAAGACCTCTGTTCCCTGCTTCTGATACAGACTAGTTTTGTGAATTTGCAAAAGTCACCGAACCTCTTAGAGCCTCCAAGAACTGATGTGAGATAAGATTATCTTTGCAGGTATTTCATCCAACCTAGCCATGTCATTGTCTAGTTCTCTTACTATCTTCATTGTCCCCCTATGGACATTATTTTAATTTGAAAGCATCCTTCCTAAATTATGGTGCCCACAAGCAGATGTAGCCCTCCAGAAGCAGTCTAATCTGGTGATGATCCTTACCTGTTCTTAGATGCTAGGCTTCTCTTAAGAGATCACCTTAGTCATCCTCCTTAAGTGGAAAGGTTTTCTGGGCAGGCTTAGAGATAGACTCTATCTTCTGAAGATCTGCTCAAGTTCCGAGATCTGTTGCCTGGAGGCTAGTCATGAGGCACTGAATTTATTTTGACCATAGTAACTCATCAAACTGTCCCTAAGGTGTATAGATGTTACAACATGTATTGAAGAAAGGAATATCCATGTAGGTGAAAGTATGAATCCTAGTACTCATGAAATAGTAAAGAATGTGAGAGAAACTAGTCTGAGGTAGAAAGAATCAAAGGAAAGTCAGTTTAGTGCATATGGGAACTTAGAAGTCACCTGCTATGACTATTTCATTTTACAGATGAGGAAACTGAGCACTGAAAAGGTGCTTGCCCAAGGTCACATGAATAGTATGTGATGGAGGGGAGATTTGAATCCAGATCTTACAACTCCCTTGCTCTTTGTGCTGCACTATTATTTCCCTTTTAGAGGGTCCTTTCTGGGCATGGTCATTCCCATTTATCACCAGACTCAGAGGTAGGCACCATTCCTGTGGGTGGAGGACTTACATCAGAAAAGTGAGTGTGCCCTTGTGAACTCCCAAAGAGCAGCTGGCAAAGGATCTGAGACACCCAAAACAAACAGAAAAGATTTCATTGTACTGAATGAAATGTCTCCCCTGAAGTTTGGGCCACACATCATTGAAGAGAAATCCTGTTAATGATTATTTTCCATATCATGCTGTGGGAACCCCAGAGGGCTGTCTGCTTAGGCAAATGCTGAGTGTAACCAATGGAGAGAGTCTTCTGAAAGTTTTCCTGACTTTCTGGTTGGTGGCAAGCAGAAAATACTGTAATGGCAGATGCTTGAGGCATTGATATTGAATGCAACTCTCTGGAAACAGCATGTGATCAAGAGGCTCCTGCCTTGCAGAAGTCCCACCTGGGGTGTGTGTGTGTGAGGGTGCCTTCAGTGGAGATCAGTTTAATTTCATACTGACAAAAATAAAAGAGATCTTTGGGAAGAGCTGCTTTGGAGACAGGATTGATACTTCCCCACCTACTGGCTACTTTGGTATGAATAAGTATGCAGAAATGCCACATGGAGTCCCTTTTCTATTCCAGGAAAGTCAGTGAGAAATTTCACTCACTTCTTAGTAGACTGTTTAAGCCTTAGATGTGGGGGTGAGGAATCTAGTCAGAGACACAAGTAGGACCTGGCCAGTAGGACTTTGCTGGTGCAGATAATCTGGGGCAGGGGGAGGGGCAGGTATGCAATTCCTTTCTGGAATCAGTATTCCAGGGAGAGAAGGTGAAGGAGACTCCAGAAGTCAATCTTGGGATAAGAAAAAAGTACAGAATGGGTCCTTGGAGAGCTGCTTCTCTTCCTAATCAAGTGTAGTCCAAGGTTTAGGAAGAATGCATCCCCCAGGTGGCCTAGGGAATAGTGGCAGGGGTAAGTGCAGTATTCTGGGTAACTTTCTACCTTCTTAGAAGGGATCCTTTAAGGAAGATGAGGGAGATGTACTTCCCTGGATCTTATTTCACCTGGATAGGGGGTGCTTCAGGATCCCTCATCATCCTAGTAGAGGGACAGGATTACTACGGAGGTGTTCTCCCTGAGTGAGAGGGGACACCTCAGGGGCATCTTACATAGGGGAGAGGTAGGAGAAGCTTCTGAGCAATCCAAGGACAAGTAGGTATGCAGGGTAATGGCCAATTAACTATGATCTGCCCATCACTGGGATATGAGCTCATAGGTCGTAGAGTTAGAGTTGGAAGAGAATTTAGAGTTCACTGAATCCAATTCCCTAATTTTACAGATGAGGAAATGGAAGAACTGGGAAGTGATTTACCTAGGGTCATGCAACTAGTAAATGTATGAAACAGGATTTGAACTCAGCTCTTCCTTCCTCCAAGTCCAGCACTCTATCCACTGTACCATTGAGCAGTGTAGACCAAGTATAGTACGAGCTTGGTGTAGACCAAGCATAAATGATGAACTTGAGAACAGTTTCTTGAACATTGATTTGTTACTCCACACTCCTATAAATAAGTAAATTTGTCTCACTTGTGAGATTCCTTAATTACCCTTAATTTGCCCTACCCTTATAATGGACTTTCCTTTAGGTAAAAAGGTTGAGAAACTGGAGCAAAACCACAATGACCCAAGTAGCTCTTGGAGAATTCTGTCTCTCTTCTGGCAGAGAGTGCAAGTAGCCTCCTTTCTGGTACTTTGTCCTCCTAGCCTCCTCCTGAAGGGTGCAGGAACCTTCAATTCCTGTCTGGTCTGCCGGTATAACTGCCTCAAGGTTTGTTTTATTTTTTTCATCCCTAATTGCCCCTAATCAGGAGCACTTGAAGACAAACTCAGGCAGGAAGACTTCTCCAATGATGAAGTTTGTTTTCTAAAGTGGAACATGGGAACCCCTCAAACCCAGAAGCTTTAGGGCAATTTCCTCCTTTCAACTTGGTGACCATTAGCCTCTGGTTCCACTGCACCATCATGTATCAGGCCAGCACTGGGCCTTTTTCCTGGGGGTATCTCTCTAAAAGGGTCAGTTCTGCAGGTCAAAGCATGTGAGTACCTCTGGGTAGGCGCTCAGTTTACCCGCTGCCCCAGAACAGAACTCCTGGTGGCTTATTTGCTTCAATGTGATATACTTTTAACAACTAGTTTGATTCAGCAGTTTCTGAGCAACCCAGGACTGGGACAGGCTGAGACATAGTCTAGGGAGTGGTTTTGTTTGGTTTTGGCAACGGCTTCCTCTAATGGCTACTTAAATCCGTTATTGTTTTATCCTGTAGCTGTGCTCACTGCCCTCAAGGCTCTGGTGAAGGGCAATCGGCAAGAGCTAGAAGCCGTGGGTAACTTCAATATCTGTTTATTGCCCTTTGCAGGCTTGGTTGCTGCAACATTAGTGGTGTAATTTTGCAATTTGTCCTTTAAATGTGAGCTGTTTATGCAATCATCCCAAATTGTGAGTTCGTCTCCCAGGAAAACTCCGCTCTTATTATAGAGGGTTGATTTGGGGTTGTGGAGGAGGAGGTGGGTTGGGGAAGGAGGAATTCAGGGAAGGAGGGAGAAACACCAGCTTCCCAACACTCTAGGCACTGAGCTAACTGAAAGAGACATGGTGTCCAGAAAATGCTGAATGCTGTTTTCTATCATTAGTCAAGGCAGAGCTGTAACAAGGGTAAGGTAAATAAGGCAGTTGCCTTAGGGGCACAAAGCTGAGGGGTGAAAAAAATTATTAAATATGCATATGCTATCCTAAGCATCTGAGCCCATTGTGTGTGTGTGTGTGTGTGTGTGTGTGTGTGTGTGTATGAAGACAATTTTTATTTTTGCCTCACGTACAAAATTAATTCCAGTACTGACTATTTTCTTAACTTCAGAATAATGACTTACATGTATATAGATCTTCAAGGTTTCACATCACAGTGTTCACAAAAATCTTATGAGGTAGGCAGGACAAATATTATAGTTCTCACTTTAGAGAGAATCCACTGAGGCTGATAGATTATATGACTTGCTTAGGGTCACATAGATGGCTAAATAGGAGAGTCAGAACTCAAACTCGGTTTGCAGATTGCAAGTTTACTGCTCTTTCTACTGTTTGTAGAGGCAAACTCTCATCTGTCAACAATTCAGTTTAACAATTCATTTCTACAAGTATTTGTTGCCTGTTGTCAGGCACTGTTCTAGGTGCTGAAAATTCAACAAAATTGGAAAGAGTCCTTGCCCTTGAGGAGCTTATACATTATCAGGGGAAAACAATATGTATATAGATAAGCATATACAAAACATATAATTTTGGGGGGAATACTAGTAATTGGGGAGATCAGAAAAATATAGTGTAGGAAGTGGCAATTGAGCTGTGCTTTGAAAGAAGATGGGGATTCTGTGAATCCTAAGGTGAGGAGGGAAAGCATTCCAGGCATAGAGGGTGGAGGTTGGAAGGGCAACCCGTACAAAGACAAAGACACAGGAGATGGAATACTATATACAAAGAAGTAACAGATGTGATGTCTTGAATAGAGAGCAGAAAACAGGCTTAGTATAACTGGAATATAGAGTGTATGAGGGAGTGTAATGTGACCTCAGTTAAGAAAGATAGGTTGTAAATTTCTTTTCTTCTCTCCCTCCCCCTCCCCCCACATGACTACCATTAGACACAAATAGGTGTGTGTGTGTGTGTGTGTGTGTAAAACTATTCAATTCATGCTTCTATTTATCAATTCTTTCTGTGGATTTTTACATATTTATTACGCATTTAAAAGGAATAGCATGTTGCACAAAAGAGATGTGCAGTTTCATGTGCAATAATCTTTTTATTATATTATATCATGGAAATGTTTGTTTTATTCCACAACTTAAAAATAAAATAAATAAATATAAAAAGAAATATAAAAATGTATCTAATCTGCCTTATTAAGAAAAAAAGAAAGCTTGTTATTAGATCATGAAGGGCTTTAAATTACAGTAGGGAAAACTGTTTTATTCCAGAGGCAGTAGGGAGTCTTTGAAATTTGTTTGGCAGGAGAGGGACCTTGTCAGACCAAGATTACCAGGGAAGGATCTTCAGCCTAGAGATCCTATTCCAGTCCCACGGGTTCTCAAAAACTCAGGAATATCTTCCCTAAAACCCATTGTCTCTTTTTGACTACTCATTGGAGATTGTTGTCTAGCTAGGCTTCAATTGACCAATCTGTCTTATCTCCCATCAGGTCAGTTTGTATGATCGGTTACCAGGAAAGCTACCCTGCCCAGTTCAGTTAGAGTGATGAGTTTAGTTTAATAACCCTTCATTAATATGTCTAGTCTCCCTCAGCCCCATGTTATGGGAATCTGAAGATCTTCCCTGCCCCTAGGCCCTTTGCTAAAGTGCCTACGTGACTCTGAGGACCCTTGGATATTTGAAAGTATACTCTGTTCCCTAATAGGCTGAATGTGGTCATGTGGAGCCTGTGGCGCCAGGCTTGTTTTCCAGGAATGCCCATGCCTTGTAGCTTTGTGATTGGGCAGTGGGTCTAGAGGGCTGTGACATTCTCCAAGCCAGGAGAAAGCTATATATACGCCCTGATGTGAGGTTTTGGTTT
>CM053582.1:546907468-546951310 GCA_028627135.1 Pseudochirops cupreus
AAACATTATACTCAGTTTTTCTGAGTAGATGATTCTTGGTTTTAATCCTAGCTCCTTTGATCTCTGGAATATCATATTCCAAGCCTTTTGATCCCTTAATATAGAAGCTGCTAAATCTTGTGTTATCCTGATTGTGTTTCCACAATATTCAAATTGTTTCTTCTTGGCTGTTTGTAATACTTTCTCATTGATCTGGGAACTCTGGAACTTGGCTATAATATTCCTAGGAGTTTTCTTTTTGGAATCTTTTTCAAGAGGTGATTGGTGAATTCTTTCAACTTCTATTTTTCCCTCTGGTTCTAAAATATCAGGGCAATTTTCCTTGAGAATTTCTTGAAGGATGATTTCTAGGTTCTTTTTTTGATCATGGATTTCAGGTGGTCCAATAATTTTAAAATGATCTCTCCTTGATCTATTTTCCAGGTCAATGGTTTTTCCAATGTGATGTTTCACGTTGCCTTCTATTTTTTCATTTGTTTGCATCTGTTTAATAGTATCTTGATTTCTCCTAAAGTCATTAGCTTCCATTTGCTCCAATCTAATTCTGAAGGAAGTTTTCTCTTCAATGAACTTTTGAAATTCTTTTCCATTTGGCAAATTCAGCTTTTTAAGGCATTCTTCTCTTCATTGGCTTTTTAGACCTCTTTTGCCATTTGAGTTAGTCTATTTTTTAAGGTGTTATTTTCTTCAGCCAGGCTGTTGACTCTCTTTTTATGTTTTTCTTGCATCATTCTCCTTTCTCTTCCCAATTTTTCCTCCACTTCTCTTACTTGATTTTCAAAGTCCCTCTTGAGTTCCTCCATGGCCTGTAACTAGTTCATATTTTTCTTGGAAGCTTTTGGTGCTGGAGTTCTGACTTTGTTGTCTTCCTCCCATTCCATGCTTTGATCCTTTTTGTCCTCCCCAAAGGAATTTAACATTTGAATGTTGTGCTTGCTTTGCTTCCTTTGCTTGCTTATGTTGCCACTCAATTGCTTGACTTTTGAGCTCTTTGTCACAGTAGAACTCTGCTTCCAGAGAGGAGAGCTTTGTCCCAAATCACTGAGGTTTTCACAGCTGCTGGAGCTATTAGTTGGGTGCCCTCTCTGCTGCCCCACAAGCTCTGGCTTACTGGTCACACACCTCAGGACCACCACCCAAGACTGCGAGCCAGATCCAGGCAGGTTAAAGCAAGAGTTATTACCCTCTGAATCATCAATTGGTCCCCTTAGGGACCTGCAAGCCAGGAACTCCTGAAGCAGCCATGTGGAGGTGTCTGCACAGCCATGGGCCTAGGTGCCTCCACTGTTTCTGGCTCTAGGGGCAGAGGCTGGACCATACTCCTAGTGCCACTCAATTCCAACAGAATTCCACTGACCTTTTACTTTGTCTTTGACATTTATGGGTTTATATTTCTGGAAACTATGACAGCTCTTGATGATTCACTCTCTTGAAGTCCCTTCCAGCCACTGCTGGTCAGGGCTGCCCTGGAGCTAAAACCTTGGGCTCACAGGGGCTGGGATTGCCTCCCAGTATGCTGTGATGAACCCTTCCTATCCACCTGCCTGGCTGCCTTCAGCAGGAGATTTGTTTCTCTCTGTCACTTTGTGGGTTCTGTAGCTCTAAAATTTGTTTAGAGTCATATTTTATAAGTATTTGAGGTGGTTATGGGAGGAACTCACAGAGTTTTCCTGCTTCTTTGCTGCCATCTTATTTCTGCCCCCCCCCCCGCCCCCCAGTATACTATAATTCAGAATGAGGGACAGTACTGAGAGTAGTGTGGACTGGACTTTTTTTCATTTCACCATTTTTCTAGCTTCAGGCAGATCAAGTTTGTACCTTGGCAAGTAACCATCATCACCACAATCATTAAGCATTTATGAAGAGCTTCATGCCAGACACTACACTAGGTTCTAGGAATACAAGTACAAATAATGACATAATCCCAACTCAAAAGGAACTTATATTTCAGTGATGCAGACAACACATATAAAGACACACACACACATCTCATAAACATAAAGTGGATAAGTTAAGTTATATAAAATAGTTAAATTCTAGGAAGTTTGGGAGGAAGGACACTAGCAGGTGGGAAAACCAGGAAAGACTTCATGAAGAAGCTGCCTGAGCAGTATTCTAAAGGAAGAGCAAGATTCTATGAGGTGGGAGTTAGGAGGGAGTCCATTCCAGGCATGGGGTACAAGCAATGTAAAGCACAGAGATAGGAGATAGAGATTCCTATAAAAGGAATAGAGAGATCAGTTTGCCTGAATTGAAAAATGTCCAATGAGGATGCAAAGATAAATAGGGGCCATGGTTGTCAAAGATTTTAATAGCTAAAGAGGAATTCATATTCTATCCCATAGGCAATAGGAAGTCACTACAATTGATTGAATAAGGAAGTCACACAGCCAGATATGTGCTTAAGGAAAATTACTTTGGCAAAAGTGTGTAGGAAAGACTGGAATTGTGAGAGACTTGAAGTAGGGAGACCAATTAGGAAGCAGTTGTAACAGTCTAGGTGAGAGATGATAAGGGCCTGAAACTGAGGTGGGATCTATGTGAGTGGAAAGGGTTGAAATTGAAAGATCTTGTGGAGGTGGAAATTGCAAAATGTGGCAACTGATTGGATATGTGGGTTGAAGGAAAGTATGGAGTAAAGAATAATGCCAAAGTTATAAGGCTAGAAGGACATAGAAGGATAGTATCCTTTAACAAGAACTGGTGAGCATGGAGAAAAGGGCTTGGGCAAAAAGATGTTAAGTTCACTTTTGGACATTTTGAGTGTATTACTTCCAGGTCATCCAGTTTGAAATATACAGGAGGCAACTTGTGATGGTGGATGAACAAAACTTTTCTCAGGCTGCCTAACAAAGAAGAAAGAAATCTGTGGAATCAGTAATCAGGCTTCATATCTCAGTTCTTTCATGAAGAAGTAGATGTGTGAGCTTTAGCAAATCATTAATCTCCTTGAGACTTGGTTTCATTTATAAAATGAAGTAATTGGGTTAGATGGATGGTCTCTAAGGTACCTTCCTAGCTCTTAAATTCTATGATTTTATGCTAAGCTGCTAAAGATGGCTGATTCATGCAACAGAAAACCAGGAGAGGATGTACACCCGTAAATTGGTCACAGAGAGGATGGCAAAATCTAATAAAAAGGTGAATAACTCGGGGAAGCATTTAGGCCCACTCCTCATGCGCCACAAAGTCTCCTCAAACTTCTTTTTTTTGACAGTACTCTGGACCATTTGCACTCCTTCCACTCTTCTGAGTTTCTTGAAATATGGATTTTTTAAAAAATTTCCCTACTCAACTGGATCTACTTTCTCCAAAGTGAGTACTAGTAAGAATATTAACATTTACTTATCACTGTAAGGTTTGCAAAATGCTTTACAAACATTTCATTTGATCCTTATAACAACCCTAGGAGGTAGGTACTATTATTATCCCCATTTAAAGATGAGGAAACCATGGTAGAAGAGGTTAAAATGCTTGCCCCATCACTTAAGTGTATAAGGTCAGACTAACTCAGGTGTTTCTTTCTTCAGGCCCAGTGCTCTATGCACTGCGCCATCAAACTGCTTTTCTTATTAATTGATGTCTTCTGATTTTATACCATATTTATTTATTAATACATTGCCCTTTCCCCCTACTTACCTAATCTTACCTTTTACCAAAAGAGTTGGGAAAAATCAACCAATACATGCAACAAGTTTGATAGTGCATATGATGTTCTGTACCTATAGTCCTCTACCTCTTTAATGACTGGACAAAGGTATATTGTCTCAAGAGACTTAGGATAACTATATTCTGTTTAGTTTTGTCATTCTTTCTGTTCATATTGTTGACATTTCTGTGATGATTTTCTCTTTCTGATTCCTTCACTTTGTAAGAGTTCCTATGTTTTCCTTTAATTTTTTATTTTCCTAGTTTCAAATGGTTCAGTAATATTTCATTACTGTCATGTGCTATAATTACTTTAACCTTATTCAATCCATGGGCATCTACTTTTGCTCTAGTCCTTTGTAACCTCAGAAAGTGCTACAATGAATATTTTGGTATATACAGAAGCTTTCTTTCTATGTTTGACCTTCTTGGTAAATATGTCATGCAGTGGGGCATCTCTGGGTCAGGAGCTATGGACATTTTAGTTACTTTCTCAGAATAATAATACACATGAGTACGTGTGTGTGTGTGCGTGTGTGTATCTCCAAGTATAGCATAGTCCCTGGCATTTAGCAAGAACTTAACTCTGATTTCAATAATTCATTTACTCACTTATAATTCCAAATGGTTTTCCAGAATGCTTGGACAAATTCATAGCTTCTCAGCAAGTATATTTGTGCCCTCATCTTCCTGCAGTCTCTCCAGCATTGATGATTTCCATCTTTTGTCATTTTTTCCAATTTTCTGGGTGAGGAGTAAAACCTTAGAGTTTCTCTGATTTACATTTCTTTTATTATTATTATGTGAAACAATTTTTCATATGGCTATTCATACTTTGCAATTGTTCTCTTGAGGACTGTGGTTCATATCTTTTGACTGGAAGGGATGTTAGATATTTTCCATTTTTTAACCAAATGGCACCTCCAAAGGCTTTATAAATAAGTGACAGGCAGTCTGGTGTCGTGGAAAGCTAGGTTTAGTAAGACCTGGGTTTGAGTGTAGACTCATACATAGTAGCTACGTCAAGTTGGACAAGTCACTTAATTCTTGAAGCTCAGCTTCCTCATTTGGTCCATGAAGTACTTCAGTACTCTGCTAGGCTGGTCCTCTTTCAGAATTAATCTGTTGATGAGAATGTATGAGAGGTCTTTCTAACTCAGTTGAACTTTCCAGAGATTTCACTCTACCAGTACAACCTTTGAGAACATCATGCCAGAATGAGGCACAGGAAGGATGCTTCTGTAGGGAGGGTACAAAATAAATCAAGTAAATTTCTAGGGCATGAGAGAGACAATGATAAACATCAGTTATCTCAAACAAGGATTATTCACTCCTAGTCACAGAGATTGCTCTGCTAGCTCAGGCAAAACTGATTCTTTTAATTTTTCATGGATACTAGTGCAAAACATAGACTGTCCATCTGCTATCCCTTGGTCTTGCAAATCTCATTGGCCTACCTGTACTACCTGTTTTGATGATGCCTCTTAGGCCATTTCTCATTGTTGTAATCTCCTGAAGTTCACTTTACACCCACCCAACATATCTTTTATTCATTATGGGCAAGATGAACTTTTGATTTTTCTGAGATTATGATGGAGCTCAAATCTGCCCCTTTACAACCTCCCAGATTATTTCTTTTCCTATCCTTTGTGGAGAGCAAAATAAGCTTAATGTCTCAGTCATATGACAGCCCCTCAAGTTCTTTAATGCATAATAAATTCTCAGGTTGAAAAAAAAAACAGGACCAAAGAGAGTTCTGGAACATAGTGACCTCCTTGCAAGGTTATAGCATTTTGTTGATGAATAATCTTCCCATCTAGGTAAGATTAAATGGACAGACAGATGGATGGATGGATGGATGGATGGATGGAGCATTTATTAAGGGCTTATTATGTGCCAGGCATTGTGCTAAGTGGAAGGGATACAAACAGGTAAAAGGAAAGTTAGTTTCTGCCATCAAGGTGCTTACTTTCTGATGGAGGAAGATAGCACATGAAAGGGAACTGAAGAAGTAGGGACAGAAGAAGCTACCTACATGTGGACAAGGGGAAGAAGTTGTCTTAGGAGGCCTGGGTTGGTCTGACTTTGAGTGAACATGGCTAATGTGGGTACTTTCTTAAATGGAGATTCTAGGCATGAACACATCAATTAGAGGAGGAAACTGTAGGGGTGAAGGTAGTGCTAGATAAAAAGACCAATGGATTTGAGGTCAAGAAGTAATTGAAGGAGTCACAGGCTGAATCAAGGTTGGAATGAGTGTGGCTGATGTGGGTACTTCCTCGAATGTACCTAGCAATAGTTTTATCTAGCCCATAGTTTCCTACTGTTTTCCCATAAGGCTAATATGAATGCATCAAATAATCCTGTTATATTGTGCCTGTGCCATTCTCTGGATTTAATAATCTAGTAACTCTAATTAAAAATGAAGTTATTCAGGGGCAAGTAGGTGGTACAGTGAATAAAATACCAATCCTGGGATCAGGAGGACCTGAGTTTGAATCCGACCTCAGACACCTGACACTTATTAGCTGTGTGACCCTGGACAAGTCACTTAACCCAATCCTGCACTCCACGATGAAGTTATTCAGGCATGACTTGCTTTGAATTAAACATGCTAATTCATAGTGAATACAACTTCATCTTTCTTCATGTTAATAGCCCATCCATTTAATAATCTGTTGTAGAATATTGCTATGGATTGATATCAAACTCACTGGTCTATTTTCTGAATCAAGCATTCAGTTAGCCAACAAATATCAATTTTCCACTGCAGGCCAGTCACTAAGCTGGGTGCTTGTGATACAAGTACAAGACTGAAACCTTTCCTTAAGGAGCTTACGTTATATCTAGGAGGACAATGTGAATGTATAACATACATAAGAGATAGGTATCAAATAAATAGAAATTGTTTGGAGAGGAGACAGTAGCATTTGGGGGGCACAGGAAGGGCTTCATGTAGAAGGTGATGCTGTAGGTCAAAGGAAACTAGGGATTCTAAAAGGTGAAGGTGATGAAGAAATTCATTCCAGGCATTGGGGACAACCAAGACAAAGACACAGAGGTAGGCGATGGAATATTGTGTGTGAAGTGGAACAGTATAGCTGGATTGTAGAGTACATGGAGGTCAGTAAAGAAGAAGACTAGACAGCTAAGAAGAGACCAGGTTGTGAAGAGCTTTAAATACTAACCCAGGGAGTTTACTGTGTTTATCGGGTAGGTAACTGACATAACTAGATCTATGCTTTAGGAAAACCACTTTGGCAGCTATATGTAGAATGGATTGGAGTGGAGTGAAACTAGATGGAAAGCTATTACAGCAGTCAAGGAGATAAGTGATGAGGTCCTGAACTACCATAGTGCTTTATGAGTGGAGAAAATGGGAGTATAAAAGTTGTTAGGGTAGAAATGACAAGACATGACAAATGATTTTGTAGGTATGGAGTGAGCGAGAGTGAAGAAGTGAGGGAGACACTATGGTTGTGAGCCTGGGTGAATTGGACAATGGTAGTATCCTCAACTGAAAGAGGAAAGTTAGAGAAAGGAGTTTGTTTAGGGAAATTACATTTTGGGCATGTTGAGTTTGAGATGCTTATATTCCATCAAGTTGGAAGTGTCTAATAGGGAGCTGACCATGTAGTACTGGGATTCGGGAGAGAAAGAGCAGGACTGGATAAATAGATCTGGGAGAGAGCTGCATGGATATGATGATTGAATTCATGGAAGCTAATAAGATCCATTGCTTATTTAAGATACCAATTCCAAATATCTGCAAGTCTATTTCTTTTTTATGTGTACATAGAAAATAACTCCTCATTATTCTTCCCATAAAATCTTTCATAGGATGTTGTAGAAAATTTCTGATACAGTTTGGAGCAGATGACTTCAGCCCTCAATTTCTAATTTTCTATGATTCAGTGAGTTGGATGAAGATATCAATGGCATCCTGTGCTTAATGAGTCTCTAAAATATGGGAAGCTAAGATGAGGAGAAAAGAAGTTGGATGGCAAAATTAAGATCCAAGAGGATGTTAACAGTGTTGAACAGTAAGCTGAATGTAACAAGATGAAATATAATTGAGATAAATGGAAAGTTCTGTATTTAGGTGAAAAAAAAAAAAGAATTGGCCAGAACCAGAATGGGGGACATGTGGTTAGGCAGCATTTCATGTGCAAAAGGACCTGGGGGTTCTATTTGACTGCCAGTTCAGTGTGAGCCAAAAGCACGATATGTCTGCTATCCTAGATAATGAGTGCTCAGGCTGCATTAATAGAAACATAGCATACATTAGATCTGACCACATTTGGAAGCCAAGACAGAGTCGGGGAGAGAGCACTGATTGTGGAATCAAAAAGCCAAGACTCAAGACTTGGCTCAGATGCTTCAGGTGGGGCATCCATAAGATGGGCAAAGAAAGATGACGAAGGTCATAACAGAACTGAAGAAAATTATATCATGGAAAATTTAGTTTTTGAAACTTGTGGTTATATACATATTCCTCTTTTCATCTTATCCCCCAAGTAGAGAGGCAGCTTGGTAGAGTGGATCATGTCGGTTTTATAGTGAGAAGACTTGGGCTCATGTCCTACCCCTTAGACATACTGACTGTATGGCCCTGGGCAGGTCAATTTCTCTGTCCATGGCTTAGGAAGCTCTAACACTGTGAGTTGTAGAGGGATGCAGATTTGAATTGGAAAGAAAAGAGTTTTGTCTTTGGAAGTTCCTCACATGAATGAGATCAGGTCTGAACAATAATAGAAAAGTAAAACTCATCCTCTAGTAAAATATTAGCTCCTTGACAGTAGGGGATGTTTGCCATTTTGTTTTGTCTTTGGGTTCTTAATATCTACTGTGGATTGACTTAGGTTTCAAAGGGTTGGAGGAGTATTGTACCTAGTGGATATGACAATTATACTGAAATATTTGAAAGGCTTTCATGTGGAAGAAGGATCGGGTGATTTTGGAGTGGTGTAGAAGAGATTCATATTTAGGAACAAATGTCTTTTCAGTCCTTTCTGATTCTAGCTTTTATGATTTGATAGCCTAATGCTGCTGCATCTTTTTCTGGTTCCTATTGTTAGCATTCATGCACATGAACAAAACACACATGGATGTACACACACATATGTTAGTAATGGACTTAATTTACACCTATTATTCCATTATACAATTGCACATTTGGCTTTTCCTCACTACCCACCAACATATATCTATATCTATATCTTTATCTATAATTTATATATGGTTAAATACTAAACAGATTTTCTAGTACTACCCATACCCCTTTGCTCTTCAGTGATATTATCCATTTCATGATTCATCTTGAAGAATACATGTCCTAATCAAAGTGAATCTCCTATGCTTAGTAGATGGAGGCCCTATTAGGTCAACAAGAAGCTGACCCTTGGAAAATAAGAGGTCAGTCAGTTTATCAGCTGGTAACAGATGCCCACTGAAATTGAATCCCATCTCTTTGAAATGGGAGTGATGGCCTGTCTTTACTGCAATGAGTGGTACCCTGAGGAGGGGATGGGAAATCTCAGGACTGACTGTGGAAAAGAGAAGGTCCTTGAAGATCACTCATCACCAGGTTTAACAGAGGTTGGCACAGCTGGGGCAGTGCTTTGCCCACGAAGTCTGAATAAATGTGAGTTTTTAATGAGGCAAGTGAAGTCCATAGGGATTTTGTTATCTAACAAATTCCAAACTTGGGTTGTGGCAGCTCTAACATTTTGGCTAAAAGCATTATTCGTGGTTCTATATAAATCTTAATTTACCTATAATTTTCTTATATTCAGGGAAAAATTCAGTTGGTTTTTAAAGGCTTTTCATTCTTACTGATAAAGGCATATTTTCCTCTGCAGAAGTTTCTGAGAGCATAGAAAAAAAGAGTCAAGCATTCCTAGCAGATCTGAAAGTACCATTCCAAACTCTAGCATCACGCTAAAGGAGGTAAGAAGCAAAACATCACCTGGAAAAGTAATCACATTCCACAGAATTGTGGAATCTGGACCAGAGATGTTCCAATGTGCATGTAAATACTAGATTTGGCTGGGGTCAGAGAACTGATCACCCAGTCATTATATAGAAAGAAGTCATCCCCTTGGGTAGATATTCAAATTAGGCCCAGACTCTGAGCCTCAGCCATTAGGCAATCCCCTTGGCTGATCTCCTTGGCCCCCTTCGTGACACTTAGGTGAGAACAGTAGACTTTAGGCACTGAGGCCAGGGGAGCATTGCATTAGACAAGATGCATTATGGCAGTTTTCTTGCCTCCAGGGAGTGCCACTTCAGTCTATCCCATATACCACCAGTAGACACACAGCAACAACAACAGCAGTGACAATGACTGTAACTATCTTTGACATTATGTTTTAAGGTTTGCAAAGCACTTAAGATATGTAATATTTTTTTGATCCTCCCAACAACCTTGTGAGATAGATACTAATTTTACCCTCATTTATAAATGAAACGGAGATAGAAATTTAGTGACTTGCCCATGGTGACATGTTAGTATCTGAGGCAGGACTGGAACTTGGACTAAGGTCTTCTTGGCTCCAATTGCATCATTCCATCTGTGGCTGCCGCGTCTTCACTTCTTGCTAGTCCTTGACAATAAAACACCATTTTCATTGGACTTCTCTGAATGTAAAATGTGTCACCCTCCTCCCATCCCATTCTTCTCTGACCCTCTGCCTTTGATCTAAAATACAAATTTCTTTCCTTGACTTTCATGGTCCTCCAAAATGTAATCTAATTAAACAAATACTTAATTGCCTTCCGTGGGCAAGACATTTGGGATATGAAGGCAAAAGTGATAAGTGCTCACATGTATATAATGTTTTAAAATCTGTAAAATCCTTTACATGTTTTCTTTGATTTGATCCTCACAATAACTCTGTGAAGTATGGGTCATTATTATCAAAATTCTGCAAATGGGGAAACTGAGGTTCAGAGAAGTTAAGTGACTTTTCCCTGTCACATATTTTCTAAGTGTCAGAGGTGGGATTGAATCCACATCTTCCTGATTTTCTGAGCCATTGCTGCTCCAACATCCCTGCTCTCTAGGAGTATAGGTTCTCCTGGGAGAGAGAACATGTAGACAGATAATTAGATGGAAGATGATTTGAGGAGGGGAAGGACTATTAACAGGGATGATGAGGAAATGATTTGAATAGAAGCTGACATCTGAATTAGGCCTTAAAAAGATGTTAGGACTCTGAGGCACAGGTGAGGAGGGAGGGCAGTCCAGTCCTGGAATGTTTTCATTCCTATCTTTGTGCTGATGCCCCATAAAGCATGACCTGACTGCCCCAACTGATTCCCTTTCCTGAACTTTCCTAGGATTTCTAGCCTTTAACATACAAGTCAGCACTTATTGATAATGCAATGTTGTCTTTGTTGTGCCTGTTGAGAGTTGATCTGTACGGATATCCTTATCAATGCCATAATTTTTACCTGACAGTTATCTTGAGATTTATTAAGGGGGAGGGCATCTAATGACTTATTCCTCCCTGACTAAACTACAGTCAGAGCAATGGTGAGCTCTAATGAGTCATATTGACTGGATTGAAGAGGCAGCTTTCTGTTGTTAGCAGGCATGGACCTCTTTATTCAAAACATACACTCCTAATAACATCAAGATCTGAACCAGAGTTTAACATGGAGAAGGTATAAGTTGCTTCCACCCTCAAAAGTATAGATATTATTCTAGGCTCTAACCTAGAAAGTAGAAAAATAACTAGGAAATTTAACCTGATTAAAAATATAGTTAGGGATTAAAGATATAATTTTTAGTGGTTACTTCACTTTTACTTCTGTTTCTCTATCTCTATCTATCTCCCCTTTTTTCTTTCTTCTTTTCCTTTTAATCCCACATACCTGAAGAATTCTTATGCCCTAATGTTAAGATGTGCCCAACTGAGCCCCAAAGAGGTAACCTATTACTATCTTCCTCTCAAGAATGTTTATCTTTAGGGGGATTTAAAAATTCTTGTATCTGAACATATAGAAATCATTCTCATGGACTTGTGTATTTTTCTAGAGCTAGGAAATTTTCTCAATATGCATATATTCAATAATTCTCATTAAATGCCTCCTTCTGTCTATCTCTTGAGGAAAAATGGTATGTATATTCAGTGAGGTTTTAGCCTGCCGAATATCCTGTTGTTCATTGTTGAAAAGGTCCCTAGAGCACTGGCCCTTAAAGAGATTTGATGTGCTCTAGTGCTATTAACATTTGGCTAACCAGCTAGTAGTACTTCCTGGGGTTATACTATCTCAAGATTGATGGTTCATATCAGAAAGAGTTAAGTGCTATTTGCAAAAAAAGATCTTGGCTCTGTATATTGGGTTAGTCACTTTAAGGTAATGATTCTCAACTTTTTGGCCTCAAGACCCCTTTACACTCAAAAATTATTGGAGGACTGCAAAGAGCTTTTGTTTATGTGACTTATATCTATTGGTACTTACCATACCAGAAATCGATGGCATCTTAATAGTACTATGAAAATAATTTTGATCTTGTGAGCCCTCTAAAGTCTTACACACCCCCAGTGATCGCTGGACCACATTTTGATAGACATTGCCTTAAAGACATATAACAGAATAAGGGGAAAGGGGCACAGTTTTAGAAGATCTGAAATGTGTCATTCAAAGTTCCAGAGCCACCCTAAGGAGATCAGTAACAAAACATCACCTGGAAAAGGAATAAAACTCTATAGAATTGTGGTCCAGAAGCTTGGGGTGCCCATTCTGAAGGTCTATAGTATAGTGTCAGAGACTGGCATCAGAGTTAATGTGGCCCATTTCTTTGGAGTCTACTATCAGGAGGTATATGTGATAAAAGGAACTTGGGCCTGTCTGCTCAGTCCAATCCAATCTGGTCAATCTTTCTGGAATTGATTTTTGGCAGTGGGAGGTGGTAAGAGAAAAACACACTGAAAAACTGCAAGAGCAGATGCTAAGGAAGAGAACAGGTGAGGCACAGAAAGTAGAGATATAGGGAAAAAAGTATATGGCAATTCTGTAGAGGAAACAAGAGATAATCCCAAAAGACTATAATGCCTTTATACCAAATGTACAAAGTATACCTAATTAACAAAATGAACTTGAAATTTTAATTCAGGGAGGTAAAAATAACCTCATAAAGTAGGTAAACCTAAGGCTTAGTGGGATAGAGCTTATGTCTGCAATTCTGAAATGGAAGGATATATTTTGCTCAAAAGAAACAGACTAAATATGGTGACCTAGTACTATATGTCAGGGAGACACTACATTGCTAATGGCCTTCATGAACTTCAGGGAAATAACAGTTCATAAATCCATGGTATTCCAATGGTGTACAAGAGCATTTGGGCTAAGATAAAAGGTGGGAGAATCAGAAATTATACTGTAAAGGGAATAGATGAGGTGTCCCCAAAGTCTTAGTTCAGTTTTCTGTAATTAAATGTTTAAAACCACACTTAGACTTTTGGAACATCCTATATTATAGACCACCTGGAAAGATGGAGGGCAGTCATATCTATCAAGAAAATGGTTGTGATAATTGACCTTGACTATCTGAATGTGTTCAGATATTCTTTTCATTAAATACTTTTATCACATCTTTCTTGAATTATCATAGAAGCTTTCTAATTGGTGTCCCTGATTCAAATCTCCCCTTGCTCCAATCTATCATCCACTCAGCTGCCAAAGTGATCTACCTAGAGTACAGGTCTGACCAGGTCATCCCCCTCCTCAGCAAACCCCATTGGTTCACTATCACCTCAAGGATCTAATAAACAGTCCTCTGACATTCAAAATTCTTCATAACTTTTTCCCTTTCTACATTTCCAGTTTTCCTTTACTTTTAAAAGTGAGTTGCATAATTATTTGGGGGAATGACAGGATCAAGAATAGAAAGAGAAAGACTGAAAATGGGATAACGTACACTCTGACAAGGTCCCAGGGTCGCCATCACATAGTTGTTTAATAAATAGTAACTCTAGGGGCGGCTAGGTGGTGCAGTATATAGCCACTGGCCCTGGAGTCAGGAGGACCTGACTTTAAATCTGGCCTCAGACACTTAACACTTACTAGCCATGTGACCTTGAGCAAGTCACTTAACCCCAATTGTCCCTCCCCCCCAGAAGCAAAAAAGCAATAGTTACTCTGGGGAAAAATGTTTTAAATTGACTTTCAATAAAATTTGTATCAGTTTAATTGCGAAAAAAGCTACTTGACTGTGGTAGTCTGTGCTAGTCTTAGGCAAGGTAGAAGAAACTTAGGAAAAGTAGAAGAAACAATAAAGAATCCATCATTGTATGTATATATGTATGTATATATGTATACATATATATGTATGTATATATGATTCTGATAAATATATGTTTCTATCTATCTATCTATCTATCTATCTATCTGTCTATCTATCTATCTATGTCTCTGGTGCAGTAGATCAAACTTGAGCCTAGAGTCATAAGGATGACCTGAGTTCAAATCTAGACTCAGATACTGAATGGGATAGTAATAGTACTTATGTCCCAGGGTTGTTGTGAAGATCAAATGAGATGATAATTATAAAGTGCTTGACGTAAAGCTTGGCACATAGTAGGTGCCATATAGATATCAGCTCTTATTAATCTTATTTATTCCAATTTTCATTTCCAGTGTCCTTACACTTTACTTCCCTCAGTACACTCTACAATTTGGCTACATCAGCCCACTTGCTCTTCCTTATACGTGATAATGGTCAGTCTAACAGCTAGCATTTATATGGCACTTTGAGGTTTGCAAAGCACTTAACTCATTGTCTCATCTATTCCTCACAACAGCCCTGGGATGTAGGAGAATTATTATTTACATTTCATAGTTGAGGAAACTTAGGCAAACAGAGGCTAAATGACTTGCCTGGAGTCACACGGCTAAGAAGTGTGTGAGGCTAGATTGGAATTCAGGTCTTCTTACATCTAAATCGAGTACTCTAGCATCTATGCTATTTTGGTGCTGACTCTCCCACATGCCTGAAATCCTCCTTCTTACCTTTATCTCTTGCCTTCCTGACTTTCTTCAAATCTCAATACAAACACTACAAAGCCTCCACTGGAGGCTTTCTCTACCCCCTCCAGCTACTGGTACCTTCCTTTCAGAGATTACATCCACTTTTGGGGTATCTATCTTGCATGTTTCCTCTCTTTCTATTAAAATGTTACTTCCCTAAGGAGAGAGACTATCTTTTGCATTTTGGGGGCTATTCCCTTGTGTTTAGCACTGTCTGGCACATAGTAGGCACCAAATAAATGTTTTTGAGTGGCTAAATGACACTAACTCTCTTTACATTTCTTTGGATCTCCAGTGCTTTGCGCAGTGTCTGGAACCCAGGTAGTAAGTACCTGATAAATACTCTTGGACTTAATGTTTGATACTTCAAGGATCCATGATTTTACTGACTTAAGAAGTTCCTTCATGAATTCAGATTGTGACAACCTCATCCATATCTTAGATGTTTTTTATGAGTTGCTGTGGTTAAAAAGAATTTATTACTGGGTGGACAAGAATTTGATAAATTATTGATTAGTCTTACTATAATTTTGTCTTTTGAAAGGTGGAAGAAACAATAAGGAATCCTTTTATCTTGATTCTGATAAATACAAAATATTTATTTTAGGGAATCATAACTGGAGGAGGTTATCATTTTGCCCAAGGCAAGACCATCTGTGGGGTACTTCTTCTTTGTAGTGGTTCAGAAATCTCAAACCTGGAACTTCACAGTCTTTTGTCAGTCTGACATGTGTTCCTTTGGGGATTAGAGGAGAAGGAAAATAGTAACCTAAGAGTATGGTTGTAGGCTTACAACTGTCAGGAAAGCAGCAGGAAGAAATATATCATGTCCTCACAACATGAAATCACCTGTGCTCTGACAGTCTCTTTTAGTGCCCACCTATGCGACAACACTGCCCTCTCCAAACTGGATTTGTGTCAGTTGCTTGGCTTTATAGTTTGTGATTGGTGAATTGAAAATGAGGGGAACCCTGGGAGAAAATTAGTGATGGCAAGTGATGAAAATACTGGCTACAATTTCATGGGAAAGAAATGGAAAGAATCAGCATAGGCAACAAAGAAACAAAACTATCACTTTTTTGCAGATGATACGGTAGTCTACTTAGAGAACCCTAGAGAGTCAACTAAAAATCTATGAACAAATCCAGCAAAATTGTAAGATATAAAATAAAACCTTATAAATCATTAGCATTTCTATATATTACCCACAAAACCCAGCAAGAAGAGATAAAAAGAAAAATTTCACTTAAAATAACTGCTGACAATATAAAATGTATTAGAGTCTACCTCCTATCACCCAGGAACTATATGAATACAACTGCAACACAATTTTCACACAAATAAAGACAGATCTAAATGATAGGAGAAATATTAATCACTCATGGGAAGGCTGAACCAATATGATAAAAATGATAATGCTACCTAAATTAACATAGTTATTCTGTGCCAAACCAATCAAATTACCAAAGAATTATCTTAGAGAGCTAGAAAAAATAATAGCAAAATTCATCTGGAGGAACGAAAGGTCAAGAATGTTAAGGGAATCAATGAAAAAAAAGGGAAGAAAGGCAGCCTAGCAGTCTCAGATCTCAAACTATACTACAAAGAGGTAATCATCAAATCAATTCATTACTGGATAAGAACCAGAATCATTGACCAATGTAATACATTAGGCACACAAATGTACAGATGTAAATGACAACAATAACCTAGTGTTTGATAAGCCCAAAGATCCAAGCTACTGGGGCAAGAACTTACTATTTGACAAAAACTGCTGGAAAAATGATAAAGCAGACCAGCATAAATAGGTACATGATTTAGACTGAAAGAGTGATGCTGTAAGTAATTTATGGCAGTATAGAAACATTTACTTGTCAGATCTATGGATAAGGGAAGAGTTCATGGCCAAACAAAAGATAGAGAGGATCACAGAAGGTAAACTAGATAATTTTGATTACATTCAATTAAAAAGGTTTTGCAGGAACAAAACCAATGCAACCAAAATTGGAAAGAAATCAGAAACCTGAAAAAATTTACAACAGCTTTCTCTGACAATGGTCTCATTTTTCAAAAATGTAGGGAATGAGCAAAATTTATAAAAATAAGAGCCATTCTCCAATTGATAAGTGGTCAAAGGATTTGAACAGCTAATTTTCAGAAGAAGAAATCAAAACTATAAAAAGTCTTGTAAAAATGTTCTGAGTCACTAATAATTAGATAAATGCACATCAAAACAATTCTGAGGTACCATATCACACCTGTAAGATTGGCTAACATGACAGAAAAGGAAAATGGAAAATACTGGAGAGTATGTTTAAAAATAGACATATTAATATACTGTTGGTAGAGCTATGAACTGTCAACCATTTTGGAGAATAATTTGAAGCTATGCCCACATGGCTATAAAATTATACAAACCTTGTGATCCAGCTATAGCACTACTAGGTCTGTGTCCTAAAGAGATCAAAGGACCCATGTTTATAAAAATACTTACAACAGCTCTTTTTTTGTGGTGGCAAAGAATTGGAAACTTAGGGGATGTCCTTTATTTGGAGAATGACTGAACAAGTTCTGGTATATGATTATGATGGAATATTATTGTGCTATAAGAAATGATGAAATGAATTATTTCAGAAACACCTGAGAAGACTTATGTGAACTGATGCAAAGTTAAGTTATCAGAATTAGAACACTGGACAGTAACAGCAATATTGTATACAGATCATACATAGATCTGCTGTGAATTACAGCTATTTTCAGCAATACAAAGATCTAAGACTATTCCAAAGGATTTAGAATGAAAAAAATACTATCTGTTTCCAGATTAAAAGTTGATGGTGTCTGAATGCAGATCAAAGCATGCTACTTTTTGCTTTCTTTATTTTTTCATGTTTTTTTTTTGGCCTGTGTTTTCTCTCACAACTCAACTAATATGGCAATACATTTTGCATGACTGCACGTGTATAACCTATATGAAACTGCTTGCTGTCTCAGGAAGGAGGAAGGAGAGGAAGAATAAGAGAGAGAATCTGGAACTCAAAATTTTAAAATAACAAATGTCAAAAGTTGTTTTTGTATGTAATTGGAAAAATAAAATATTAATTAAGAAAGATTTAGCTACTCAGCAATATAATGATCTAAGACAGTTACAAAGGACTTACAATGAAAAATGTTACCCACCTCAGAGAGTGACCTGATGAACTTTGAATAGAGATTTAAGCATATTTTCTTTCGCTTTTAAAATTTTTCTTGCTTTTTTGTATTTTGCGATATGGTTAATATGGAAATATGTTTTGCATGGCTTGACATATATAATGATTACTGTATTTCTTGCCATCTTAATTGGTGGGGGAGGGTTTAGAAGGAGGGAGAGAGTTCAGAACTGAAAAAAAATACTAATACTGATGACAAAGGTGTTAAGTACAAAGAAAAGAAAGTCTCATGAGGATGCTAGACTTTCGAAAGGTGTATTTGGAAGAGCTTAGAGACAAAATGGTTATGAGTTCATGGCCTGGGATTCTAAAAGGGAAAATAATTGCTCAGAAGGCATTGGAAGCTGTCAAGAAGGATATTATGATGACTCACAGCAATGGATAAAACAGATAAGGAAGAAAAGGGGGAAGAATTTAGAGAACAATGTAGCAGCATATGGAGCTCACTTGGGAGTTCCAGTTTTAAAAGTCCTATAGAAAAGATAGAAACAGGCATACATAACCAGAGAAAGTTGTGGAGTCCCAATGACATGTAAGAATAATATTAGGAGAACTAAAATCCAGAATCAACTAAAGTTATTGGAAATGCTAAGAGAAAACACACACACACAGACACACACACAGAGACACACACATACACACACACACACACACACACGGTGCAGCTATGTAGGGGAAGAAAAACAGCATAATTTAGTTGGGCTTTGAAAATTAACTTTTTTGCCCCATAGAAACTGAAGGGTTGACAGGCAGATCTAGGCAGGGAGAGGGGAATGACCAGAGAGAAAAGGGCTAAGAAATGCCAAAGCTGAGGGAGGAGATAGAAGAGAGTGAAAATGGAATCAACAGAAGTGAATAAATGAAGCCAGATGGAACATTACCAGAAGAACAAAGGTCAGAAAAGCTCATCAGGAACCAGAACATAGGCAAGTTGTACTTAATAGCAGTTTGTCACCCAATGAATCTCTGTTACCTCTAGCAGCATCCTAATGGCAAACTGATATATGCCACCCACACCTTCTTTTTTAGCACCTGTGGTTCTGCACTTTTAAAGGAAGTACTCTACTGGTCCTAGGTGTTGTAGCAGTACTATTAACAGTAGTAGTAGTAATAGTACTACTACTAGTAGTAATGATGATGATGATGATATAGCAAACATTTGTAGAGTGATTCAGAGATGTCAAAGGGTTTTATGTATGTCATCCCATTTGATCTACACAATAACCCTATGAGGAAGATGTTGCTATTATCATCCTCATCTTACAGATGAGAAACCTAGGCTGAGGGATGTTAAGTGTCTTGAAACACCTCAACCACACCCCTGGTTGTACTCACAGAAAGCAAAACAGTGATCAGTTCAGGTGCAGTTGGCAGGGTATAGATCGTGAAGAGAGAAGGGGAGGGAGGGAGAGAGGAAGGGAGAGAAAGAGAGAGAGAGAGAGAGAGAGAGAGAGAGAGAGAGAGAGAGAGACACAGAAGATGCAGTTTCCTTTCATAGAGAGAAGTCAAGATGAGCATGTTACTGAGCTCAAAAGCTAAATAACTGACAAAGGCCTGGTTGAGTTGTCTTATATAGCACAGTGCTTGACACATAGTAGGTGCTTAAAAAAGCTTTATTGATTATTTGATTATGTCCACATGAGGCAATAAAAGTAGAGGTTCTGGGTAAAGAGGCACAACCATAAGAATTTGGAGATGATTGGTTTCTGTTTTGTATGGACCTTGACATTTTGTAGGATGACCTGGAGGTCTACCTGGAGAGCCTCATACTCAAAATGTCCAAAAATGAATTTATCTTTTTGCCCAAGCACTTTCCAATCCATCTTCCACACAATTTCCCAAGTGATATTCTGAAAGCACAGTTACAATCATGTCCTCCTTTGCTCAACAATCTCCAAAGGTGATCTCTTATTTCTAGGATCAAATATAAACTCTCCAATTTGTCATTTAAAAGCCTTCAAAACTGGGTTCCTACCTCCATTTCTATGTTTTTCATACATTAGTTCTCTCCATGTACTCTATAGTCCAGCCAGACTGTCCTACCTGAAGTTAGTCACACAAAACATTCCATCTCCATTCTCCATGCCTTTGTACTATCCTCAGGCCTAGAATGTACTTCCTTGCCTTCACCCCTTAGACTCCCTAGCTTCCTTCACAGTTCAGCCCAAGCACTATGTCTTGCATACAAGGAGAACATTCCTATTCTCCTAGCTGCTAATGCTTCTTTCCCAAATTATATTGTATCAATTTTTGAACATACATATATATGTACATGTTACTCCAACCATTAAAATGCAAGTTTCTTGAGGATAGAGACTGTCCCATATTTGTCTTTGTATCTTTAGAACTTAGCATGATATCCAGAACATGGGTACCACATCCAGTAGCTCCTTACTAAATGTTTATTTATTAATTGTTGGGTGAATTTCGAGGCTGTGAACAAATTCATTCTTGTCAGACAAGAGTGAGATCTACAAATTTTTGAAAGGTGTAGAGTAAACCAGTGTCTGTATTTGGAGCATGTCATGGTCTAGGACAGGGGTGGGGAAACTGTGGCCTTGAGGACACATTTGGCCTTCTAGGTCCTTTGGTGTAGCCTTTTGACGTTGTTCAAGTTTTATAGAACAATTCTTTTTATTAAGAGGATTTTTTCTGTGAAGTTTGTATTCAGTCAAAGGTTACACTTGAGGACCTAGAATGCCACATGTGGCCTTGAAGCCACAAGTTCCCCACTCCTGGTCTAGGAGTTCAGAATCAGTGATCTAAAAGAGATGTCTGTGTGGATCTATAAGATGATGGGACCAGATGGAAAGTGGTTTCTCTTGGTGACTGGTGAGATTGCTCTCTGCTGAGTTTGGATTTATCCAATCTGTCAGTTCCCAGCATAAGACTCCACATGCTAACCATTCTTTCCTTCAGAAGGTGTCATGCACAAAAGGTATAAGGACATAATCACTTTCATTTTATTTTGTTGCATTCTGTCCCATCACTTATTTCATCTCTCCATGCCCAGGGTTTCAATCTGTTTTCCATTCATCAAGGTGATGAGTCCTTCTGAATTAAACATGATTTCCCAAAGACTAAATTTTTCTTTTCTCTGGAAAAAAATATGTTCAAAGGAAGTATTTGAGTTAATCAGAGAAAATAACACTGTACACTTAATGATGGGAAAAAAAGACACCATCAAGCAGAAAATAAAGGGCAATCTGAAGTCAGCAAAGCCAAGGCAGTTGCAAATTGCTTTTCATTTTGGTTTTGTAGGAATGAGTGAATTCTGAACCTTTTAGGCCTCTCATTTGTGGAGCTATGCTGATTTCATCCATTATAAATTTATGTTGTAAAACTTAGGTTGGGCACTTGCTGCTGTTTGGTAATCTTTTTCTGCATCACTTGTCAGCATCTTATCATATTTCTGAATTCCTATTCAAAACCTTCATTCCTTAAGATACTGGTCCATCCTTTCCCACACCACTAACAGATGATTTCATTTATTACTTTCCTGATAAGATTAAGTGTACCTCATTGGTGTCCTTTCAAGCCCCCTCTTCCTCATCTAAAAATTCTGTCTTCACCCATCCTCTTTTTTTCTTTTGGCCAAGACTCCACCCTTCATATCCCATTTACGGGATGCATATCTCCTCTGGGACCTCATTCCTTGGACCTTCCCTTCTTTCTTGCTTCTTCAATTTTTCCCTTTCATTTGATTTCTTTCCCCCTTAAGAGAAATGTGGTTGAGTCTCTCCAATCCTAACCACTCCCTCCCAAATACTACCATCCCTGTTATCCCCTCAATGTGGCACCACATATCTTTTCCTCTAACTACAAAAAATTCTTGAACAAATTTTCCATCATAGGAGAATAAGATCATTTTGATGCTTTCATTTCCTCACTATTCTCTCATATTGAACCTTTTGCAATCTGACTACTATCATGACCATTCTATCAAAACTGCTCTCTTCAAAGCCACCAATAACCTCCTAATCACCAAATTTGATGATCTTTTGTCAGCTGTCATCTGCTTTGATCTATCTGTAGCATATGATAGTGATGATCATGTCTGCTTTCTTGATGTTTTCTTCTCTCTTGGTTTCCTCGATGCCAAGTCTTCTGACTTTCCACCTACTTCTGTAATCACTCCTTCTGTCTGTCTCTTTCATGACTTCTCTTACTCTTCCTCCTACTCCACTGTAGAGAATTCCACTCTCTGTTTATGACCCTCTCTTCTTTCATTTCAACACATTCCACCTTGTTGATATTTTCCCCTCTCAAATCTTCAGTGATAATATCTCTTCAGGAAACCCTAGCCCCAACCTCTCTCTTAAGTTCCAGACTCAAAATTCTGATTTCTCTCTGGTGTCTCACATATATGTGTATGTGTATGACTACATATATATGTGTTTGCATACACACATGTACAGACAGATGTGTGTATATATGTACGTGTATAGTTGATTGGTTGTTGTCATTCATTTTCAAAGGGGACCAAAATGAAATAACTATGTTAGAGTCAAGTTACAGTGTGTCCAACTGTGACTAATAAGACCAATATGGTCTTGGAATGTTCTACTATGGGTCAGATACAAATAGTCCATGTGAACATTTACGTTGGGTACTCTAAATTTGTGAATCTCATATTTCTTTTGAGTTACTAGGTGATGTGTATGTATATATAAACTATGAATTTATACATATAATTATAGCATTATATTATGTATATATACGTGTGTATGTGTATATATACACATATGCATATGTACATATACACACACACTTACATATGCTTTTGCAAGGATACTTTATACAAAAAAATCTGACTTTGGCTACCATTAATTAGTCATCATTGCTGTGTGAAATGCCAGGTCTCAGGTATGTCACTGAAGCAAGACAAAGTTTTCTATGATCTTTTTATTGACGAAGTGACTACAATGCAAATGCTTTATTTTAATGCCTTATGGGATCAGGGTAGCACTCCTTTCCCTGGTAGACATTATAATGGCCCCCACTCTATAACTTAGTAGAAAATCATTCTGTGGCTGAAAATAGTGATCACTTGGTAGACAACCTTTCAGTGACAAGCCCATCTTCCCTTATTCTGTACCTGGGATAGTAAATGCAGAATCCATTGCAAGGCACATCCTGAAAGACTTTCCAGACTGGTAGACTTTGTGGAGTCTGTTATACTCTTGGAGAACTTCATGGCATGATGAGAAATCAAAGTTAGATTTTATTGGATTGTAAATAATTTATAATCAGAGAAATCAGGTCATACCATTCTCTGTGGAATGAATTCAAATCTCCTTAAAAGTACTTCATATAGTGGAAAGCACTATTTGCTCTAAAAACAACTGCACTTTTGAAATGATTATCAATGGATATCTAAGACTGGATTGTCTTTCTAATATATCTATATGAATAGATATAATTTTAAATTATATACAATAAATAATATATTCTATGTAATTATATGTATACACATTCATGTACATGTACACATGTACACACATATCTATATCTGTATCTTTATCTATCTATCTATCTAATCTTCAATGGAAAGATTAGCACACTGAAGCAGAAGCTAAAGCAGAGAATAGAATTCCTGCTGCAGAAAATTCTGACTCCCATGTTAAGAGGAAATTATTGAAAAGGGCATCATTATATTGGTATTGCTCAGATCAAGTCACATCCTCTTAGATACCTGGTCTTACTAAGCCAGAGCTATGCCTAAGTTATATTGAGCTAACTTGGCTATGCAAGTGGAACTAAGATCTCATTGATTGGAATGTTTTCTCCAGTTATGTGAATTGTGACTCAGACATGGTACCTATCCTTTATAATCCCTGTTCACATCTTCTTCTGGGTTCTCTTGGGCATCCTCTCAAAGTTCTATGAGACTTTTTCACTTTCTGCTGTCATCTGGTGGATCCCTATGGAGTACAAGTGTTCTCCACAAGTTATCCCTTGCTCTTGTCATGCGACCAGCTAGCTTTATTTTTGGTCAAACATTACTTTGATGCCATTCTTTATTATGGTTCTTCTTCATTATTCTTTATTTGTGTTGTGGCCTACTCATAACTACTTGCACTCCACTATTTCCCTCTGAGTGGAAGGTAGTGTTCAGAAAAGGAAGTGTTCTCCATTTCAGAGCCATATGACAATAATTGTGAAATATTGGTATTATAAACGTTTTTTTTTCTGATAAGAAGTCTGGAATCATTTAAGTATATTTGCAATTTTACAGAGACAATCAATTTACCCTCCTATTTTAATTTTAATTCTAGGGTCAAGTCATTATCCATTTGTATTTTCTATCCAAGATATTTAGGATGGTGGATATATTTGTTGCCTATCTGGTTGCTTATTATAATATGGTTAATCAACTTTATTTATCCACTTGGTCTTTCTATCAATCAAGAGTCATGTGCAAATTATGTGCTGGGTACTCTAGTGGGCATACAAAGTTGGTCCAGCACTTAGTACAATCAAACCAAACCAAACCAAAACAAAACATCTCCCCAAACTCCCTTCTCTCCAAAAGTTTTTGTTCTACCATGGAAATAATAAGGATATTGTTTCCTTACATGGAAATAATGACATATGTTTATGCATTTATACAAAATCAATAGAGGCTCATCTTAGAGAAGAAGGTACTAGCCACTGGGAAGCACAAGTCAGGAAAAGGCTTCATGTAGGTGGCACTTGAGTTCAGTTTTGAATGAATTAAAGCTAAGGGTGGATGTCAAGTCATATTTCCACTTCATATGATGGAATTGGAAGAAACTGATAGATAATACTCCTTACCTTCAGTTGCCTTTTCCTCAAGCATCAGTCACTAGAATAAGTGAACATACTCTATTCTACCCCTGCATCATCCTGGTCAGTAACCGATCTACTTTCAGCCATCAAATTATTGTCTAAAACTATCAATACCTTCTCCTCCCACAAAAAAAGCTGAGCTTGCACATATTATCTGGTAATGATATGGTATGGTATATCGGTCATCTCCACATGGATTTTATTTATTCCTCAGTACTGAAAATGGTTAATAAAAGAGAAATACAAACAGTGAATGGATAGATTCCATGACTGAAGTACCTAATACATCTTACCTCTTTCCCCTACACATTGCAGTGAAATTGGAACTTGAAATGGAGTAGTTATAATGGAATGATCCCCAGGTTTATTGATTTTTAGATGAACTCTTTAACCTACTTTGGCACACATTTTGGTGGAAAAGATCCAATAAGTCTCAGGCTTCTAGGTGGTAAGTCAGAGTAATTTGAGGCATTGAAATAGACTGGGAAAGATAGTTTACATCTTAATAGAATCAGAAGTTGCTACAAAAGCCTGGTGGTACAAATACCATTTGGATATTGCACATGTAGTGTCTAGCAATGAAAAAGCAGTTTTGCCTGGGCAGTGCATATCATAAAGTAATTTAGAGGGGAAACCCTTATTTGAAGGATCCTTGAAGACATCATATTCTTTTAAAAACTAGGTTGTAGATTTACAGATATACACATGCATATATAAAACAAATGTAAACATACACAAAATACATATATATGCATGTGTGTGTATATATATATATGTATGCACACACCATTCCACACCAGGGAATATACACATGTATATATACATATCTATAAGTTATGCATGCATATTTATCTATGCAAAAGTGACTTAGTAGATAGAAAGCTAGGATAAAGATATCTGCATTAAAATTCCACCTCTGCCAAATACTGGCTTTGGGACCTTGGACAATTTGATTTCTAGAACTCTAAGCTGCAGAGGACATGTTAGTCTGTATTGGTAGAGGAAGCTTTATCACTCTGAATGCTCTACATAGATGAGATCAGAGATCTATTCTTATAATATAAGAAAATGAATATATACACAAACTACACACAACACATACACTACATACATATTTGCATACATTTAACTTGCATATAAATGGAGGGGGAAGGGAGCACAGGAGAGAGGGAGAGATAGAAAGAGACAGAGACAGAAAAGGAGGAGGAGGAGGAGGGGAAAGAGAGAGAGAGAGAGAGAGAGAGAGAGAGAGAGAGAGAGAGAGAGAGAGAGAGAGAGAGAGAGAGAGAGAGAGAGAGAGAGAGAGAGAGAGAGAGAAAGTCCAAACCAGGCTATCATGCCTGGAAGGAAGAAAGCCACTTAGATCTGTGCTCCCTGAGAACTTGTCCTGATATTTACTCTGACTATCTTGTGCTCTGTTGACTTGTATGAAAGTTATATGGGGATGAAATTATGGGAAGTTTTAGATTCTAATCTGGGGATCTAAAAAATATTCTAGAAGGAATCTATTTCAGTAAAGCTGTGTTACCATGGCCCATCATGACCCAGAGATCACCTTCAGTTCTTCAAGGGTGTGCCAGCAGAGAACAAGCTCTAGCAGGTCCTGGTATAGCTTTCAGTCCAGGTCTGGTGATAGACCATATGTCTCTGATATGTGTGTAGTGGCTTATCACCAGATAAGACAAATGATGACCATCTACTAAGACATATGATGACCATCTACTAAAGCATGGATTGGATTGGGACCAGCATTGGCAAATGGATTACCAATAAGTCATAGACCCTTGGAGTCTTGAAGCCCTTTAGTTACTGGCAAAAGCTGTAACATGCTGGCAGAATTTCCTTTTCTTGGAAATTCAACATTAAACAGGAATTTTTCTTGGTAACAGTTGTCATGCAGAAACATCTCAATCTAAAATTTATTGTCATAATTAATAATTAGTGAAGTTTTTATGAACATAGCTACTATACATAAACATTCAGCTTATGCTCAATGCCATTTTATAGCAGAAACCAGGTCCAAATTACAGCTCTTGCTGTGAATTATGAGATGCAGTGAGGAATAAAAATGTGTGGAATGCAGCATGTATTGGCAATGAAAGGAAACAATTTTGATCCTTTCACAATGTCAAACAGAGCCTCCCACTAATAAGCAGAGAAGGCTCAAAGTGCACCTTTCATTAATACATTTCATTAACTTCCTCTTGTCCAAAACTAGCAGCTGCAGCCTTGTATTAGAATGGCTCCAAAAGCAGTTTCCTGCCCTGACCATGCTTGAACTGACATTCAGGACTAGTATTAACTAAGAGGACAAGACCCCAGGAGTCCTTTTATCTTCCTTTATTTCTATGGTTTTTATATCCTTGGATTTGATCTCTCCTCTCCCTTTTTCTCCCTCCCCAATAATGATGAAGGGATGAAATCTTAGATAATTCTACATACTGTGTGTTTCAAATTTTTTTGTTGCTACTGGATTTAAGCTTTGTATGTTGAGGTTGGCTAGATGATCTCACTGGTCCCTTCCAATTCTGTAATTCTAAAATTCTAAAATTCTGTTTTTGGGGTATGGTGCTTATCTGTTTATTGGCATGAAGAAAGAGTGGGGGAAGAGTTGATTCCAAGTTTTATGATGACCAAGTGAGGACACATTCAGAAATATTTACTCCACCTACTATTGGCTTCATCCACATTCACCCATTCCTGAATTGCTTGACACTGCAAGAGAAAAATCATGAAATCTTGCTGGCACTCTAAAAGCTATAATATATCAAAATTTAAAGAATAACATAAATCTTGGCTATTATTATTTAAGCTCAAGTGGGCAGTCATTACTTGTGCTCAGTTTTAGTCATTCTTTATCACATTCTCCACAATGTCTGTTCTACACCTTCTTTTCTCTGCATTGTTTTCTTATCTATTTCGGTTGATGCCCACCCTTCCTACTTTACTGAGAAGATTAAGGCCATCTGATGAAAATTTTCTCCTCCTCCATCCTTCTTAATCTCTTTGTGTTTCCATAATCCCTTGCTCCAAAGAGATAGTTCTCATCCTTCCTAAAGCTAATCTCCCTACCTGCACTTTCATTCTTTCCCATCTTTCTTGGACTTTCTCATTAGTACTACCCCTCCTCCCTCAATCTTCCATTTTCCCTCTTTAGAAATACCTTACCATTAGCCTAAAAAAATACTTCAAAAAATTCCTACCTTCCCTTGACTATGTCAGCTCCTTAAACCATTACCTCATCTTTCACTGCTATTCTCATATAAAGAATGGTTGACATTATGAAGTCTACTCTCTCAACAACTTCCTATTCAATTATTTGTATTCTGACTTTCTTATTCACTACTCTACTGAAAGGGCTCCTTCCAAAGTCATTATTGACTTCTTAGCTGAAGAAGTCTTTTTTATCATCCTTCTTTTTCTGACATTGAGCTTCTAGATCCTCTTCTCCTTGATAACCTTCCCCACCCCCTTTGGTTTCATGATATTTGATCATCTTTATCTCTCTTACTATGCTCCTCTGTCTCTTCTGCTTCATCTTTCTTTCACTTGTGAAAACTGGCAATCTTATTACAAATACTGCCTACTTTTCTCTACCAGAGCTGTTAAAATCTTTGGAATGTACTAATTCTGCACACATTGTAACTCAGGGCTTGTCTTTGGCAATGGACAATAGGATGCTTCTTAGACTGAACCCTGTTGTATAAAGTAATAATTAGAGTGTGTGTATACGAGAAAGAAAGAGAGAGAGAAAGAGATAGAGATAGAGAGAGAGAGAGAGAGAGAGAGAGAGAGAGAGAGAGAGAGAGAGAGAGAGAGAGAGAGAGAGAAGCTTTTAGGGAAATTTCTATCCAAGTTTTTTTTAAAGAAACTTGCAATTCCACAAATGACTTCTATAAATTGAGAATACAATTCTTTACAGTAACTCTAAAGACACAAAACATGAAATATTTCTGAAAGTAGGGTAGAAGTGGGTTTCTCTCACATGCATCTAGTTTTTCCTCCCTCGAAGCCAGGACACATGTACTTTCCAGCTCCTAGCAAATATAGATATACATGCAAACAGGTGGATAGACATATGGATGGTCAGGCAGATAGATTATTTCTTGCTACTCTGTTGTCAGGAAGAGAGAACAAAGCTTCTGTCTACCACTGGGCTACCAGGGAGTCTCCAGTCCTCCCTCTCCTTCTAAGAAAGTAAAGGACATAAAGGAGATGTAGACAGTGTAAAAGAAAATATGTGAGTTTATTTAAAATTTAGGAAATAAAGGAGGACAACAAGCATTTATATAATGTCTACTATATTCTAGTCAGTGTGCTAAGCCCCCTTTTTTTTTTAACAAATGGTAACTCATTTGATACTCAACACAACCCTGTATGATAGGTGATATTTTACAGTTGAAGAAACTGAGGTTAACAGAAATGAAGTGTCTTACCTAGGATAACATAGCTAGTAAATGTCTGAGGACAAATTTGAACTCATGTTTTCCTGACTCTGGACCCATTGCTCTATTCCCTGAGCCATCTCTGGAAATAAATGAATAAAAAAACCACAATATAATGAAGAGATTGATCCTGAAAAAACATTGAGAATCATGCTAAGAAAGTGATGAGAATTTCTATACCTTTTAACTCAAAGATTTCACTGCTAGGTATATGTCCAAAGAACCTTAATGATATAAAGCAGTGGTTCTCAACCTTCCTAATGCTGGGACCCTTCAGTAGTCACATGTAGGTGTATCTGCATGTGGGCAGACCCACCTGGAGATGGATAGAGGAGTGGTGTCTCCATTCCTAAGACCATCAGAAATATGTGTTTTCCAATGGTCTTAGGTGACCCTGTTTGACCCCCAAAGGGTTTGTGACCCACAGTTTGAGAACCACTGAATAAAGGTCCGAATACACTAAAATATTTACAGCATTGGTTTTTTAATTCTTGTAAGAAAGAGCTAGAAACAAAGCAAATACCCATGGATGAAGTGGTAAATGAGTATAATGGAATGTTATTGGGCCATAAGAAAAAATGAATATGATGAATACAGAGAAGGATGGAGAAACTCATGTGAATTCATGTAAAAGGAAGTAAATAGAATCAGGGAAAAATATACTCAGTGAGTACAACAATATAAATAGAAAGGAAGAATACACCCACCAAAAGAATCAAAAGTGAATGTTATGAAAGATAATGACCAATCTTGGCCCTCAAGAAGAGCTATGAGAAGTCACCTTTCTCACTTCTTTGCAGGAATCAAGGTCTATGGATAAGGAGAATTCTGTATAATGTAAGACTTGGTCGATATGTACTCAAAGATCATTTGCAATAACTCATTCTGCTGCTCAGAAAGATCCATATCCATATTGATGAATATTCTCTCTGTTGGTATAGGCTGCTACCCCTTCCTCCACATTTCATGGTTTCTGATGGCTCCTAAGTTCATTTATCAGTATATAACCTGGTGATGTCTCCTTGCATTTACACACAGATAATTATAATAATAGAGGACATTTGTCTAATATGTTAAGGTTTACAAAGTGCTTTGGATATATTCTCTCATCTGATCCTCATAATAGCGCTTTAAGTTAGGTGCTATTAGCATCCCCCATTTTATAGATAAAGAAACTGAAAGTGGGAAAGTGACTTATGTGGGGTCACATAGTTACTAAGTGTCTGAGGTAGCATTTGAACTTAGGTTTCCTTTACTTCAAATATAGTATTCTGTACACTGCATCACTTACCTCCCTTAGAGAACAGACACACAATTCATCTCTGAGCCTTTCCAGCCTGGTAGACTCTAACAGAGGCTTCACCTGCTGAAATTCCCTTAAAATACCCAAGTTCACCTCCTCACCATGATGAGGGACCATGGATAACACTTTGTTGGAAGTGCCTTAAACCTCAATTAATGAAGCTCAGGGAGTCAGGGACCCTCTGACACACTGGGCTGTCTTCTCCAGTCCCTTTTTATACCATTCCCCTTCGAAAGCTCTATGTGGTGCTTGCTTTATTCTCTTCTATGCATTTTGAATAATAATGTAAAAAAAAAACCTGCCTGTGGAATTGAACAAACATGTTTTTATTCATGCCTTAAAATACTTTTTTATGCCTCCCCTGCAAGGCTTTTGTTTGTTTCCTTTTTCTCTGAGCCATGAATGATTGTTTATTAAACATAATCATAATAATAGAGTAGAGGTAGGGTCTCTTCATTGGCATTAGTTCAGATTTCCATTTAATCTCTCCCCGGCCTCACTTCATTATAACTCCATCCAGGAGCGTATTTCATAACCAGCATGTGTCACAGTGAATGAAGTCAGGCTTCAGAATAACATGTCAGTAAGATGATTGCTCATGGAACACACAGTACCTCTAGTCTATAATTAAATTAGGGGGAAAAAACCTGTACTGAAAAAATAGCAGTAAAAGACTTTCTTTAATCCATAAAGGCTAGAAGATGAAGAGATCAAGGCTGTCCCTTTGAGCACATTTGTCAAATTATGCAACAAACTTGGTACTGGCCATGGTCTAAATGCCTCAGAACCTCTTACAGGTCCAAGAAAGGGGCTTGTTGGCCCCAGTGAAGTTAGAAAGAACTTTGATGGACCCAGGTGGCCCACATCCCTATCTCCCACCAAAGCGAACCCTTAAAGAGGGGGTTGACCCTATTTTGAGAGATGCCTAGTGAAGATTTCATTGCTTCCATTGGAAAGAAAAATAAGTGTCAAAGATATGGTTTATTTAATCTTGGGTCTTCACAGACTTCCACAAAACTAGTCTGATGCCTCATGGTAGCATGAAGGTAGTTCTGGACTCTCAAGGGCAGTGACTGAAGATCACAAGCTCTGACAGCTCCTTTCAAGTTGTAAAAGACTATAGATTTGGGACTAGATAGAACTGTGGAGCTCATTTAGTTCAATATAGTGAATGATTGAAGTGGGATTTGAACCCAAGTCCTTTGACTCTAAATCTATCACTCCTTCTATAATACTCTGCTCCTCCTCAGGTACGCTGAATAGTGATGGACCATAGGTATATACATTTTCTGAGGACTATCATGCTAAATTCAGAGAAACTTGTGACCAGATTGGTTAGACCAGGAGTGGGAAACCTGAGGCCTTGAGGTTACATGTGGCCCTCTAGGTCCTCAAATGTGGCCATTTGACTGGATCCAAAATTTTTGCCTCTGAAACCAACACTTGGTCTGTTACATTCTGTTTCTCTTCAAGGGCTAACCCCCATTATGACAAAGCTTCTCCATGTGCAGAATCAGCTGAGACATGATGGAAAATTGACTGAATTCTGGGCTCAAACACTGATTTTGACCCTTAATAGACAGGTGATCTTGCATAGATAACTTCTTTCCTTGAGCATGTTTCTCCATCTATACTCAGATATTAAAATCCATACCATCTGGGAACTTTTCATGGAGAAGATGTAAAATGTTCTGAGCCTTGGAGATAGGTAGGAAGGATATCAACAGATGGAGTTTGTGGGTGTGAGGTGGCATCTAGTTATAGAGAATGGTATGAACCAAAGCATTGGAGGGGGCGAGTGAAAGTAAGGGGTGTTTGGGGAGGTAATAGAAGAACAGTTATGTTGGAGGCTAGCATATATGAGAGAGATGAGTGTGTCATATTCAACCAACCAACCAACCACTTATTAAGTGCCTATTATATGCCAAGTATTATTCTAGGCTCAGGGGATATCTAAAAAAAATGCAATCATTCCTGTTTTTAAGGTGTTTATATTAATGTAGGCAGTATATGCACAAAAAGATATTCAAAATAGATTTTTAAAGAGTTATAACAAAATGGTTTCTACTTGTGCAATACACACTAAAATCAATAAGGTTAGAAACACAGTGGGGTTAGATTTTGAAGGGCCTTGAATGCCAGACTAAGTAGTTTGGATTTTATTTGATAGGTAATGGAGAGTCATTGTAGGGTTTTAAGTGATGTGACAAGAGCTGTGTGTTAGGAACTAAATTAGCATTGTGGCAATGAGAGTAAAAACGTGTAGGCTGATATAAGGGATGTTGGGAGAGAATCAACAAGACTGTCAGCTTATCAATGTGGGATGGGAAAGGAGTTTAGGATGATCGTGTTGTTGCAAGCATGGATGACTGGGAGAACAAGAGGGCCAGTGACAAAGATAGGGATGGCATCAGAAAGAGGAATAGGTTGGGGGAGGTTGGTGGGAACGATGGCTTCAATTTTGTATAGTAGGTGCCTGAAGCAACATAATCTCTCTTATAGTGATAAAAACCTTAATTTTTCATGGCTAAGTTAAGTTGACCTTGAGACCAAGCATTCCCAAAGATTTAGGTGATCAGAAAGCTTCCTGTCGTGCCATGACTTTGCTTCTGGATGTCTCATGCCATGACTAAGCTCTCTGGACATATTCTCACACTAGAGATCAAATTAGCCTTGCAGGTTGGAAGAGACAAGCTCCTTGATCTGCCTCCTGCAGTTACTCATTGGGAATAACAAGCTCTGCCTCCTGACAGCTCTCCCAAGCTCTCTTCCTGCCTGGGGCCAATTTTTCTTTGGCCACATGCACCTCCATTACTGGGAAAGCCTAGGCCCTTCAAGGGTCTCCTGTGGGAGAGAAAATGACAGATACATATTTGTACAGAGCATATATCAAAAATACATGGGCTCTAACCACAACAGAAGGTGCTTGGGTGAGATATAAATAACTTCCTGAAGACTGAAGACTGTGAATGTAATAATGGGACAAAATGGCATATGGAAGACTCCATTGCCTTTTCTCAAATTATTTGAGCATCAATCAACAATTAGCCAACAAGTATTTATTAATTGTCTATTATATACCAAGCACTGTGCTAGCCATTGGAGATACAAAACCATAAATGATACAGTCTTTTCCTTCAAGGAGTTTATATTCCATAAAGGGCAATCACATATACCCAGAACACACAGAATGGCTTTGGGAAGGCCAACCTGATTGGTATCATTTTTCAAATGATGTGTGAAGCCCAAACTAAATTCTGGATCGGAAATGTCAAATCTTTGAGGTCAAAATGTCCCTCTTATGGACAAGAACCTGAACTTTGCTTACATTGGTATAGGGAACTCTTGTATAAGGAAATTCTACCACCTACAATTCATTCTGACACCTTTTTGGAATTTGTAGGCTGAGAGCTGCCTAGGGTACTGAGGTTAAATATTTTGCTGAAAGTTACATAGCTAGCATGGGCAAGAGGACTGATTTAAGTACAGGCCTTCTCAGCTCCAAGGTCAAATATTTGCTATTCCATGCTCTCTCTTTTAAGAATTGATGATGATAAAATTTACAAGACCAAATCAATGGATAGAGAGAACACATACATGTATTTATGTATGGATATATTTTTTGTCTCAGCTAAAATATCTCAATTGGCTGATAACCATTTATCTGTCCTCACTAATGTCTCAGTGTATCAAAAGGTATTCTTGTTCCATCCTCAGTCCAATCTTCCCTTGAAACAAGAGAATTAAAGACAAGCACAATTAATTATGTTGTTCACTCAATAAACAAAATTTGAAGTGCTAACAGCTTTTAAAGAGAGTAGCACTTACCCAGCTGGCAGCAAACCCATTTTGGAGGAGCTGTTTCAAAGTCTTCTCTCCCTGCAACACGATACTCTGGACAGAGGGAAAATACAGGAATCATACAGGGCCATGAACTGGTCAGGAGATTCGCAAATATTTTCCTAATGATGTGTTAGCATCTTGTTAGGGTGTTGCCCAAGGAATGGCATTGTCCACTTGTTTCCAGTCCTGATCTGAATGAGGTTATGAACCTCTCCAAAGTCCTGCTTCATAGAGACGTTGGCCCTCAAGTTCACTTCTTAAGTGGGAACCCTCTTTCTTGCCACTCCACCAGCTTCTTCCTTCCCTCTGACATTACCTCCCATTTGCCTGTATGTGTCTTATATAAAAATAGTTATTTACATGTTATTTCCACCATCAGAATGTGAGCACCTCAAGAGCATGAACTATTTTTGCTTACTTTGTACCCCTCCCAATAGCTGCTTCTCTCATTTGTTTAATCTCTAGGTAACCCTATAGGGAGGAGAGGTTGCTAGCAAAAGGTGAAAGACCAGAAGACACATTGAAGTAAGCTGTCTCTCTGTGATGTGCCTCCCCTCCTCAAATGCCTTTTTATTTTGTCTGCATGTTACATCTGCTTATTTGTGCATATGTTGTATCTTCCAATGATATGTAAGGACCCAGAGGGCAGGAACTCTTTATTTTTTGCCCATCCCAAACTCTTGCTTCTCTCCTGAAAGACAACTTGGAGTAAAGATAAAGATAAAGAGATAATCTGGAAACTAGGAAGGCCTGGGTTCAAGTCCTGCTTCTAAAGTACACTGGCTGTGTGACCTAGCATAAGTCATTTAACTTCTCAGTGTTCTATGGGCAACTGTCTAATGTATAAGTTGAAAAACAAGAGTACTGATCAACAGTGGTAGATGCATCTTCATCTTGGTGTTCCTATACCAATGAAATCCTAAGTTTAATCCCTATGCCCAGTGCCTGTCAAACAATGAGTACTATATACATGCTCATTGACTGATTAAGGTCCTCACAAACCCTGGATACAACAATAAGGTTATTCTGGACTAGGGGGAGGCTCAAGGAATCTTCTTTCTATGCACTCTTGGGTAAAATACATGTAACTGATCTAGAAGGGTTCCCTCCCCCACATTGAAGACTGAAGACAACTTTCCCCAATAGCCATTTTCACTCTCCAAAGTCTATCTTTCCAAGAGTGGTTTTGAATGACAGTATGATCCATTTCCAAGTTACATCCCTATTAGGGGTTGCCTTCAGTGTTACTACATGCTTCTGTATATTTTTGTCAGAGCAAGGTTTACTTGCCCTTCACTACCCAAGCTTAGGGTTGTAAGTTGCTAACACTTGATCCTTTTTCATTTGTTCTTAACCCCAGTTTCAAGAAAACATGACCTCAAGTATCATCATTGCAGATGTCTTCTTGTAGTACCTAGTACCCTCTTCCATACCACCAGTGTCCATCCTTCTCACTATTACTGACTCTATATCCTAGCATTGTGAGAGACCCTCAAGGCCATTTAGTTCAACTGCTATCTGAATAGCCTGACCCCAACTCGAGAAAGAATCCTATGGAAGTGAGCAGAGCCAGGAGAACTTTGTATACAGTACCAGCAACATTTTGCAATGACTAACTTTGATAGACTTAACTCTTCTTAGCAATACAAAGATCTAAGACAGTTCCAAAAGACTCATAATGGAAAATGCTATGCACATCCTGAGAAAGAACTATGGGGTCTGAATGCAGATCAAAGTATACTATTCTCTCTCTCTCTCTCTCTCTCTCTCTCTCTCTCTCTCTCTCTCTCTCTTGCTCTTTCCTTTTTATTTCTTCTTTCTCATGGTTATATTTCCCTTTGTTTATAATTCTTTACATCATGACTAATGTGGAAAGATGCTTAGAAAAAGAATTCCTATGCCTACAATATACCCACAGGTAGTTCAAATAACTCCAAAGAGAGGAAAGACACTATCTTAACAAAGACAGCAGCAGAGTGGGATAATCACAGACTATATAGTAGTTTTGCTTACTACTCCTACAGGAAGACCATTCTATTTTTAGATCACTCTAAATGTTTGGCAGTGTTTCCTTACATAGAGTCTGAATCATTTTCTCTCTAATTTTACTCCCTCACTCCTTGTTCTGTGCTTCAGGGCCAGGCAGAACAAATCAACAGAATGTAAACTTCCTGAGGACAGAGACTGTTTCATCTTTTTTTTGTCTTTGTAAGTCCATTGCCTGGCTAGTACAACATCGGAAACATAGTGAATGCTTGTTGACTGAATGTTAAGGAAATCTCTCTTCTTCATGGTGGTCCTTCAAATACTTGAAAGTATCCCCTCTAAGTTTTCTCTTCTATAGGCTAAATATGGCATGAAGTCATTTATTACACTCATCATCATCCCTGGATTCATTCCAGTTTATCAACATCCTTCTCACCATGAGGTCCATAGATCTGAACATGATACTCTGGATGTCTTCTCATCTAGGTCAGAACAGAGGAAGACTATCACTTGCTTTGCCTCTGGGTGTCATGCCTTCCAGTGAAGACTAAGATTTTTGAACTTTTGAAAAAAATACCTTTCTTCATAGGATCATGGGAACATAGAATTTAGAAGTAGAAGGGACTTTGACTTCTTTGACTTCTACATTTTACAGATGAAGGAACTGAGTCCAGGAGAAATGAAATTATTTGCTCAAGGTCACACAGATAGTAGCTAGTCCAGTATTCTGGCAGCATTTAAAGATAGTGTTCAAACCCAGTGCTATTGACTCCAGTACTTTTCTCTTACTACCCCACCCTTTCCTGAATATTTTCATTTCCTTTCATTTTGGAGGGGTTCTCCATATCAGATTGTTTCTAGCTACCACATAGCTTCATGATTAGGGATGCCAGATCAGAAAATCAAGCCGTGATGAAACTGGTATTGCCAGGGCCTGGTTGCCTAAGCCCTCCTGCCCATTCTGTTCCTAGTTATGTGAGATTAGAGTATCTTGTTAGCTTTTTGATGTCTCTTCCATCCCTTGAGACTAATTTCTTCCAGGTCCCTGATCCCCATAGCATACTCTTCCTTTGTTTTTTTAGGTCATTCTTTAGGTGCATTGCCCTGTCAGTTTGACCAGCTGGGGGTGATTGGGAAAATTGTGTGTTCCACCATTCCTTTTGCCTCAGCCTTATCTTGACCACTTTTAGTAGTATAAGCATCTCCAAAGTGGAAGATGAATCCCAACTGGAAATTTATTAATGTATCCAGCTAGCAAATTTCCCATTGCCTATTCCCTAATATCATAATAGCTTCATTGTGCCTGTGTGCATGATGCGTGTCCAAAGAGAATGCATGAGCTTGTGTAAGCAGTGCCAATATCCTCCCCCCTGCCAATGGTTAATGTTTATTCCTGCTGTCCCTTTAATCATCAGGAGGGAGAGACAAGGGTAGGCTTGGGCTGTGGTAATGAGGGAGCTGGCCTAGGGGCGTGAATACAGACTCCTCTTCCTTGACCCAAAAGGGAATACTATGTGGACCAAAGTCCAATCATATTAGAAAGGAAGATTCAGGGGAGGGAGAAAGCCCTCTACCCTGATGGATGGATAAGGAACCTTATTTAGGAGAAAGGCAAGGACTCCATTTTTACCATCAGAAAATGAACTAATCTGCTAAAATGGAGATGACAGAAAAGTACTCTATTTCACTTCCAACATCATTGGTTCATTTATTCATCATTCCTAGGTGGGGTTCAGTCACTTTCAGCTATTGATTCCTTAGTCAGCATTTCACTTTGTCAATGTATGAGCAACTTTTTCTTACTTTTTTCATAGGATTGTAGGATTAATGCCTTCCCCTGCAAGGTTAACTTGTGTCTGCTTTGTATGTATCCATATGTATGGAGCACTCATTCTGGGCTACTCCCTCCTTCCCCTACTTAGACACATAGGTTAGGCCTCCAGAGAGTGACTGCTGTTCCCTAGTGCTAGATTGTAGTCTGTGGGTCTGTATTTATAAAACTTATAGTTCATAAGCTTAATTTTAATAGTCAGCCAATAGATACGATTACCAAAGCAAAGGCATTTATTAAGATTATATAGTAAGAATAGTAGCTATGAAAACATCCTTACCCCCGCCTCACACCATATGAGATAATATTTGTAAAGAATTTAGCCTGGCATGGAGTATGTGTTTAATAAATTTAATAAATTATTATGGCTTCCCTCCCCTCCCCTCCTCTTACCTTCCCACACTACGAAAAAGGGAAAAGTGGACTCAAGCTTAGTTATTGTGGTAGTGAAATGGAATTCATGTTGCCATGGCAACATATTCTGATACCCATGTTTAGAACCTGTTCAGAACCCAACTCTGGTACTACAAGACCTAGGAGTCCTTTCTCTTCTCAAGAGCTCTTCATATAGCTTTCCTTGTATCTCTGTTGGGCAGGACAATTAGCTGGCTTTCCAAGGCCTGCTCTTTTCTCTTCAACTATCAGTTGCCAGGACTAGTTCTCTCTTGAACACACAGTTAGCTCTTTTTTCTACTGCCAGTGGTCATATTTCTTGAATTGATGCTCTTTTGGGAAACAAAACAAAACAAAACACTTTTCTTTGTGTTTCTTCCCCTGAATGGACTCCCTGGAACTAACTCCTGAGCTGCCAAACCCTTTAACTGCTTAATATGATGTCTCCTACTAAATGAGTAGCTCTGCTGCTGGACACCAAAGAATTTGCATCTATGGTTCCTGCTGAGTGTATCTCAACTGTTCCTGGAATTCTCTAGGACTGATTACCTAACTCTTGGATGGGGAGTATTTTACAAGTTGAGTAGATATGTACAGTCAGTGATGGGAGGCAGAGAGGAGAGAGATCCCTTAGGGCTGGCCTCTTGAATAAGCACAGGGGTCATTCCACAAGGTTGATCATGGTTTGGCTTGATTTGGACTGATGAACTGTGTCCATTAACTCCAGGGAAGGAAGGTCTTAGTTATTTAAAAAAATTATAGAGACGTGGCCAATTTTTAGCCAGGCAATCCTGAGTTCCCTTCCAGTTAAATCAGAGAAACATTTTCACACTTCCTAAGGGGACACAGGATTTAGCTGCATTTTTACAGTTAGTTTTATACCTCATTAAGATATTAAAACATCATTATCTTTTAATCTGCCTTTTGCTTCCTGTGACTATATCAATTCTGCTGAGCTAGATATGGAATCAAATCCTTTCTTTCATTTACATACGTACATATTGTCTCCCATGTTAGACTACAAGCATCCTGAGGGCAGGGATTATTTTGCTTTAGTCTTTGTATCACCATCTTTTACCACATTGCCTGGAACATAGACACTTAAATACTTACTGACTGATTAATTTAGAGCTGGAAAAGATTTTAAAAATTATCTAGTATACCTCCACATTTCACAGAAATGAGAAGTGACTTGTTCACAGTAATGTAGGTATGGACGCAGGTCTTGTGATCATGAATCCAATGCCCTTTCTAAAACAGAGCAAGTTTCTTACTTTTTGTTCACAGCACTGCCAATATTTCTTTTTAACAGAAGACAGAGATACTTTCTTTTTTCTTTCAACTTGACCTATGATCTTATCTTTGTTGGGAGCTCTGTGAAAGAATTCTTCTATTGACTCAGATTCTGAGAATGTTGTGTAAATTATTCCCTTTGAGAGAGTCTCCTGAAGCACTGATTGGTTAAAGGACTTGGCCAGGGTCAGAAAACTGATGTGTGTTAGGAGGAGGATTTGAACTCAGGCCTTTACTGATTCTGAAATCAGCTCTCTATCTGCTGGTCTGTGCTGTTCCACATCAGTAAGGTCAGGTTCTTTTTTTTTTCTTCTTTTCCTTTATGTTTTGATTTTTGGTAACCTTGCTCTATTCTTTGAATTTGTTTGTATTATGAAACAAATGTAATTTATACAATTCCTGGGGTAGTCAAGGAGCAGGATGGCAAAGTGAATTTAGAAACAGCCTTGCAATCAGGTGGGTTAAAGTTCCATATCTAATACATAATGATTATGTATGAGCCTGAGTGAGTCACTTCACTTCTCACTGCCCTAAGCAACAATCTAAGAGTGGTGTAGACCTGCATTAAGAGAAGGAGTTTTCTTATCTGGGAGTTCCTTACTCAGAACTGGATACCATTATGCCTTCCCTCCCCCACTCACTGTGGGGCACTTTATCGTTATTATACACTCAAAATTTTTTCTTAACCATTTGATTTAGAAATTCATGTAAGTGCTAGAGGCACAAGACAACATTGAAGACTGCCTGTCCTTAAGGAGCTTACATCATACTGGGAGAGGCAGTATGTGCATACATAAGAATGAAAAGAAGAAATATACATACACAAAATGTATTTTGGCAAGAGAGGACATTAGTAGCTGGGATATTAAGAAGGACTTCACATTGAATTCAAGCCTCTTAAAGTTAGATAGGGAATGCTCTAAGGGGATTTGATGAGGAAACATATCCAAGCAAGGGTGATAGCCAATGTAAAAATATGGAGATGGGAGACATGTTGTTCAAGATAAATTTAGGTGTGGATTTATTAAGCAAGTGTGCGACTACTAGAGTGTTCATCACTCAAATCCGGTAGTCATCTTTGGGGGATACAGACTTTGATTATAAGGGCTAAAATCACAAAAACTTCAATCAGGGAGGGGAGCTAGCAGAAGCCATGACATACAGAAGCAAAGAAAAGCTATTGGTTAGATCTATAGTTCAGGGCTAATTTTGGAATATGGTGTAAGGGTACAAGGGTGCAACCTTCCTGTGACTCAGGTGTCCCTTGGAAGAGCAAGGTGGAGGATCATAGTCAACGCTTTCCAGAACAGGGTGGCAGGTCATGGGGTAAGAGGGAACTAGAAAATCCCAGAACAGGCCAGGGTCATGTTCTGGGCAAAGGGTGTCCTGCTTGGTGAGCAGGACAGGACAGGGTGGTCTCTATATTACACCATAACCCTGAGTTGCACTTTGTACACTCATAATGATTCAAGGAAAATATATAGAATGCTAATTTTGGGAAGGAGGGGGCAGGGAACTTTGTCCTGAGCAATGCCCAGACATGCCTTAAAGCTGTTTCAAGCTATGACAAGATATAGAATAGAGACAAATATAGAAATATACAGGGGACTTAATGGTGGGCCACAAATCAGGTGGTGTGCAGTAACCTGGGATTTGGGTTTCTGTACAACAGACAGAGGGTTGTGTGTATGAAAAACAGAGGGAAGGTCAGTTTGGCTGGACTGTACAGTGTGGTAAGGGGAGTGGTATATAATAAAAACTATAGAATGGGATCTGGTAAATGTGCATAATGCTCTGATGACATCTCTTATATGGAAATGTAGATAATCTGGCTTCTCAAAAAGTCATGTTGACATGGGATGGAAGTGCTTTGGAGAAACTGTGGCACATGTAGAGACATTCTATAACTGATTCTGGTATACTAACTACATGGCTAGAAGAAATTTATTTTGATTGACTGCATAGTTGGAACTGGGAACTCTTCAAAAAGGTTGAGTTAACCTCAGGATAGACTCTTGTCTCATTCTTTTCAGGTTTATGATTGAATTCCTTCACTCATGGTGACTGGTGAAAGAAATGCTATAAGGGTAGAGACCTTGGGATCTTCTTTCCATTGAGGCCTTGTGGCCCCATGAAACATGCTTTGTTTCCAGGCCTCAGTGTTTATTTTTTCTGTTCTAGATAAAGAAAGTATAGAGTCTCTGATCTTGTGACTTTTTTAAGGTCAGTCAGCTTCCACCTTGGCCTTCCAGAGTCCAGTTGGCAATTAGGGCAACACTGATGCCCTGAGGATCAAGAAGTAACCACCAGGAGATATCCTTGGGACTTAGCTCAATGGTAGCTGAGACAAGGAAGTATCAGTCAGTGATGTCACCTTTGGATGTGAACTTGGGAGGGCCAATGTTTTGTGGGAACTGAGCCAAGTTTGAGATCACTTCCTCTAGACACCAAGATAATATAAGGGAGAATATGCCCACCCCCCACCCCCAAGGTATTGGTGAAAATGTTTGTATTCTGTTCTTTCTTTCTATCTCTTCAAAGTAAATATCCTTTTTGAGAAAATTGTTACGTTAAGTGGTTAAATGGAACTGGGACACTTGTCACCAGTACTCGAGAGTAGATAGAACATGACCTATGGAGCTCAAGTCCAAAACAATAGAGAAGAGACATCCTCCCCCAACCCCTCAGATATCTAGTCATGCCCAGAGCCCTGGGTGATAGAGACTATTATTATGCCCATGTTACAGTTAAGGAAACTGAGGCAAAGAAAGGTTCAGTGACCTGGCCAGGATTACACAGCTAGTAAATGTCTGAGATTGGATTTGAACTCAGGTCTTCCCAACTCTAGGCCCAGCACTCTATCCACTGAGCTACGTAGATGCCTCTGAACTACCAATCTGCCGATATGATGAGTCCCCCAGGTAGTTAGGACCCTTTTTAAGGCTCCTCTTAATCTGAATCTATACTCTGACTAATATGGTCACAGAGCAAGAAGGTGGATAAGGAATAGTCTGTTTTATCAGGGAGGTTGGGGATGAGGATTGTGTTTATATTGGAAAGGGCACTGGATCCAAGACTTCAGTGCCTGGCTCATAGTAGGAGCTTAATAAATGTTTGTTGTGGTTAATTGTGTTTGACTGGTTGATTTGGAGTTAGAGGACATGGGAAACAATCTTGGTTCTCTGCTACTTTCAACTGGTGTGATCTTCCCTAAGTCATATAACTTTTATTTGCCTCAGTTTCCTCAACTCTCAAATAAGGGAATTGGACTAGTTGATGTCTAAGAGCTCTTACATCTACGATCTTATGAGCTTGATGAGATCCATTTTTAGATAGAGAACCTTTTTGATTTCTATTTATTATTCTAGTTCTATCCCAATTTATTTCAATTCTAGCAAAATCCTTCATTCCCGATTTCCTGGTAAAGTGATTCACAGAATGAATACCATTAAAAACCCTTTATATTACATGAAGATGACCCCTATGACTTGCCAATGGCAAGGACATGTATTTGAGTTATTTTCCCCATTATGTGAGTATCTTTTCCCTAACTCCACCCCCACACATTTACCCTATCACCCTCATAACCAAGGGCAGGGTTGAGGTTAAGATCTGGCTCTGGAGTAGAATTAAGTTAAGTGGCTCTCTTCCAGACCCAGTAACATAATACACAGCCCAGTCAACAGAGCCCTACCTGGTATTTTTTGCAGAGAATATTTCTGTATATTCAGATTCATTTTCAAGCAAAATGTAATGTGTAAACTAAATCATTGTGCTCCTATGTCCATTCAGCAAACAATGTGGAAAAATTCCCTTTACTGAGTATTTCTAAAGATGAAAATGCGTTTACTCACCATCTTTAAAGAAAAGAACAATCTTCATTTTCTTATATATGCACTCAAAATAATCAACTTTCCAAGGGTACGATGAAAGAGGCAGTTTGAAAAAAGTTCTGAGAGTCCTAGAAGACCATAAGCTTAAGACGTGATTTAATTGTCTGACATGGAAGCCCCCAAAAACTAATGAAATATTTTTTTT
>CM053582.1:546951810-547011225 GCA_028627135.1 Pseudochirops cupreus
AAGGGAGGGGAGAAAATCTGAAACTCAAGTGATTGTGGAACAGAATCTTGTAAATTAAAAGTAAATGAGTAAATAAATAAAAAAAAAGAAGTAGTCATTGGTCCTCTGCTTGAAGATCTTTAAGAATGGGGGACCTGACACCTGTCAAGGTATCTTTTTCCACTTTTGGAAAACTTGAATTGTCAAGAAGTTTATCCTGATATCAAACCTAGATTTGCCTAGTATGGTGGGGACACACTATTTTCTATTTGAAGGTCTATTTTGCAGAAAAGGGATTGTATTAATTGTACTTCACTGCAGGAGGCAGAGGCAGCAGGTTAAAAGTGAAGAGATAATCTGAATAATCTCAGTCTCAAAGAAAAGGTTGCCCTTTTCATCACCAAAGCCATTCCCACCCCAAACACTTAGTGCCTTTAACTTCATCCTGTCCCATATACTTTGACAGCTTGCCCTTTTGATAATCCTTTCCCCTTATCTTTAATCTTTCCTTGTTTGGACCCTAGTTTAAAAAGGCCATGGTCTCCCACTGCACCTAGAGCCATTGACCTATGTCTTGTCACTAGATTCCAGTGACTCTGGAAAAGAGAGTGAGAGGTTGATGACTTTGCACAGCCCTACCTCCCTTCATTTCAATTCACTTACAAATTAAGACCATCCTGATGTTATTGGTCCTCTTAGGGAATGAAAGATGAACGACAACAATCTTTCCTTGATGTCAAACACATGCCTACAGTTCCTCTGTGCTAAAACAAGTCATCCTCTCAGGTTATCAGCCTCTCTCCATCTCTTGTCTCTTTTACCAGCTCCTAGGAAAAACTATGCCTATTTGTTACTTGTTTGCTTTTTCCCCACACACTTCTCAATGCCTTGCAAGTTGGATTTGGACCCCAGAACTCTGCTGAAATGGCTTTTTTTCAAGTTTATCCAAGATTTCTTAACTGCTTAAATCCAGGAACTTCCCAATCTTCAGTGCTCCCGATATCTTTTCAGCATGTGATACTTCATCATCCTGGATACTGCCTCCTCCCTCTTGGCCGTCCTCCTCATTCTTTTGCCCCTTTTCCTCCTTACTCTTTGTTGTGTTATCATCCTTATCCTACACTTAAATTCTGGGTATCTTACACAACTTTGTCCTGGGACTTTTTCTTTCCGTACAATCTCTCTCATTAATCTTTTTTATTTCACATAGGTTGAATTATTGACTCTAATAATAATAATTACTAAAATTTATGTAACTATATCTATCTCTCTATCTGTCAGTCCATCTGTCTGTCTATCTATCTATCTATCTTTCTATCTATCTATCTATCTATCTATCTATCTATCTATCTGTCTGTCTGTGTATGTCTGTCTATCCGTCTATCTATCATCTATCTGGCTATCTATATCTATCTGTCTGTCTATCTGTCTATATCTATCTATCTGTCTATCTGTCTATATCTATCTGTCTATCTATCTATCTATCTATCTATCTATCTATCTATCTATCTATCTACCTGTCTGTCTGTCTATCTGTCTATCTATCCATCTATCTATCTGCTTTATATATGTTGTCTCATTTGAACCTCACAGCAGATTTTATTATTCCCATTTTCCAAATGAGGAAAGGAGGCAAAGAAAGTTTTAATAACTGGCCTTGGAATAAGCAAATGGGGTTTGAGGTCAGATATGAACCAACGTTTTTCTGATTCTGAGTTCACCACTCTTAATATTAGGCAATGCTACCCCTCTAAAATGTCCAGAACTATACAGCTTAAATCTCTCTTTTGAGCTCATGTCCCACATAGTGGAGATACCATTGAACTTGGAGTTAAGAGGACCTGAGTTCAAGTTGTGGCCTCAGACACTTACTAGTTGTGTGACCCTGGGAAAGTCAGTTAATTCTGTTTGCCTCAGTTTCCTCAACTATAAGATGGGGATAATAATAGCACTTGTCTGTCAGGATTGTTGTGGGGATTGAACGAGATAATATTTGTAAAGTTTTAGCATAGTGCAGCTTTGTTGTTCAGTCATTTCAAACTCTTCATGATTCCATTTTGGAGTTTTCTTGGCAAAGATACTGGAGCGATTTGCCATTTCCTTCTCCAGCTCATTTTACATTCATTATTCAATTCATTTTACAGGTGAGGAAACTGAGGCAAACAGGGTTAAGTGACTTGCCCACACTCACAGAGTTAGTAAGTCTCTGAGGCTGAATTTGAACTCATGAAGATAAGTTTTCCTGATTCCAAGCTCCACTGAGCCACCTAGTTACTTAATGCTTGTTTCTTCCTCCCCATCCCCAACTCAAAAGAAAAAACATTGGAAATCACTAACTGGATGTCCTTCCAAATTCAAGCTCTTGAAAACAGAACTTGTCACCTCCCTTTCAAAATGAACAAACAAACAAACTATACCCCATCTCTATACTTCTCTATTTCTGTTTAGGGTGCCACATCCTTCCAAATACCCCAGATTGCAATCTTGGTGTTAATCTTTAATCTCGCTCCATCACCGTCAACATCTAATCAATTACCAAAGTTCATTGATTCGTCCTCCTGCAAACATCTTACATTTGTTCTCTTCTCTTGATATACGTGGCCACCACCCTAATTCAGATCATCTTCCTTTTAATATCGCAGCAGATTGTTAATTGGCCTTCTGAATTTTAGTCTCTTCTCTGCAAGTTCTATATCCTTACTGTCTTGATCAATCAGAGTCCACCATATCTAGCCTGTCCCAAACTCCTGACCATGCTTTGATCTGGCTGCTTCCTGCCATGCTGACCCAACACTGCTGTTAGAGGACTCTTGCTCTAGGCCTATATTGTTCTTATTGGTAAAAGCCTCATATATCTAGTTGGTGCTTGCCCCCAGACTCTTGACCATCATTTACTTCAGTTATCTTTCTGCTACAGCACCATTCATACATCCAGCCATCTTTCCACCTACTATTCTGAGGGCATTATTCAAATTAACATGTTCATTGCTTCTGGAAAGGGTATGGCATTCTACGGATTTATAGCTCTATCTTTGAGACCTCCTAAACCAAAATTATTTTCCTTTTCTACCACTCCCTCATTTATGTGTTTCCTTTATTAGAGTGTAAGTTCCTTGAACACAAGGAGTGCCCTTTTAAGAATTCATGGCCCCAGTGTTTAACATAATTCCTGGAACATTAGGAAGCACTTAAGGTATTCCTTTTACTTCCTTCCTTCTCCCTTCCCTCCCTTCCTTCCTCTTTTCCTCTTTCCCTTCCTTCCTTTGTTCCTTTCCTTCATTCCTTCGTTCCTTCGTTCCTTCATTCCTTCGTTCGTTCGTTCGTTCGTTCCTTCCTGCCTTCCTTCCTTCCTGCCTTCCTGCCTTCTTTCCTTCCTTCCTTCCTGCCTTCCTGCCTTCCTTCCTGCCTTCTTCTTCCTTCCCTTCCTCCCTCCTTTTTTTCCTTTCCTCCCTCCTTTCTTTCATTTCTTCTCCCCTTTCTTTCTTTTCCTCCCTCCCTTTCTTCCTTTCCTTTCTCCCTTCCTTTCCTCTCTCCCTCCTTTCCTTTCAATTCTCTACAATCTGCTTATACAATATTCTTAAAGCCCTAAAATCTGATCATGTACTCTTCTGCTCAAGAACCCTCAGTGACAGCCTACTCCATTGAATAAAATATACAATTCCAGCATGACATTAGAAACCATTTCCTGTATAACTGCAGCTACTTCCTGTCCAGGCTTATTGCACATATTTAATGTTTCAACTCAACCCAGGATGCTGCATCCCCAACTTGATAACCTTGAAAGAATCCATTTCAGTTTAGTCAATGAAAGAGGAATAAAATTCTACTGCATAGATAGCACTTCCATCCTTCCACAATATCACTGAAAAACCATCATCTGGTTATTGCTTATAGACTGATACAGTGAGGGGAAGTTAACTCTTTCCTGAGGCTGGCTGTTCTATTAAAATAACTTTCATTGTCAGGAATCATTTTCTTAATTAGCCAAAACCTTTCTGGCTATTTCTCTTAATTCTTTCCTCTGCAGCTAAACTGATCAAGCTCAGTACCCCAAAGAAGCAATGTGGTACAGTAAAAAGAGTACTGGCCCTGGAGTCATAGGACCTGAGTTCAAATCTTGCCTCTGATTCTTATTTATGTATATGACATTAGTCAAGTCATTTAAGAGCTTTTGGGGCTCAGTTTCCTCATTTGACAAATGAAGGGTTGAGACTAGATAACCTCTGAAGTCCTTTCCAGCTTTAAATATGATACAAAGAAAGATGCCATGTTTTCCCTAAATCTGTTCTTTCCACTGCTAAATATCCTAGTTGCCTTCTGCTAACCCTCTTATGCCATGATGTTGAGGTCCTACACCATTATGGCCGTCATTTATACTTTCTCTCAATGCCATTCTTAAAATGAGGTATTCTGGCTATGGAATGGTCTCTGATGAGACTCTAAGATGGTTACTTCCTTTATTCTGGACAATATGCCTCACAACATAGTCCAAGTCCATATAGACATTTTTTGACTGCCATATTACACTCCTGACCCCTCAGTGAACTTGTGGTCTACTACAACCCACAGACATTTTTCAGAGAAGAGCAACTTAGTCATGGCTCTCTATATCATTACAGCACTGAAGAATTGGTAGCTATCTTTGATTTTGGCTTTCCCCAAGACCAGAACAAAGCATAACATTTCCTCCCAACAATTATGTTTTATTACTTTACTAATGAATGCTGTTGGCTTCTGTTTACGTGTGACCAAAGTGGCTGGCAAGGAGAAATATTGAAAAGCTGAGCAATTTATTTCCATTAACTCAACAGCTGTTGGTTCTTCCAGGTGGGTGGTGTGATTCACAAAGAAAGCATAGGGCTGTGTCTCCCTCCTCATGTTTTTTGCTATACCATCAATTTCCATCAATCTTCCCAATGGTAAATGTTCAGCCTGGGCTGTAACATCCCACTGTTCCCTTTTGTAAGGAATGAGATCCCATCATCAGGGCCACAGATTCAGATTTACTAAAATAAATGTGGCTAACTTCAAGAAATGTTTCTGAGAAATCTTTTATCAGTCTTAAGATGGAGAATGACACATGATCCCAAGCCTCAAGGGGTTGGAGGCAGTAGCAGTCCTTCATTGAAGGGAACTACTACCCATTGGAGATCCCGGGCTTTTCATTCTGGAAAGGGCAGTTGACTGCCTTCCAATTTCACTCACCATCCCTATGCCTTCTCAGACTAAAACCCCCTTATCTTGCTACTACTCCCCAAAATGTCTTATTTCCTACGACTAGAATGTAAGTTTCTTAAGAGCAGGAACAGTCTCTCCTTTGGATTTGTAATCCCCCAAACTGAGTATAGTACCTTTATTTCTGGGTACTCAGAAATCGGGATCCACATAGTAGTTCCATAAACAGGACATTTGCTAAATCAGAGCTTTCAACCATTTTGTGTATCATGTACCCATTGGGCAGGCTAGTGAAACTCCTATAATCTCAGATAATGTTTGTTGCCTTCATAATTAAAAGAAAGGCTAAATTCCAAAGAGAGGTTAGGGAGTCAAAGGAACTGACTTCAAATACTTCTTCATTCACTCATGACCTATGTGACCTTGGGCAAATCAGTTAACCATTCTAAATTCCAGGTTTCTCATCTGCAAAATGAGAAGATTTGACACGAAGACTTTTAATATCCCTTTTAACTCTGAATTTATCATCTGAGATCCCTTACTCCCTCCTTTCCTCCTTTCATCCAGTCTCTGATAAAGAGGTGGCTTTTCTCTTTCTCCCTCCAAGCTTTTCCTAGGGTTTATTTGGGGTATGTATGTATCTAGATGGACGTAAGAGGAAGGGCCAGGGCACTCTCAGGAAAAATCTCAAGTCTTTACTCCTAGAAGCAGGCTAGCAAAGGATAAAGTCAATCACATTTATCAGCATGTCTCATTCTAACCTGAATCCTTGATGTTTCGACGTGAAATGTTATTCAAGGAAGGTGTCTTGAGAAACTCCCTAATTATTTTGCTGAGATTTTATTTTAGCCTGTTCTGCTACCTTTTGATCAAAGGGAATTTGTGAGCTAGCTGGTATTTCTGGGGACTGGATGGGTGTAAACAGAAGCAAGTTAGCTACAGTTGGCCTTAACACAGCACTCATTATATGCTAGTAGTCAATCATTGCTCATTCAATCTGTCCACAAGCATTCATTAAATGCCCAAGAAGTGCTCATTTCAGAAGTTACTGGTATTTTTGAATAATTAGGAAATTGGGACTTTTTTTTAAAATGGGGTTGTTTCTAATATTTTCGTGTCCCACTGGCCTTCTTCTAAAATGACTACAATTTAGTGGATTTTAATCTGAAACCTCCAAAAAATACAGCTAAAGAGAAATTGAATTCTAGTTATCACTACTTGTTTTTTTTTAAACTGGTTCTTTGATTTTACTGGTATAGGGAAAAGCCACTGTGAGGAAATGCTTTCCTGTTCTGCAGTTTCAGTCTTTGGGAGTTACCCAAGTCACTGAGAGGTCATGCCCAAGGTCATGTTTGAGTCCTCAGAGGGAGCACTTGAGCTTATGTCTTTCTGATTCCAACACCAGTGTTCTACCACCTATCCTATGTTGCTTCTCACTTTATAGAATCTAAAAGTTATTCCAAAACAATTTCAAGTCCTTCTCAAGCTAATGATCACTCAGGTTCCATCTGAAGACCTCCAGTGAGAGGCATCCCACTACCTTCCAAATCACCCCACTCCATTACTGGGCAGTTCTAATTATTTGATAGTTTTTGCTTACAACTGATGAAATATTCCCCCTCACCACATATAACTTCTACTTATTGCTCTTGGTCCTCATTTCTACATTTAAGTAAGACCAGTCCTTGAAGTAGATTCTGAATTAGTTGGATCTGGATTCAAATCCCACTTCAACACTTGTTAGCTTTGTGGCCTTGGGAAAATAGCTTAACATTATAACCTCAGTTGGCTTGTCTATAGAATGGGGATAATGCTTATAGTGTTTCTTTCATAGGACTGTTGTATCAAATGAAATAATGTGTATAAAGTGCTTTCTTAAGGTAAAAGCACAACATACAATGTTAAATATTTATTAGTGCTTTAGGAGTGAGGATTATGATGAGTATTGTTGCTACTACTTCTATTCTTTGAAGACTACTGCCAAATCTCCCTTCTGTTTCCTCTTCTCTAGACTACGTCTTCCGTTCTCTTAACTGATCACCATATGACACCTCTCCAACTTCTGGCTAGATTTCATTCCATCAATCAAGCTATCCTCCCCTCCAACTAATCAAACAGAACAACAACAGCAATAGATCGTGTTCAAACAGTGCCCTAAGACTTGCCGAGCATTTTATAAGTATGACCTCATTTGCTTTTCACAAGAACCCTAGGAGGTCACTGTTATAAAATGAGGCAGTCAGTGGTTAAGTGACTTGTCCAGGGTCACACAGCTATTAAGTGTCTGAGGTTGAGATTTGAACTGATGTCTTCCTGACTCCAACAGGTGGCTAGGTGATGTGGTGGATAGTGTACTAGGACTGGAGTCAGGAAGACTCATCTACTTAAATTCAAATCCAGCCCCAGATGCTTAATAGTTATGTGACCCTAGGAAAGTCATTTGACCCTGTTTGTCTCAGTTTCCTCATCTGTAAAAGAAACTGGAGAAGGAAATGGCAAACCATTCCAGTATCTCTGCCAAGTAGACCACAAATGGGGTTACAAAAAGGCAGACATGATTGAAAAAAAATGACAGACTTCCTGACTCCAGGAACAGTGATTTATTTCACTCTACCACCTAGCTGCCTCAAAGGAGTACTCAGGACGACATGGATACTGAAACCTAAACTGCTTGGAATTTCTTTAAGGTCTCCTTTAGCAGTTAAATACAGAAATTGTTCTTAAGACTCTCCAGGTTCTACCTTTTACCTATACCATTTTTTATGCTTTCTTAGAGAGTCTTTCCCCTCCCCTTCTACATATCTCTTAAAATATTTTGTAAAGATTTGAAGTAATTGCCATGGAAAATGGTATGTGATCCACAAAGTAATACATTGTGAAGTGTTAGCACTCTGTGCTACCAGTGCCAAAGGCCTCCCACCTCCTTGAAATGAACAAACAAAACACCTCATGAGGGATTTCTATTCTTTTCACATCTATAGAGACTTCTATACAACAATTTGTGTGTGTGTGTGTGTGTGTGTGTGTGTGTGTGCCTGTGCCTGTGCCTATGTGTACTGTACTTCATGCAAAAGAAAGAATAAAGAATTCAGTGCTTCAGTATGTGAAACTATTGCAGGATAAGAAATACCTTTCCTTGAGTCCTGATGATTACTTTCATTCCACTCAGTTCTTAAGTGTTGGGAAATCCAGAAGTAGAATGGTCTTTATTTCTACTTTTATTGTGATTTTGATGAATACTCCACCTGTGAATTTGGAAAATGACCTTGACTATGAGCTTTGATAGATCCGCCACTCTTTCTTTCCCTTGTGTTTTCATTAGGAAGAACATCATGTAGACCAGCCTAGGTGATTTCTTTTTTTTGACATTGAGATGATCAGGCCAGAGGGGAAAGTTCAGAGGTCAGAGATGGCACTTGGGACCAGGTGAGAACAGGGATAGCATGGAACTGGAGAGAAGTTGGAGTGTTTAGGATGTGTGTGTGTGTGTGTGTGTGTGTGTGTGTGTGTGTGTGTGTGTGTGTGTGTGTGTGTGAAGCTGATCTAAATCAAGCTAAAACAAAAACATTAGAGAGTAGGAAGAAATACAAAAGATTTGAGAAAACTACCCTTGAACACCTCACAGAAAAAGATACCTTCCTTCTTTCAGAAGAGAGTATTCAACTCTAACATTCTAGTAATCCAATGAGTTTATAATCTTATCAAAGTTGGTATTCCTTCCATCAATACAGATAGCAACTCATCCATGATTATCCAAGCTGGGTGTGTCTTATTAATGTCCTTCCATAGATTCAGCATACCAGGTCTGCCCAACAAGTTGAGAACTTTTCTTAAGTTCTCCTGTCGCCATGAAGATACTGATGGAACTCACAGGCTATGCTGTCCCTTGGCTTTGCCATGTGTCCAGGCTCTCTTCTTTTTCTATGTTACATTTCTTTGCTTACACACTTTGTATTCTTTCACCTTCATAATTCCCCGTTCATAATGTGAGGATTCCCTACCTTACAAATAAGAAATTCATCTGGGGCGGCTAGGTGGTGCAGTGAATAGAACACCAGCTCTGGAGTCAGGAGGACTTGATTTCAAATCCGGCCTCAAACACTTAACACAAAAACTAGCCATGTGACCTTGGGCAAGTTGCTTAACACCAATTGCCCTCCAAAAAGCAAAAAAAAAAAACAAAACCAAAAAACCCAAAACCATTCATCTCCAATAGTGAGAAAAGAAAGAAAAAAGACCCTTAACACCATGTTTCTCTAGCCCTTTGACTCACCACATACTATCTATCTTTTACAATTTCAGAGGTTTTCTATATGGTCCCCTTTCTTCAGACAAGGAGCAAGTATTCTAGACTATATTCCTAGTGGCAAGAGGATAGATGAAAAATTAAGTCTTTGAAGCTTTGAAACATAGAAGAGGGATCAAAGTTGTTTAACCTAGAAGGCAAAAACTAGAAACTTGAGGTCAGAAATTGCAGAGAAATGGGTTCCAATTTGATATAAGGAAAAATCTCCCACTAACCAAAGAATGGGTTGGACTTTTACAGTACAAAGTGAGATCTTGGTCATTTTAGGTTCTTAAATAGTCACTAGATACTGGTTTCTCCTGCTCAGATTAGCATTAGATGGATTGACTTCTAAGGTCCCTTCCAACTTGGGTCATATCTGATTCTCTTGAGATGTTTATTTTGAGACTATGTAAAGAGTGACAAGGACTCTCCATCCTATCTCACCATGCCCTTCTCCTTCCTATGTTTATGCTTTTGGTCATCATAGAACCACAGCATCTTAGAAGCAAAATGGGAATTCAATAGTTCTGCCCTATGTCCATCATCCATTGTGATCATCTCACACATTGGTTTTAGTCATTCTTTCATCTTCTTCTTACCCCTGCCAGATTAAGAACAAACCAAAGCAAATGCCACAAACCTTATCTGTAGGACCCATAATTAGCCTTAGTTTATTCCGAGCTTTAGTGTTTCTGAACCATGGACTTTTTTGTATTCCTTTTCTGTTACCTGCCCTTGATTCCATCTACCCTACATGCTCCTTTAAAATTGAAGCTGGTTTGTTCTTCATTCTAATTCTTTTGTCTGGACTATGTTCCTCCAACTTCATCCTGGTCAATCAAAATTCTATCTATCCTTTGAGACCCTTTGCAAATTCCACTTGCTCCATGAAAATTTCCCTGATCTGATCTCACTACACATTTGTTTTTTGGAGCTTGTGAATGGTTCAAAATGTGTGGATGTTTCATGTGTGTTCCTTGTCTCTTCTACTAGATTTTATGTTATTTGGGAACAGGGCACTGTCCTCTTTTGTATTCCCCATAACACCTAGTACAGTGATAGTCACACACTGCTAACTCAAAAATATTCTTTGGCTTAAGTTGAAGCTTGATTTGTGAGTTTTGATTAAGTTCCCTGATTTACGTGTTACTCATGTCTGTGCTCCCCCTCCCCCTCCCAACATACATCCTCCAATTGGGCCCTTCCTAAGCATTTAGTGAGCCAGGGTTTGGCAGGTGAATTTAGAACATTTCTTTTTAAGGTTCAGTTTCGGGGAGGGCCTCACCTTCTGACTCAGAACTTCACACTCTCTGACAGAGACAATGTTCAACAAAATGAAAACCACATGAAAGCTGACGAGGAGACAGCTGGTGCTGAATGGAGAAGACTCATTCCGAGCCAAGTCTCTGAATGCCTCCTGTACTTCCAGGGCTGGAAACTCATAGACACAGGCCTGGCACTATTATCAGGTGAGTGCTAGGAAAAAGGGAGTCTTGCAATCCAAGATGAGTGCTTTTCATCATCAGTTCCAAGTGTAAAGTATCAAGGGAAAAATCATGAAACCTGGGGAGTGAGGGAGGAGTCCTGCAAACCTTGCATCTCTTCCCTGGTCACTGATATTCTTGGATCTGAAAGCACTTTCGTTGTAATAGCTCATGGGCTTTAGATCTAGAGGTGAAAGGACAATGCTCTTTGCAGTATGTCATGTTTGTTTATATGGGTTGATATCAACCTAACTAATTACTTAAGAGGAGGAGGAAAATGTGTTAATATGATCAACTTTTTGATTTTAGTAATTGTAGAAACTCTGTAGTTTTGGAAGTTACTCCATGGCCAATGCCTTTTCAGTGTTTTCTCCTTATTTAAGTGTTTCTAGTACATTAAAAACATTCTCTTTTACCCCTTTGCCCCCATTTAGGTTTACACACATTTCTGTGCATAAGATCATGGATCAGAACAGAAAGGGAACTTAAGATATTATTTAGTCCAGTCTCTTCCCAGGTAAGCCTGAGTCTATGATGAAGTAAATTGCCCATTCTCAAATACCTGTTGAATGGTACTATAGGGATTCAAGCCCACATCTCTAAGTCTAGATCCAGTCTACTCTCTAACTCTCCTTTAGATATAAGTTCTGGAGAATAGGAACTACATTTTGTCTTTCTATCTCTAGCAATTAGTAATGTGCCATATACATATACATGTAAACACACATGCACATGTATATACATGCATGTATACACATATAGATGCATAATGCGATACATATATGTATACACATACACACAGGCATATACACAATACATATATGTATGTATAAGTATACACACATATTACATACATACACACATACATATACACATTACATATGTATATATTATATGGAAGAGGGAGCATTCTAGGTTAGAGGAAAGTATACAGGGAGGAGACTAATGGAAATCATGCCCACAAGAGGCCCTTGGTTCAAGGGAATTTGTTTTACTCCAGAAGTCAGCCCTTCAAGACTTCTAGGAAATGGTTGAGCAGTTATATAATGTAGAATGAGAGTTAGATAGTTTAAAGCATCAAAGAGGGAAAATTCTAGGGTTAGCAAAATGAAGCATTTCTTCTTGTTTATTATACAAGAAGGTCTTTAACTTACCCAAATTCTTCAGTCAGGAAAAGAAGAGACACATTTAAGGGAGCATTAGAAAGCAGAGGAATTTTTATCTATGATATTTAGGATCAGGGAGAAGAAGGGCTAAAGTGGTTGATTGTATGAAGGCTGACAAGTCCTGTGGATTTGTCAAATTCAGTTCATTGGCCTGAATCTCAGTTTGAGATGTGGAGATGGCATCGTGGAGATGGCATCTAGGAGATGATTCTATGATACAGTCTAATAGTTAATGGATGAGGCTGCATGGAAGTGGGCCAGACAAAGAATTCCCTAAAACTGTACATGGAAGTATGAGATTGCTGCAAAGATCATTGTAGCCTTATAACTGTCTCCAGTATGTGCTGTTCTGCTCCCTGAATGTTCCTCATGGCATGGAACTGACCCTGGAAAATTGAAGACTATGACCATGATCCACAAGAACTGCAAGGTCCTGCCAAGGAAGAAGGGCTTTGAGTAAAGCCCTAGAATTAGACTTTTATGTCTTTTGTCTTAGGGCCAGCCAAAGTTGGGAGGGCCTAAAGCTGAAGGTCATGGGCTGCAGGCTATTGGGGGTGGGTGTGGGGTGTTCTAAGAAATGTCAATCAAGGGAGCAGCCAAACCAACAAAATTGATGAAATCAGCAACCTCATCAGTGTATGTGCTTCCTTTGCTTTTGAACATTATTATGCCTCTGTAGCTTTTGGGTTGTGCTTCTGAGATAATATTTGTAAAGCATTTATGGACTTGGCACATAGAAGACTTGTTATTTAGTTGTTTCACTAGTGTCCAACTCTTCATGACCCCTTTTTAGAGTTTTTTTGGCAGGGATAGTGGAGAAGTTTACTATTTCTTTCTCCAGCTCATTTTACTGATGAAGAAACTGAGGCAAATGGGGTTAAGTGACTTGCCCAGATCACATAACTAGCAAGTGTCTGAAGCTGAATTTGAACTCATGTCTTCCTGATTCCAGGTCCGGCACTCTATTCACTGTGCCACCCAGCTTATAGTAGGCACTTAATACTTCTTCCTTCCTTCCTCCCTCCCTCCTTCCCTTCCTTCCTTCCTTCCTTCCTTCCTTCCTTCCTTGTAAATCTACAGAAAGGATCTACCCAGTTCACTAGAGAGCTTTCGTTTAGTATTTTGTGAATACAAGGTCAGTTTGTTCACCTGTTATCTCTCTCTTCCATTATAGGACTGGTCCACTTTGATTTTCTGTACCTGCAAGTGCTTTCTCTCCCAAAACAGGGATAGAAGCCTTGTGTATACCAGGTGAGAGTATGCCCCTGGTAATGATGGTGGGAATTATTTAGTAACTACTGCTCTTATTATATCTTCTCAGAAAACCTATTTGTAAAAACTAATGAACTTGGTTGATAATGAAAAACAGGTTGCTAGGGGCTCAAGATCAAAATAGCTAGGAAGCCCAGTACCTCAGAATTGTCTCTAGAACTTGGAAGATAGGAGCATAGTAGTCAGTTATTTTCTGGAGACTCAGTCTTTCAATGGCAGTAAAAGTGCAGTGAGTGAGGAGGGGGGCTACACTCAGATGCCATGAAACAGGGTGATAGGGCAATTACAGGGTATTTTGACCCCACTTCCAGGACATGTATAGATGACATCTGTATGCAGAATGATTGCTTTTGTGGGTCTGAGTATGACCACTTCAAATAGAAAGTACTGGAAGTCTTTGTATTGCTTGTGCACATGAGTGTGCATGTGTGTGCACGTGTGTGCATGTATGTGGAAATATATAGTAGCCCAGGGACTGTTGTGCACAGCTGATGCAAACCCAAGCAGGGGGGGAGTCACTCCACTCATCTGTTCACAAAGAAAGAAAAATGAAAATGTCATTCCTGAATTTCACTTCATCACTTCTGTAACTTAGACATATCACTTGTGATTCTCACTTTGATTCAGTTACCTGCCAAGTGCAATCAGGGTGAAACCTACTATTCTCCTTGGGCCTCTTCTTAAACACTGGAGACTTTGTCCTGCAAATCTTGTCTCAATGGGTTTTGCTTTTGAAGGGAAAAATGCTTCTATTTCTAAGAAGACCAGGACAATAGAGAGTACAAAGATCTGAGCAGTAGAGAATGTCTAAAGAAACCTTGGAAATGTCTTGGCCTTTTTTTTCCATTGTGTCCCCTCATTAAGAAGATAAATTAAAAGCCTCATAGCTTTCTAATGACTCTAGCAGGGGTTCATTACCAAATAGTCCCGGCAGTCCAGGGCCCTATCAATGTAGAATTGCTAAGAACTGTCTTTCTGGAAATTATTTCCAGAGAGGGCTATGCCTTCTGTCAGTGACAGCATTACCTCATAAAAGATGCGGAATATGAACGATACTACTTCTCTCATTCATCTGGAGGAGCCCAGTTCCCAGATGACTCTCTCTGGGCATGAGTTACCAACATGCTAGACTGATCTATAGCTGTGGGGTGATACAATAGGTGACAGAAATCAATATACATATGTTATACTAATTTAGCTGTGATAAAATTGTGTCTTTTTCACACCGTGCCCCCCCACCCCCCCAGCTTCTGCCTTTTGCAGGATATAAGATCTTAGGCAGGGCCGTTTTGATTTTTGGCTTTGTATTTCCATCACCTAACAAAGTACATAGTAGGTACTTACTCAGTTTTGTTAAAATAAGCATTTGAAATGTAGAATCTAGGGAGATCAAATATCTAAGAGGTTCAGGTTGGTCTAAGACTTGGGGCTTCTGCTCAACTCTGATCCCTCCTTGTCATTTCTTGAATCCTGTTACCTTCTGGTAGGATGTAAGCTTCATGTAGTAGACTAATACCTTTAAAGACATAAAAGAGAGAGGAAAAAGACCCACATGATCAAAGACAGCTAAAGCAGCATTTTTGTCATGTCAACAAACTGGAAACTAAAGGGTGAACAATTTATGATCTATGGATGTATTTGAATACTATTGTGCCATAAGAAATAATGAAAGGGATGATTTCAGAGAAACCTAGGAAGACTTGTATAAACTGATGCAGAGTAAAGTGAGTAGAACCAAGAGAACAAAGTATACAATAACAACATTATAAATGTTTAAGGACACTGGTCAGTGCAATGAGCAATCATGTTTACAGGGGACCGAGGACAATGCACCTCCTTTTAACAAGGTGATAGATTCAGGCTACAGATTGACATATATTTTTGGATATGGCCAATGTGGGAATTTTTTTTTTGATTATGTATAGCTTGTATAAGGGTATTTTTTTTCTTTCTTTCAGTAGGGGGAGGAGGAAGGGAAAGAAAATTTTTTTTTAATTGAAAAATAAATATAATCTTCTTGAGCATAGAGACTGCCTCATTTTTACATTAGTATTCCCAATGTTTAGCACAGTGACTGGCATATTGTAAGTATTTAATAAATGATTTTAAAATTCATTAATTTATCAACTCATTCATTTATATCTCTTCCCTAATTTATACTCTCTCTGCTTTAGGCAGTCCAGATTCATCACAGCGCCCAATTCTAATGCCTTCTATCTACCATTTTCATCACTCTCAACATATACCAAGCCTTGTCTGACTCTGTTTTTTCAATTACTATATACCTTCCACATGGAAAACCTTAGCTCTCTTCTTTGCCTGTCAAGTTTGTATCCATCCTGAAAGGCCCATCTCAAGTCCAAGATGCTGAGTAGACCTTACCCACTACAAATCTGTATTACATACATTCATGTGGATCCTTTGCCAAGCTTTGCAACAAACTTTTAGTTTAACCGTATCAATCTCCTTTCTCTTTCTTCATAGTCTTTGTTCCAAATATGTTCTTAATTTCCCTTCATTTATCTCACTCTGAAGCTCAAACTTATAACAGCATAGCATCCTACTAAGAATGAAGAGACCATATGCTGAGAACTCTCACAGACCTCTTCTCCATTCTTACAACAACAGAACCTAGCTAATTACTTACAAGAAACTTCAGTTATGTAAAATGGATTGGACCCTTTTTAATTCTCCACAGCCCTACTTTACTCTCTATTTCATTCTCCATAACATATATGACAGACCTCTTATCTCCTCACCTCAGCCATTTGGATGTTCACCATGCTTATGCTCTTACTTCTTTAAGAAAGCTGAGGCCATCATTCAGTACATCCTTGTCCATTGTTCAAATCTTTTTGGTGTCATCATATTCTCCCCCCTTCACACTGATAATAGAAGACTAGGTAGCTCCAGTCCTTACTGACAACTAATCTCTCTACATGCACCACTGACCCTTTCCATCTTTCTTCTCTGTACTACCTTGCTCTAGCCATCAGGTTATCTACATTAAAGATGAGCCATCCATTCCTTTCTGCTTGTTCTAATCTGTTTACAAACATAATCATGTCTATTTAGACCTAAGAAAATACTCTTTCCCTGACCCTTCTCTTCCATTAACATAGCATTCTATTTCTTATCTCTCATTCAGTGATAAAATTTTTGAAAAAGTCATTTCCATTTCCTTATTGACTAATTGACTTCTTTCCATATAATTTCCACTCCCATCACTCTATTTATAGTTACCAATTGCTTCCGAATTACCAAGACAATTGACTTTTTTTTAGTCCTCATCTATGACCTCTCCATAATTCTTGACAAATTGACTTAATAGTTCCCATTTTCTTTGATTCCAGAGATAACACTTCAGATTTTTCTCCTTCCTCTAAATTCTATTTCTCTATTTCCTTTTGAGTTGTTCATCCTCTTTCTGACAACAAAAATATTCCTTGGGTCACATTTAAGTCACTATTCTTTTTTCCAAAGACCATCTCATTGAAATCACATTTGCTGTCATAATTTCTACTATCACCTTTATGAAGATGACTACAGACTTATGTTCTCGATTTCTGTCCCTGTCATCTCATCTGAACTCTAGAGTCACATTGCCATTTGCTCCTAGATTAGCTCTACCTAGTTTAACTAATTTCTCAAAGTTAACATGTCAAAGCTAAGCTTATTATCTTTCTTCCCATATCTGCTTCTTTTGACAACTATTTTTCTCTGTATCACCTCAATTTACTCTGAATCTAAAGTTCTTAACCTTGGTATTATTTTTTAAAACTCCTGCTTCTTTTACTTTTCTATCCAATTAGTTATCCATCAATTTAACCCCACTTAAACCCCATCCACAGAATATTTTACATCCCTTTCCTCCTCTTCATTTCCCTTTTCATAGCTTGTCTATATAGGAAATAATTTCTGTTAGCCTAGACTATTGCAATAGCTCTCCATCCTGTCTTTTCCTCCTCACTTATTTCAATATATCCTTCATACCAATGACAGAAAAATCTTGCTTATGCAAGATATTTCATTGAATATTAAATATTTAACCTGGACTCTTCTTAAAGAAGAGAAAGTTACACTGAAGTTCTATGCATTCTTTGGGTCAGAAATGATTCAATCCATAGCCTACAACCCCACAGTGGCACTTCATTTTTCTCTGCTTAACAGATAATACATTACTTCAAAGTAAAGAACTTTTAATTAATATAGAACAGTAAAATAAATAATAAGGAAAGGTCCAAAATATGGGGAAGGGTACATTCTTCCACAGATTTCTATGCCATGAGTGTGAGACAAAGCATGTATAGCCTAGATAACTTTTGCTTCTAGGGTGACATCCCACTTGGAACTTCTCTCTGACTTGGAAGCTCCTGCCTGCAGCTTCTCTGAAGAGACTGGTGTAATCTGTGGTCTAATGATGGCATCTGTCAGACTGGTGCTTCCAATTTACTACTATTGGCCATTTTTCTGCTGAGCTGTCTCCTACTGCATTTTTTTTTTTTGAATTTTGGCTGTCAGATGACTGCTTAGCCACAGTGGAATGGTCACTGCTATTTTGTGAGATAGGCCATCATCTTAAGGTGTTTTTTATTTTTGTTGTCGCTGAGTAAGGCCCATAGCCATATTCAGGCAACACATCAAAAATCCATGCCCATCTCTTTCTCTCTATAATGGGAAAGGGAATCTGAAGATCTTCCCTGCTCCTTGGCCTCTTGATAGGCTTAAGTGATCCTGAGAACTTTCCCTGATTTGAAAATATACTCTTCCCCCTAATAGTCTGAATGTGGTCACATGGAACCTGTGGCAGGAGGCTTGTTTTTTTAGGAATGCCCATACCTTCTTACTTTGCGATTGGCCAGTGGGTCATGAGGGTTGTGATAGGCTCTGACCCAGGAGAAGGCTATATATAACCTGATGTGAGGTTTTGCTTTGGGGCTTACTTTGGGAAGAGTTATGTGATTTGGCCAGATGAGACTCTGGGCAGCCATTGAGCCCCTTGGCTTTGAAAACCCAGATGTTGGTGCTTCCCTCTCTGGTAACTAACTAGGTGCGAATGTAATGGTCAGACAGCTGGAAGGCCTGTCTGCTGGTCTGTTTCTCTCTCTGTATTTTTTTTGTCTGCTTGTAACTTCTGTTTGTATTCTCTGAAGTTCGGGGTGCTGACTTTCCCCCATGAACTAGGTAAATGATACATGTTTGATTAAAGTGAGATTGTTAACCCATTTTGAGTTGCTTTGCTTTGGAAAAGCAGATCTAAGAACTTGTGCTAGCAGCCATCTTGCTGCTACACTCTGTTAAATATGTATATTTATATGTTATAAATGTATACATGTAGGTATACTATATATTAGGCCTGTACAACCTGCAGCTCCAAGGCCACTTATGGCCTGCTATTTGTAGCACACCAAAGGATTTTGGGAGATCCTAAAACATCTTCTACATTTTTCTTGGGTTGCCTGAAATTCTTTGGTATGCCCATGGAGCCAGGTTGTGCAGGCCTGCTATATCTACATATATACCATAATATACATACACACACACACTATATATATATATATATATATATATATATGTATGTATATGTGTATATATATATATATATATGTATGTATGTATGTATGTATGTATATAAATATAAATGTGTATATATATATATATACATACATACACATACATACACACATACACACATGTGTGTATATATGTGTAAATATACAAAGAGACAGAGAAATATGGTTATAATTTTTGTAGATACACATATGTATTTGTATATGTAACAAATAAAATGTAAAACAATATTTTATATATAAATATTTAAATGTTCTATATATTACTCTTACTTTTATATCTGTATTAATATCTATTTATCTATCTATCTATCTATCTATCTATTTATCTATCTATCTATCTATCTATCTCTGCTTCCTCTTCAGTATCACTTCCCCCAGCCCTGCCTGGGTTGTTGTGGGTAATTTCCTTTCAACTCCCATCATACCCCTGGTAGCAAACACTAGAGGAGTCATGCAGATTACTCTGGGACTTCCCTGAGGAATACTGCAGAAATGGAGCTGGTCTACATTTCAGCAGCTACATTGAAATCACTGCTTCCCTACATAGGTATACATTGGGTCACAACATTTCTGCACTTAAAAATATCTCCACGGGCTCCCTTCTTTTCTCTCCAGTAAAGTTTAAATGACTTATATTAGAATTCAAATCCCTCTATAACCTGAAAAAGCCTACAATTCCAATGTTATCTGACTTTACTTCCCTCCACACAGCCCTTCTCCAATTAAATTGTCCTCTTCTCTATTTTTAAAATGTGTTTTGATCTATTATTTACTTACTACCTCTGTGCCTTCATTCATTCCATTGTCATTGATTGGAATGCTATTCCTGCTTCACTCTTTGAATTCCTATGAATATTTTAAATTCCAAATCAAATGTCATCTCTTACATGAAGTCTCCCCTAATTTCTCTTTTCGCTAATGATTTTTCTCTTTAGGCTTTACACAGTACTTTGTCTTGTACTCTTATAATTCCCTTGTCAATTATTGTGTACTGTAATTATATTTATCTTATTTCCCTACTAGGTGTAAGTTGCATGAAGACAGGAATTACATTACATATAAAGTCTGCATCTTCCCCAGCACTTAATGTGGTGATTTGTACACAATAGGCATTCGACAATTATTTCTGGAATAAATGAAATCCAGTTCTTCTGGAAATCATTCTGGAAATGGGATTGCTTTTTATATAATACTCAATAGCAGTTACTGTCCAAATGCCCCAAACTTGAGGACATGTGATAGCCCTGGGGTTGACAGTATTCCCACCCCTTCTTAGACTACTAGTCCCATTTTGGATCTTGGCCTGATAGTCATTTTTCAGGCCTTCCATTGCTGTGAATAAGGGCCCAGACATTTCCATCAACTTCTAACCAACTGCCATGCACAGAGAAAGCAAGTTAGGTTAGCTGAAGTAGCAAGATACTTTGAAGAATCATGTGCCAGGCAGGTTGGATTATCACCACTTTGAGTATCTCTCCTCAGATCCCAATGAAGATAGCCCATGATCCTGAATTCAGGAACCTTTGGAATAACAATGCCTCCAACTGAGTGTTAAATGGATCAACATCAAAAACTGATATGATTTTATCCATGAAAATGACACAAAAGAAGCCTTTTTATTGTACTCTAAGGACCATGGGATATTTCCATCTAACTTGTAGCTCAAACCTTCCACATATGGTGTCTCTAATTGAGAGTAGGGACTCTTACTTTTCTACGTATCCCCAGCACTGAAAAGAATGCTTTGCACGTAGATAATGCTTAATAAAGGCTTTATGCATACTATTGTTTGGTCCATGTAATTCTTTCTTGGCAAATCTAATACCTAATCGCCTCTTTCTTCTCTGAACTACTTAGAAGCTCTTAGAGATCCAGGAAGGGAGTTACTCCCCTAAAATCCTAACAATCTGGTGTATCCTTAAGTCAAATCTCAAAATCAACCCAGGGAGGCTAGACTGAGACCATTTCTTAGCAGTGACTTCTCTCCCTCAGCAACCAAAGAAGTTGTTGTAATTGTTGAGGCCATGCTTCAGTCTTCAAGATTACAATGATGATCCTGTTGAATGTGCTGAGATGGAAGCTGTGCTGGGGTTATACAGTATGGTTCCTTCCCAGGGATGTTTCTAATCTTCATCATTAGAAGGAAGGAAAAAAGTCTTTCACGAGTTCACTGATTTACACCACTGTGCGTCACATCTAATGATTTCATAGTATTAGACCAATCTGACTGAGAAATTTGTTAATGTATTTTTTAAAGGGGTTCTCTACATAACTGAGAGCTCAAATTATCCTATTTGGATTCAGTCATTGCACCAATATACTTGAAAGTTGGGCATATCTTTTGGTCCAAGAAAAACAATTTAAGAATATTTTCACCACAAAATCAAGCTAATTAATCAGGTTGAATTGAGGGGCATTTAGAACTAGGGGGGTGAAAGCATGTTGTCCTCTGTTATAGTCAAATCATATCCGATTTATTATGTTCTGTTCCAGTCACTATATTTTGGGATGTGTGTTGGCATCATTTAAAGAAAGACACAAATGTGGAAGGACCTTGTCATCTGTCACAGAGAGATCAGTTGAAGGGTATAGATAAGTTTAGGTTGGAAAAGTGAAGAAAAAAAAGACTTAGGGGGAACATGATGGTGATCCTCTAGAATCTGAAGGATGCTCTTGTGGAAAGGTAGTTCTAGGAGAAGTGGGTAAAAGTAGCAAAGAGGAAGTAATGAGATGCCTTGGAAGGGAGTGAGTTCCTCTTCAATGGGGGTGTGTGTGTGTACTTCATTGAGTGACCACCTGTCAAATATGCTGTGGGGTTGGAATTAGTTCTTGTCTAGCTGAACTAGCTAATTTCTAAAGTCCCTTCTAATTAAGAGATTCTATCATGCTGTGAATGCATCTGAGAAACACCTACACTGATCTTAGAGGCTACTCTGATAGTGTCAATGTTGTGTTCTAGGGATTCTGGGAACCCTGAAATGTAAGGGTAAAGGATGTGGGTCTGCCTCAAAAGAATTGGACCACTCAAGCCCTTTTTCAATCCAAGTAGTGAGTTTATTTGTGACACCAATACAAGCAGGCCAGATTTTAAGAATCTGAGTACTTGATGAAGATAAGATACTGAAAGACTGTGGGAAGATCTGGATGTGGGCCAGGTGCAGACAATGAGGGTCATAATGAAAAGACAGTTAAAAGGATAATTGACTAGGATGGGCCAGGTGCCTCAGGCAAACACCAGGGATCTGGGTTCAGGAGCTTGGTTACTGAAATTTGTGGGAAAGTTCAGGGCCTTTTAGATGCCCATTATTAGTGCCCCATCATCAATACTAAAGTGTCTCAGCAAGGTGATGGTCTGTGAAGATAATAAGTGAACTGTGTATAAGGAAAATTCTAATTCAATGCTCATAGAGAGCTCCTTCTTGTTCTTTCTGGGGGAAGGTACTTGTGAGACTTGACCTTGACCTTCTTGTCAATGAAGCTACTGTGGATGTCCAAACAATCCTCACTGATGTAGAGACATTCTAAGGTAAGCACTTTCTGTATCTACTAAACATTTTCTAGGGAGTTAATATAATATATAAGTGACAATGGTGTCATGCATTCAATAAAGATTTAGCAAGTGATTAAAATAAGCAGAGCACCGTGGTCAGGGCTGCTGTTGTCCAGTTGTTTTTCAGTCATGTCTGACTCTTCATGACCCCATTTGGGATTTTCTTGGCAAAGATACTAGAATGGTTTGCCATTTCCTTCTCCAGCTCATTTGAGATGAGAAAACTGAGGCAAACATGGTTAAGGGACTTGTCCAGGATCAGACAGCTAGTGTGACCTGAGCCTGTGAGAAGAATGAGTCTTCCTGATGCCAGGCTTGGCACTCTATCCATAGCACCACCCAACTGTCCTGGTAAGGTATGGGGCAGGGGGTGGGGGAAAGGATACAGAGTTTCTATAATCGAGTTTACCATCTAGTAGGGAGATGAGATAGAAACACATAATACTAATTCACAGCATTATAGAATTAATGTCTTAAAGAGATGTAAAAATAAGTGACAACTTTAAAGTGTCACATCAGCAGTTTGTATGAAACCAACAAAGTTGGGAGGGTGACGTTTGGGGTTGGAATTAGGGTTAGAATCCATTTATGAGAGTGACTGAGAAGGATACAGAGAGGGTGTGATATTCCCATCATCCTGATCTAAAGAAATAACTAACAGATAGTGGTTAGGAAAAAAAAATCTAAAAATAGTAGAAAGGCACAATAATATTGGCTTAACTTTTTCCTGGCTATGTGAATAACAGGCAATGGGATAAGGAATATTATTAGGTACAATGTAATAGCCTTAGATTACAGCCAGGTGTCAGGTGAAGTGGGGAAAGGGAATCAAGGTGGTTCGGAAAGTTCAAAGATGTAGGTTGTGTTTCTTGAAAATAGATCATGGCATAGTAGTATGGATTAAGAGATTGAAGATTTGGGAATGAATCAATTTAGAGAAAGCAAAGGATAATTAAAATCAGTATCAGGTTCAGGGAGCAAATTGAGATAGATAATTTGCACCAAGAGGTAACTAGGGGACCAGAATTAAATTATGTCTCTTATAGAATACTTAGGAAAAAGACAGATTGATGTAGACAGCTGAGAGATGGACAACTGGGTTAGTTCAGAACTAGTTGAATGACCAGATCTAAAGAATAGCCATTTGTTAGTAAATGTCAACATGGAAGTTGGTCTGAATGAAGTATCCCAAGGATCTGTCCTTGGTCCTGCAGTGTTTAACAATTTTACCATCTTTTTATTTTTTTATCAGTAAAATGCCACACACCATGATGTGCATACCTAACACATTTATCAAGTTTGCAGATGACCAAAGCTGAGGAGATATATAGCTAAAATATTGTGTAACAGAGTCAGGATTCAAAAAGATTCAGGCAAATGAAAATATTGGACTAAATCTAAAAAGATGATGTTTACAAGGAATAAATATAAAATCTCACACTTGGGTGACAGTATATGATTGGAGAAAAATGGCTAAATAGAAGTTTGTCTGAAAAAAAAACCTGGGGGCTTTTGTGGGTTACTTGCTCCATATGAATTTAGAATGTGATATGGCAGCAAAATTTTTTATTTGATCTTAAATTGCATTAAAAGAAATATAGTGTTTACAATGAAGGAAAGATAGTATTATATTTGCTTTTGTGTGCTAGATTTTAGGGAGATCCTCTCCAGAACAGGTCAACCAACATGATTAAAGGCTGTATTGATGTTATATCAAATGAGGATTTGGGACTGAAGATGTTGAGCTTGGAGTTTGGACTTGGGGTACATGATTGGTGTCTTCTAATAATTGAAGAACTGTTACATGGTAGGATTAAACTTTTTCTGCTTGGCCCCAAAAGCTAGAACCAAGAATCAGAACTATTTCAAGGTCAAATGACATGCCTAGGGACTGTGATCCCCCTCATGGCAAGTCTTTAGGCAGAGCTTGGATGATCACTTGTTGGGCTTGTTGTAAACAGAATTCTTGGTCAGGCACACCATTGGTCTATATGCTCTCTCCCTAGAAATTCTACAGTTCTGTGATCTTTGTATCTCCTCACAGCTGTTGTACACAGTGCCTTGTACATAGCAAACACTCAGTAAATATTTGTTGATTCTTTCATTAATTGAAGTTCTTTGTTTGTCAGCCTCCTTGAATACCCTAGGGGTTCTTACCTCTACACTGCGTCCCAGTTCTGTTGTACCAACCTACCATCTGGGCCCTCTCTCTAAACAGCAAAGCTTGATAACAGTTCTGTATGTTTGTCAAGTGTAGCACTCATTCCCATTCCATTCATGCCTATCTCTGAAGTCATTACTCTCCAGAGATACTACTTTTTCTTCAATGTTCCTGACAGACCATATTTGCTAAGCTCAGAGTTCCTTAGAAAACACAGATCTCAGATGCTCAGGATAACTTTACCACATTTCTCTGGGGTTAAACTCACATAGCCCACTATATTGAGTAGATTCCAGTCCAATCTATGTTTCCCACTTGATCTAGTCACTTATCCTGGCCATTTTCTTGCCATGCCCACTTCTACTGAACTCCTTGGTCCCTGGACCTCCAGGGGAAGTTAATCCATTCAGCTTTCAAACTCTTGCCCTTGGTTGAGTTGTCCTGATTGCCACAAACTCATATAATCCACTATATCTATCTAGTCTCAAACCTGGCAATGCTTCATATATTGTCTAGCCATTGACCCTGGTCATCCTCTTGCAATCTTCCCTGAAGAACCATGAATACCAGACCCTTCCTCCTTTGCTATGTGAATCATAATCAAATCAATATTACCATTGTTTCAGGAAGTATTCAGTTAATAAGATGCCCTACGGCTCTACATAAAAAAATACCCTTTTCTGACCACCACTGTGGTCTTTTCTGATTGACCTTCAGAGAAGGGATTGTCTTGCTCCCTCTATTGAATATTAATCCCTTCAAAGAAGAGATTCCCTTGCTTCTTTGTATTTGTGTCCCCAGCTTAGCATAGTGCTTGAATATAGTAAGCACTTAATATTATTCACTCATTCATTGATTAATTCAATGGTTCATTCATTCTTCTGGTGGAATAACCTATCTTAATGGTCTTAGTATGCTTTTATCAGTGATTGGAAAAATAGAGCAGTTGAGTTCACATGGAATTTCTGCATGAAAAAAAAGCAGCATTTAATCAAATGATTGAAATCTTAGATTCCTATTATTGGAAGGGGCCATCTATTTCAACTCATACTCAAAATAAATCCAACATTTTCAGGCAAGTGACCTAGTCTTCAGCACTGGGGAACTTACTCCTATGATATTAAACATGGAATATTTTAAAATGGGAAGGCACAGAAGGGAAGAGGGCTCCCATCTAGGTAGTATAAAGGAGAGAATGCTGGACCTGATGTCAGGAACATGACTTCAAATTCAGTCTCAGACACTTACTAGCTGTGTGACTGTGCAAATAGCTTAACTTCTGCTTGCCTCAGTTTCCTCAACTGTAAAACAGGAATACTAATAATGCCTACTTTCCAGGGCTATTGTGAGGATCAAATGAGATAGTATTTGTGAAATGTTCAGCATAATGACAGGCACATAGTAGGTACTTAGCAGTGATGGATAAGCTAGGCCTACCTGGACACTGGTACTCTCTACTAGTACTTTAAGGCCTGTGGTAGAATGTGCATGGGTCCTGGTGCCAATTTCCATGGAAGGAAATCAGCATAAGATCTTTGATAGTGAAGCTCTGGTAGATATGATTTTATGATTGGTATGGTTCAAAGCCCTCAATTTCCATGTGGGAAAAAACAAACACACACCAAACACATGGTCTGGATTGATGCTAGCTAACTATAATTGGCTATCTGGACAAGTAGGCACAGTGTGTGTGTGTGTGTGTGTGTGTGTGTGTGTGTGTGTGAAGCAGAGGGGAGGACTGTATCACGTGAGTTAGCCCACTATACTTTTGGACAGCAGCTCAGATCTCTGGGTAGTTCTTTTCCATGTTAAGCAGAAATCTTTCTCCTTTCAACTTCCACCCATTGCTCCTAGTCCAGTCCTCTGGGACCAAGCAGAGATAGTATTTACATAGACACATTTAGAGCCCCTAAGTCTCTGTGGAAAAGCCTCTCAAATTGCAATTACAGGAACCAATTGCTTTAAAATGAGTCCATTGACTGTGACTATTTGTATGCAAAGAAAAAAAAACATTAAAAATCACACGTGGAACAAAGCCCTTTGAGATTATTGGGAGCTTCATCAGAGAATGTTTGTAACAAGCCTGAAGCTCCTAGTAGCAGCAGGGGAAGTGAACATTCACCTGAATAAGCAAGCAAGAATCCAGTCAATAGCTAAAGCCTCTTTCCCCTCTACTCTCACATCAGAATCCTTGAGTAAAGAGTTATATAACTTCCTCTATAAATACAAATCCCCACCACTCAGCTAGAAATCCTATACTCTCTGGTCTTTGAAAGAATACGAAAGTGTTGGAGTTCCTCTGTCATTAGCGAGTGGCAGTCACAGACCCTGAACCAACCAATCCCTCTTCCTCCAACTTGTGACCAACCAAGAGGAAAGTTATGGACCTTATCCTTTAGTCTTGACTTTATCCTTGAAGCCTGTTGCTAGAACAAAGCTTCACAAGGCAATAAAACACAGATTGTTCCACACTCTGAGTTTTGTCCTATGCAGAGGGGTCCATAATTCTTAGATACCAGGTTTCTATGGTTCCTACTGATTTTGTCCTAATACTTATTTTATTAATTTTTTTTAGTAATTTCCATTCAATCTATCCATTCATCCTTCCATGCATTTATTAATCCATTCAATGTTAATTATGAGTCATCTGTGTATAAAACCCTTTACTTGCTGAAGTAAATATACAGATAAATAAATAAAACTGTGCTCTGAGGAATGTACAGTGTAGTAGGGGAGATAGCATGTGCTAATCTCATTTTTCAGGTGAGGAAAATGAGGTTCAAAGTTACACAAATTAACCAAGGACAAGTAGCTAATAACAAGCAGAGCCTTGACTGGAACTAAATATTTTTTTCTTTGGAGCCAGGATGCTTTCCACTGTACCATGGTGTTCATTACTCATGTAAGTAGATGTAAACAAATATGGCAGGGTCAAAGAAAGAGGAAGAGACAGAGACAAAGAAAGAGACAGACAGAAACACGCACACAAAGAAGAAAGAGAGAGACAGAGAGAGAGAGAGAGAGAGAGAGAGAGAGAGAGAGAGAATGTGACAAGTGAGTAAGAAATGAAACCCACACATAACAACAGCACTCTTAGTTCTATGAGAATAATAAGGAGGGGGAAGATAGTTTATAACAGAGAGAGCCAACATAGGCTTCCTGGAGGAAGTGGTATTTGAACTGATTCTTCACATATATAAAGGTTATCAGCAGATCCCAATGTACATATTGGACTTTCAAGAAGGGAAAGAATGATAGGAGGCATGGATGTAGCAAAGTAAGAGAAGCACTTGTAGAGTAAATAGTGTGTAGTCTAGTTTTTCTGAAAGGGTATAATATAAGATAAAGGTAGGTTGGCACTGGATGAAAAGGCCTTGAATTCCAGGTTAAGGAGTTTGGATTGTGTTCTGAACATAGTAAAGTTGGGATTAACTTCAGTGAACTAGAAGTCAAGTTCATCTGCTGAAATTGTAAGAGAAGAAAGTAAAGTTGAGAATTAAAAAAAAAATATTTACTTTTAATTTATAACATTGAGTTCCAAAATCCCTTGAGTTCCAAATTTTCTTCTCTTCCCTCCCCCCCCCCCCATAGTGGCATGCAATCTGATATAGGTTCTAAAACATACCTTTATATTTAACAAAGAAGAATTATAACCAACCAATTATAACTGAATTATAACCAAATTATAACCAAATAATGAGAATGAAGGAACAAAACACAAAAGAGAGAGCATTCAGACTCTGTAGTTCTCTCTCTGAATGTGGATATTCCTTTCCATCATGAGTCTTTTGGAATTGTCTTATAATTTTGCATTGCTGAGAGGAGCCCAGTCTATCAAAGTTAGTTGTCATAGATACGATGTGTCTGTAATTGTGTACAAAGTTCTCCTGGTTCTGTTCTCCTCACTCAACATCAGTTTATTTAAATCTTTCCAGGTTGTTATGAAGTCTGTCTGTTCCTTATTTCTTATAGCACAATAGTATTCTATTATATTCATATATCATACCTTGTTTAGCCATTCCCCAATTGATGGGCATCCCCTTAATTTTCAATTCTTTGCCACCACAAAAAGAGCTGCTATAAATATTTTTGCATACACGAGTCCTCCTCCCACTTGTATGATCTCTTTGCAATACAACCCTACAAGTGGTATAGCTGGGTCAAAGGGTATGCACTTTTTTTTATAGCCCTTTGGGCATAGTTGCAAATTGTTCTCCAGAATGATTGTATTAGTTCACAACTCCACCAACAATGCATTAGTGTTCCATTTTTTCCACATCCTCTCCAGCAGTCATCATTTTCGAGGATTTTTTTTAACAGACAATGAGACAATGCATAGTCAATAAGACATAAATCAAAGAATTACCAAGTGACTGGGCGGGGCTACCTGGGGATGGATAGAATGAAAGTATAGGCTGATCCTTGTTCTGTTTTATGACTTTCTTTAGCAATACTCAATATCTAGGGGATAATTATATAGTAAGGCTTAATCTCCAAAGGTTAGCAGAGAATGGATGACAGGACAGGGGTATAGGATTGTAGTGTAATTGTGAGAGAGATATTAAAATCTGTGGGTAGTATCAGAGATTCATAGTTTTAGAGCTAATGGGGAGCTAAGTAGCCTTTCAATTGAACCTTCTCATTTTACAGAAGAGGGAGCTGAGACACAGAGAGGTTAAGAAATTTCCCTAAGAATACACATGCATAAAGTGTCAAAGGTAAGACTCAAACTCAAATCCAGAATTCTTTCCACCATATCATGCTGGCACAAAGGTAGAAGAAGCTAGAACAAGGATAATGAGCTAGGAGTATAGTTGAGGGACCAGAGGATATTATGAGAACAGACAACAGGTTGAATGCAAGTGGGGAAATAGGCTAAACCATGGTTGTAGATCTGAATTTTAATGTTTAGGATCTTTGAGGTGGTGTAAGTTCTGTGGGGTGGTAAGAAATAACAATAAATCCTGGTAGTAGAGACCTAAAGGGGGTGTAGGGAGATTTAGGTCATTGGATTTGAAGAAGTCAAAATATTGCAAGGTTGGAGTAACATTAAAATCATCAACATTAAGATCATAGATGATGAAGGAAAGGAGTAAAGAGAAAGATATGGGGCAGCTGGGTGGCACAGTGGATAGACCACCAGCTTGAAATCAGGAAGACTCATCTTCCCGAGTTCAAATAAGGCCTCAGACACTTACTAGCTGTGTGACCCTAAGCAACTCACTTAATCTTATTTGCCTCAATTCCCTCATCTGTAAAATGAGTTGGAGAAGGAAAGGACAAACTATTTCAGGATTTTTGCCAAGGAAACCCCAAAGGGGATCTGGAAGAGTGAGGTGCAACTGACGAACAACAAAAAGGGAAAGACTGACACTAATATCACTGAGGAGAAGGCAGGGTGCTTTGGAGGTCTGGGGATGACAGAAGGGAGGATGGCGAGATGGTGAAACAGTACAATTTCATGGACTCCAAAGGAGCAGAAGTTGTAGGGAGATAAGGAAGGAGAAGTTTGCTCATATTATTTCCTTATGTGTGAAGGTTCAGGAGCTCCCTATTGCATCTAGGATCAAATCCAAACCTGCTTGCCATTGAAATCCCTTCATAAATTAACTCTAGTGGACTTTTCTAGTTTCTAATGCCCACTCTTGTCCCTTGTATATTCTATTGTCCAACCAAATTGTCCAACTTCCTGTTCCCCACATGTCCCATCTCCTGCCCCTGTGCTGGGTTCAAATTCAGCCTCAGACACTTACTAGCTGTGTTCCTCTGGGCAAGTGACTTAACCTATATTTGACTCAGTTTCCTCATCTGTAAAGAAGGGATAATAATAGTGCCTACCTTCCAGGGCTTTATGAGGATCAAATATGATCATATTTGTAAAGCCCTTAGCACAGTGCCTGGCACATAGTAGGAATTATTTCTCTCCCAACCTTCTACAATCTCTTGTTCTGGACACTGGCTCTTGATGAAGCCTGGGACGACTTTGGTTTTCGTTTTGTTTATGTTTCTGTTTTTCACTGCTATTGCACCCTGGCATTTCATTTAAATGGTGTTTGCGGTCCGCTAATAATACATTGTATAGATTATTGAGAATTTTCTTATTATAACATCAAGACCCTTTCAGGGAAGAGCTCGTTTCCAGGAGGCACTTAACCTCTGGGAGCTTAAATGTCCTTAACCATAAAATGGAGTTAATGATACCAGTAATCCCCACCTCGGAGGGTTATTTTGAAGATCAAGTGAGATAATACATATAAAGTACAACACAAAACTTAAAGGCCAGTTTCAGTGTCAGATGTTATTGTTGTTGTTACAGCGAGAGAAAACACGGAAAAGTGAATAGAGGGGCGAGCCTCAGAGTCTGAAAGGTGGAGGTTCAAATCCCCTTCCCGACACATGCCGGCTGTGTGCCCCTGGAAGGAAGGAAGAAAGTAAGCCTGTATTAAGTGCCTACTATGCACCACACACTGAGCTGCGTGCTTTACAAGCATCTCATTTAATCCTCATAACAACCCTGGGAGGTAGGTGCTGTCATCACTCCCATTTAATAGTTGAGAAAAGTGAAACAGCGATTACCTAAGTTACCCTGGCTAAATGACTTAGCACACAGTGTCTCAAGAAACTCCAAATTGTACGGGAAGTCCTGATCTGAATTGAAAGAAGGATTTTCTCTGTTAAGAATTCCCCATACCAATGAAACCATGGTTCCAATCTAAATGTGTGTATACTATTATAGCATAATATATAATCTAATTAATATATTATATATAATAAAATAGATGGTGTATATCCCAAGAGTATTAAATACATACTATATATTTTATTAATTATTAAATAAGGATGATTAAAATATTAATAAAATATAGGCTAATATATTAGCCTATATTTAATAGTTTAGGTGTGTGTAGATATATACACACATGCACATATGCACACATGTATACATGTACATATATGTATATATGCATGTATATATACATATATGGGGGGAGACAGAGAGAGAGGGAGAGAAAAGAGAGAGGGAGAGAGAAGAGAGAGGGGAGAAAGTATCGTTATTTTTTTTCCTTAGGGCTTGTAAAGACGGATGAACAGAGCAGGTAGATTGGTCTGTGGTGGCCAAAAGGGTTTTTCTTGCTTATGTGTATATTACCTGTTTGATCTCACTGGACCTCACAACAGCCTTGCAAGGCAGATACTACAGTATTATTATCTTCATTTCACTGATAAGGAAACTAAGGCAGAGAGTTGAAGTAATTATACCTATATGGCACAGCTAGTCATGATCGCATACAAGCAGGAATTGAACTCTGGCCTTCTTCATACCAAATCTATCTTTCTTTTGCTCTCAGTGCACTGGCTACCCAGTGTTTCTCAGGAAGTAACCTGGTCACATTTCTCCTTTCTGAGTCTTTCCAGAGATTCCAGTAACATTATTTGGAACTTGACCTAAATTTGGCAACCAGTGTCCTATAGCAACACATTTTTCTTTCCCCTCCTGTTTTTGTTTCTTCCTCAAAAACTGAAAAAAAAAATCTGGCTTTTGTATTTTTAAAAAAAGTTAGTTCCTAGAGCCTAAGCAAACTGGTCAAACCCTGCTAGGAGCAGTGTCTGCTGCAGATGGGGTGTGTTCATTCCTTTGAGCTCTGTGTGTTTTTGACACTATTTACAGGCAGCAGGGGGCACTCTGGGCATTCTCTGCAACCCGACATCTGCACAAGCAAGGGCACAGGTAGCAGGACAGAGGACTAATTGTGCCAGCAGTGTTATGGGCTGCGGTAAGTTGGACTAATGAAAATGCAGTTGCATCCACCTTCTCTGCAATGAAAGTGGCTGATGAATTAAACTCAATTTTCTAAGAAGTCAGGAGGAACAGTAATGAATGAGCTAATGCATCCGTTTAAACTGGGTCAGCAAGTATCTTGGAAACTAGGAGCCCCCAGTAATCATTTGGGTCTGTCTTATGGGGGAAATACCATGCCATTCAACGTTTTAAAGCATAAATATTGGAGTGGATGTCTTGAATGTTTTCTTTGGCATCTATCTACCTTGGCCCAAAAGTTCTCCACATTGATGAGAGAAATTATCCCGTATCAAATAATGTGAATTCCAGCTAGTTTTTATGCTGTGCTTTAAGATTTGCAAAGCACTTGATAGGCATTGTCTCATTTGATCCTCAAAATAATTGCAGAAAGTATTATTTTTAATCCCCTTTTTACTGACAAGGAAATGGAAAGTCAAAGAGATTCAAAGATTTCCCTAAGGCTTCACAGCTAGTATGTGTCAGAAGCAGGATTTGAGCCTTTCTGAAAATCAAGCCAGTTCTCTCTATCTCCGAAGCTTTTAACCATGTGTGCATGTGTGTGTGTGTGAGAGAGAGAGAAGAGAAGAGAAGAGAAGGGAAGAGAGAAAATATACCTTTGGCAATCTGGTAAAGCTTCTGGACCCCTTTTCAGAATATTATTTTTAAATAATTGAAGGAAATGCTAAATCAAAGCTTATTGGAAGTAAAGATGCAATTTTTCCCTTTCAAGTTCAGGGACACTCAGAAATCTGTCCATAGACCCCTTGGGGGTGTGTGTCTGTGGATCCCAGGTAAAGATGTTACACCATACTTCTTACATGAATTTCTGCTTGTATTCCTCTTGATTCATTTGTATTTTAATAGGAGTCTAGATGTGTGAAGTAGAAAGTGATTTAAAATACCTGATATATTATTGATCACATAGGAATACTAACATATACCAATAAATCACACTAAAGGTCACTTGGGTTATAAAAGGTAGGAAAGAATAAAAATAACTCATATTGTGTGGCATGTTAAGGTTAAAATGCTTTCCCAACAGCAACTCTGTGAAGAAGGTAGTCAGAGGCTTACTATCCCCTTTTACAGATAAGGAAACTAAGTTGTTGAGAGATGAAGTGAGTTCCCATGATCACCTAGTGTCTGTGTTTGAAAAAGAATTTGAAGCCAAGTCACTAATTCCAAGCCAAGATGTCTCTCTACTATGCTATACTAACTTTAAAGTCAATGTGGTACAGACCACTGAACTTAAAATTAGAAGATTCTGGGTCTGAGTCCTGTCTCTTACTGGTTTTGATACTGTAGGAGAATCATCAGAACCTCTCCAAATTACTCCATTTCCTCACCTCTAAAATGGGAATGAAAGGGCAGCTAGATGGTACTACGGCTAGTGCTCCAGGTCTGAATTTAGGAAGAATCATCTTCCTGAATTCAAATCCAGCCTCAGACACTTACTACTTGTATGACCCTGGGCAAGTCACTTCACCCTTTTTGCCTCAGTTTCTTCCTCTGTAAATGAGCTGGAGAAGGAAATGGCAAACCAATCCAGTGTCTTTGCCAAGAAAATCCCAAATGGGGTCATGAAGAGTTGGGCACAACTGGAATGACTAAACAACAACAAGATGGGAATAAAAGAACCTGCAAGATCTCTTTTAGGTTGTCACGAGCCTTATGAGTGTTTCGTAACTCTTAAAACCATGTAGAAATGGGAACTAATAACATGATTACTGCTGCTACTACAACTGTCATCATTGTCATCACCTCAAAGGCTAATTGGTCACTTGCTTGCTGATCCATGGGGTTGTCCTAAATTACCCTGGGGAGTAGAGAAGGGGTGAAGAAAATGAAGAAGGAAGAGCAAGGCTCTTATCTGCTGTCCATGCAAACTGTGACTCATGGCTCAGCATCTTCAGAATTTCCCTGACTGGCTTTGCAGAAGCCATCCAACTCTGAGCACCATTAATAGAAATGCTCTCACTCTCATTAGTAATGCACTCAGCTCCCCAGAAACAGATATTTCTTCTCCAGCTCCTCCCTTACAATGACAGCTCCTGCTCTCTGGTTCCATCCATCAAAGCAGTGTTACCAATTTCCAGCATAAGTGGATATTTTCCAGAGAGGAAACAATGAGCCAATGCAAGATGAAGTTAGCCCATACATGAAAAAAGTTAGCTAAAGTAAGAAACTTTTCCTCTTGAGTTTTCCAAGGTAAGCAAATCCACATGTCAGTTGCCATTTCATGTGTGAAATTTCTCAGGGATTCTGTGGTAGGCTTCTGATAAAGCAATCCTCAGAGTTGCTAATAGCAGCAGTATGAGAATGATACAGAATTCATTACCCACCAACCAAAATGTAGTGGAAAGTTCTCTGGAGCACTTCAACTTGGGCACTAGCTAAATGACCTTAGGAAAGAAATTTAGTCAGCTTCTCTGGGACTCAGTTTATTCATTTGTAAAATGGGGGTGATGGTAGTACTTTATAAAGGGTTTCTAAATTTCCAAGGCTAATGATCTTCAATTAATTTTCCAGTGACACTAATTTCCAGGTTGCTGGGTCCAAAGTGACTGATATTATGTCTATCATAGTGTTGGTAAATGTTACTGATTTTTAAAGAAGTCATTCAGCTTATTTTTAGCAAACAACAGAACATTTGGGTCACCACAACTCTACTTCATAGATAGTGCAGACATTTCAGTTTCTGTTTTACTGGTAAGGAAACTGAGGATCCAAGAAATGAAGTGACTTTACCAAGATTACACATTTCATATGTGTCTGATTCAAGAATCGAACCCAGGTCTCTTGAAGGCAAGTTCAGTGTTCTTTCTACTGGACCTTGATGCCTTACAGGTTATTTTGATTCAATGATGGTTAGTGGTTTTCTGAATGTTGAAGTCCAAGCTAAGAGTTGAAATGGAGACTTTGTTCTCTCTTTCCTGGGGCTGGAGAAAGAGTAGGAGATTTACTGTTGGAGGATGTGGGTTCAACTTTGTCTAAGATCATGTGGCTAGCAATGGCTATAGCCAGGATTCTATGGGCTACTTCAGTATTCTTCACAAGAGAGATTGGAGCTTCCTGTGTGAACTCGGGCATCACTTTACATCTTTGAGTCTCAGTTTTCTCATCTGAAAAATGGGAGGAAGTTTAGATCAGATAATTTCTAATCTCCTTTCTAGCTCCAAATCTGTGATGCTATTATCTTGAATCATATTGATCAGAAAAAGAGAAAAAGACCAGGAAAGACAAAAGTTCTTAGTGTCTCTGTAATTGTGTGACTTTGAGTAAGTCATTTTATTTTTCTAGGCTTCAATTTTCCTATATGTAAATGAGGAAGCTATTGCTAATAATCTCTGGGGTTTCTTCCAGCTCTAATCCTGTCATATGGCAGACACTGGAATCATCAGGAAAATAATCCTGAAATCCACTTCTGTTTCAGGAGAAAAGTTCACAGATATAATGAATTAATTAGCCGATAATGACCATGCGTATAACCACCTTGTCTTTGTCTCTTGATGAGAGAATGTCTTGAGATGTCACAGTAGCTAAAGATGTTGATGGCTTTTGTGAGATCAATTTGTAGCCCACGTGTTTAGGTTAATATTCCAGGGTCACTGATCTGCCACAGGGTGTGTGTGAGTGAGTGAGTGTGTGTGTGTGTGTGTGTGTGTGTGTGTGTGTGTGTGTGTGCACGCGCATATGGGTGTATGTGAACTTATTAAGCAAGCTGGTGTGTAGGATGAAAAATCCTATCCAAAATTGAATAAAAACCTCAGTCATTTCTTAAGGTAGGAGCAGAAAGCATTTATTCAATTCTTGTAAGAAAGGGACGTTACCTCCACTAGGACTGACTAGTGGAAGGAGGTCAGTTACAGAGAAAAAAACATGGTTATATACCCTAACGCAGATAACCCCTCCCACTGACCTTGCCCTCGTTGGTTGAGAACTCGACCTCACAATTTAGCGTGGGAATCTACCCACATACAAGGAACAAGGAAACAATCTTCAACCAATGAAAACAGATAAAATCATCTAATACCTTGTTTGGCAGTAAGTGTCAGTTAGGAAAGTGGGACTTAGGCCCATCTGCAGCAGAAGCCCAGCTTGAGTGTGGAGCACTGTCTCTATTTTACGAGAACGCTTTCACTTACTTCACTCATGGTCCTATGAGAACAAGCAGATATGATGACCCCACAGATTTAGTACACTACATGCAGATGTGCTTACGTCCTGCGTCCCCATACTTTCTCCCAGAACACCTCTGGCTCAACAGCTTGTTTTCGCAGAAAAACTGACTTGAAGGCCCAGCCTTCAATTCTATGAGGAGTCTTCAGCATACCCCACACACTGGTACTCCACACTTGGAGAAAGATATAATCATGACTGGCAGATACAAAGTATTGGAATGCCCACTGTGATGCTTCTGTATAGAAATGGCAAGCGGGAGAGATCTGGTGATGCTGCTGCTGTAACAATTTCATCACTACACTCCCAAAGAGAAGTTGAAGTACTCCATATTTCTTGCTCATGTTACCATATTCGATGTAGGGATTCCTAATATAATTGTAATACATATGGTTTAGGAAGGAGCAATAGTCATTGATGCTGGGAAAAATGAGGGTTAGGATGTCATTACTGCCAAATCCAAATGAGTGAGACACGTGGATTCCTTACCCTGGGGCTGATGTCCCAAGTTTAGTGCCTTCCTTTGCACTAGCTATTAGATATCTGGAATTAGAGGCGGTAGGTAGGTAGCATAATGGATACAATGCTCAATTTGAGGTCATGAAGATCTGAGTTCAAATCCTGCCTTGGACACTTACTATCTGTGTGACTCTAGGAAAATCACTTAACCTCTCTGTGACCTGTTCAGTTTTGTTATTGTAAAATGGGACTATTCATTGTACCTGCATCACAGCGTCATTGTAAGGATCAAATGAGTGCTTTGCAAACTTTGAAGTGCTAGATAAATGCTAACTATTACCATTATTATTAAAAGTCAATAAGGAATCACTAGTATAATAGGAAGAGTTATTAACTTGGACTCAGAAAACCTGGGTTCAAATCCCAGTTCTACTCCTTATAATATATGTGATTGACAAAATCTCTTTGGGTTTCAGTTTTTCCATCTAGTAAATAAGGGAATTTGACTAAATGACTTCTAAGGTTCCTTCTAGTTCTTAATCTACCTATCATCCTTCCTTTTTTCTAGGTTTTGCAAATGTCTTGGTATATAGGTAGTTCTACTTGGGTGAGAAGTGCTGCAACCAGAAATGTGACAGATGCTTTATCAGAATAATGTATAGAAGACATGTTGTGAGCCTTAGAGTGTTATACAAATGTCAGATATAATTATCCTCATCATTATTAATTATCATCATTATTAGGCAAGAACTTCCCATCCAAGGAAGCGATTTGGGAAATCTCAGTGTTAGGGGGTCAAATGAGGTAGGGTAGAAGAGATAGAGAGGAAGCCCCAGACCAGAGAGAGAGGAAAGTGGGACTGGTTGTGAATGAGAAGAGAAATGATCTATATTTCTATAGCACCTATACATTCATCATCCTTCTATTTGATTTTTAAATCCATCACACATCGGCCACAAATTAGATTGCCAACTGCTCTGGGACTGGAGCTGTGAATGACAGAAGCAGCAATGTCTCTGTCCTCCCTCACTCGTTTTCCACCTGTAGAGTCATAGATTTACACTATAATCCTCTATTCCAGTCATTACTCTTTCTGTCTCTCAAACCATCACTGAAAATCGTACAGCCTCGACACAATGCAAAACCCCAACGAGAATGATTATACTCCATAATTGTTGAAACAGCTAGCATTAGATGTTCTCTCCCTTTCACTAATATAGAAAATTAAATTTGAAATCTGTCAATTTTCCCTGCACTTTCAAGCCCATTGTCATGACTACTGCATCGCATAGAAAGCTGATTCCAGCTGTGTTCTTGATCTGTAAAGGTACACGATGCCTGAAGGACAAGACTCTCTTTTGCTGCAAAAGCTACATTTTTTCTAACATGAATGAGAAATTTGATCCAACAGATGTGACCCTAGGTTCTTAAAGGATATACTCATGGAACATGATTTCTATAAAGCCCCACTACATCATAAACACTCTTAAGATGCTGTTGGTAATATTCTTAAGTCCTGAAAAGAACAAGTCACAAAAAATTGCAATCTCAGAACTGGCCTCCTTGATGAGTCTCCCCAGAAGTTTGGCTACTAAGGAATTTTTCAGTCACTATAATCCAAGATAGAAATTTTCTGGCATGTAGAGGGATTGTGATCTATGCCAGTGTGTGTATGTGGGGCAGGTGAGGAGGCATTGGGAAGGTATGCAAAATACATGGTGGAGACAATACTCACATGGATGAAATTGCAGATCCTTGAAATATTAAGGCGAGAATTAGAATATATTGGTCCTCATATATTGCCTTCCCAATAACAGTCAGCCTGTTTATTTTTTAAATTAACAAATCCTTCAGTAATGACTACACTAATCAGTTAAAGAAAATACAAAAATATCTGGAAGATTCTTATGTGGAGTTACGGAGGATGTTTCAGAGAATAATAGAATTCTAAAATTGTTGGGCTCTATCTTCTCATTTTACAGTGGAAGGACCCAAGGCCTAGAGAGTTTGTGACTGGCCCAAGGTCACACAGGTACAAAAGGAAGAGTTAGGATTCAAACGCCAATTTTATAGCACATTTAGTATTCTTTCATTGAACAACACTACCTTGAGCCCTAGTCAAATTATTTTCTTTCTTTACTGACAAGAAAGAGAGGTGCTCAAACTACAATGGGTCCACAGCCAATATAATGATTTATTTTCCTTGACTATACTTATTCTCTACAGAGAGGCCCATCTATGTGAGGATGTTAGTGCATAGTAATAGAGACAAAATAAAAAAAGAAAAAGAAAGAGGGCATCTACAATCATCAGAAATACACAAAGGAAAATCAACACAAGTTCAGAAAGGCGCATAAACAAACAGCAGTTTTTTCATATCTTGTTGAATTTAATTTACACTTAAAAGAAACAAACTGTATGTAACAAAAGCACAATTTCACATGCAGTCATCTGCTCTTTTTGTATGAAAATGATTGTGTTTGCTCATGATTAAGTTCATGATGAAAATTAAAATAAAACGACAACAGAAACGAGACGGGTCAGGTAAGATTTTAAACTCTTATAACATAAATGAATGAGCTTCAAATGAAAATGTGGTTTGATGGTAAAATTGTATGGAAGGTTTGGTGTGGTGAACTACGTTGTTTAATAACTTCTCTTTGCTCCTCATCCTACCACTTACCAATTGCCTGTGTCGTGTTCCATATATAAGTCTCCTCTATTCTGGGAAGTAGTATCAAAGGTCAGTGTTATTTTCTCTATCTTTTTTGTTAGTTTTGAACTACAAGCCAGAGACAACACTTCTGGCAAAACCCACCAGCGTGAGATCACTCTTGATTTATTCTCTGGGTATCTTTTTCTCCTAGTTTCTTCCTGGTTACTAAATTCTCATCCTGACTAGCTAATACTGATGATTACTATTTTTTTAAGATAAATATTTAAAATCAAAAGAAAAGAAATAGCTCTACCCCACCGTCCAGAGGAAAAGAAGTCAGTATCCCCTTAAGGAGCTCTATTAGGGATTGGAGGTATAGGATCATTGTTTTGGCATCTTTACTTGGGGGTAATGGTAGGGCTTAGCATAACAGCTTTTGTTTTGAAATTTCTGAGAGCATCATTCCAAGCAACCTTTCGTGGTAGTTTCCTCTGCTGAGTTTCTACTCATCTAGGTCATGTGACTTCCTATCTACCTCTTTCTCTAGCACCATGTTTCTTCTGCTTGTCTGGATAGGAGTTGGGTTCCTTTTTGAGTCTGACTCCTGATCTCCATGAACTGACTTCTAAAGGACACCTTCATCTTATGTTATTTCCTTTTTGATTCATTTCAAGGTAGCTCAGGAAGAAATCCCCTGATGTGTCCATGTCCTTTACACTTAATTAACATCTCCTTGGTGACTTCTTTTCTGTGATTCATAGTGATAAGTTATGACTCCATTTTTCTACGTTTTCTTCCACAGGTCAAATAAACTTGTTCTCCCTTCCCCTCACTCCAATCTCTTCCATGCAATCATTAGATTTCCTTTCAGGTAAGTAGGTGGTACAATGGATAGAGTATTGGACATGGAGTCAGGAAGACCCAAGTTTCAAACTATTTCAGACATTTTTTGAGCTGTGTGACTTTGGACAAGTCTTTTTTACCTTTCTCAGCCTCAGTTTCCTCATCTACAAGTTGGAAAATAGTAACAGTGCATACCTCATAGGATTATGAGTATCAAATGAGATAACATAAGCAAAATTCTTTGAAAACCTTGAAACAATATGTGAGTGCTATCTGTGGTGTAGTAGTAGTGGTGGTAGTAGTGATGTATGTGGAACCCCCTTGTACAAGCAGCCCAAAGGGTACTGAAGATTTTTTTTTGTGGCAACAGGATAAAAGGGGAATGATTTTCTGTGTCTTGTACACACTATGCCTGGTGACTTACTCCCAAACATGCCATTTAGATATAGTTGTACTTTATTTTTTGAGGCAGTCATGATTAAGTGACTTGCCCACGGTCACACAGATAGTAAGTGTCTGAGTCCAGATTTGAACTTAGATCCTCCTGACTCCAGGACCAGTGCTCCATTCACTGTGTCATATAGCTACCCCTAGTTGTACTTCTTGGAGGAAAGATCTAATGGAGGAGTGACTTATTATCCCACAACTGAAACAATTTATTTTGTCTTCCCTATATTTTTTACTTAGCTTGTTAGGAACAGTATCTGGCCTTTATCCAATCTTTTTAGCTACTGTCTGTCCACCTCTGACTTCTGTTTGTTCTCTAGGTACTGTCTGCCCTTATCTTCCTTCAAGGCCCAACTGTCATTTGAGTATTTACTAAGGCTGATGCTTTGGCATTGAGCTTTTTCTTTTGGATATAGAAGAATTTCCTGGAGCATTTTGCTCCCTGAAGAGAATTGGGCTCTGATTTCCTTCCAGGATCTGTATTTCCAAGATGTGCTCCATCCTGTTTCTCTACAATCAGAGTTCTCACCAAGCCAAGAATGACTTTTTGTCAAGTCTGTCAAATCATCCCTAGCAAATGTTTCTGTCTCCAACCGCTGTAATGAACTGACAGATGGGTGTCTGATCTTCATGAGTTATAATAAAGATTTACTTTCTAAACTGTTAGGACATGCCAAGGTTATCATACAGAGAACTGACACCCTGAAACTGCAGTCAAAACCAACAAAAACAAATGTAGATTTCACTGGCTGGCCTTTTCCACCGTTACATGTAACATCTTGTTCTCCCTCCAAGCCAGTCAGTCTTAACCAAGTACCTTTAAAAATCAGAAAATTCAGGACTATAAAATGTTCTTTTTTTTGTTGTTATTTAGTCATTCCAGTGCATCTGATTCCTTGTGACTCCATTTGGAGTTTTCTTGAGAAAGATACTGAAGTGGTTTGCTATTTCATTCTCCAGCTCATTTTACAGATGAGGAAACTGAGGCAAACAGGGTTAAGTGATTTGCCTAAAGTGACACAGCTAGTATCTGTCTGAGATTGGATTTAAACTCAGGTTTTCCTGACTCCAGGCTAGGCACTATATCACCTATCTTCCTTATAAAAGGATCTTGAGGCCTTGAAAGTAGAGCTATGATAATTGCATCTGAAGACTTTCCTAACTGGCAGTACTGAACCTTTACTCTAGCCTGCCTTCTCACTGATTTTGAGTTGCTGACTTGGACTTTCCTATTTGTACTTTGTTTTTCAGCTTTGAGGATTTTGGATCCCTTCATCCTTCATATCCAGTGAACTTTAGGTTCCCAAAGGAATTGTCTAGTTTTCAAGTTCCTATATAATCTGGATTGCATCCTTATCTCACCCCATTCTCCTTTCCATACTCCATGGAAATCTGATTTCTTATTACTCCTTGGATCCCATCTTGCTTGTCTGTGATGCCTTACATACCTTACATTTCACTGCTCTTTCCATGATAGCATGGACTTGAATCTTGACTTTATTACTTATTGGTGGTATGATTTTGACCAAGTCATGGAACATCCCTAGGTCTCCATTTCCTCATGGAATAAATTATATTGAAGCTCCCTTCCAGTTCTAGAAGTATTGTTATATTATTCTATAGAGTCCTGTTGAAATTCTTTCTGTCCTGTGAGGCCTACTTTTAGGACTGCTTTCTCCAAGAAGCCTTCCATCTTCTTCCTGGCTTTATTGATCTCTTTATTACTAAGAAACTTTCCTACCATTTTGTATGGATCATATATATATATATATATATATAACTGTATACATGTTAAATGTATGTAAATTATGTAAGTGTTATGTGAATATAATTTGTCTTTGCCCATTAAATTGTGACCTCTTTGAATATTGTATTTTATTTGTATATAATTAAGCATAGCATTAGGGTTAAGGGCAGCTAGGTGGCACAGTGGATAGAACACTGGGCCTGAAGTCAGGAAGACTCATTTTCATGAGTTCAAATCTGGCCTCATACACTCCCTAGTTGTGTGACTCTGGGCAAGTCACTTAATCTTTTTTGCTTTCATTTCCTCATCTGTAAAATAAGCTGGAGAAGGAAATAGTAAATCATTCCAGGATATTTGCCAATAAAACCCCAAATGAAATCATGAGTCCAACACAACTGAAAGATGAGTAAACAAAAATGATAACAATAGTAGCTATCAGGCTAGCTTCAGAATCAAGAAGACCTTTGCTTATGTGCTGCCTCTGACATACACTTGCCATAGGACCATAGAAAAGACATTTCACTTCTCAGTGTCCCAGGCAACTTATTATGACTCCAAGTTAGAGATAACATTCATCAAGAGAGGGAGTTTCCTTCCCAAGATTTTCCTACACTTATGAAATCACAGATTCAGACAAAAAGAAAAAGGACAACTCTCCACCTATCATCAGGTATCACACATAGGAGGCACCTTATAATCTATGTTGGATAGAATTACATCAAACTTAACTCTTAGACTCTGTTTTGTCCACTTATATTTTTCTTTTCTTTTTTTCAAGCAATATTTTATTCCCCCGCTCAATTACATGTTAAACCATCTTTTAAACTTTTATAACCATTTATCAATTGGGGAATGACTCATATTTTTATAAATTTGATTCAGTTCTCTACATATTTGAGACATGAAGCATTTATCAGAGATGCTTGTTGAAAAATTTCCACCCAGTTTTCTGCTATCCTCTTAATTTTGGTTGCATTGGTTTTGTTTGTGCAATTTTTTAATGTTACATAATAAAAATTATTTATTTTGCATTTTGTAATTCTGTCTCTATTTTGTTTGGTCCTAAATCCTTCCCTTATCCATAGATATGACAGCTAAACTATTCTATGCTCTCCTAAGTTGCTTATGGTATCACCTTTTATGTAGAAATCATATATCCATTTTGACCTTATCTTTGTAGGCTGTGTGAGATGTTGTTCTATAAACAGTTTTTTCCATACTGCAGTCCAGTTTTTTCCCTGTACTTTTTGTCAAATAATGAATTCTTGTTCCAAAAGCTTGAATCTTTGGGTATATTATATACTATATTATATACTAAATGACTATGGTTATTTGCCATAATGTAATGTGTACCTAATCTATTCCACTGATCCATTACACTATTTCTTAGCCAGTACCAGATCATTTGGATAATTACTGCTTTATAGACTTACATTTCTCTACCACTCATAACCAGGAACTTTTCTTTTCTCCCAACATTATGGCTGCTGAAAGAAACCCAAATCATTAATAAGGGTTTTCTTCTCACACACTCAGGAATACTCCATTCTGCAGTGGTTCAGTCTTCTGCTGATTGCTCCAGTTCACTCCTAGGGTTGCATACCTTATTGTATTATGATAATCAGAACGTGATTTATCAAAACCTTTATGTATTCCATGGAATCTTTAGATATTTTGATATGTAAAAAGTCTCATGTTTATTGATGGACAGCTCTGAAGTGTTCACATTGATGAAGACTCGTGACTGCCTTCCCCTATTCTCATGAAGGCAGCTAAGCATCACAGTGGATAGAATTCTGGGTCTGGTGTCAGGAAGACCTTTATTTAAATCCATACTCACACGTTTAATAGCTATGAGAACCTGGTCAATCACTGAACTTCTGTTTCATTTTAAAATGGAGATCATAATAGCACTCACTTCACAAGAGTGTAGTGAATATCAAATGAGATAGTAATAAATGCTTGTACCCTCTCTCATTTCCTGAGTCTTTTCAACAGGAATAAAGCAGGTGCCTCATTTCATTTTTTGTGGGGAGGACAATATCTATGATTTCATACATGTAGGAAAATCCCAGTAAGGAAAGTCCTTTTGGGAATGTTGATCATTATACAACATACGCTAATCCTTTCAGTCTTCCAGTTAAGTTACTTGCCTAGGGTCACTCTGCCAGTTTATGACAGAAGCAGGACTGGAATCCAAATCTCCTTGACTCTGAAGTCATCTCTTTATCTACTTTCACATGTATAACAGCAAACACCCCAGCATAACCAGGATGGCTGTTAGCACAGGTTCTTTTAAATGGGTCGACAATCTTTAATTAAACATATATATCTATATATGAAAATAATGCAATACAGCAGTCCAATTGACAGGACTTCTAACTGTCTGACCATTACATATATACATAGTTACCAGAGAGAAAAGCATCAACAACTCAATTTTCAAAGCTGGGGGGCTCAATAGCTACCCAGAGTCTCATCTAGCCAAATCACACAACTCTTCCCATAAGTGAGCCCCAAAGCAAAATGCTAATCTCAAAGTACATATACCCTTTTTCAGGGTAAGAGGACATTGCAACCTTTGTGACCCACTGCCCAATTACAAAGTAACAAAAGGTGTGGGCTTTCCTGAAAAACAAGTCTTCCCCCAATCAAGGCCCTCCTGTTGGATTCCATCTGAGGCCTATTAAGAGGCAGGGAAGATCTGCAAATTCCCTTACCATTATAACATGTCTACATACATTTCAGAAAATGTGGGTGAAAGATCAGTATATAAGGTCACAAAAAACCAGTACAGAAAAACAATAATCTAGCCTGTTTTAGACCACAGATCTTCTTTCAATCATACAAAAGAAAGACATAGACTGCAAAATTAGATATTTTTACACAACTGAATTCATTTTTTGGATTGAACCTATGATTTTATGCATATAGAGAACTTTCTTCTATGGAAATTCATTCTAACAATGCAAATTTCTAACTGTTCTACAATTTTTGGTCTTATAGCTTTCCCTAGGGCAGTAAGACATTAAGTAACCATTGCAAGAACACAACCAGTATACATTAGAAGCGAGATGCATACCTAGGTCTTCTTAACTCCTGAAGATGTCTCTCTATTTACCATGATATTCTGCTCAAAAATAAAAAAAATGCCCCAAGCAATTAATTTCTAGCTTTCTTAAATCTCTGTTCTACCTATTGTCCTCATTTGTGCATGTCCAAAAAGAACCCTAAGAACTCCTGGCACTGATTTCTCTGAATGGCTCTGAATGAGCTCTGTTTCTATTGCTACAGGATCCTCCCTTATTATTTTAAGTGATTGGTTCTTGGAAGGAAGCTCATAGTCAGAAAATTGCTATAATATTGCATTTGTTTTTTTTTTTAAACAGAAACAGACAAGAATAACACAAATTAATACCTCATCATAATTGCTCTCTCTACCTGCACTCTCAAAAGCAGCAGCAATAATATTTCTAAGTAGCCAAAATGTCACTCTGAATGCCAGGGTGAATGAATTAGTTCAATACCCAGAGTTAACAGTGCTAGAAAACCACACAAAAATAAAATATACTAAACTTCCAGTGGAAATTATTGAAATAATTTATGCTCTGGCTGAAAAACAATGTATCAATTAGCAACATCTGAGCAATTTGCAAAGAGGACCATTAGTTCAGACAACAGAAAAATCTACATTTCTTTTTCATTTGTTTGGCATGCCTTTTGATGGGTTGTAATTGGATAAAAGACATGTTAAAATGTCTTGAAAGAGGAGTCTCCAATGAAGACCCATCCATCAACTTGGTTTGAGTGGGCATCATAACTAATGGCCTCACCTAAGAGGACACCATTCCTTCTTTCCTCTGAGTATTCTGTAGTACATTCATAAAGATATATCCTGTCTTCGCTTCAGGCATAGAATAGAATATAGAGACCTGGTGATATACAGATCTACTTAGAGTTAGAAAAACCTGAGTCCCACTCTTTGACATTTAGTCATTGTGTGAACATGGGGAAGTTCCTATGTCTCAATCAACCAACATTTGTTAAGTGACTACCACTTGCCAGGCACTGTGTTAAGCACTGGGGATAAAAAAGAGGGAAATGACTGTCCCTGTCCTCTTTTGTAAAATAAGGACAATGGCACCCACTTCACAGGGCTATTTTGGGGCTCAAATAAAAAAGTGTATTATAATTCTGCACAAAACAATTCATAATTTCCATTTGATTTATTACTTTCCCTTCCTTTCTTTTTTAATACTTGGAAGAAAATAAGAAAACATGATTATTGTCAAGTGTTTGAAGGATTTTTCACATAGAATTGGAATTCACTTTCTGCTTAGGTACAAAATGAAGAACTAGGAATAATGGCTAGAGGTTGGAAAAAGGAAATTTTAGGTGCAATGTAGAAACATATATCCTAAAAATAGCTATCCAAAAGTAGGATGAGTTGGGTTTAGAAGTAATGAGTCTCACTGGGAATCTTCAGACAATGACATGATAATCACTTGTCAGGTTGTAGAGGAAGTTTTTATTTATGAATGGATTGAATTCTCTACTGATTACCATCTTCTCAACAGCTACATTTCCACATGGGACCATGAACTTTAACCAGATTGTAAGCCTTTTGGCTATACTGGTCAATGAATGTCTCACCTGGCCTCCTACATTATCTCCTCTTGTTAGAATATGAGCTCTGGTCTTTGTTTTTGTATTTGTATCCAGTGCTTAGAGCTTAGTACAGTGTTTGGTACATGGTAGGCGCTTAATAAATGCTTTTTCATTCTTTCATTCATTGGATTAATTTACCTCTGAAGTCATCTTCAACATTAAGATTCCATTATCCAGGTTTAGAAGGGACTACTGATAAAAATGTAGTACCAAGGACAGAGACCTGTTGATCTTCACTGGAAACCCTATCTAGGTTGACATGGATTTATTAATTTCTCTTGAATCCTGTTTCTACTTTACTTTTCTATTGATTAGCCTAAATTTTTCTATCTTACCATAGTATAAGAAATGTCAAATGCCTCACTAGATTCTAGGGTGAATATGTGTACAACATTGCTCAGCCTTCCTAATTTAATGACCCTATCTGAAAATGAAATGAAAGCAGTCTGACTAACTATTAACAGTAGTTAATTTTGAATACAATATTAGCAATATTAATTATGGCAGTTTTTGATAACAGAATCTTTCTAATGAGTAGTCTTATAAAAATTTTCACAGGAAAACTTGTATCTCCTTAGTTTTCCTTCTGTCCAGAACCTAGTGTTCAGGGAATAGAAATTTTGACCAACACCCTCCTCATCCCCCCAAAAATAGGGGTGTTGTAATATGCTAGATTCACTATAGGTGACTTAAATACCCATGAAATATGGGACAAAAGCCAAGAGCATGACTTATTTCAAATTAAGGCATTTGGAAGGGGAAACATTGTATTCTCTATACCTAGCTACAGGCCTGACTTCTGCAGTTTAAACTACTCTTTAAGGGATTTTGGACTGATTAGTAAATTACAACTTTCATTTTTACCTCTCATCTCCAATCTACTCAATTTATCTGCCTCCTTTCCTCTCCATTTTTTCATTACAAACTCTGGGCTTTCAGTTACTTTGCTATGGAAAGTTGAAGTAAGATAGAAAAACAGTTTGTTGCCTATATTTTCTACTCCAAGCTCAGTGCTTTTTCAGCTGGATTCATGAAGGCACAAGAAGATGAAATGGATTATGTCCACGTGGAACCATTTTGTGGAACAATAACATGGAGCAATAGTCATAATGTGGACCAATAATGTGGGGTAATAATAGGGGTCTGGAATATGGGAAAATAACATGGGATAATAATATAGAATGGTCATTTGGGACAATAACATAGATCAATAATATTGAGCAATGAAAGGTATAGAATGATTAATCTTGTTTTGGTGCCCTGACTCCCTTACCTTATTCTTATAGTCACAGCTCTTCAGAGGGAGTAAAACTCAGATAATTCCATGCCTGGATCCTGGTTCAGCTACTTACAGGATCATAAGATTTAGAGTAAAGTATGGTTTTAGAGATAATGTAGTCAACTCTTATATTCTACAGATGAAGAAACTAAAGCCCAGGGAGTTTAAGTGACCTGTTCCAGGTCACACCAGCATATTATAAAGCTGGGATTTAAAACCAGGATATCTAGCACAGTCTTTTTACATACTATGCTACCTCTATGTATAGCATCACCATGGACAGGTCATTTCACAAATACTGCCAACATAGAGGATGGTTTGTGAGAGATTTGTGGAGCTAGATAAAATTATCTTTGTCACTGAAACTGGAAATTGTTTCTGGGAAAACTTCTTTTTTAACACCGAGACAGAAGAGTCTTCCTAATAAAGATATAGTAGGAAGGCTAAGTGGTTCTGGAGTCCAGGGTTGCTCTACTTTACCACTTGTCAAGAGGCAACATAGTATAGTGGAAAAGACAATAGGCTTTAATTTGGGTGACCTGGATCCAAGCTCTTGTTCCAGCATTTCCTAGTTGTCTGACTTGAAGCAAAGTACTTGATCTCTCTGGGCCCCAGTTTTCTTATCTACAAAATTGGGATAAAAAAACCTGATGTACTCTCCTTTGGTATTGGGTCAATCTGCAATCTTTGTCATTACCCTTGTTCACCCTTAAAAATGGGAAAGGAAGTTGTAGGCCATTTGTTCATGATGAAGGGTGGATGATGAATTCTAGTTATAGCTTGCTATGGTCTGCAAAACTTCTACCTTACTGCTGTGGAAAGCACTTTATCTAAAGTAGTGGATTGCAATCTCAAGATGAATCAATACTGTGATATGGCAGCCAGAAGAGCCCATGTGATCTTGGATTGCATTGAGAGGGGCACAGTGCACAGGATCAGAGAGATGGTGACTCAACTGTTCTTTCAAATTGTGGTGCTGGAGAAGACTTTTGAGAGTTCCTTTGTCAGTAAGGAGATAAAATCAACCAATAATTAAAGAAATTACCTCTGAGTATTTCTTAGACAGACAAATATTAAAGATGAAGCTTAAATAGTTTGACCACATAATGAGAAGACTAGACTCACTGGAAAAGATTCTCATGTTGGGAATGATTGAAAGCAAAAGGAGCAGGGGATAGCATAGGATGTGATGGACAGCTAGTGTGATGGGAGTAATGTACATGAGCTTGGGCAGGCTTTGGGAGATAGTGGAGGACAGAAGAGCCTGTTTTGCTATGGTCCATGTGGTCATGAAGAGATGGACATGACTGACTGACTGAATAACAATGAGACTCAACTGTATTTGGCCTTCATCAGGCCACAGCTGGGGAACACTATATTTAGGGTGCCGCCATTTTGGAAAAGCATTGATGAACTGGAGAAAGTCAAGGGATAAGGCAACTAGAATGGTCAGTGGAAAGCCTTGAAGTAAGGTCAGTGTCAGTCAAAGGAACTGGGAGCATTGAGCCTAGGAAAGAGAAAACTCAGGGGCCACATGAGAACTATTTTCAAATGCTTAAAGGACAATCATATGAGGGAGACATAGACTTGTTCTATTTGGACCTAGAGGTAGGAGCTATGAGTAGAAGTTGCAAAGGAGCAAATTTAGACTTGATGGAGTTGAGATACATCCTAATGAGTTGAGCTAAGCCAAAGGGGAGCAATCTGCTTAGAGAGGTAGTGGATTCCCCTTCGTGTTGGGTGACCCTTTGTGAGGAGTGATGGACTAAGGATTCTTTTTTTAAAGCAGAGTGGGGAGGAGGGTTGGAAAGTATGGCCTCTAAAGTTCCTTCCAACTCTGAAATTTGATTTTTCTATAATTTTTTTGAAAGTGAAACTTTAGCGCCATCCAGGAGAGCAGCTCATGGCTCCAACCATTTTCGAGGTGTTCTGGGAGCTGAAAGGGGAGCAGATGTAGTCCACCAATGAGGAAGCATGGGGAATGGAAAAGGAATTAGACTTCGACTCAGATAATCTTGATCAAAACCTTGCCCTGACATTTGCTAGTTGTTTGAGCATAAGCAAATCACTTTACCTCTCAGAACCCACTTTCCTTATCTGTAAAACAGGGACACAAATACCCATTCTGTCTATCTCACTATGTGAGAAAAGCACTTTGTAAACTGTTAAGTGTTATGGAAATGACAGCTGTTATTATTATTTTTGATGGATCAGGCCCATTGCAAAAGGTCCTACTGTTGCTATGGATATTTGAAAATTTCCAGTCTTCCACAAAATGGTACAGAATTGTGAAAAGAAATCCTGAAATGAAAATGAATGAAAGCCTTTGTAAGCCACGTGTCACACTCAGTCCTCAGAACCCTTCATCCTTATATTCCTCAGTGCTAAAACTACCCCATATATACATATATAATATATATATATATACATACACACATACATATGTATATATATGCACATACATATGTATATATATCAGTACATATAGATATACATATGTATCTGTGCATCTATGTGTATAATAAATTGCAGCTAATCTCAGAGGGAAGAAATTAAGAGATTAAGGAAGACTGGGAAAGGCTTCTCATAGAAGATGGAACTCTAGCTTAGACTTAAAAGAAGTCAGGAAACGTAGGAGGCAGGGAAAATATTGTAGGCATGGGGGATAGTCAATGAAAATGCACACAAGTGGGAGATGAAGCATTTTGTGAGAGGAACAATGAGGAGGTCAGTGTCACTGGATCACAGAATACATAGAAGAGAGTCAAGGGTAAGAAGATTAGAGAAGCAGAGGGACCAGGCTATAAAGAACTTTAAAAGTCAGAGGATATTATATAGGGGACATTGGCATTTATTGAATACTGGGTAGTGACATTGTCTGGCCTGTGCTTTAGGAAGATCACTTTGGTAGTGGAACAGAGGAGAGACTGGAAGATGTTTGGGGGGGGGGGTGTACTAGAGGCAAGGAGATCATGCAGAAGGTTGCTGCAATAGCCCAGGAGTGATATGAGAAGTGGGTTAAAGAATACAATAAGTTCTTTGAAAACAGAGACGGTCTTACTTCTCTTCATAGTGCCAGATCTTAGTGTAGCAATTTGCACTTTGTAAGTATTCATTTATTGAATTTCCATTCCATTTTATTGATTTTTCAGACTAAAAACAAGGTGCAAAGAAGAACTTAGGTTGTGTGGTAGAGGGGACACTGGACTAAGTTCTAGGCCTGACTTAGAATGATGGAGTTGGATTAGATGATTTACTCCGAAAGTTCCCTCTAACTCATAATCTGTGACAATCATTTCTATGAAATTTATGTCTATGAGGATGAGGAGGAGAACCCTTGCACAAATAGCCTAACCTCTTTGAGCCTCAGTTATTTTATCAGTGAAATGTTGATACAAATCTTTGTTTTATTTGACCCGCAGTACAGTAGTAAAGAGAGCACTTTGTAGAAATGAGAGATTCTGTTCCTTCTTGGGCCCTCAAAACTCTGAAACTCCTGCCATAAAGGTATTTCCAGGCTAGAGACAGTGAGCATGAGGCCAATGGAAGCACAGACTCCCTTCCCCATCTATGGCTTCCAAGAGAGCAGAAATGTTGCCTTTTGTGGTCAACATGTTACTATTATAGAATCTTTCCTGGGGAACGCCTAAGAGAATACTGAGCCAAATCCAAGGAAATGAGGTTTAATAGGAATAAATATAAATTTCTACACTTAGGTTTAAAAAGAATCATTTGCTCAAGTACCAAATAAAGGAGACGTGGATAGATGACTATCCATACAACAAAATATTGGGGATTTTAATGGACTATTATGAGTTAACGACATGAGTTGGCATAACAAAATGTTAATATCATCTTAATCTTCATTATTAGAAACCTAATTTCCAAAGGAGAGAGGTGCCAATACAGATGAATTCTGTCATTGCTTGCATTTAGAGTATGATGCTTAATTCTGTAACCATTTTAGAAGGGGCAGGGATGAGCTCTAAGGTACAAAGAGTGGGGTGTCCCTGATGGTGAGGGGATTTGAAATCATGCCATAAGAGAAGCAGTTATAGGCAATAAGGATATCTGGCTCAAAGAAAAGAGGACATAAAGGGAACAGGAGAACTGACTTAAGTATTTGATGTTATGTCATTTGAAAGAGAGATTAAACTTTGTACAAGTTCCACTTGTACTAAGACCAAAGGACAGACATCTCAGAGAGGCAGATTTTGACTCCATACAAGGAAAAGGTTTCCTGACAAAGTGGACTCATGTAAAATTGGAATTGGTTAGTCAATCAGTCAAGGGGCATTTATTAAATGCTCACTCTGGCCAGATACAGTTATCCCTTCTATATTACGGGGATTAGGGCTGTGGCACTCTGTGATCAGGAAAATGCTAATAAATTTTCTTGGCTCTTCCTTCATACTGGAGAAATCTGAATTCCTTCTTTTTTCTTTTATGGGGTATTTATAATACTTTATTATAAAATTTGGGTATATTTATTATATGATATGATATGTGATGTGATATAATATTTAAAGATAAAATATGTTGATATAATACTATATAATATGTATATTATGTATAATACTATATATATTTTGATATATAGTACTATACATGTATTTTATGCATTTGAAAGTTTCTGTTCTTTTTCTGTGTCATCTGCTGACATTTATGTGTCATCTGCATCTTCCACAAAACTTCCCCTCCCCCCCAAAACCCCCAAATAAAACAATTCCTGACCTAAAGGAGCTTAAAGGGGGTGATAATATGCCAACAAAACAATTATTTACAAACAAGATAAATTTGGAAGCTATCCCTGGAGGTTTCTGGGGAAAAGTCATGGTATTATTTGGGGAAGATATTAGAGGAGCTAATTCAGTTAAGAGTCTCATTCGCTTTCCTCTGAAGTCTCATCTCTAAGAGCCTGCTTATGTTGGGAAAGGAACTTGTAGGCACATGTAAAATGGGGGAAAGTCACTGGCCTGAGAACAGAGGCAGCCAGAAGTCACCACCAGAGTGGAGGGCAGAGTCCTGTGCATACCCCTCATAGAGGATTTCTTTTTGTTCAGTTCAGTCTTTTAGATTTCTGTTTATTTCTTAAGATGCCATTTAATAATACCTGGCTAGAGCACTCCTTGTGGGAAAAAGAGGTAGCCACAGATCCTGCTTCAGAACATTCTAATAACACTGATCCCCTTTCGCTCCATAACATACAAATAACCCAATCATATGCAAACAAAACCTGGTGAGGACTAAGACAGTAGGTCACTGAAGACAGTATCTGTTAAAATTAGAGTCTCCTCCTGGGAACCTGGGGGTATATAGAGGTGATAAACCAAATGGAGTTTACTTACTCTAAGCCTAGGGGTACATAATGACTGATGTAAAAAGATTTCCACTCCACCCCTTTAGAATTGGACCAGATGAGCCAACATTCACTTATACCATTTCCTGGCAATCTGTGCTCAATGGAGTGAGGGTAACAGATGGACAACTCAAGTAAGCTAGTACCTATGGAATGTTAAAAGAACCAAGGAAGTCAGCCAGTATGTTGTGCAAATCCTGTTGAAAGCTATGTTGATTCAGCATCCCATTATTTCTAGCCCTGCTCATCAATCAGTGTTGGAGGAGAGTCTGGTGGGGATGGAGACACCACGTCTTCAATTTTTTGTATTACCTGATCTTTGTCATATACCCAGACCTGCAAATTGTCCCTTTCTTGCTACCTAGGGGAGGAACTGACATGCAAGGGCCCAACCTCTTTTGCTGATGTAGACCTATATGAATTGCCTTAAAATTACCTATAAAAACTGTCCTCTCCTTGAAGTCATTATTGATCTCTAGTGATCAGCCCACCCATGTGTTGCTACCTTGACATACTTATAATAAAATCCTTTTAATTCTCTTTATCCTGAATTTTGCCTTATTAATCTGAGTGAAAGCCCAAAGGAAGAATTTTTTTCTTTCCACAATCCTCTATTGAAAATTTACAAAAGTATACTATCTGGAATCACACAAAGAGAGGAGGCATGGTTGGACCTGAAGTTATATAGAGGTATTGGGATTAGCATCTGTGGGGAGGAATCCATATACATTAAAGAATGGAAGAAGTAGAAAAGAAGTGAGGCCTAGTGGAAGGAGAACTGGATTTGGAGTTGGAAGACCTGGATTTGAATACTAGTTCATCTGTTTATCACATCTATGTGGCCTTGGACAAATCAATTACTTGTAGGCACTTATTTCTGCTATTCTTTGATGGGAGGACTGAATGATCTTTAAAATCCCTTCTAACTCTAAAGTTTTGATTCTCATATAACATGCTCATTTCATTTCAAGAAATAATTGGTGGCAAAATAATATATTGGAATTGTAAGGAATGATTAAACTTTCATTTCCACAGAAATCATGTTATACAAGATTTACGAAACCTAAGGAGTCATAGATGTCAGAAAGTCACTTACTTATTGGTTACTTAGGCTAGTACAAGAAATAAACTAGTTGCAGAAAATGTATTTGGGGATTTTGCTTCTGCATATCACTCATCATGATGTGATGATCAGCACACTTGAGAGCAGACATGTCCTTCTTTGTTCTCTGCATAAACCCAGAGAATGTCTCTTCCTGTGTCAACAACTACTATGCCAGAGGAAGCTCCATTAAGGGTGAGGTGCCTTAACCCAAGATATCATCTTGAATAATGGAACTTTTACTATCTATGTTAGGTTATGTTAATGGTAAAGCATATTTACAACCTATTCCATTAAGAAAATTCATTTCTCATGCTATGGTTAAACACATTTGGAGATCATAAATGTGAGTAACCAGATGCACATCCTGACTTGGGACTGTTCTAAAAGTATTTAAGGTTAACCAAATAAGGTATAAAGGGGAGGAAGGCACTGAAATGTGGGGAATGGGAGATGTAATCAGGGGTGGAGACTCACATGGGTGGTGTAGGCCTTTTGGATAGATTGTAAGCTCAGCAGTATCCAACCACTAAGGAACCAGGGGAATGACTTGCATTCAGGACAGGAAAATAAAAGACTGTTTTTGCACTGCAAGGCTGTGGCTGCTTGTTAGTCACCTGTTCTAAGAACATTAAATGAAAGTCCTTCCTGTCATAGTAAGGCACTTGTTTCTTACAGAATGGATAATTTACAATTGAATTTGAAAAATTTGAGTTCAAGTCCCACCTTAGCCACTTACTAGAAATGTAGCAATGGGCATCTTTTTTTGATGCCTTTGCATCTCAGGTTCAAATCAAGTAGGGAAAAACCGAGCAATTTTATTATCTTCCCTAAAGGCTTGTAAGAAAAGTATTTTTTGAATCCTAAATGTAAGTACCATTTCTGCCCCCCATCCCTTGGTTAGATTTGTTCCAGAGCAATTGAGTTGCCCAAGAAAAAAGTCTTTGTAAAGATAAAGTCATCAATGTTTGCAGTCTTTTGTTCTGGCTAAGCTTCCTCAATGTCACATTCCATTGTATTCTTTCCTATTTTCCATTTAGTTCTGTTCTCCAACTCCAGGTGAGAGGTTGAACTGCTGTGAGCCCTAAGGGGACACTCACTCAGAATAGTATGTTATTTTAAGTATTTAAGTGACATTAATAGGTGTCCTTTGCTAGACTCCAGGCCCGCTGCAGTATAATAGAACTGTGCAATGGGCCTCAAATGGTACAGTGGTAAATGTAACTGACTTCCAGGTGACTGACCCAAAGTCATTTCTCAGCCAACACCTTCCTACTGTGAGTCCAGGATTGTTGTTCCTTGGGAGGACTTGACTGGGAGCAAAGGAAAGAGGGAAGGGAATTAGTCCAGCAATCCAAGACAGGAGAAATAATCAAAGAAATGTAAGTAGTCTATACTATATCAGGAGAAAGGTAAATGTGGGCATAGACATAGAATAAAACAAAGACTTGAATTGTTGAGATTTGGAGTTTAGGGGTGCTCGGGACTCCAAAATACTGACAATCCAAGTCCTGCCAAATGAATTCAATTCAAGCCTTTTCTCAGCCAAAGTAAAACAAAGTTTATTAAAGATTCACCATACTGGGTAGACTCTTAAGGAGCCTAAATATTTGTGACTCTTATGTTGACAAGCAAGGTGGATTGAACCTTGAGCCTCTATAAGCAGGCTAGATAGAATCTGAGTGTCTTCTTGGAGGCAAGATAGATCTTATATATAGAAAGACTATGGAAACGATCTAGGAGTGGTCTAGAGGAGGGGTTTGGGGAAGGTCTTAAAGAGGAGTTTAAGGAGTATCTTGATGGGACTGCAGTTGGACTCCTGAAACCAAGCCAATGGGATTTTGATGGGATCAGGGGTGGGAAACAGACAGGGGCTTGTTTAAGGGTAACAGATTTGGTCATAGATATTTTGATAGAATGAAGGCTACCTGTAAGATAACAGACAATAGAGGGCTTGTGACCCCCAGATCAAGTGGGAAGGTTCAAGGGGATTCCCAGAGCCTATAATCCATCAGAATTATTTCAGGGATGGGCACAATAATTCAATCCAGAAGATTGGTTGCATTGTGAATGTGTATCCTTATGAGACTCAGTGCAGACATGAGGTTTCTGATGGATCTGAGCTAAGTATTGAAACTATGAGGCAGAGATAAGGGGTGGCAAGTTTTTTTTTCATGGAAGGAAGCCATTATGAAGACAAGGAAACGGGATGGAGTGTCCTGTCTGAAGAAGAGCAAGTTAAGCTAGTGTCGGTGGATAGCAGAGTGGGAGGAAGGAAGTACAGTTAAAGAAGAGTTTTAAAAGACAAATCATTGGTTTTTTATTTGATCCTAGAGATAATAGGGAATCACTGGAATTTATTGAATGGGAGAACTTTAAAAAATCGCCTTGGCAGCAATGTGGAGGATGCAATAGACTGGGAGAGAGCTTTCAAGAAGAGAGGCCAACTAGAAGGCCATTCCCTGGATCTAGACCAGAGGAAATCAGGGTTCAAAGTAGGGAATGTGAGTTAGAATGTAATTAGTGTTGGTCTGTTAGTGTTTTGTCAGAGTGGATTCTGAATAATTAGTTTTGCAAGTGATAGTGGAGTTAACCAAGAACATAGTGAACAGGGCTTAGTGCATGTACTGAGGCACATAAGTATTAAAGTGGATAGAGTGAATGAGGGACTTGGAATCAGGAAGACTGAGTTTGAATCCTATCTCAGTCACTTGGTATAAAGTTAACTCACCTCTCTTAGCCTCAGTTTCTCAGCAAAATGGAGATACTAATAGCACCTATTTCACAGGATTGTAAGCATTGAATGAGAGGAAATAGGTAAGGTGCTTTGCTTAGTTTAAAGGCCATGTACAAATTAGTTTTAATAGTTAAGGTAAGATGTTTGAGTCTGATTGGTTATGAGACCAAGTACAAGGGTTTTTCCATGGGATCTTACTCAGGTAAGGAAGGGTGGTCATCTCCAGTCATCCCGATCTATATCTTGCCACTTGTCCCAGATGACTCCAGAGGAGAAAGTGAGGCCTGTGACTTTGCACAGCTCTCTGTCACCAGTTCACTTGTAAGTCATGCCATCATCTTCCTGATATCATGGTAGAAGGACAAACAACGACGACTCAGGTATGACCCTCTGAGAAAACTGAAACGTGGAAGCCTCTGGGTATAGATCCTTAGAGAGAATTTAGCAAGAGAGGGGAAGGAGGCTACCTAGTGAGGATTCTTGTGGTATGCAAGCCCCAGAGTAGGTTATATAATCAGGGCTCTAAGGGAGTGTGGGATAAGTGCTGATTAGCAGAGTGATAAAGAGAGATTTTGGTGTGGCTTGTTTGTAAATCACTGTAGTGTAAATCAGCATTGGGGTATGTGTTAATGAGCCTGGATGGATATGTTATTTGATTGGTCTAAATATGAGGGAGAAAGAGAGAAAGAAATGAGAGAGGAGAGAGAAAGAGAAATAGGGGGGAGAGGGAGGGAGGGAGAGAGAGAAAGAAAGAAAGAGAGAGAGAGAGAGAGAGTTATTTAATGAGAAATTGCAAGCACTTGGACTTTTGGGAAACTTCCAGCTCAATATAAACATGCAAATTTATCAAGTCTACATTTGTCTCTTAGCAAATTAGGGTCCTAAGGGACAAGAATATCTCAGACCATAGAAATATCTTGAATGTGGGGAAAACTTAACATGGAGACCATGTGTAATTTGGGTCCATAACCATAGAGAACAGCACTGAGGTGCTGGGGGGCATTGTGTTAATGTGTACCCAACAGGTCCTAGGTCATGGATTGATTTGCAATCTGACTGATAATTGCAAGCATACTTGTGTGTGTCTCTCTTTAAGGTTACTGTTAAGGGTTATGTTTTCAATTTATGGGTCATTTTTGCTAAATTTGCATGTTTATATTGAACTGGAAGTTTCCCAAAAGTCCAAGTGCTTGCAATTTCTCATTAAATAACTCTCTCTCTCTCTCTCTCTTTCTTTCTTTCTCTCTCTCTCTCTTTCTTTCTTTCTCTCTCTCTCTTTCTTTCTTTCTTTCTCTCTCTCCCTCCCTCCCTCTCCCCCTATTTCTCTTTCTCTCTCCTCTCTCATTTCTTTCTCTCTTTCTCCCTCATATTTCTCTCTTTCCCCCCTCTCCCTCTCTCCCTCTCTCTCCCTTTCCCTCTCCCTTCCTCTCTCTTTCTCCCTCATATTTCTCTCTCCCTCTCCTTCCCTCCCCCCTCTCTTCCCCTCTCTC
>CM053582.1:547011725-547029181 GCA_028627135.1 Pseudochirops cupreus
ATTGTGGAACTGAATCTTGTAAACTAAAAGTAAATGAGTAAAAAAAAAATAAAATAAAATAAAATAAATAAAACAAAAAAAAAACATAAAAAAAACAAAAAACACAAATAAGAGATATGAGAATGAGGTTTTTAAGGGAAGATAAAGAATTTAGTATGTACATTCATCTCATTAAACTCAATTGAAAAAATAAGAGACTTAATTTTTAAAAAGATTATTTATGTTAGAAATTTCAGGTATTGAAAGATAAGGCTGCCATATTCTAGAAAGAATTACATGTGATGATCTTTGCCTGTCTACTTTATGGATTAGTTCAGTGTTGAAGAAGCTCATAATTTTCACTATGTTTAAGAAAACTATGCATTCCAGAAATAAAGCTTGCTATACTAGTAAAAAAAAAAAAAAGAAATTTCTTTTCCATCTGACAAATTTAGCTTTTTAAAGCATTCTTCCCTTCATTGGTTTTTTGGGCCTCTTTTGCCATTTGATTTAGTCTATTTTTAAGTTGTTATTTTCTTCAGTATCTTGGGGGGGGGGTCTCCTTTAGCAGGCTTCTTACTCACTTTTTCATGATTTTCTTGCATCATTCTCATTTCTCTTCACAATTTTTCCTCCACTTCTCTTACTTGACTTTCAAAATCCTTCTTGAGCTCTGCCATGGTCTGTAACCAGTTCATATTTTTCTTGGAGGCATTTGATACAGGAATTGTGACTTTGCTGTCTTCTTCCCACTCCATGCCTTGATCCTTTTTATCCCCAAAAAACAATTCTATAGTCCATTTGTGCTTCCTGTGCTTGCTCATATTGGCAGCCAATTATTTGACTTTTGAGCTCCTTGTCATGGTAGAACTCTGCTTCCAGAATGGAGAGAGCTATGTCCCAAATTGCTGGGGGTTTTGCAGCTGCTGGAGCTATTAGATGGGCACCCTCTCTACAGCCCCCACACACTGGTCACACACCCCAGGACCACCACCCAAGACCACAATCTAGATCCAAGCAGGTCAAAGCAAGAGTGAGTGCCCTCTGAATGGTTGCTTGGTCCCCCTACAATCTGTAGGTGAGGAGCTCTGGAAGCAGCCTCGCTGCAGCAGCTGCAGTTACCACACCCCCTCTGCTCCCCACACTTACCTTTTACTTTGTCTTTCACATTTGTGGATTGAGAAGTCTGGAAATTGCCACAGTTGCTGGTGATTTACTCTTGTGAAGTCTACTCCAGCCACCTCTGGTCAGGGTGACCTGGGGCTAAAACCACAGCTCAATTGGGACTGCACTAGGCTCCCTATGTACTGTGATGGATACTTCCTGCCAGCCTGCCAGGCATCCTTCAACAGGAAATTTGTTTCTCTCTGTTACTTTGTAGGTTCTGTAGCTCTAAAGCTTGTTTAGAGTCATTTTTACATGTATTAGAGAAGGTGGAAGCTGGAGCTGCACAAAGTCCTGTTTCTACTCCTCCATCTTGGCTCTGCACCTCCCCCAATACTTTCTTATACAGAGGGAAAGGTGAGGATTAGATGCTAATGAAGAGTGATTGTGCAAAAGAGTATTTTCAAATTTTATTGGGTCATGTTACTTAGGCACAGAGCTGAGGAGACCTTAGACATAATTCAAATCAATTTTTTTCTTTTAGAGATGAGAAAATTGATACTCAGAGAGATTGTGACTTGCTTAGGGTCACATAGGTACTGGATGAAAGAGTTGAGACTCAAACCCAGACAACTAATTACAAAGCCAGTGATTGTTGTGCTAAGCCAGGATGTCTCCCATTATTTATATGACTTCTACTCTAGACACGTTTTAATGCAGGAAGATGGCTGTTCCAGGCTTGGAGATGGCTACTTTGATGTTGATAAACTCAGATCATACTTGTGAAAAGCCTATCAATACAGTGTCTTATTACTCTCACACTCTGAATCTAATAAACACTCAATAAAAATGTATTTATTACTAATAATATACTAATAATACACTTCCCTTCCAGTACACAGTATCCTAATACGTGTCTATTCTCTATAGCCTTTGTTTTATCCACTGAAAATTTCCTGTGTGTCCAATGAAGCCTGCCTAAGGTCCTCACCCCAATCTCAACAACCTTGGGCTGTTGACTTCATCACATTCAGGATAATTCACTCCCATGATGGGATCATCTAAACTATGATGGTCAGTTACCTTCTGCTGCATGAAGTAATGAAGAGATCTCTAGACTAGTCATCAGAAAGATGTGAGCTCAAATACTGACTAAGGTTTATGGGACCCTAGGCAAGTCACTTAACCTAGCCATGCCTCAGTTTCTTCATCTGTAAAGTAATAACAAAAATGATAATATCTAGCATTAATATAGTGCCTGCTATGTGCCAGGCACTGTGCTAAGTACTTGATAAATATCCTCTCATTTGATCTTCACAACAACTATGGGAGGTAGGTGTGATAATATCCTTAATTACAGTTGGAGAAACTGATGCAAACAGAAGTGAAGTAACTTGCCCAAGGTCACACAGTGAGTAAAAACTTGAGGTTAGATTTGAACTCAATTCTTCCTGACTTCAGGTTCAACACTCCATCTACCATGTGCTACCTATCTGCCTCCAACAAAGGTTCTGAATGCAATGATTACCAGATTCCCTTCCAGTTCTAAATTAATACTCCTGTAACCTCCTTTGAACTTGATAGCTGGGAAGTGAAAATGCAAGAATGAGTTCAGTGATTAGGTGGGAGATGGGATTGAGGTGACAGAAACCTCAAATTAGATCTAACAGAAGGGAATTTCTCCCCTCAGAATAGTTCCCCAGAGCTTGGAATTACCTTTTGATGGCAAATTGGAGCGATCACATCCATAGTGGGTCTCTTGCACTGTGGCAACTATTGCCTCTGTCCAAAAAGAGGTACATGAGTTTCAGAGGTACTATTAGACTTGGAAATAATATCAGTGTCCTTCACAAGGGTTCTGCCCCATATTTTCAGCTGTAATGCAAAAAAAAAGTCACTGTTTCATCCAGAAATGGTGATGTGATGGAAACTATGAGACCCAGCTTCTTTCCACCCTACAGGAGCCTCATTCTAGAGCCCTGAATATTCTAGTAGAGAAGCTCACAGCATGGAATCTATTGGCCAAGTTCTCTTTTCCCTGGACCATAACTTTGTGTTTCCCCTTCTCAGAGATGCTCTCTTGGGAAGATATAAGTAATCCTCTGAGTCCCTGGAGATCAAAGTTTCTGTCAGAGCTTTGTTTGCCTCTTTGTTTGTCTCTTTGGGGCTGGAAGACTCCAGAGATGGGTCCCAATCTTCTCAACATGTAAAGTATTTAAATACTTTAATATAAAGTATAAAATGTTTGTAATTTAATGGCATATCACTCAGACTCCTTTTCTGGCACCTTCATTCTCTGATACCAGGTGTCTCTGAGGTACTCAATTCTCTTCAGGCTATAACTAAATCCATCAAACTACTAAGAGGCCCTGATTCCACCATAACTGGGACCTGGTATATCTAGGAGCCTGAAACTTCAATTTTAAGAATCATAAAGAGTTAGGAGGTGAGAATTATCGGTCACCAGTAGACAAAAGAGGGGATAGTTTATCAGCCTATCATTTTTATTAGCACATAGGTCAATTTGTAGGTGGTAGAACTCCATGCAAAGGGGATGGAGAAAGGTTGGACGTGGTACCACCAAGAATCCTAGATAGTATACTATAATTCTGTCATGACCACAAGTTGAAACCAATATGCATATATTGATACATAAATAAGAGTAAGTTAGCACCAAATTACATCTGGACTAATTAATCAAGACTAATTAATCAAGAATAAATATTGATCAGTAGAGTACAATGGAATGCTGAATTTGGAAGTGGAGGATCTGAATTTGAATTCCAATTCGGCTATTTACTATATGTGTAACAAACATCATAATGGCATTTATATGGAACTTTGAGGTTTCCAAAGCATTGTGCTTACATTATTTCATTTGATCCTCCCAACTACCCCATCAGGGAGGTGCTATTTTTATCCCCATTTTACAGAGGAGAAAACTGAACCTGACAGAGATTAAGTGACTTGACAAGGCCATGGCTAACAAGAGTCTGAGGCAGGATTCAAACTCAGGCTTTCCTGACTTCAGATCCAACATTCTATCCATTTTGCTACTTTGCTGCCTCTTGCAAGTCATCTAACCATTACAGGCTTCTTTTTTTTTCATCTTTAAAATGAGGAACTTGGATCAGGTGGTCTTGAAGACACTTAACTTAATCTATTGTACAAAAGGCTGGTCTTGCATCTCCACCAAAGTGATCACTACTCCCTTTTCTAAATGATCCCCAAGCATTCTTTTATTATTATATTATAAAATGTTATCAGGGGCCTAAGTCAAACTCTATGCCCATTACAAAGAGATTCCCTTCCCTTCCCTTTTTCTAACAATTGAGATGCTGTCCCTTCTCCATGCTTTACCATATTCTTTCAAAAGTCATTGACAATAATTCAGCAACCACATCTTTCAGTTCATTCAGTAGCTTGAAATCTATTTTATCTAAACTGGATAATTAGAACTCAACAATAAAGGAAGCTCTTACTTTAGTCCCCTACCCATTTTTGGGTCTCCATTCCCTATTAACATTTTTGTTTTGTTTAGTCCAGTTAAAAATCAAACTTGTTGGCAGAGAAAACAGAAGCAAATTAAAAGGTAAGCCACTCTGCCTTCTCCCCATTGTCCTTAATCATTATTACACCACTCCTAAACAGTATTCCCAACTTTCCTTTCATATTTTCCTTTTCTCCCCAATAGAGCTAAAAGAACTTGTTTTTTTTTTCTTTTTTCGTTTTCCTCCCCAGGAAATACTTCATTCTACACCTTTGTACTGGGTTATTATTCTTCTGGGACTATACCGTATTTCTGCATTCATATTCTATTACCTGTCCTCACTTCCATCATCTGAACACTATCTTTGCTTTTTCAAATTTAAAGTTGTTTCATGATTTCTATCCGAAGATTTTTCTCTGCCCACTATCAAGCTTAAAATGTCTTTGTTCCTCCTGCTCATGTATCACCACCCTATCTATTTTTCCAGATCCTGATTCCCTAACAAATCTAGCCTACATTTCTTTCCCCCTCCTTTCTCTCTCTCTCTCTCTCTTTCTCTCTCTCTCTCTCTCTCTCTCTCTCTCTCTCTCTCTCTCTCTCTCTCTCCCTCTCTTTCTCTCTCCTCTCTCCCTCTCTTTTCCTACTCCCTTCCTCCCCTCAACTTCTAGTGCACTTAAAGTTAGTACCACACAGTTGAACACTTAATTGTTCTCTAGTTAGAAAAAATAGAATTGGAGAATTTTAGAGCCGGAGGGCAAATTTCTTTGGAGCCTGGCTGCTTAACCATCCTTGGCAATATCATAATTAACGAATGTCACCAAGTTACCTGCCAGTACTTTGGGATAAGGGGGCATAATAATTTTCTTCTCTCACATTGGACCACAGCCAGAATCATCCTTGGAACCTAATAAGTCATATGACTAGATTAAAGAAGCAATTTCCTGTAGTTAACAGGGTAAGACCAACTTGATTTAAAGGGGAATCGCACCTTAAAGAAGTCAACTAGCCTTCAGAGCTTGTAATTTAGAAGGCATGATGCTGCCTCAAATTCTTAAGAATACAGAGAAATGTACATTTTAGAAAGAACTTGACAAGAAACATGTGACTTTAAAATCAAAGGAATACTTAGAGCTTAGAGACACAGGTCTTCCTAAAGTTCTGGTCTTTTCTTATATCTTCTTTTCTCCTGGCAGACAGAGCACTGGAGAACTGCACAGCTCTCCAGCCTTTCAGTGGGAAGGTTGTCCAAGTGCCCAAACTTTGGAGAGAAGTACTTCTCTCTCCACCTGACAGGTGGAGGAACAAGCAGTTGCCTGCCTCTGTCTCACTGACTCTGTCTCAGATTTAGTTTTCCCCAATAGTACATAGAACAAGGGTGGCTATAGAAAAGTGTTTAGTCTCCACAAAGTTGTGAAAATGATTTTTCCTAAAGGTCAGGTTCTATCACTTCACACCCCTACTTAATAAATTCCATTGACTCTCTGTCACTTCTAGGAGGAAATAAAGATTCCTCTGTTTGGCATTTAAAGCCCTTCACCACGTGATCCCAACATATCTTGCCAGACTTACTATTCATCACTCTCCTTCACTCATTCTACAATCCACTAGAGAAGCAGCTGTCTTGCTTGGCCTCCATCTTTTGCCTCTATGTCTTTGCACTGGCTCTTTTCTGTGCTCGGAGACACTCCTTCATCATCTCCATCTTTCAGAATTCCTAGTTTCCTTCAAGACCCAGCTCAAGCGCCATGTTCTCCATGAAGCCTTCTCCATTCCATTCAACTATTAGCACTGCCTCTAGCAACAAATCATCACACAGCTGCCATATGTGTATATAAATATAAAATTCGTGAATATGTATTTACATATGTATATCTATCTGTATTTATATACACATATGTGTATTGTGTATGTGTGTATATAAGTTCCTTGAGGTCAGATTCTGTTTTCCCTTGTGTCATTGCATTCTCAGTGTTTTAGCCCATAGTAGGCATTTAAAAAATGATTTTTTTGGTTGATGAATTAGCTGGCAATTCCCTTTCCCTTTGGTTGCCTCAAAGCATCAGTCCTCAGCACTAAACTATCTAAGAAACTACGAATGTCTTCAGACAGCTTGCAGCTAAGTCAGAGAAAAGTACAGTGGGACTCAGAGGGCATTGAAAGAGAAGTTCCTCCACATTCACACAACATGCTGGAGCCCAGACTAAGCTGCAGGGAATGGGTGGGACAAATTATAGGCTGGCTGAATTAACCCTCACTTTTAGATCTGTTATTAACTAGGTATTTGAAGTTGAACAGATGGAAAGGAGCTGACCTCCACTGGGAAGTGAGCAGAGAGAGTAGGTGAGAAGCCAGGCACAGAAACCAAGGATGGATCCTGCAGATGCTTTTTGAGTATATTATTCTACTAGGGTATTCATTGTGTTTAACCAAATTTCTCCCTCTTAGGAATGTTGTCAAGGGAGTAATGGTGTCTGTGTCCCTCCAATGTGTTTCCAAATTGTTTTTCCCCTATTGTTTTTGTTCTGTTTTGTTTTGTTGTTTTTTGGAGTGGGGAAGGCAGGGCAGTTGGGGTTAAGTAAATTGCCAAAGGTCACATGGCTAGCAAGTATTAAGTGTCTGAGGCCAGATTTGAACTCAGGTTGCCCTGACTCCAGGGTTGGTACTGCATCACCTAGCCATCCTGTTTTTTTCTCCTATTGTTCAGGAGTTGAGATATTTACACCTGGGGAAGATCATTGATAATATGTTAAGGCCCTTCAGCAGCTACAATAATTCTGAGAAAACTCACTCTGATTCACTCATTCATCACAAAAAAATTATCTTTCCTTATGACAGAGTCATGGTGTGATGACTATTCAGGGGTCCCCAATAAGCTGGTCCCATTCCAGAGAGACTCCTATACCCTAAAACATCAACAGAATTTAAGAGGATCCACTGGTAACCCATACACAGACCTGAATGATCCTCTCCAGCTCAGGAATCACAGCACCTAATAATTAGAACTGCATAAACTATACCTACACAGGTTAAGTCTTGTTAGAGAAAAAGGATCCTTCTTTACTTGGAGCAGGAAAATTCAGAGCCAGGCTTTTGCTAGAGAAAGTACTCAGGAATTTTCCATCTGGAGCATTCACAAGGGACCTCTACCCTAATAATAGCTGACATTTTTCTACAATACCTAAAGTTTTCAAAAAACTTTACATAGGTTCTCTTTTCTTTTTTCTTTTCTTTTTTTTTTTGAATCAGTCAGGGTTAAGTGCCTTGCCCAAGGTCACACAGCTAGGAAGTGTCTGAGGTCTGGTTTGAACTCAGGTCCTCCTGACTCTAGGGCTGGTGCTGTATCTACTGTACCACCTAGCTGCACTAATAGGTTTTCTTTTAATCTCATAATCACTATCAGGAAGTCACAAAAAAGGATTATTCTCACCATTTTATTGATGATGGACTATCTCAGAGGGGTTTGGTTGCTTCCCTAGAGACACAGAATTAATAAATATTAAAGGTTGAATTCTAACCCAAATCTCCTTGACTTCAAATTCAGTTTTCTATCTATCATGTGATACCTGAATGGGTTAAGGATTGATCTGCCACTCTGGACAATTTCAGCAAGAGGCAAAAATAATGTTTTCACTGTCTGATAATTTTGGAGGGCACCTTATGCCAGGCACCTCTCCTTCTGACATTGTCCCCTAGACATATAATTAGAGTTCTCAAAGAAATGAATACATTCAGAGAAGGGAAAATGGAAGATTGGTGGAGTTATCTTTAATTATACTAGACATCTGCCTTATTTCAGTTGATAAAGGTAAACCCATCATTCAATTGAAAGTCACATCATGTCTCAGGACTGCTGATAATTATGGGGAAAAGAGAGGTCAATTGAATTCCTAAGCAGAGACAGATGGACCACCATGTTGTGGTCATATTTGTGTGAGTAAGCAAGCTCTGTGAGTGGGATTTATGAGATGGTGAAAGAAAGTTTATTATACTTCTCATTGGAAAGGTGAAGGACTTTGTCAATTCCTCAGGAGGAAACTGTGAGAAAAGTCAATCATTCATGGTTAAGGTCCTATCCTGTTTAAACATAAGGTGAGACCAGATTTGCTATCATATTCTCATAATAAAGGGGTCACTGTTTGTTATTTCCCATTTGAGCCATATGGGAAATAGATAATGTCGGAGAACTAGGTAAACTGATCAGAATGGGAAAGACAACTTGGGAATATCTCTGCAGCAGAGAGTAAGAAGAAATACATATAAAAAGGAATGTGATTGGCATCAGGGAGGGACAGTTATAGGACAAATAGTCTAGGTAGAAGAATGATTGGACCTGGGATAAGAAGCACCTGGGTTCAAATTCTACGTCTAACACATGCTAGCTGTGTGAACCTGAAGAAATAACTTCTTTGCGTCTATAATCTATAATATGAGCCTTCACCTGTAAGCTGGGGGCAATAATAGAATGAACTTCAGTGTTATTACGAAAATCGAATGATACGACACATATAAAAAGCTCTGCAAACCTTAAAACTCTGTATAAATATTAGATAGTAGTAGTGGTGGTAGTGGTAATAGTAGTAGTAGCAGCAGCAGCAGGAGCAGCAGCAGCTATAGTAGTAGTAGTAGTAGTAAAAGTAGTAGGTAGTAGTGGTAATGGAAGAGAGCAATATCTTGAGAATCTGGTAGCAACAGCATATGAAAATACATGTGGGTAGGAAACTGGTATTTAATATCTAAGAGAGAGGGATAATTAGATTTTTAGGGGGATAGAATTCTAGGCCTAGAGTCAGTAAGACCTGAGTTCATAATCCATTCCCAGAAACTTACTAGCTGTGTGACCCTGGGCAAGTCACTTAGCCCATTTGTCTCAGTTTCCTAAGCTGTAAAATGAGCTGGAGAAGGAAATGGCAAACCACTGCAGTATCTCTGCCAAGAAAATCCCAAATGAGGGTCATAAAAAGTCAGATACAACTGAACTACAATGGTAGAGATCCAACGACCAGAATAATAATAAAGATAAAAATAATAGCATGTTAAAGTATACACAGCACTTTACAAATATTATTTCATCCTCACGATAACCATGGGAGGTAGATGCTTTCATTTATCTTCATTGTACAGATGAGGAAACCAAAGCACAGAGATTAAGTAACTTGCCAAAGGTCACACAGGCAGTAAGTGCCTCAAGTCAGATTTGAACTCAAGTCTACACTTTCCCTTCTGCACCATCTTCCTCCCTCTAGAGCTTACGGATATACTTATATGCTTGAGAGGATGAAGAGAAGAAAAAGAACTCCCTGAATTGACTAGACTAGGATACTGTTAAAGGATAAGGGGTGGGAGTGGGTGAAACAAATATCAATTGCTGGAACTGAGATAATAACATGAGGACTTTGCCACAATGAATAATACATGGACTGAATTATTAAAACTGAGCTAATTGTGGGGATGCCCATCAATTAGGGAATGGCCAAACAAGTTGTGCTATATGAATGTAACAGAATACTATTGTGCTGTAAGAAATGATGAACTGGAGGACTTCAGAAAATCCTGGAAAGACTTATATGAACTGATGCTGAGTGAAGTCAGCAGAACCAGGAGAACAATGTTCACAGAAACAGCCACAGTGTGTGATGGCTAATTTTGATAGACTTAACCCTTCTCAGTAATGCTAGGACCCAAAACAATTCCAAAGGACTCATGATGGTAAATGCCATACACATCCAGAGAAAGAATTTGGAGTCAGAATCCAGAGTGTAGTGACTATTTTCTTTTTTGTTTTGTTTTTTATTCTTTCTCATGATTTCTCCCATTCATTATAATTCTTCTATGCAACATGACTAATGTGAAAATGTGTTTAATAGCCATGTGTATGTAGAGCCATATCATATTGCATGCCATCATGGGGAGGGAGGGAGGAGAGGGGAGAGGGAAATGAAAACTTATGGAAGTGAGTGTTGAAAACTAAAAATAAAGAAAGAAAAGTTTTAAAAAATAAAATTTATTTTTTTTAAAACTGAGCTACAGTGTCAAAGTGGAGGCAATAACAGCAAGAGCTTGATTGCTGAAATGATTTCAAGGTCCCTTATATCTCCTCTGCCAGGTTATACAATTGATGACAATGTACAAGATGGGATTGAAGCTAATGGTGGGTATGAAGTTGACCTATTAGTGGGGAGTGGGGAAGAACAACGAATTATGAAGACTAGATATTTAGCATGAATGCATTATGTTTTTCTTTAGATTTTGCAATTGATACAGGAGAGAAAAAGGAATATTATGGCTTAGAATGCAATATAATTTAGCATTGGGATGCCTTGATGCTTCCCATAAGGTACATTTGCCATGGAGATGGTATTAGTGTAATTACTTCCTTTAGCTCCTGAATGCTTTACAGAATACATAGCTTTCTGGTTCTAGGATATGAGGACATCTGAGCCAAAGAAAGAGAATCCCACCTCACCCAGAGAACAAGACACAGAATGTTCATAGTCTCCCTTTGATTTTACTCTATCCCTTGCCTAGTCTGGAGTCAGAGGACCTTGAATTGAATCCCACCTCTGATATTTGCTCCCTGGATGACCTTGGGCAAATAATTTAAAATCTCTGGGCTTCAGTTTGCTTAACTATAAAATAAAGAGGTTGGATTAAATGGTCTCTGCATTTTCCTCCAGGTCTAGGGTTATGATGCTCCTATTTCTAAAGAAAGAATTTAAAGCTAACTTAGTTTAAAGCATATACCAAGATGTGAAGTATTAGAGTTGGAGAAATGGGGTTAGATGAAAATGAAGACAGATATGAAGAGGGATAAAAGAAAACTTCAGAAAAGAGAACAAGAAAATAAAGGATCCTAGTAAGGGAGAAAGGAAATCCTTGGCACATAAATCTGGTTTGTGTGTTTGCCCTGATTGAGGTAGAAATGCTATTAGTACAATTCCATTCATTTGGCATGACTCTCATGGAAATATATGGTCATTTGGCCTTCATCAGTGTGTGGCCTGGGAGAGGGTATTTGATAATTTCTTGATTTATTCTACTAATAATTTAATCTCTGAGAAAGTAGACGTGTCCAAGGGAATTGCTTATCTTTAATTTGATTGGATGAAGTGGAAGCAATGAGGACCTTGGGAAAAAGTGACCAAGATTATGATGAGTATGAAAATGAAAAAGTGCTTCTCCAAGTACTGAATGCCCCTTTGATGTGGATACAATTGAGGAGGGCACGCAAAGACAAGATTTATATATTCTGAACCTTCTTGGTTCCGGCTACTTTTTGTTATTGTTTATGTCTGATTCTTTGTGAATCTGTTTGGGGCTTTCTTAGCAAAGCTACTTTGGTGGTTTGCCATTTTCTTCTCCAGAGCATTTTGCAGATGGGGAACTAAGGCAAATAAGATTAAGTGACTCATCCAGTAAGTGTCTAGTAAATTGCACTGGTAAATGTCTGAGGCCAAATTTGAATTCAAGTCTTCATGATTCCAGGCCCAGGACTCTATCCACTGTGCCACCTAGCTGCATCACCTAGACGCCAATCAAAAGACCCAAATTGATTTCACGGGCTGACGGGCTTTATAGAACAGCTGTTTGCATTTACTTCACTGCATCTGGGTAACAACCTCAACTGTATGAAATTACAGAGAAGCTTACAAACTAACACAATCTGATCCTTAGACAGGGAGATAGAAGGTTCCATACAATGCCTGGGGTAACTCAATAGGAAGTTGTTCATACTGTCCATTCAAGTAGCACCACGGGCAGTAGTTATGGCCACCCCAAGATAAATGGACTGTTTCAGCACTGAAATGGTGGATAGCAAATGATTCTGATGTTTTCCTAATCATCCTAATGAAGCAGACAAAGTTAGGACAATTCTGATCTTCCAAGATGACCATCCATATCAATCAAAGATGTATTGGATTTTACCAGTGAGAGGCCTTGGTGTAACCATTTTATAACTTCCTGATTTACCTTCCTAGTCCAGGATTCTTCTTCTGGGATATATTCAGGGTCTAGATTATTCCCAGACAGTAAAACCCAAGTGAGGTTTTTTCAGCCCAGAAAACTTCAGGGCATAGGAAGGGCTGTACTCTCAAAGTTTTAAGAGGAGATACTGCTAGGATGCCTGTATATCCTTTCCAGCATAGGAAACTACAGAGAAACTAGGGGAGAAAATGTCTTGTACCCCTTCTCCATGAGTCTACTGTCTTATGCTGATTTGGGGTACTATCTGTAAGTTTCACATGCAGAAAATACATATTAAATGCTTCATTCACTCAATGGATGAATGTTCTGATAAGAAAATCATTCAGAGACGACTTTGCTACTGCATTTTAGACATAGTACAACTCTAACACTCCAATTTGTTTCTCAAAGGGGACATTTAAAGAGCCTGTATATACTAGTTCTATAAACGGAGATAATGGAGACTGCCATTTTCTTTCTTTGTCATTTTAGAGAAGTTCTGGAAAATGAATCACAGGATAATAGAGCAGGATAAGTGACTGTAGTTTGTGATACCCATAAGCCTATTCATGGTTGCCCTTCCATAGTCCTAAGCTGTGGTAATACCACCTTCACCTGAACCAGTTTACCACTGCCCATTTTAAAGATGATCAGGAGAAAACACTAGGTTTTTTCAACCAATGTGAACTAGTTTTTACCATATCAGCTCACACTTTTGTGATACATGAGCATCAGTAGAGGATGTGGTAGGGAAGGATTGGTATTAGGGAGATTGAAAGGCCAGAACAAAATAAGCATCTTTTTTGAGGTAGGAGTGAAGCCCTTAAAATGGAAGATTCCTGCCTGAGGTACCCTCATCCTAGGTAGGACATAATTTATAGACATGCTGTAATTGCATCAGGGTTGGAGAGGGAAATTTGAGTTAACCTATGACTTTTGAGAGTCATTCTAGGCTGAGAGGAAGAAGTACCTGATGGAACTCTTTTAGAAAGTTCTGAAGGAAGACTAAAAGGGTTATTTAGGAGGATTGCCCATGTGAAATTCAATATGAAGGGCAGGAGAAGGGAATAGCCTTGAGGCCATGAAAAATATATTGATGCATTAAGGTGACAGGAGAGCCCCAGATCCATACATCTGGAGTTTATTCAAAAACTAAGACCTCTGAAGAAGTCACAACATAGAAATATGGACTGAGTGAACTGAATTGCTTCTTTATTTCCTGCATTTGAAATTCTGTCCCTCATATCCTTGCCTTTGGATACCATTTCCCACATGGTTGAAATGTATTTCATCCCCTCCTCTGACTTCTAAAATCTCTAGATTCCTTCAAATCTTACTTCAGATGCCATCTCCCAATGGAAAAATTTAACTGATTCTCCCCAATTGTGCTCCCTACCTCTTTAAAGGGTTGTGTATTTTCTTCTCTGTGTCCATGTGGTAGGTTGAATAGAAGGTAAACTCCTTGTGGGCAGGATCTGCTCTTCATCTTGTTTTTCATCATTCACATTCCTAGTGCCTAGCACAGTGCTTGTCACAGAGGAGTCATTTGATAAATGCTTGTTGGATAAGATGGTTTGGCTACATTAGATTAGCAGTGGAAAGAACCTCTGTGGCCACATGATCCAACCCCCTCAATAATAAAAAAAAAAAACCTTAGGAGACTGAAAGGGGAATTGCCCAGGACTGGCTAGCTAATAAATGTCAAAGCTGGGATTTGAACCCAGGCCCCTTGACTCCAGAGCCAAAGATTCCCTGTTGTCTGTACTCTTGCAGATCAGTGTTCCTGATCACTTAGTTTAGAAGTGCCAAGGAATCTAGTCTAAATTTAAAGGATGTGCCTTTTATAAAGGGAAGTTAGCACTACAATTTGTTAAGGAAAGACCAATAAAAGACTTGATCCCAAAATGCAGTCATTTTGTAGTCTGTGATGCTTCCAATGTGAAGGAACTGATCACCTGGCCCAGTGGTGTCAGTAGCAAATTTTTAAGGGGATGAGACCCACCAGTTGTGAGGAAGAGGGAAGGCTCTTTGATACAGCTAATTGATTATGTTTATGTTGATGTTTACCTGAGATCAGAGTTAAGCACAGCACAGACAGGTATGGTATCTCTGACCAATTCTGAGACCTGAGAATTTCATCGCCCACTTCTTAGTGGTAAAATCAGATATGTCCCCTTCAGAGGAATGCCAGTGGGTGGTTTTGCCTTTTTTTGTAGCACAGTTCCAGGAACTGTAATTAGGAATTACTTTTTCACTATGTTCTAGTAAAGGGAGACCTCTTGTAGGAATGTGGACCTAGAAGTGATTGGTCTCAGGACATCTGGTTACTCAAATATGTAAAACTGTGGGTCATTAACATAGTCTCTGTGGGAACTACATTGGATCTGCAGTGGCTCCATCAGAAATTCTCGATTTTTACTGGACCTAGGCCAGTACAAATTCTCTAATAGTGCACCAATGCTTCAAAAATGCCAGCGTAACAACTCAAGTCTGTCAAGGTAATCCAGGGAGAAGAGTTGACCACTAATTCCTATTATGAGAGTTTGAAAAATCTAGATAATCTTGTTTACAAAGGTAAGAAGCCTCCTCTAGAAAAGACTTTCACAATCAAGTCTGCTCCAAATAGAGAGATATCAATAAAGGAAGGTTAAGACATGAAAACACTATCCTACTATAATGCCAATGCAATATTCACAACGCCCACAGAAGCTATGAATATGCAGATGTAGTTGTGAATCACAAAATGTAACAGACTCTCCACATGGAGGACAGAACCAAAGCATGTAGTCAAATACCAGAAAGCCAAGTCTCCAAACCAGAAAGCCAAATTCATCATAGCAACTAAGTTGATACACAAAACTAATGCAGTGAACACCAACATTCCCAAGCCTTTTCTCTCTCAGGCTTTCAAAACAAAACAGGATCCCTTAAGCAAGAATGCCCCTCTCTCACTCGTGCTAGCTGCTCAGCCTCAACCCTGCTTGCTCCCAGCAGTTCTGGCTCTCTCCTGCTCTACCATTCTGTCTACCCTTTCAGCAAGCTCCTCCACCTTCCCCCCCTCCCCACCCCTGCCCCACCATGGGCTCCATGTGATTACATTTGGCCTATTAAGGGCAGAGAAGGTCTTCAGATTCCCTCAGACTTATTATGGATCAAGGAAGATCTTCAAATTCCCATTCCTATTACACCTATCTAGAAGAATTCTGAAAGTTGAAGTATGACTGATGATGTAAGTGGAGTAACAAGCCATAAGCACAAACCATCTCTCAATAACTGGACTCTTTTCCTGAGTAAAAGACCTTCTTCTTCCCTTTGCCTGTTAGTGCTTTCTCCCTCCTCTTCAAATTTTCATGTGGATAAATTTGAAGGATATAAGAACTCTGAGCAGTGCAGTGACCAACCACAGTTCCCAAAGACTAACATGTTACTCATCTTCTCATGGACAAGTGGGAGACTCAAGAATCAAAATGAAACAGTTTTGCTTGCTTACACATATTTATTATTATGTTTTGCTTTTTAATGAGGAGGCAGGAGGAGAGAAAACAAATTTTTGTTCATTGAAAAGATAAAATAAAACATTTTTAATATCACATATATACAGATAATTTATCTGTTTACATGGCCTTTTAGTTGGAAAAATAGTTGACACTAGAGAGGGTAATTATCTATAAATAGTCACTGAAATAATGGCATTCATGTTGGTTTCCTTATGGATTTCTAATAAATCAAAGGAGTATGTCTATGCTTTTGTCAATGACCAAAACCCAGCCTCGACATTTATACCTAAGGAGGACATATCAACCCCTCAACCCACCACAGTGAAGGGAAAGATCTTAGAATGGGGAAGTCTTTTGGCACTCTCAGCACTGTGGCCACCAGTTAGAACAAATATGACAACAGCTAGTTGATTCAGTATAAACAGTAGAGAACACCAGTTAAAGGCTTACAGGAACAAGGGAACATAGATTTTGAATTGAAAGGTACTGTGCAAACAATTCATTTAAAGACTTTCATTGTAGAAATGTGATAATTGAGGCCCCATGAGGGTACATAATTTACCCATTGTCACACAAGTAATGGACATCAAAGCCAAGATTCAAATCCAGGTACTTTGACTTCAGTTAAACACTGTTCCACTGGACTGTGGTAGAATGCAGAGGTGGTGCAAGTATTACCTAGATATTCAAGAAGGAAGAAGGGTTGAAATGGATGTTAATCATCCACATAAATCCTCAGCATTCCTATATATTTCCAACAAAGTCCAACAGCAAGAGATAATAAGAGAAACCCCATTTAAAGTTACTGTAGACATTATAAAATATTTGGGAATCTACCTGCCAAAACAAACCCAGTACCTTTATGAACACAACTACAAAACACTTTTCATACAAATAAAATCAGATCTAACTAAATGGAAAAACATCAATTGCTCATGGCTGGGTCGAGCTAATATAATAAAAATGACAATTTTACCTAAATTAAATTATGTATTTAGTGCCATACCACTCAATCTACCCAAAAATTACCTTATAGAACTAGAAAAAATTGTGACAAAATTCATTTGGAAGAACAAAAAGTCCAGAATATCAAGGCAATTAATGAAAAGAAATGCTAGGGAAGGTGGCCTAGTCGTACTAGATTTTAATCTGTATTACAAAGCAGCAGTCATCAAAACTGCTTGGTACTGGCTAAGGGATAGAGTAGTGGATCAATGGAATAGATTGGGGACTCAATAGTCAATGATTATAGTAATATACTGTTTGATAAGCCCAAAGACCCCAGTTTCTGGGATAAGAACTCACTATTTGACAAAAACTGCTGGGAAAATTGGAATATAGTATGGCAGAAACTGGGCATAGACCATCATCTAACACCGTACACCAAAGTCAAGTCCAAATGGGTGCATGATGTAGGTATAAAG
>CM053582.1:547029681-547053559 GCA_028627135.1 Pseudochirops cupreus
TTCCTATTCCATAGATCTGACAAGTAAACTATTCCTTGCTTCCTCAGATTATTTACAGTATCAACCTTTATGCCTAGATCATGCACCCATTTAGACTTGACTTTGGTGTACGGCATTAGATGATGGTCTATGCCCAGTTTCTGCCAAACTATGTTCCAATTTTCCCAGCAATTTTTGTCAAATAATGAGTTCTTATCCCAGAAACTGGGGTTGGAAAAGAAATTTCAAAACTCATTGAAGAGAATAACTCCTTCAAAATTAGATTGGAGCAATTGGAAGCTAATGACTTTATGAGAAATCAAGATACTATAAAACAGAAACAAGTGAAAAAAATAGAAGTCAATGTGAACTATTTCATTGGAAAAACCACTGACCTGGAAAATAGATCCAAGAGAAGTAACTTAAAAATTATTGGTCTGTCTGAAAGCCATGATAAAAAAAAGAGTCTAGACACCATCTTTCAAGAAATTATCAGGCAAAATTGCCCTGATATTCTAGAACCAGAGGGCAAAATAGAAATTGAAAGACTTCTCCAATTGCCTCTTGAAAAAAAGCCAAAATTATAGCCAAATTCCAGAGTTCCTAGGTCAAGGAGAAAATACTGCAAGCAGGCAGGAAGAAACAATTTGAGTATTGTGGAAAAACAATCAGGATAACACAAAACCTAGAAGCTTCTGCATTAAGGGATCAAAGGGCCTGGAATATGATATTCTGGAGGTCAAAGGAGCTAGGACTAAAACCAAGAATCACCTACCTAGCAAAACTGAGTATAATGCTACAGGAAAAAAAAATATGGTCATTCAATGAAATAGAGGATTTTCAAGCATTCTTGATGAAAAACCTGAGCTGAACAGAAAATTTGACTTTCAAATACAAGAAGCAAGAGAAGCATGAGATAGTAAACAGGAAAAAGAAACCATAAGGAACTTATTAAAGTTGAACTATTTACATTCCTACGTTGAAAAATGATAATTGTAACTCATAAGACTTTTCTCAGAATGAGGATAGCTGAAAGGAACATATATGTTAACATACATATGTATGTATAGGAGGATGTATGTGTATATAAATATATATATGTAAGTGTGGGCATTTGTATGTTCACATATACTTAGAGAGCACAGAATGAGTTGAATATGAAGGAATGATATCTAAAAAATAAAATTAAGAGGTAAGAGAGGAATTTATTGGGAGAAGAAGAAAGGGAATGATAGATTAGGGTAAATGATATCATATAAAACGGACAAGAGAAAACTGTGACAATGGAGAGGAAGAGTAGGAAGGTGAAAAGGAATGGGACAACCTGATTCTCATTGAATTTGGCCCAAGGAGGGATTAACATACACACTCAATTGGGTATCTTACCCTATAGGAAAATACGGGGGTAGGGGTTAAGAGGGGGGAAGATAAGAGGGAGGTCAGATTGTGGGAGAGGATAATTAGAAGCAGACATTTTTGAAAAGGGATAGAGTCAAGGGAGAAAATAGAATAAGTGAGGGGTGGGACAGGATGGAGGGAAATATCAGTCTACCACAATATAACTACTATGGAAATGATTTGGGTAACTACACTACTACAATCTACATTGAATTGCTTATCTTCCCAGTGGGGGTGGTTGAGGAGGGAAGAAGGGAAAAAAAATCTGGAACTCTAAGTTTTAAAAATGAATGTTCAAAAATTGTTTTTTTACATGCAACTGGGAAATAAGATATACAGGTACTGGGGTATAGAAATCCATCTTTCCCTACTAGAAAGTTAGGGGTGTTAAGGGGGAGAGAACAGATTGGTGGAAGGGGTATTCAGTAGGCTTGCTATTTTGGGGTGGGTGCAGGAGAAAGATGGGGAGGGAAAAATTGTAACTCAAAATCTCATAGAAAACTAAAAATAAATATATTTAAAATAAAAAAGGGAAAGTATTCGATTCAGACTATGTAGTTTGACATGGGTGGAACCAGGAGAATAGTTTATATAGTAACAACACTGTAAAGAAAAAAAACTTTTGAAAGACTTAAAAACTCTGATCAACACAATGACCCATCACAATGCCAGCTGAACAATTGTGAAACATGCTACCCACCTCCTGACAGAAAGGTAATTTATGTAGGATGCAGAATGATACGTGAATGTTTTGGACATGGCTGATGCAGTGATGTCTTTTTGCTTGATTAGCATATTTGTTACAAGGGTTTGTTTCTTACTTTTTCCCCCAGTGAGGAGAGGTGGATGAGAAGAGAAAATAAACATTTATTAATTGAAATAATAATTAAAATATCATTAGATAGTATTCATTGATTGACTGGATAGCATTCTTTTACAAAAGATAGATCTTAGTATCACCATGGGGCAGCCAGGTGGTACAGTGGGGGCCTGGAGTCAGAAAGATCTGTGTTCAAATGTGGCCTCGGATCTTACTAGCTTTATGATCCTGGGTGTCATTAACCCTGTTTGCCTTTGTTTCCTCATCTGCAAAATGATCTGGAGAAGAGAATGGCAATGCTATTCCAGTGTCTTTGTCAAGAAAACCCTAAATGGGTCACAAAGAGTTGGATACAACTGAACTGACTGAGCAACTACAATCACCATTAGGAAAACTGGGAGTGACTGGATAATTTGGGGGGCTAAAGATAATAAGAAAAAAAAAACATCAAAGACCAAAAACAACAAAAAGAATTGACTGGACCAGGGCAGTCATGGGAGCAAAAAACAGTGTTAGGATGTCACAATATGGGGGACTTTCATCTTCATCCCTGAGATGAGATAACTTGAACCATCTGTCCTGGGGATGGGTCAAACCTCTGAAATTGATAGTTAAGTGAGGTTAAGATTCAGATGGGAGGCAAGTTTTAGGAGAGAGGAACCAAATGTGACTGAATATATTAAAGATTAATGATGCATCCCAGGAAGAAGAAAGGACAGAGAAGAGTTGGACATAAGCAAGTAAAAATGTATGTAGTGACTTTGTAGGTGGTTGCCTGAACTGAATGGATAACCATTGTACGGATTACTTGTATCACACTGTCTCCAAGTTACTCTGCCTTTTACCTATAACTACCAGAAGTAGGAACCAATAACTCTGTATATCCCCTAGTTCCTCAGTCTCCTTATAGACATAACATGACAGTCAGTTCTCACCTGCATAGTGAGAGCAGGATGGACACTTCCTAAATAATCAGACACTAGGAAAGCCAAAGTTACCACAGACTTTAGTTGCTCCTCCTGTGTATCAGCAAGCACCCTAGCATACCCAGGGTGGCTGCCAGCACAGGTTCTTAGATCTGCTTTTCTAAAGGAAAGCAACTCAAAAAAAGGATTAACAATCTTACTTTAATCAATCAAACATGTATCATTTACCTAGTTCAGGGGAAAAAGTCAGCACCCTGAACTTCAGAGAATGCAAACAAAACACAAACAGAAGTTACAAGCAGAGAAACAGATCAGCAGATGGGCTTCCAGTCGTCTGACCATTGCATCCATACCTAGTCAGTTACCAGAGAGGGAAGCCCCAATATCTGGGTTTTTCAAAGCTGGGGGGCTCAATGGCTTCCCAGAGTCTCATCTGGCCAAATCACACAACTCTTCTCAAAGTGAGCCCCAAAGCAAAAAACTCCCATCAGGATATATATAGCCTTCTCCTGGATCAGAGAATGCCCAATCACAAAGTAATAAGGCATAGGCATTCCTGAAGAACAAGCCTCCCCACAGGCTCCGTATGACCACATTCAGCCTATTAGGGGGCATTGTATCCTTTCAAATCAGGGAAGGTTCTCAGAGCCACTTCAGCCTATCAAAGGGCCTAGGGGCAGGGAAGATCTTCAGATTCCCATAACATTCTGAGAGTCTCCAGTGTCCAGTTCCTGGGGCACATAGAAACCTCCAGTCACACAAGACTTTTCTTTAGCCCTTTAAAATCCTGGTTTTATTAGCAAATGCATAAATCACTCATTGAAACAAAGTATTTTCTCAGTGAGTTCATAAATAAGCTAATCTAAAGACAAAACCCAGTGGTGCCGGATCAACCGCTCTGCTGCCTCTTTTCCTGCCACAGTGTGCTTCGGCCTCTCATTTGCCCCTTCAACTACTTTTCTTGACAAAAATAAGAGAGAAGAACTCATACAAAATTGCTCCCAATATTATGGGCTGAAGTTTAAAGCAGACTGTGCCTCTGTCCTTTGATTGCTATGGAAGACTCAGAGATACATATTTTCTGGGAGTTACCAGTTTCAACTCCCCCAGGAACCACCAAGGACCTTTAATCAACTTGGAAAAATCAGAATGCTACCCATCTGGCTTGTGCCTTTTATGGACAATGATTACCACCACTATCACTGCTACCACCACAACTGCTGCTGCTCCTGTTACCACTATTACTATTACCACCACCACCACCACCACCACCACCACCACCACCATTCACATCAGTAGTACTGCAATTACTACTACTGCTGCTGCTGCTACCACCACTACTCTACTACTACTACTACTACTACTACTACTACTACTACTACTGCTATGACTACTACCATTTATGTAATGCTTACTGTGAGTCAGCACTCTGCTAATTATTTTAATATTATTATCTCATTTTATCCTTATAACAATCCTGTGAGGTAGGTGGTATTATTATTTTCATTCTATAGATAAGGAAATTGAGGCAAACAGAGGCTAAATAATTTGCTTGAGGTTACATGTCTAGTAATTTCTGAGGCTGTATTTGAACACTGCAATTTCTGACTCCAGGATGGAATTCTATCCACTCATAGAATTTTAGAGCTAAAAGTAGAAGAGGCCCCAGGGGTTCATTGAGTATATCTCTTCCCTATCTTAGAGATAAGGAAACTGTGGCCCCAGGGAAGGTGATTTTCCCAAGGTCCCATGGATAGTAGTTGTCAGAAGTGGGATTCAAACTCACAAAGGTAGAAAAGATTGCCTAGACATTGCAGTATATGGAAGTTCTGCTGTTATCCTTGTTTTGAGAATTTGGTTCATGTCTAAAAACAGCATTTTCTAATTTCCTCTTCTGAACTTTCCTCAATCACTAGTCATCATGGCCAATATGAGATCTGTGGTATACCTTGATCTAGTAGCTCAGTGAGCAAAGTGGCTTAGATGTCAGTTTTTATGCAAAATAGAAATTCACATTAATACTAATTTAATATTATGTCTGATAGAGATGCATCACCAAAAAGCTGGATACAATATGTCATGAAACCAGTCAGTCAGTCAGTCAGCTAGCATTTATTAAGCCCCTACCATGTTCTGGGCACTGTGCTAAAATTTAAAGGGATTATGATTTTCAAAGATGTTTTATTTAATTTCTTCTTAGTTACATGTAAAATAATTTTAATATTTATTTTAAAATAATTTGTCATAATCTTCCAAATTCTCTTTCTTTCTCTCTCCCCTTTCTCCTTCTCCTTTAGAAGGTAAGAACTTTGATATAGACTATAAAAAGCACTTAATTTAGAATCAGAACATCTGGTTTGAACCCCAGCTCTGCCACATATGACCATGACTAAGTCACTTCACCCCTCTTGATCACAGTTTTCTAGTCTGTAAACTGAAAGAGTTGAACTAGAAGAGGTCTAAGGTCTCTGCCAACTCTTATTTTATGATGCCTGACTATCTCTAGGGATCTTGCAATGATGTCTCTCACTCTATATGTATGTGTGTGTGTGTGTGTATATATATGTATATATACACACATACATATTAGAGATTAAATTATTTTATTAATTTTCAAAAAAACAATATATAAACTAAACTGTATCTAACTAGACTATTAAATAACCCAAACTTCTAAAAACCACAACAGTATTTACCCTTCTTCACTCTACTGGAACAGCTTTGCTTTGACCCTCTCTAGTTCTGCTTAGCTACAACTGCTTGAAGAAAGTCCCAGAGTTTAAATAGATTAATATTACAAGGACCCAAGGTGTTACAAATTTACCTAATCTGACTCTCTATGAACTGCTCATGGTAAAATCCGAAGAAAAATCATGGACCTCACTTAGAAAGGGATACAATGCTCTCTGGGAACCAACATTGGTTCTCTAACAAGTTATGCAAGACTAACCTTCTCTCAGTCTCTTTGTCTCTCTGTCTCTGTCTGTCTCTGTCTCTGTCTCTTTATCTTTGTCTTTCTCTGTCTGTCTTTGACTCTCTCACTATCTCTATCTCTTTGACAGTTACTAGATTGCTGTTTTTAATTATAAACTGAACATGGGAACTCAAAACGCTTTGCTACAATATCTAGTAGACAGTGTCAAATTTGAAAGGTGTAGAATGTAGCTGAAATAATGGACTTTTGAAAAAGGATCACCCTAGATAAATTTGTAACCTACCATCACCAGAAGTTTGGCCAGTAAGCACCAAATTATTATAGTAGTAGATAATCACTAAATTTTCTACTAAAACTTTGGGTACATTGGGATTTGTTTCAGTAGAAAATATGCACACACATATGAAGTCAAGCATCTTAAAGTACTGATGTACTAGCCTAGAAAATCAGGTGAATGACACATCATCCATTTGGCACTTGAATCCCAAGGTTGTTGTGGCCAATATGGACAGCTATGGGCCAGACGACAGTGAACTTTGATAGAATCAAGCCACAATTAATGACTGAACCCAAGGAATGTTGATGAATGAATGGATGTGTTGGGAGAGATGTGTCTGCTGTTGTGCCATATGACTCCCTCTTTCTTCATTCCTATTCTATTGATTGATGTGTTATTGGAATGAAGTCATCTCACATATAAAAACTAGGAGAATGAATTAGCAAGTCTTATTGCAAAATGTATACAGTAACAGCACTATTGTTCAAAGGGTAAATGTGAATGAGTAAGCTATTCTGAATTATATGAATATTCAAATCAACTACAACGGACCTAAGAAGGAAGAAGCTAACCACCTTCAGAGAAAGAACTTTGTTATAGACCTATGCATTGTAGAGTTTCATATCTCTATGTATGTATGTATGTATGTATGTATGTATGTATGTATCAATCTATCTATCTATCTATCATCTACCTACCTACCTACATACCTACATACCTACATACTTACCTGCCTACCTATCTACCTATCTATCTATCTATCTATCTATCCATCTATCTATTTCTCTATCTGTCATCTACCTACCTACATACCTACATGCTTACCTACCTATCTACCTACCTATCTATCTGTCTATCTGTCTATCTATTTATCTATCTATCTATCCATCATCTATCTACCTACCTACCTATGTACCTATGTACCTACCTACCTATCTATCTATCAAGTCAAATGTTGACCTTCTCTAGTGTGGGTTTGGGAGGGAGGAAAACAGCTTGGGGCATCAAGTGTAACAAGAATATTTTTAAAAGACATTAAGTTCAGTAGCAATAAAACTTCCAAAGACACACAAGGTCAGGAAGCCGAACCAATCCTAATAATATAAAATTTAAGGGAGTGAGGGGTAAAGGGAAATTCACTTAGGCACACAAATGAACTACATAAATTGAAAATAATTGATATTTATGTAACTTCTTAAGGTTTACAAGTTATTTTCCTCACAACAACCCAGTTTGGCAGGTACACATTTCACGAATGGCCACACAAAGGCTCAGGGGCTAAACTGAGGGCATATAGTCAGTAAAAGTCAGAGCTAGAATTCAAACTTTGGTGTCCTGACTATATAAGTCTATAACTAGTTAGCTGAGCTGGGGCTGAACCTCTACTGAAACACCATTCTAGATGCATTCTACTATTGGTGCCTCCCTCAAATCTGATTTTTATTTTATATGCATATATGCACACAGAAATATTTACTTATCTGTGGATGTAGTTTGGGCATAGCTAGGTGGCACAATGGATTGAATGCTGGTCCTGAAATCAGGAAGATTCATCTTCCTAAGTTCAAATCTGGTTTCAGACACTTACTAGTCATGTGACTCTGGTCAAGTCACTTAACCCTGTTTGCCTCAGTTTCCTCAAATGTAAAATGATGTGGAGAAATAAATGGCAAACCACTCCAGTATCTTTGCCAAGAAAACCCCAAATGGTGTCATGAAGAGTCAGATACGACTGAAAAACAGCTGAACTGAATGTGTTTTGCCCCTGCATCAGTAGAATGTAAACTCCTTTTTTATATTTTTATCCCCAATGTCTATCACAGCACCTGATGCTTACTGGCCGATTGATTAAGCCATATACAGCAGTTTCTGTGAAATGACCTGGGGGTTTTGGAGGGCTGTAATCTCAGTATGAGTCACAAGAGTGGTGTGGCAGGGAGAATTATTAGGGATTTCTCCCTCAAATGATGCAACTGGTCAGAGAGATCCTTTAGGGGTAGTCTTGGGTCCTTGTCCTTGGAGCATAAGCTCCCTGTGGTGTCCCCTGGGACAAATGTCCTGGGGTTGTACATTCTGTTTGTTTCTCAAGGGTCCACGGTGGTACCCCCAGAGCTGAGCAAGGATGTTCTCTAAGTTTCCTTCCCACTGTAGGATCCCTCGATTCTCTTTCTTTTCTTCCTTGATGAATGTCCCTTCCGGGGCAGTCTTGGTTTTTTTGTGCCTTTTCTGATGCAGGCAGAAGATGTCACGCTGTCTCAGCTCTTTCCAATTAACCTCCTCACAGTCTATTTCTGAGTGAATGAATCAGCATGACTCAGGAACCTCATTTTTTTAAAAAGGGGACAGCCTAATTTGAATCACAACCAAGTATATAAAATAAAGTTAAATCAGGTAACAGAAAATCACAAGTTAAAAATAGATTTCTTCCCAGAAGAGCTCCTGATTGTGTAACTTGCTCCTAGTCTTCTTTAGCATCAGTGAAGATATTTCAAGTAGTAAAATAAATAAAACTAACTAGGGGCAGAGGATGTGGATTTGAGTCCTGACTTTGCTCCTTTCTACCTATGTGTCCTTGGGCAAATCATTTAATCACTATTGACTTCAATTTTGTCATGTATAAAATAAAATAATCTCTAAGTAAGTCAATTAAGAAACATTTATGTAAGCAATTACTAAGTGCTAGGTTACTATTCTAAGTAATGAGGATATAGAGAAAGACAAAACCAGGGTTCTTGTCCTCCATGAGCTTATACTCTAATGGGAAAGACAACTTGCAAATATTATGTGACTACAATTTATACAAAATGGCAATGAAAATTAATCTCAGAGGGAAGGGATTAAGTGCATGTGTGTGTGTGTGTGTGTGTGTGTGTGTGTGTGTGTGTGTGTGTATGTGTGTATGTATGTGTGTGTGTGTGTGTGGGGGTGCATTGGGAAAGGATTCCTGGAGAATATGGAACTTCAGCTGAATTTTGAAGGAATTCAGGGAAAGTTGGAGTAGAAAGCAAAGCAGAACATTCTAAGCATAGGGACCAACTAGTACAAATGTATGGAGAGAGTGGATGGAGCATCCTGCTTGAGGAATGGCAAATAGGCCAGTGTAGCTGGGCCATACCACATGGAGAAGTAGAAGAAGAATGGAAAGATAGAAAAGGGCCAAGTTAGGAAGGGCTTTAAATGCCAAACACAGGATTCTGTATTTGATTTTGAGGCTAATTGGCACCAAAATTTATCAGTGACCTATTTGTAAGGCCTCTTCCAGTTCTAAATTTGTGATCCTGCAATTGAGTGAACCCTTTCCTCTTCTTACCTGTATGGAAGTAGAACCCTAAAGCAATGTCAGTACTCATGGAATTTAGTGACTCTAGTTAGTACAAATACTAAAGTTCGGTACATCTCATGGCTGCTGGAGAAGCCTCTCTCCTGTTCAACTTCTAAAAGCTGTAATTACATTAGAAAAAGCATTAAGCTTAGAGTCAGGGCTGAAATCACTGCTCAAATACTGACTAGCAATGTGCCACAGGCTTGTGAAACCTCTGTTAATTAATCCATGAAATGGAATAAATAGCTCTTGGCACTATCTTCCATGGAAGGATCATTGTGGTGAAAGTGCTTTGTAAATTTTCACCTGTCTTGGTAGGTTCCCTTGTCATTGGAGGTCTTCAAGCAAACCTTAGATAACTACTTGTTAGGTGGGGGGAATTCTTATTCAGGTAGGGTTTCGATGAGATGCCACCAGAAGTTCCAACACTGAAATTCTGTATCGCTTCAATAAAATTTCTTATACATGAGCATTATTATTTTTTTGTCCTTAGAAGAGAATGTCGAGAGATATGCAAGAAGGGGAATCTGGTTGGGAGAGAAAGAAAAAGAGGAACAAGTGACATCTGGAAATATTCTAGTAGCAAAGAAACACTTTTTGGGGGTGGCCAAAGGGAATTTAGGAGAAAATAGGCAGAAGAATTCTGTATAATTCAGGTGCCAAAGTAGGCTTTACCAAAGTTATAGAATTATTGCTCTGGGCCTTAGAGTGAAGATACGACACCAAAGTAGAGAATGGAACAGAATAATATATATACATATATTGCATATGTATATATGCACACACACACACACACACACACACACACATATATATACGCATGCATATATACATATGCACATACATATACAATACACATATACAAACACACATATACATATATGTGTATATAAAATTTATGTACATGTGTGTATATATACAGACATGCATATACATATATATATTTTATACACACACACACACACACACACTTTGGGGAAGCTCAAAGAAAATCCTACGTAGGATCATCTATTTTAGAGGTAGAAGGGACCTTGGAGATAATTTGATCAACTTTCTCATTTTATAAAGGAAGACACTGAGATTGAGGGTTGACATGATTTGTATAAAGTCACCAAGGTAGCAAGTGGCTAAGCTGGGTTAATGATCTAGAGTTAGTAACATGTAGTAGAAAGGGTGACTGAATGTGGTACCAAAGGATCTAAGTTGGAATCCCAACTCTAGATTTTTATTGTATGACCTTGAGCAAGTCACCAGGCCCTCTAAGCCTGTTTCCTCATATTGTAAAATGAAGGCATTGGACTAAATGATCTCAAGGGTTGGATTTAGAGGTAGAATGGAACTTGGAGGTTGTCTAACTTTATTTTGTAGGTAAGGAAATTGAACAAAGAAGAGGCAAAACACCAGAAGCATGGTAAGGAATTTTGAACTGAGGTCCTTTGACTTGTAAAAGTAGTTTTCTTCCATTGGACCATGCTGGTTTGGAAACACTTAAATGATTTTTGTATGTCATGTAATCAAGCTCTGTTTATATACATATATGTATATACATGTATGTATGTACACACACAGGCATGTATGTGCATACAGATATATGTGCATGTTTAATGTATGTATGTATGCATGTATGTATATAGGCAGTGATACTGCTTCATTCAGTAAAGAATGCTTTGGGAAAAACCCCCAGAAACCAAGGGAAACATTTGACATGACGTGAACAGACACACGGGGTATATTTATAATGCTATGACTGCCAATCCAGTATTCTCTCAACTATGACATATTCTCTACCTCAACCTAATACTTTTGTGATTTTGCCTATATTAAAGTTGTCACAAAGCAGAACAATTTGCCTCAAAATTAGTTTTCTTTGTTCACATTTTTAGGGAACTGTTTAAAAGCCTGTTTAAAAGCTTCCCACTCACTAAATTACTAGTCAAAATATTTTAAGAAGTAAACCTAAACATTCATTGTTTGTGTTATTAAAAATTAATTCAGGCAGATGGGAAAAAAATCCACATGTGCCTACAGACTGATTGAAGGCAGTGTAATCACTGAATGGCTGGCTATATACACAGGATCCTGAGATTTAGTTGGTTTGAAAATCAAGTATTGCTTTAGAATAGCGGGAGAAGCACCAGCTTTGGTTTTAGAGATAGTGAGTAGCAAAACCAGGTTTTGAACTCAAGTCTAACTCCAAAATCCATCATTTTGTGTGTGCCAAAAGTCTCCCCATCCATTCCCGTTTGCATGGGTAATACTATAGTACCCAGGAAAGAAGCAGCAAATGGATTTCCAAAAGGGAATAAAACACTTTTTCCCTAAAAAAACTTCCAAGAGGAACTGAATGAGAAACCCATTTGAACTCTCCAACCCTGGAACCTGTCAGTGTCCCGCATCAATAAATCTTGAAGCCCTGGGTAAGCAACCGACAATTTTTTCAAGATCTGATTGGCCCCATTGTCACTGGAGAGCTTTGCATTTTGATCAGCCAATTTGGTGAGTTCTGTGCTTTTCCCATTTCTGCATAAGTGAACTTTTTATTGCTCACTCTTTATTACTCTGGAGTCTTCCTGGGCCCACTCAGTGCCAAGTTAACAAGCTCACAGCTCTCAAATTAAACCTGGTGACTCCTCCTCCCCAAACCACTCTGATCTCTTCACTGATCTGTACCCTCTGGGAAAGTCACAGAAATATTGTACTTAAAGGCACAGGCTGTAGGGTTTTCCAGAAGTTAAGATGGATTCGTCAGTGGAGTAGTCAGTGAGATCAGCCTCCTCTTTTCCACCAAGGGCCTCCAGATTTCCTCCTTTCTATAAGAGAATTCCCTCCAGGGTGTATGCTCTAGCTCCCTTCCTCCCAACCCTGCACCAGAGAGGGACTCCTCTGAACCAGTTATTCCTGACAAATAGAGGTGAACTGATAGACATTCACCCTCAGAATGAATGGGGATGAGGTCTCTCGCCTCAAGTACAGTTCCTTATTAATGAAGTCATTGGATGAAAGTCACCACCTGAAAGACCAATTATTGAGCCCCCACTACCTGTTGTCTTGGCAGGCAAGCAGGGGAATGGAAGGAAATGGGCAGGTTAGCCTTGAATAGAAAGTATAAAGAGCTCTGGATTTGGAATCCAAAGGCCTGGGATCAGATCCCAGTTGACTGCTTCCTTGCTGTGTTGCTGGATAAGTGACTTCTCGGGGTCTCAGATTTGGTGGATTGGACAAGATCTCTCAGATTCCCCTCAGGCCTCAGTGTGGTCACATGAACATTTTCAAAACTGCCCAGAATCTCCCTGGATGCTCACCTGCTCACCTCCCTTGCTGTTAGGCAAAATGTCATTTCTAACTGCTAATCCCACTTTGCATTGTAGGCTGCAAATGCCTGAAAGGTCGCTGGGTAACAGACTAGGACTGGGAATTCTCTGTGTGCTAGAAGTATACGCTGCAGTTTATCCCTTGATTTTGGGTCATGTCCTCCAAGGACACAGGGAATCCTAGCTCATTGTCACATAAGTCATAGATATACATGTAGGTGCATAGCACACACTCATGTAGGCATATATACCTATAGCTGTGTGAGGCAGATATGTGGTTCAGTGTAGACAGAGTGCTGGATTTGGAGTCAGTAAGATCTGAATTTGGATGCTGCCTCAGCCATCACTACCTGGGTGGCCCTGTGAGAGTCACTTAACTTTTGTCTGCCTTGATTTCCTCATCTGTAAAATTAGGATAATAATAATGACTATTTCCCAGGGTAGTTGTGAGGATCAAATGGATGAATATTCATGATAATTTTAAAACATCAAAACTGTATATAAATGTTAGTTATTTTAATTTGTATATAGAAACACACATCTGTAATGTGTTGTTTTTCAGTCATTTTACTCATGTCTGACTCTTTGTGACCCCATTTGGGGTTTTCTTGATAAAGATACTGGAGTGGTTTGCCATTTCCTTCTCTAGCTCATTTTACAGATAAAGAAACTGAGGGTTAAGTTACTTGCCCAGGGTCACACATCTAGTAAGTGTCTGAGGCCAGATTTGAACTCACAAAGATGAGTCTTCTTGACTTCAGAAATGGCACTCTATACACTGGGTGATGTAGCTGCTTAATGTGTGTATATATCTATATAGGTATACAAAGCTTTAGATGGATTGTGGATAGATACTGACAGAAACATAGGCACACAGATACACAAAGAAAGCTTCCACAAAGTGATGCATTTAGGCACATTTTTGTGCACATATATCCAGTTACCCCTCTCACACATGTTGGCACATATGCATTACGTGTATACGTACACACTCACACGTAGCCCACAAAGGCACGTAGTCATATAAACATATACACAGAGGACAGTCTCTAACCTGACATGTATTTAGACCATGCGATCGGCTTACATAAGGCTTATGTAGTTCAGAAAAGGTTCTTCCAACCTCTTTTAATGACATTCTTGTATGATGAACTTTCTCCAGATTCCCTGATCAGCAGGATGATTCCATATCCTATTACAATCTGCCAGGAAGAAATAGATAAATCTATTAGCCTGAGCTCAGCTTGTTTCATCATTGTCACAGCTTCCCATGGGCCCACATTCATCAGGCCCCCACACCATCTGACAGCCAAATCTTCACCACCAAGCTTCAGGTTAATAGATCTTTAATCTCTATTTAATTACTCATTAATAATCTCATTCCCATTTCCCTCTTTTAATTGATTGGGGGAGAGTTATTGGGAGAGTCCGTGAGGGGAAATGCTGTCACAACCAACTTTGAAATGAGGTTTTCTACTATCAGTATAATCAAGATGAAACATGTACCAAATTTCCCCTACTCTGCTCATAGAAATTTAGAATGTCAGATCTGGTAGGGACCTTAGAACATAGAATGTTAGAGCTAGAAAGAACCATAGAACATAGAACAAATCATCAAACTTGGAAAGAGTTTAAATAAGGACTGAAGAATGTTAGAACATAGCCAGAGCTTAGGAACAACCTTAGACTGTAGACTGTTAGAGCATAAATTGCTGGAACTGGAAGACGCTGTAGAACCCAGAATGCCAAAGGGAGATAGACCTTAGAACACAGAACATCGGAATATGAAGGGAGCTTAGAATGTACAACATTAGAATACATAATGTGGGAACTGGAAAGGCCTTTAAAACCCAGAATATCAGAACCAAGAGGGACCTTAGAATGTAGACTGGTAGAATTATAAGGGACCTCAGAATATAAAGTTTTAGAACACAGGATGTCAGAGCTGTGACTTTAGGACCTAATATTTCAGTGCTAGAAAGAACCTCAGAACTTTAAATATTAGAGCTGAAAAGGGTCTTAGGATGCTGAGTATAGACTGTCAGAGATGGAAGGGACTCTTAAAGAGTGTCTAGTTCAACCTTTAATTTTTATATGAGGTGTCTGGAGTCCAGGCCAAGAGTCCTCAGAGGTAAAAATTAATCATTGTGACAAGGTAGGCAGCAAATTCAAGGGGATGTAGGCTAGGTTAGTATGAATGGGTAAGAAATAAAAGCAAGGGGATCTGAGATGAGATCCCAGGGTCTCGATGAATCAATATGAGTCCAAGAACCCAGAAGAAGGCAGGAACTTGGAGATACTGACCAGGGTGCCCCAAACCCTCGTGGTGTGTGTTTCTGAGGCATCTCTTTTGTCACATCTCCTTCTCCCTGCTTCTTCATCTTCGTTTTGTTTCCATTCTGGGCCTTTCTCAAAATGTATGTGGGGAAACCAAATGGGGCAGCTTTGAAAGAAATGATGCAGTCCCTACAACAATGTAAATGGAAAGGATAACCGCATACAAAAAACTCAAAAGAAAATGGAACCAAATTTCAAAAGATCAAACAGGACTCGAAGAGATATGGGAAAACGCTCCCAACCCACCGCTTTGTGCAGGCAGGGAGCCATCGGTTTTACATACTGTACGTGTTTTTGGATTTTTCAGTATATTGATGAGTTTGCTGATTGTTTTTCCTTTCTAAGAACAGTATTTGTCACATGGCATGTTCCTCTGGGAGGGGGAGTAGGAGGGATACTTGAGAATTATGATGATGTAAGAAACAGCAATTATCAATAGCAAGTTATTCTTTAAAGAGAGTAACTGTGATGAATTTATTACATATTAAAGAGCAAGTTGTACAGGAGTTATGCTTTCATATTTTTGTACATGGACTTGTTCCTTTTTTGTCTTTGTTAAATTCAGAATAAAAACAAGTTAATGTCTATAGGGTTGGGATTAGGGGCATATATACTTAGTTGCATACAAAGTCAAGTTTATTTCCTCAAGGCCAGGATTCCACACCAAACCGAAATTCATTGTAGAGTTCAACAGGAAAAGAGAAAAGGAGAAAGCCAACTTCATAGATAGGGTTTAAATGAGTTTTGAAGAATTTGAGGGACACACCTTCAAAATATAGATCAAGCCCTTATTTATTTGTCTAACATGAAGCTAAGCATATAACTGGCAGAAGAGCAAATGCCCTGAGTTGGAGAAGTGGGTTAGCTGAAGAAGTTCATATGTCAAGAAGAAAATCCCATTGGAGCCGCTCCACACAGGGGGAGATGCCAATCTTCCTGGGTGCCGATATTAAATTGCTCTCGATGTTGAATTGGTGGCAGCCACCAGGAGAGAATAGTAAATGACATTTAGGAGCCCAGTCTCATTTGATGAACATTTAAATCCTATTCCCCTGAAATATGCCTTTCTAAATATTGTCTTTGCTCAAATTGGGATGAAAAGTTGAACCAGAAGGAAGTATTGGTTTGGACATCAAATGAACTCTCCCTAAAGGAATGAAACAATTCTGTCCACTGATCTGTTTCCCCCAGAACTCTGAACCCTACACCAGGAGCCATTGTCTTTGTAGTTGACCAAAAGCGACACTAAACCAAATTCCAATTCTACCATTCATACATCTATCTCCGCTCTCTCCACTTTATTCCTCTACTCACTAACACACAACACGCATCCACACAGTCAAAGTTTCTCTCTGCTTTTCTCTTTCCTGACTCACTAAAATTAATCTCTCATTTCCATCCTATTTCCACTCCAGGATTACAAAAGTTAACTTCAGTTCTGCTCTCCCTCATATTTAATACCTTAGAGCAGGGTAAACCAGAGCTGTCTCATCAGATACAAAAGAGGAGGACCCCTGAGACAATAACTAGATTTTTTCTCTCTCACTATCCCTCCCATCACATCACAAGGCATCCTTTTGCCCCAATGGGGACTCCTAGTCCTTGCTTTTTTCCAAAAAGTCAGTCTGCAAAGAATGATTTTTTATGAGCAAGCCCAGGTGGGAAGGATTAAAAGGGGTCTCTTTGGTGTGGTTGAGGAAGAGAGTACTGGTGGGGAAGATGATGTGAAACCTTAGGTGAGTCTTGGAGCCTAGGTTGAGAGCTTAGGGATAGCACTCAGGGCATAGGGGAAGGACCATGGAATAATCAAGAACATCACAGCTCTGTTTAGCTGTAAAGACTTCTCAAAGAGAGGGGACCAAGCCAGTCCTGGTGAGAAAGCCCAATGGCCCAGCATGGCCCCACTGGCAGAGCAACATAAAGCCTGTTCCAATGTCTTCGCTATTGATTAAAAACAAAACAAAACAAAACAAAACAAAACCAACAAAACCCTCCTAGAGAGACGGGGCTGCCAAAGGCAGAATCAGAGCTCTGGCTCTGTTTGCTTTTTCCTTAAGAAATTGGAAATTAAATCTGATTTCTAAATCTTTGTCTGGCAGTCTTCTCAATTAGCTTGAGAAGGCTGACCTGGGTTTGTACAGAGAGGGGCAGGAGAGAAAGGCGGGGGAGGTGAGGGGGGAGAGAGAGAGAGAGAGAGAGAGAGAGAGAGAGAGAGAGAGAGAGAGAGAGAGAGAGAGAGAGAGAGAGAGATTTTTGTCTACTCTTGCAGCTTATCTCTCAGTACATTTTAGGCTGCATTGCTGGAAATATAGTGCCTAGATTAGGGGTTCTTCTAGGCATATAATTTATTCCAGAGTGTTCATGAATTTGGATGAGAAAAAATTCCATCTTTATTGTCACTAAGCTCAAGCTAAAGCTTAGCATTTTCCTTCAATTATGTAAAAACAAAACAAAACCAAAAAACCTAACTGTGATTCAGAGAATGGATCTTTGCAGTCTGCCTGCAAAAGAGGCCCATGACACAAAAAGGCAAGAACCACTAGATGAAGGGAGATGACTGTCCTTCTGCCTTCTAGCCTGGTCAGACCACATCTGGAACACTGTCCAGTTCTAGGCTCCACATTTTAAGGGGGATATTGACAAACTAGTATTATGCACGTAGATGATAGCGTTAGAAGTTTGGAAAATATGTCATTATGAGAGATGGGGACGTTCGATATGGATAAAAGAAGACTTAAAGAGATCAGAATAGCTGATATCAAATATAAATATGACTGTGATGTTAAAGGAATTAGAGTTCACTGTTATAGTAAGCTCTGAACTTACCATGTGATCTGCTGGTGTGTCTTCCAAATACTACCATCTGACTTGTAAATATACTCAAAAGAACCTTTGGCCTGGCCATGAACTCCCTGCTTTGCCCTTAGGACTTCTGTGCCTTTCCATCTGTCCTGCATATGGACTTTATTATATATGCTGTTGACATCAATCACAGTGAGTTCTTTGAGAGCAAAAAACTGTTTTACTTTTTTTATTTGTAAATTCTAATACATAGCAAAAAGTTTGGCACATCGTGCTCAGTAAATGACTTTCTCTCCGTCTCTCCCTCCTTCCCTCCCTCCCTCCCTTCCATCCTTCCTTCCTTCCTACCTTCCTTCTTTCCTTCCTTCCAGCAAAACTATAAAGTACTGAGATTTCACCACTGGGAGGAATCTATAAGGAGACACATTTTGTTTCTATATATGAAAGAATCTTTCTAACAATGAGAACTTTCCCATAATACCATGAGTTCCATTGTTACCTAGTAAAGTCTTTTTCTTTCTTTCTTTCTTTCTTTCTTTTTTTTGTTTTACTTTTTGGAGGGGAGAAGGCAGGGCAAGTTGGGTTAAGTAACTTGCCCAAGGTCATATGGCTAGTAAATGTTATGTGTCTGAGGCTGGATTTGAACTCAGGTTCTCCTGACTCCAGGGCTGGTGCTCTATTTACTGCACCATCTAGTCGCTCCAGTCTTTTTCATTAGAAGTTTTCAGTCAGAGGCTGAATGATCTGAATGGTTTGAAAAGGATTCTTTCTTGAGAAGGATTTTGGACAAAATAATTTATAAAGTCCCTTCAAACTCTAAGATTCCATGACTCTTAAGATTCATGAGTTTGCATTTTGGAGGGATCCCACAGAAACTAACAACTTCAGAAAATTCAGTAATGGTCAAAATACAATAGAGTTCTCAGAGAATCTTCTATGTGTAAGAGTTGTAGTGGATAGTAGTCAGGAGCACCTGAGTTCAAATTTGACCCCAGGCATTTGACATTTACTAGCTGTATGACCCTGGGCAAGTCACTTAACCCCAATTGCCTCGCCAGAAAAAAAAATTCATGTGAAACTAGAATACTCTCCCTTTCCCTTTATTAAGAAATGTACTTAGTGCTGCAGAAGTAAAGAATTGAGAAAGTGGAAGTACTAGCAAATATCCACTTAGATTCTATTTGATTCTGAATAATGAAGTTGATCCCTATAATTTATGCTCCCAGCTTCAGCATGAATTTTAATGGCAAGGGAAGGTGGGATACACTCAGTTCCAAGCTCATCACAGGCAGTGATCAAAGATGGATAGAAATTGATATTCTAGATTTTCAATAAACAAGGAGAGGGTCCCAAGCCTATTTAGCTTTGGGTCATAAACATCCTTTGAAGTCTGCCCTAAAATCTCTCCAAAGTTACTAATGATTTCTTAAGAGCCAAATCTAATGGCTTTTTCTCCTCAGTTCCTCTCCTTCTTAACCACTCTGTAGCCTTTGACACTCTCAATCACCCTCTTCTCGTTGTTACTTTCTTCCCCATAGTTTTTCATGACACTGTTCTCTCTTGGTTCTCCTACTATCTTTTCCCTTCTCAGTCCCCTTTGCTGGATCCTGATGCAGGTTATGCCTGCTAACTGTGGGTGTCCTCCAAGTAAGGGTATGCTGGAGCCTGCTCTAACTGGCTTGTGAGAGCTGATTGTTAAATTTTCTGTGTGAGCATTAACACCTCAGAAATTGGCAAAGGCTAAAAATCATGGCTTGATTTATTGTTTTGTTGATTGTCTAAACCTAAACTGAGGGGAAAATGTTTATAATGCAGATTAAACTTAAAAATCTGTTGTGTATACTTATACATTTACCAGCACACCCCTACCCCCAAGACTCTGTTTTGGCCCCTCTAATCTTTTTTCTTTGGTGGAAGGTGGGGTGGGGAGTAAGGGGTGGGGGGGCTAGGGGGTGGTAGGAGGGGTTGGTGATCTCATTAGTTGCCATGGATTCAATGACCATCTCTCTGCAGATAATTCTCTGAGGTACTTGTTCAGATCTATGCTTTTTCCTGACCTCCAGTCTCACCACTCCAACTGCCTGTGTGACATCTAGAAAAGAACGTCCCATAGTCATTTTAAACTCAACGTGCTTCAGACTGAACTCATCATCTTCTGCCCTTACCCTTTCAAAATTCCCTCTTATTGTCAAGGATACCACCATTTTCCCCAGTCATCCAGACTTGTAACTTAGGTACTCCTTACTCACCCCCTCTCTCCCATGTCTAATAATTTGTCAAGTCTAGTCATTTATACCTTTATGCCAACTCTTATATTTGTCCCATTTTCTCCTCTGACATTGCCACCACTCTATGTGGGTCCTAATCACCCCATGATTGGACCATTGCAATAGCCTCTTCTTTGGTCTTCCAGTCTGTCCTCCACTCAGTTGTAAACATGATCTTTCTAAAACACAAATCTGACCATGTTACCACCCTTCCTCCATTCAAAAAACTTCAGTGGCTCCCTGTTACTCCCAGGGTCAAATATAAAGTCCACTGTTTGGTTTCTGCAGGCCTACAATGACTTGGCTCCTTTCTATTTATCTAGACCTTTTTTTTTCACCACTTTTCTCCTCTCTAAGTACTCTACAATGCAGTGATACTGACCTTCTTGCTTTTCCTTGAACATGACAGTTGAATAGGCTTTTTAGTTGTCCACAAGGTGATAACTGCTGAATCATTTGACCAAATGCAAAGTTAGTTTTTAAGGCCTCTGAAAGACTGTATACAATTCAGGTTTAGTTCAAACATCTCTTCACTTCATCCATCTCCCTATACCCCCTACCTTCTTCTACCAGCTAGAGTCAGGTGTCATTTAGTGGAGAGAATATAGAATCTTCAGCTGTCAGGGTTGAAGAGGTGTACACCTTGAGTCTCAAGATTCAGTAGGAGGGAAGGCAATGATAAATAAGAAATTAAGGAATCTATCACCCTGTATGGACTCTAGACTTTGGAAAGTCTTCACCACTTCTTTCTTCAGTACCCAGGACAGCTCATGTTCTGGGTACAGAGAAGGGTGCTGTGCGGTGAAATTACTTACCTGAATAAATGAAATATTTATTAAGCACTTATTAAGTCCAAGAACCGTTTTCAGTTCAGGGGATACAAATAGAAAAGTGAGACAGTTTCTACTTTTGAGGAGCTCACAGGGGAATGGGGGAGACAACACGGATGGAAGGTTTCAGCTTTGAGTTAGATGGTAAAGTCCCCAAATCCTTAGAATGAAGTAGCAAAGCAAATGGTAATGTCTGTTCTATAATGCCATTTCTACTGATAAAAGTCATACCAGTTTTTGATATTGAACCATTTAACTGTTTCAAAGGCTTCAGTGGCAAGACCTTTTTTTTCTGAGTCTTCAGCAGCTATGTCTATAGCACCTGGAGATTGTCCACTACATCTCCACAGCAGTTCCTTCCTAGGATGATGATTGAGGACACTGGGGTTGGAAGCAGCTCTGTTCCCAAGGCTTTTGGGCTTAGAATGCTGGCCTTCCCTATTGGGTCTGAGGGGGAAGTGGTGGTCAAGATGGTGGTGATGGTTTGACTTGCCTGGTACATACTTCCTTCTGTCCCTCTCTATGGATGCTTTCTTGCTTTAGCTTTCCTTGTGTGCCCTTTCCCCACCTGTCCCTGGAAAACATTTACACTTAGAATTGGTTGCAATTTCTGATTTTCTAGATAAGTGAAACTTAGAATATTTTTTCCTTAGCCAATATTTGACTGTAGAAATTGAGCCTCCAATTTTACCAAGATCTGTATAGATGCCTTAAGCAACTAGAGGTTCAAAAATCATAGGACCTTAATATGAGGCTTATTCATTTAGAGGTGGAAGGGACATTGGAAGTCATAGTGGTCCAACAATGTCATTTTACAAATGAAGAAACTAAGGCTCAAAGAGTTGAAATGGCTCGTCCAAAGTTCCAGAGCTAGTAAGGGCAAAGTCATGCTTCAAACCTATGTCATCTCAAGAAAAGTGGTTCAATCCTGGGTTATCTGAAGGGAAAAAAAGAGCTTCAGTTTTTGGATAGCTGAAGGAAAAACAGTTTCCATCTTAAGTCATCTGAAAGAAAAGGAGCTTCCAAGGCTCTCTGAATAGGAAAAGCAAAAGGTCATTCATTTTCATTGCTGCTTAGCCAGCATCCCTGCTGCTTTGGGGCCTTAAGAGTGGAGGAGAATAAAGAGGTGATATTTGTTGGGCAGCCTGCCCAGCTCTGTAAAGAAAATGGATGAGAAATTCTCAGTGCCTTTGCTAACTTGATTCTCTCCCTACCTGGACTGAACTCTTAATAATAACCTCCTATCCTTTTGAAGACCTGCTTTCCAACCTTAACTTAGATGTCTGCCTTGCTTCTAAAATTTCAAATAGTATTCTGGATGTTGCTAGTCAACTCAATTCAGTTTCCTTATCTAGTAGCTATCTGTGTATCTATCTCCTCCTCATCTTTCTCCCTACCTGATTGTATATAAGCTCTTCAAGGGCAGGAATTACCTTTTTCTCCCCTTTGCCTAGCACATTTTAGATGCTTAGTAAATTCTTGTTGAATGATTAAAATATTTGATAATGAATTGTTGATACATATCACTTTATTAGTATACAGACAAAATGATTTTTGGATTTGGGCACTTTGACTATTCAGACATACTAAAAGATCACTTTCTGCTAAAAAGAGGCAGCTGGGATTTTTTTTTTTTGGACAGGCCTGGATAATTTCATCTTTCCAAAGATAGAGGAAATGATGGGTGGAACTGTTCCTCTTGTTTTACTTCTTGTCATATATCAGTCCTCGAATCAATGACCAGCTACAGTCATAATATCCTGACTAGGTCTGGGACTGAATGCTAGTTTATCAGCTATTCTCAGTGTGGAATGAGGAACTGAAATGCCTAGGCTCAGAAAGAGATGAGATAGCATTAGTATCAAACCAAGTTCAAAACCAGTTGTGAAGAATGACAGACATAAAGATGGTTGGAATAGACAAGTTGAAATGCTAGGACCAGGTCAGTAGAAATGAATGGGTGATTAGGAGAGAGGATGAGAAGAAATAAAGACTCAAAGATAAACTGAGTAAAAATAGCTTAGAAATTTGTCTAGGTTCAAGGTCTCTGGATGGTAGGAGATGCAATCCACAGTGTTTATTTTGTCACTGATTTCATTCCATGAAAGCCCAGGATATTTCATACATTTAAGCAGTCTCTTCCTTCTTAAGGAATCAGCATATCAGAGGAGGATTCAGATAATTTTTTCTAATTGAGGAACTGTAGAAGAAAGTAGAAATGACAGGAACATTGGGAAAATGAGCTCATCATTTCAGAGATCATGCTGGGCAAGGGGTTGAAGACATGGAGCATTCTGACCTATATCCTAACTTTTGAAAACTGGATGTCAAGAATCTCAAAGAAAATGAAGATGTGATTAGGAATCCTGAGACACAAACAGGGAAATAGTATATCCATGTTTCAATGGGCCATTTAAAATGTTTCTCAAGTTGTCCTTATGGATGATATGAAGAAATGAAGGTTAGGTTAGTAATGTAGTTTGGGAATTTAATGGTACACTGAAAGTATGGGTTGATTTCAGTATTGGCAGAAGGGCCCTAGTAACATGCATCAGGTATTATTGTTACTTGTGGAGTAAGTAGCAAAAACAGGGAGAAAGGGAGGGAAGGGCAGAAAGAGAGAGAGAGAGAGAGAGAGAGAGAGAGAGAGAGAGAGAGAGAGAGAGAGAGAGAG
>CM053582.1:547054059-547091996 GCA_028627135.1 Pseudochirops cupreus
TGAGGTACGGTCATTTTTGAGACACTAGAATACCTGTTCTGCATATCAATTTTATTGATAAAATGACTAGATGAAGGTATCAGTAGTTTGCTTATCAAGTTTATGGATGATATAAAACTTGGAGGGATGGTTAATATTGGAATTGAATTGAACTAGTGGAATTGAAATTGCAAAATCGCACCAGTAGATTCCCACAATAGGTCAATTATAAACAAGGTGAAATTTATTAGCAATATATTTAAATATTTATTAGCAATATATTTAAAATCTTTCACTTAAATTTTAAAAAAATGATCAATCCTACAAGTAAATTAGGGGGAAGATAAAGTTTGACAGCATGCTTATGTGAAGAAGACCTAGTTAATGGAAAACTTAGCATTTGTTTTGTGATATGACTGTGGTCAAAGTCGTGGGGAGGTGGGAGGATTTTTTCCTCCTGGTCAGAACACATCTTAGGTATTCTATCTTGGATATTACATATTAGAAATATTGCTGTCAATATATTATATATTAATTAATTATATATTAATTATATTAGTATTTTATAATAATTATATATATGTATATATATATACATATATATATATATACACACACACATATAAAGATGCTGTGTGACTGACAACTTGGGGACATTGTAGAAAGGCTTCATGCCTTTACCAGCTAGTTAAGATAGCCCCTCTGGTCCCTTTCAACTTTCAGGTTCTATGATCTGTGGACCATAAGAAAACATTGGAACCCTGATTCAATTTAGTGGGTTAGAAAGGGTGCTAAAAAGGGAATTGGGCCTGGAAAAATGTTGGAATTGTACAATGTACTTCAGTGAACATTCAATTTCACCAGTGATCCCAAGGCAAGCCAAGGTCCCACCTCACATCAGAAATAGGAAAAGGATATTTGGATGGATGTGGAGGCAGAACTATCATGCACTAATTTACTTCACTGGTGTTTTGATTCCTATCTAGGTCTATTAATCTTCATAGGATGGGATGATCATCTATTACTGAACTCAGGGGAGTAGTACCAACCTATTCACCTTATGGCAAGGCCTACATTAAAAAGCAAGCAAACCCAACTTAGTGCAGACAGTTCTGTGCAGCAAATCATATTGGTTCACTGAGTTCATCTAATTCCTGATATTGACCTTGACTTCTGTTGATATGGAATTTCTTAGCAACATTGCAGGACCCATGAACCCATGGATCCATGGACCCATGGACCTCTTGAGTTGTAGGAAAATGCTCCATTGCTGCTACTATGTGAGATGCACATACTCAAGCTCAGAGTCAGAGGACCACAGAAGTACAACTAAAAGGAAACTTTAGAGGTCATATAGTCCATATTTTTCATTTTTACAGATAAGGAATTTGAGGACACAAGAAGTTTAAGTGACTTGCCTAAAGTCACATGAATATCATCAACCAGCAGAGATTTGGACTCATATCCTTTGACTTCAGAGCCACTTATCTCTTTGTTTATGACCATTTAATCACTTACTTCAGACAGGACGGGCTGATCCAACGTATTCCCCAGAAATTCTTCTTCTGTTGCTGGGTTCTTCTGGTTTACTTGTGCTTTTGGGTCCCAGAATCTTCAGGGAGAGTGGTGGTCATTGTGTTAATCTTCTGATTGACACAAAGCAATCTGAGATCACACAGATGCTTGAGAATATTTGTGATTTAAAAAATACTTGTGAGTAAAACAAAAAAGGGGTAACCAGCCAATTCTAATTCCAACTAGCTAAAAAGTAGCTACTATTGATGGGGCAGAATGTAATCTTTACTGTACCAAGCAGGAGAGTTCTGAAGAGAGATAAAAAAGAAAGGGCATGGGACAGAAATCGCAAAGTCACAGAAGCTAAGAAGAGAAAGTGACATCAGAGCTAGTTAGAGCGATGGAGAAAAGGAGGGAAGGAGGAAGGGAGGGAGGGAGGGGGAGAGAGAGGGAGAGAGAGAGAGAGAGGGAGAGAGAGAGAGAGAGAGAGAGAAAGAGAAAGCGCTATGTAAGTTGTCATCCAAAGATCCAACTTTGGTCAGAAGAAGATGTTTAGGAAAGGTGAACAACCTCTCTCCTGAGGCAGTCTATTTCATTTTTGCATAGGTTGAATTATTAGAAAGCTTTTCTTTATATTAATCCTAAACCTTGCATCAGACCCAAATCTGAGGCTTCTTGTGAAATTCGGGTAGAAATCTCACATTGAAATTTATGACCCTATTACATTGAGGTTGAGAATGGATTAGAATTTTCTGTTTTTTTGCACTCTGTGCAACTTTGGCTTTTTTTTTCCTCCTTTTTTTGAAGGGAAAATGTGTCAATGGGTAATATGTCTCAAGGACAGTCAGTGTTAAATCAATATTAATTAAATTGGCGTATTCTTATTTAACAAAGCGCCCAAGTGTGGAGGAAGGGATCTACTGTGACTATTTTTTTTCAATTTCTGCCGCCATCTGTTAGTCAAGGTAGGACCTCCAAAATCCATACATCAGCACTTTGGAGAATACAGCCAATTTTTAGCACAAGCTGCCTACTTAATGATGTATTTACTATGTCTCGGTGGTGATTTAGCAGACAGCAAACTGTGTTATTAAGCACAGAGGAACTAGTAGGAAGCAGTCCAAAGACAAAGACGATTTTGTGTCAATTGTTTAGAGCAATTGGTTGGAACTCTGTGAAATGACAAAGATGGTCAGCCTTCATAAGGCACTGATATCCAGAGGTACCAAAGATGTGTGACTGCTTAGGGACATGTTGGGAAGGAGGGATCTATCTATAGGTGATAAGGATCTGGCCTTTTCAATCATTTCTTTTCTTCCTATCCACCCCCTCAGTGCCAGCATCTCCCCAGGCTCTATCTTAGGTCCTTTTCTTTCATCAATGTATTGTTTTCTTGTCAATTTCTACCTACTTTTATGTTTTCACTTTCAACTTTCAAACAAATGAATCCTAAATGCTCATCTCCTATTTAAAGTCTTATTCTCTGTAGCTATAGGAATGAACAAGTCACTTGCCCTTCTGAACCTGCTTCCTTATCTCTAAAATGGGTACAAAAGTGGTTGTAAAATATACCTCACCAAAGGCATACACTATAGTATTGTAAAAAATATGCAATGCATTTTGAAAAATGTGTTGATTTGTTTGTTTTCAATTTCATCAAAGTGGGTATCTTCTCATAAGGAATATTTCTCCACCAATGTAGAACAACAACTCATAGATGTAAAGTATAATTACCAGCAAATTTTCGGAGCTTGTATATATGCATACGTATCTTTGGATGAAGATCGAAAAAATAAAAGTGACATCTTTGGAGTAACAGACCATTTCATCTAGTACACTTATCTAAATGGGAAACAAATATTTTTCTATGGTTGCTGAGGAACTGTGAAAAAAGTATCTGTATGTCACTTCCCTTCTGTGATCCACTGTGGTCCAGGTATAGACTATGGAAGCAAACTGCCTAAGGATTCAGCAGAAAATAAGCAGTCTAGCACACTGTCTTACCAACCCCAGGGAGATTCATAGGGTGACAATTTCGGTTGTGTTTTGTTGAAGGTTTGCAGATAAATTAGATTACCCCATTTAACTTTCAGAGACTGCATTTTTTCCAGAGGGGTGATAAGAATGTGAAGATACAGTATGTTATTTTGCCATCCAGAAAACAGCACAAAGACCATTTCCCCCTGTCTTATATATCTATATGTCTTGGACATCTATAATTTCTGAGATTGTAGAGATGATAGGTTTCTTCCTTTCCCCAACATCTAGTAGAAAATCATCACTAAGCAGATGATTATATTGTTATTTCACAACAAAAAAGTGAAAGCAGATTCTGATATAAAACTTATTTATTCAAGGGTGATTTATTGAAAATCACAACATTTCTGAATATGTCCAAGATCATGGAGAAAGGTTCTGGTACAAGATTGACTGGAGTGTTCCTCCTAGGCTTGTGATGATTCTCCAAGTTAAATCAGCTTCCACATCTGTGGAGGATAAGCAGTGGGGAATCTTCAGCAGAGTATAGTTTGAGATTGAGTCACTTTTTATTTCTAAAAAAGTCTAATTCAGATGTAATTTATCAATGAAATTTCATTTTTGAAACTGATTTAGAAGGTTTGAGAAGTGCTGATTACCTGCATGTATATATGACTGCGCTTATTGGTCATTTAGAAAGGTTAGTCTTGGTACAAATTGAACAACAGTGACCATAGACAGAAGTATCTGTTATCTGGGTGGAAGGCTTATATTGGTCAGTTTTTCATATTTAGTCTAGATGATAAATATTGTTGGGAGCCAACTGTTATTTATGGTGGGTAACCTCCGCATCGTAGATGTTAAAAATTATCCTGAAGCTAGCCTTGGAAGAAGTACCATTATTTTAGAGTGTGCTCCTTGCAAAAGTTACAAAGATTAAAAACTAAACAGAACTGTTGAACTTTTAGTAGGCTTAATAGCTAAGAGGTTACAAGAAGTTATGATCTATTTCAAAGAAAATCATTCGTTCCTGACAGTAAAGCAGAATGGTGTCATAATGCGATTATTTTTTCTACTTAGGAAGGAAATCTTCCCCAAACTGTTTCATGGGCAGCTTAAATATGTGAAAGTAATGAATGAATCTACTCAGAAGGTGGATAATAATGGTCACGAGTCACTGGTAGGCTTCATAATTTTAGCCTCTGCACAGCCCCTCTGGATTATTTATGAGAAGGTATGTTTACTGATTTTTTTCATAGCATAGAATCCTAATGTCCAGTGTTAAGTGGACATTACAGAAAGAATTTTCTGACCTTGTATCTGATAGTTGGCAGGCAATATGCTTCACATTCTACTTTAACCATCTTTGTGCCACCTACTGTGCCCACCACTGTACCCTCTATATTCCCAGACTTTTAAATAACATAGTATAAAGTCCTTAACCCTTTTACTTCAGCAATACCTTTCCTGGGAATAGGTACGTATAACCCATGACCCACTATATCTGGCTGGCCACAGCAATGTATCATATTTTTCTCCAGCCATCTTCCTATCATCCACCCTGCCACCGTTCGTGTAGCCTTGCAAAAACTCAAGCCTTACTTTCTAGCTCTTAGAACCATGATCACAAAAATATAGTCATTTCTATGAAAAAGGATATGTTAATCAAATTTCTTATCAGTCTATTCATCATCATGTGGCATATCAAACCATAATACTCCCCCCTGGTCCTCACTCCCTTATAAGGGTTATCTCCCCCATTATATTAAAACCTCTTTAATGTCTTTATTTTGTATGTGCATCTCTAGCACTTACCACCATGCTTCACACATAATGACTGCTAGATAAATGCTTACTTATTAATGCTTTTTTCATTCCTTCTTTCCTTTAATCAGGTCTTCAGCTCACTAGCAGATGTAGTCAAAATAAAAAAAAAGTTGAATGTTATTAACATGGTGATATCTTGGCTCACTTTTTTTGGCTGCCCTTAGCTCTGAGTGGTGGTAAATTGTCTTAGCTATAGATAAGATTATCTGCCTGTCCTCTTTTAAAAGAGGCTTTTTAGTCACCACATCTTAGCAGATTCCTCTAAGGATCTTTTTTTTCTTTTAAAAATTTATTTAGCATTTTGGTTTTTTCCTAGTTACATGTAAAATAATTTGTAACATTCATTTTTAAAGGTTTGAGTTCCAAATTCTCTCCATTTCTCCCTCCTCTCTCCCCTCCCACATTGAGAAAGCAAGCATTTAATATAGGTTAAACATATGTAGTCATACAAAACATTTCCATAATAGTCATTTTGTGAAAGAAAATAAACAAAACAAACCTCAAGAAAAATAAGGTAAGAAAGAAGTATGCCGCAATCTCTGTTCAAACACCATCAGTTCTTTGTCTGGGCCTGGATAGCATTTTTCATCACAAGTCCTTCAGAGTTGTCCTGGATCGATGCAGTGCCAAGAACAGTCAAGTCATTCACTGCTGATTATCCCACAATATTCCTGTTGCTTTGTATATGGTACACTTTGCTTTGTATCAGATCATATAAGTCATTCCAGATTTCTCTGAGAGTATCCTGCACATCATTTTCCATAATACAATAGCATTCTATCACAATCACATACCACAGTTTGTTCAGTCATTCCCCAATTGATGGACATTCCTTCAATCTCCAATTCTCAACCCCCAGAAGAAAGCTATATAAATATTTTTGTACATATAGGTCCTTTTCCTTTTTTGTTTTTATCTCTTGGGATACAGATGTAGAGGTGACACTGCTAGGCCAAAGGGCATGCATGGCTCTACAGTCCCTTGGGAATAGTTCCAAATTGCTCTACAGAATGACTGAATCAGTTCACAACTCCACCATCAATGCATCAGTGTCTCATTGTGCCCATTTTACCTTTATCATTTACCTTTGCTGTCCTATTAGCCAATCTAATAGGTACCAGGCAGTACCTCAGAATTGTTTTAACTTGCATTTCTTCAATCAATAGTGAGTTAGAGCATACCTTCACATGACTATAGATAGCCTTGATTTTACTTCATCTGAAAACTGATCATATCTTTTTATCATTTATCAAATGAGGAATGGCTCCCACTTTTATAAATTTGACTGAGTTCTCTACATGTTTGAGAAATGAGACCCTTATTAGAGAAACCCACTTCAAACTTTTTTTCAGAGTTACTATTGCTAACTGTATGTCCATTCATTCTATTCCCCCTCCCCCCCCATTTATTCTATTCTCTACTTTCACCTTGTCCTTCCTCAAGGGTTTTGTCTCTTCTGTTTCTGCCATTTCCTCCATCACCCCTCCTTCTCCCATCTCCCTTCCCTCCTGCTTTCCTGTAGAGTAAGATAAATTTCTATACCCAGTTGAGTGTGTATGCCACCTCCCCCCCCCGCAATCTGAGGCATGTAAGGTTCACTCACTCTTCCTTACCTCGCTCCTCTTTCCCTTCACTGTAAAAACTTTTTCTTGCCTCTTTTATGTGAGATAGTTTGCCTCATTTTACCTTTCCTTTTCTCCCTCTCCCAGTACATTCCTCTTTCACTCCTTAATTTTAATTTTTAGATATCATCCCTTCATATTCAATTCACATTTGTGCCCTCTCTCTCTCTCTCTCAATCTGTCTATATAGCTATATATCTATCTCTATCTCTATCTCTATATATCCATATCTATATACTCCTTCCAACTACCCTAATAATGAGAAAGGCCTTACGAGTTACAAATATCAACTTCTCTTCTAGGAATGCAAACAATTTAACTTTAACAAGTCCCTTATGATTTCCCTTTCCTGTTTACCTTTTTTGCTTCTCTTGAGTCTTGCATTTGAAATTCAAATTTTTTATTTAGCACTGGTCTTTTCTCAAGAATGCTTCAAATTCCTCTATTCTCATTGAATGTCCATTTTCCCCCTGAATGATTATACTCACTTTGGTTGGGTACAGATGCCTCTAAGGATCTTAAGCACATAAAAAGATAGTAGAGAAAATTTTATTGATTGTAAGACTGGAAGAGATCGTACAATACCCAGCATAGAGAAGAGAGACATCATTTGCCTAGTGAAGGCAAAATGTCCATAAGAGAGTGATACCACCAGAGGGTATGCTATACCTCTGCAGCACTGATTATGTGAATTACCCTACCTACATGTTCCCTAGTCCTTACACCTTCATACATTTTATCTGGCCACATATTTCCTATGTATGTGTGCTCTAATCACATGTTTTCTGCATATGTGCCCTCCTTTATTGGTCCTGTGATACCCTGTGAAATGTTCCATCTAATCCCCATATAAGGGGATCTTTTCTTCCTACTTGTTATATTTGATTAAATGTTTTTTGGTTGAATTAATATGTCTTCTGCCAGATTAAACTAAAAACATTGATAGAGGCTCATATGCTATGGTTCTCAGTGGTTACAGAATTCCTTGAACATCAGGAAGCTTTTCTGGAGAGGCACAACTAAGAGGATGAATCAGGTACTTCACAGAATAATAGGAGCTCACATTTATGTAATACTTTTAGCTCTTTTTATATAACTTTGTGGGCTAGATAGTCCATATATCATTATCCCCATTTGATAGGAGAAAGGGTCCAGAGACATAACCATGAACGCAGCCTCAGTTGAAAGCTTGGATTCAAATCCTACCTCTGACTCATTCTCCATAAAAGATTTACCCCTGTGATGGAGGCCTTCTTATAGACCTTTTTTCTCCCTTCCATTTCATGGATTACTACCCCATCTGTTATCACTTCCTCCTCTCAATGTGTAACGGGCCCTTCCCTTTTTTCTGATCAAATACTTCCTAGATGATCAATTTTGTGTTTCTCTTTAGAACCATGTCATAGTTGGTAATAAGCCACAGTCTCCTTATGCTCATAATAATGCCTTTGGATCATCCATAATTTTGATTCTCAGGAATATTACCTCTTCACTGATTCACAGCCCCAAAGAATCACTGGAAGATCACTACCATTACAAAAATGGCTTCTCATGTTGGGGAGCAGTTTGAATCTCTTAAAATGCTATGCAATTTCCAAAACTGAATACAGCCAGCTCTCTTCCCCTTATTCACCTATGGACTCAATTCCTTGGTCAACATCATCCTATGTTCAAAACAAACTTACCAGGGCACAAACTCAATGAACTGTCCATTTATTTGGTCATTATGATATAAGCAAAACAGAGGTAATATATTGTAGTAGCTAAGAGCCAACCTTGGAGTTGGCAAGATCTGGGCTCAAGGCACACCTTTGTCGCATACTATCACTGTGACTCTGGATAAGTCATTTAACCTCCCAGTGCCCCAGGTAACTCTCTGAGACTGAAAGTTACAAGGTAGAGGCTGATGTACATTGGTAGAGATTGCTACAAGCAATTTCCTCATTGAGAGTCCCTTGCACTAATGAAATCACAAATCTAACCCATAAAGAGAAAGGGGAAAATCTAGACAATAGGTATTCTAACATGAAATATTATTATTGCTAATTCCATTCAAGTCAGTACAGTGAAAATTTATTAAAGCAATCTTGCATTCTTTGAACTCTTTTACCATTTAATGACTGTATTGTTAGCTCTTGGCCCCTCCTGTAGTTATGGCCCCTGAGATGGTTGCACAGCTTGGACACTTTATGATGTTAGCATTTGGGAAAGCTTTATTCCCCACTTGACGTGTAGTTCAGTGAGAGAACAGGTCAGTATGTGCTCCAAGTCCCTTTGATTCTATTTTATGCTTTGATTGATGTTAATACTCAAAGGATTGTGAAACAAAATTATCTCTGCAGTGTGTATCAAGAAATCTTGTATGGTGTTAAAAAATGCATGAGATACACCGTGTTTTTGAGTTGCATTCAAGGCCGTTTTGCTCTAATGAATCGAACTTGGTGCATTGTTGACTTTTCTTGTTTTTTGGTAACCAATTTATAATTTCTGTGCTTCTCAGTCAAATGTATGGTGCAAATTGTTCCCTATAAAATAGGAAGAAAGAAAATGAATATTTATTAAGCATTTATCATGTCCCAATGCACAAAGTGCTTTATAAATATTATCTCATTTCATTTTCACAAAACCCTGGGAATAAGATGCTCTTATTATTATCCCTGTTCTATAGTTGATGAAACTTAAGCAGACTTTCACAGGGTCACTCAGCTAGTAAGTGTCTGTGGCTGGCTTTGAAGCCAGATTTTCATGACTTTAGCCCAGCATTTTATCTGTTGTACCACTCAGCTGCCCCAGGCACTATGATATATGTGCTACCTTCTTCAAGAGGTGGTTGTATTTTGACATTGTGTTTAAAGGTCTATGGGAGTCCTCTCCCACAGTACAACCAGTACTGACTGAGGACCCAGTAATTCCCAATCTCTTAAACTTAGAAGATGAGAAATGTCTATCTCAGGATTTCAAGAAAGAAGCACGAAGCAGAAAGAGCAACTGGGGCATTGAGATTCAGTTTTAAGGTTACTTAGATCAGCATATATCCTGGATAAAATGAGTGAGCAGTTTGACAAACATGCCAAATATGGAGGGAGCCCATTCCCTATCCCTTTTAGGGAGAAATCTTGACATATTTGACTGATGGGGAGAGAGATATTAAGATGGTGTGAGCCCCATGACTTTTAAAGTCAACTGAGTGGGCAGTTGTCTCAGTGACCAATCTCCAACATAGCTTTGACACAATCCTTCCTGCTTGTAGTCTTTGGGTGGGTGGAGGGCAATGTTGGGTAAGTGATGACCCAAGTTCCCTCTATTATACCACATAGAATCATAACCTATAATTTAAGAAGTGCTGAAGGGTTTGTGAGTGGAAAAAATTTAAGAAACCCTTCCCTAAAACACCAAAGGCTTTCAGGGCTTAGCATACATGTCCTTGGAAGTAGCCAGGCTCCAGACTTCGCATTTAACATCAAGTGCCCTAGACATAACACATGGGTCATCAGAAGTGGCCAGGGCCCAAGCCTATGATCCATGGGATACCTATCATTATACTCTTCTTACAGTTAAATATTTGCTGACCTCAACAAAACCAATAGGTTGCCTGTCCTTTAGGTGCAGAGGTCACCCTCCATAAACCTTTTCTTATCCTGGCCTCCTCAAACTCTTCTTTCTTGACTGAGCTATTTAAAAGCCTCCAGGATGTGGGACCAACTTTTCCATAGTTAATTCTGGACTCCCTTTCCAGTTCAATAAGAGAAATGTTTTCATAATTTATGAGGACATTGTTAGTTGGACACATTGTTATCACATCATTACCTCCTCAGCTCTTTTAATTTCCCTTTGCTTTCTACGACTACATCAGCTATTGAGAGTAGGAAAGATCAACTGGTCAAACACTTCTGGTACTACAGTGTCAGAGCCAAGATTCAAACCTGGATCTTCTGACTCCTACACCAGCATTTACCCTAAGTAACAGCAACATGGATGGCTATCTCAACACTCAGTGTGATTGGTTAGAGTTTTCCAAGAGTTCTGGCATGGAGTAAATTCTTATATAGTCTTCCCACATCCAGCATGTTCATGGGCTAATAGATTTAGAACTGTAAGTAATCTAGGGGTCTAAGCCCCTCATTTTACAGATGAAGAAATTGAGGCCCAGAGAAGGTAAATGATTTTTTTATTCAAGGTTACACATGTAGCATTTGGCAGAAAAGGGATTTGAACCCATATCCTCCTATGCCAGCTCTCAGATTTAATACTCTTTTGTTCTCCTCCACAAGTTTTCCCTGTGTGGATTTTTCCAGTCTGATGTGTGCATGTAATGTTAATGGGATTTAAGATCTTCATTAATAGGCCCATTGGGGCAGGGAAGTTTGCTTAGGGGAGGTTTGCTTGAAGGAAGGCTTTCACACCTTTTGCTAATTTCTAATTAGAGACTGAGTCACCAGGGTTGTGATGCCTTCTGGCTCTGAGAAGTGTATATATACTTTGAGTTAGTATTTTGCTTTGGGGGCTCACTTATGAGAAGGATCTTGTGATTCCCTGGTTGAGATTCTGAGTGGCCACAGGTTCAGAACTCCGTAACTGCTCAGATGTAAAGACTCTACCAATCCAGGGATGTATGTAAAGTATATAGTTGATTCAGGCAGTCAAAGCCCATCTACTGGTCTTTATTTCTCTGCTTCCATTTTCTCTGTATTTTATTTGAAGTTCAGTGTGCTGACTTTTCCTTTGAACTAGTGAATGTAATTAAAAAAAAAAGATTGTTGACTCCTTAAACAGCTATCTTTCCTAGTAAATCAGATCTAAGAGCCTGTGATAGCAGCCATCTTGGGTTTGCCAATGTGGTTGCTGATACAGTGCACAAAGAGAAAGCAGAAAAAGTAGACACATGTGGTCTCAAGAAATACTGATGGCCAGGGTGGGTGACAGCAACTGAAGAAATCCAGTTTCCTTTCCTTATCACCTCCCCCTATTCAACAAAGTTGTTTTCTGGTCCGTATTCAACAGGAGATGAATTGACACTTCCCTGCATATGCAGCTACTTTTTTTTTTTCTAGGAATAGCATTCTGCTAGCCTCCCATCTTCACTTCCTCTTGAGAGTAGTAGGGGATTTCAGGGATCATTGTCAATGTTCTCTCAAGTGGCCACAGCTGGCCACTGGTCAAGAGAGAGAGAGAGAGAGAGAGAGAGAGAGAGAGAGTGTGACAGAGACAGAAAGAGAGAGAGAGAGAGAGAGAGAGAGAGAGAGAGAGAGAGAGAAAGAGAGAGAGTCACTGCATGGCTGATGTTTGCAATACACTGTATTGAGGATTTGTTGGGTGATTTCAAATCATTTTACTTCCCCAAATACCAGTTACCTCAACTATAAAGCAAATAAAGATTGGAGTAGATGATTTTTGAACTCTTCCATCTAAGATATTCTTTCTGTTGTGTTCTAAAAGCCTTTATTTTTAAACTCTGAAAGTCTGTGTTCTATGCTCCCTTCTAGTTTGGACATTCTAGACTTAAAGACTCCTTCCATTTGTTTCAGTCTACTAACAGTTCTGTCACTTGATGATCTAGAGATTTGTCCAGTAGAACCATATAGATGGCCATCCTTGGCAAATGGCAAGACCATGCAGTAAAGTGGAAAGAACATTGATGGTGGACTTGGAGTACTTGGGTTCAAGCTCAGCCTACAGCTTCTGATGGTCATTACATGATCAATCTTGAGCAAGTTGCTTAATGTGTCAGGGCCTCAGTTTCCGCAAGAGTAAAATGAGGGAATATGACCTCTGTGCTCCCTCGAAGTTCTAGGTCTTATGAGAGTTGTACATTGCATAGAATGAGCAAACTGGTCCAAATTTTAATAGGTGATGCCAGGCCCTTTAATGGCTATCTGAATCACACCATTGTGTGTGGTCAAGGAGAAATATGTCCACTTCCAGACTTATTTTTTTCTCTTTTTTTTGTTTAACTGAGCAGCAAGAAGTGCCACTAAACCAATCCCTTTCTCCTTTCTCTGCTTTATTTCATGCCTCTCAGTAGTTTCCCTATCACTTGGTTTGATTTGCTGAGAATTAAATTTAGTAAAACCAATAGAACTGGCATATTTCTTATATTCCTCTCCCCCTTTTCCATGGAACAAAGGGTGGAATGAAATATTAAATGATAAACCATAAAGTGATGAAGTAATTTATACAAGCCATTCTCCCGCCTTCTCCCCCAAACTACACAATTCTAAAGAAGATTTCTTTCATCCACTTCAATTTATCAAAAATATGGACTACGATCTAGAGAAAAGTTTGTTTAATTATCTGTCACCAAGTTAGGAGGGGAAAATATTCTCAAATATGAATGCACCTGTGATGTGCCTCTGCAGCTTACTATGTGTTTGAACTTGCTGGTGCTGTAGAAAGAGGGCTGAATGTGGAATAGAGAGAGATTTGAATTCAAATCCTTCCCAAGACATCTGTTTTATAACCTGGGTGTATCACAACTTCTTTGTTCATAAGTTTTTAAATCTCTAAATGAGGACCTCTAAGTTTCTTCCCCATTCTAAATTTATGATCCTAATGTCTATTCCCCTTCCACTGGTTAATTCCAGGTTTCTGGATGTCATTTTGAGCACTGAAATGATAATGTGGGAGTTTCAAGCATTGTTCCAATTCTGCTGAGGCAGCTGGTCCCCTGTTATTTTCTGCTATCAGTGCCCTGGCATTAGACTCAGGTCACCATTCTGAGACTGCTAATGTGTTCTACAAGGGCTTGTGGCCCTGTCATCAGGCAGCCTTGCATATGCAGAGACTTGCTCAGGCTTAATATATGTATTTTCTAAAAAATGAATTCCAAATCTAGTAACTACCAAGAAAAACCATTAAATATACAGACAACAACAAAATTATTGAACATGAAACTAAACTCCAGTTTCTCTAAAGAAGTCAATTACATTTAACAAGCTAATAACATAAATGTCTTATTCATTTCTATGTCTCTCTCTATTTTTTTTTAAAACCCTCTGTTGTTATATTGCTTGTTTTTAAATTGTTGTTCTTTATGGTGTTATGATTCTGCTTTTTTCAATTTATATTGCATCATATAAATCTTCTAATATTCTTCACTCTCTAAATTTGTCATTGTTACTGCAACCCATGCAATATAGCCTATCTCATTAGATGGGTGTCCTGGTTACACTTTGGGGAACTCGATGTTTATCTGATCCATTACTCCAACCCATATGGAACTTGAACATTTTGGTATCTGGTCTTTTCCCCCATCTGAGTCACATGTACCCTTTTTAATAGAACCATGTAATTTCAGTGAGTGGAACATCCTCAAGGGGAAAGAAAAACCATGGGAAAGTGGTGACTAGCTTCAAGACAACCCAGAATCCCTCTGTAATTAGCATTCTGCTTTCATATCTTCCTCTCATGACCTCTTCTAGTAAGATATGTCTCTTGTCTTGAAGAGCTCAAATTGAGGTTTGAGAACTCCCTTTTAGGGTTGTGGAGTTAATCCAGGGACTAACCAGGAGACTGGATGACTTCTGAGAACCTTTCTGAATCATTGTAGATTATTATTGCACTATAATCTGAGATGTATCTCTTTAAATTTTGTGCTCAGCATGGTTTTTGGCACACAATAGATGCTTAATATAACTTTGTTGAAATGAAATGCATGAGGTCCTTGGTCTCTCACCTTGAACTAATAAATTTGAAAAATGATCAAATGCTAATGAGTGTATCCATCACAGGCCGCTCAATCAGTGATCATTTATTAAACACCTATTGTGTGCTAGAGATACTGTTATAGGCACTGGAGACACACTTGTTTTCAAAAAAGAAATAATCCTTATTCTTTAGGAGTTTGTGTTCTGATTATTGTCACAATGAGTATAATAATATCTCTTATTTTCAGTCCTAGTTTCCCAGTAACCCCAGCAGTGACATCTCTTTTGGTGCCGTGTGCAGGTTTAGTCCTGCTCCAAACTAAGTCACTATTCCTAAAACCAAAAATTACTGAGATGTGACAAGAACTCCTCACCCTGCTACTATGCCCCTTTTCTGAATCCCCTAATATTTGGAATTTTATTTCTAGAATTTTCCAATCTAGAAATGTTCTGCTTCTGAGCTAAATGGAAATGCTCACCTCATATAGAACAAATAGGAAACCAAATTTAAGCACTTAGCGAAATCCCAAATTATCTACAAAAATTTTAGGTTTTAGGTGCATTAATGACCCTGTTATCTAGGGTCCCTAAGATTTCCTGAAACAAAGGAGGAGGATTAATGAGAGACTGGCATAATTTGGATGTTGAGTTGGGAGGATGGCTCATGTAGGATCACTGATCTGTATCATTATCCTAGTTCTGTGGCCTTAAGATTATTTCATTCCTAGAGTCTCCCACACCCTGGGTAAATCACAGATCCGTCCTGGCCCTCCAGAGAACCAGCTGTAGCCTTGTCTTCAAAGTAATGATAATTCTAAAGTGCCCATTCTCTCCCCACTTCTCATGCCTCTTTCTCTTCCTACACATACTTCTGCATAGCTCAAATTAACACATGAAAACCTTGCCTTGTGCAAGTTAGAACACACTTAATTAAAGAGTCTATTGCTTTCAGCATTGACTTGGCTAATCTAGTTCTAATCAAGATTTCTTTAAATCCTAGCAACTGACCCCAAGAATGATGCTTTAACGCAGTGGTAATCAAACTCAGGTAAAAATGGGGGCCATAAATATATATACATACATACATATATATATATATTTATTTGTATATGCATATATGTATATGCATTTATATATATATGTATCTCTCTCTCTCTCTCTCTTTTTCTTTCTCTCTATCTCTGCAGGAACATATTCACTTAGTTTTTAAAATGTAATGTTATCTATATCTCACTATATTTCTATTTATTTTGTTAAATATTTCCTATTTACATCTCAATCCAGTTCCAGCCCTACCCAACACCTCAACTCTGTCATCTTCTTCTCTGTTCCCCTCTGATATAAGTAGGAAAAGTATTATTGTCCTCATTACTCAGATAAAGAAACTGAGTTTCTGAGAGCCTGATTGATGCACAGCTAGTAGATAAGATAAAAATCAAACCCAAGCATCCTGACTCTGGAGCCAGCATTCTTTCTGATGTGTCTTGAAGCCTTTACAGTCCCTTTGCTTATAGTATTTCATGTTATCTTCACAACAACCCAGCAAGGTAGCTAGTGTTAATACTGCACAATCAAGCAACAAGAATTTATTAAGTACCTGTTATGCTCATGGCACAGGGCTGGATACCGAGGATCTGTAATGCTCAATTCTTTTTCTCTTGAGATGGTGAAATAGGAGTTCCAGTCTTGGCTCTGTCACCAAGCAGTCCAGGGTACTTGGGAAAGGCTGACTTTCATGTGTGCAGATACAAATTCTGGCCCAAAGTATTACCCCACAAATCTGCTTTATTTTTCATCACTGGATATTATGGAAAATGAGGAACATGTTGCTTGTCTCCTTTGGGTCCTATGAATAAGGGAATGATCCATACCCAGCAAATTTTCTTCTTAGATTAATCCATCTCCCATTCTGTTTTTTTCTCTTAGGACAGAAAGAGTGTGTTATGGTAGAAAGAGCACTATATTGTGAGTAAGGAGTTTTAGTCCTGATTTGTGATTTTGCCTTTCCAGCTAACAAAATGTTTAACCTCTGAATCAATCAACCAACACACCTACTAGGTACCAGGCACTGTAAAGATCCTTCGCTGCTCTGAACCTCAGTTTCTCTTTAGGTCTGCGTTTCATTAAGATTACTTATGTTATAAATAACATTGACCTTGGTTGATATTGGATTTCAAAGGCAATGTGACATAGCAGAAGGAATCTAGAAAAGAGGGATCAAGAAACTTGAGTTCTCATGGCGGCTTCACAACTTCCCATATTGCCCTGCGTGCTGACTTACTCTCTCCCAGACTCGAATTCTTCATCTGGAAAATAAGGCCAAAATGCCTTCTCTGTGAATGTGATTGTACTTTGGAAATGATAAGCACTGTACAGATTTAAGGGGTTGTTATTATTAATATAATGAGCTGTGGCTGTGTCCTAGATTTCTCTTTGTGTTTCCAGCAGGGCAGAGTATCTTGCTGCAGTGCTCACTAATTTCTCCCTCTTCCCACAGTGTTTGCATTAAATAAAAGCATAGAAAGAGATTACAGAGACAATAGATAAATGCATGGCAGCTGGTGTCTCCTCTTGGATTTAGGACCCCAGGCTTTTGAGTTTATTATGAGCGTATCTTGCACAAATCCTGAGCCAAAGTCTCACCTTTAGGCTTAGACACTTACCTGTCCCGGAACAGTTGTAAATTACCTTGGATAACAAAGGAGCCACCATGAAACATGAAATCAAATGGCTGGTGTAAGGCTCCGAACCTGTTCTTGGACTCTGTAAATGCCTTGCAGAGGACACCAGGAACGCCAGCTGGGAAAGACAAACAGTTCTTTTCGGGAAGAAAATGACAAGTGTGAGATTGCTTTACTTAAGTGTAAAACCTCCCTGGCCACATTCCCAAGATCAGTGGCATTTCCCCCATTTTCACTAATGTGTGGGGTAATGAAGGACAAAATAATTCTCTGCATCAATAATTGGAGTAAGAAGTTGTGTTTATGTACAAATAAACTGACCACCTGGCTGGGACATGGGAAAGAGTGGGGAAGGAAAGGAAAGGAGGAAGGAAAGAGGAATAAAAGGGGAAAAAAGACTATATCCCAACTCCTTCAACCCTTCCCTTTCACATCACAACATGTCTATTCATTGTTACATAACTGCCAGAGTCTTTTTGGTGCTTCCTGAAAACCCTCAAAGGCAGCCCTGCTGGCTTCCATTAGCTAGGCCTAGGGTGAGTGCCTTGGTGCCACATCCAATTTTTCATGTCTCTACTTCTATTTTTTGAACTGGATTTACTCATTATTCACCTTTGACTTTGAGTTAGAAAGCTGTTGTTTCTTCCTTTTTTTTCCATTCCCTGTTCTCTGAAATCATCTAATGCTTCTTTAGCTCTTTTAATGCATTTACTTCTACATAGTAGTGGGTATATACAAAGGGAAATAGGGATATTGACTAGATTTGTGATTTCATTGACATAGGGAAATCCCATGGGAGGAAAGTCTCTCTATTAGTACATATCAGTGTCTAGAGATTTGCCTATGGGGCATTGAGAGCTTATGTGACTACGGTCACCTAGACAGTGTGTGCCTAAGAAGGTATCTGAATCCTTATTAAAGGAAAGCTAAGTTTCGAATAAGCTTAAGAATTAATAATTACACACACCGAGTATGGTGAACTAAATGCTTTTGTTCCTATTTCCTGTTTTCATTTTGACCTGACTCCTGCCCATCCTTTCTGGGACCTCAGGTCTGACTTAATGGATCAGGAGAGATCTGGGTTCAAATCCTGCCTCAGCCACTTTCTAGCTTGTGTGACTCTGGGCAAGTCACTTGATATCTCAGAACTTCTGCTTCTTCTTTCTCCCTCACAAGCTTATTACGAAGATGGAAGGAGATAATGTTTGTGAAGTTCCTTCTAAACCTTAAAGTACTAGGTGTTATCTATTCTTTATTAACTAATAATAATAATTGGTTAGTAAGGTTGTACAGTGACTTAACCTTCCTGAATTTGCCTACTTAGCTTAGAGCTGCTATTTCTCTCCTCTAATTCCATGTAGTCATTTCTTTTCTTCTGGGCTTCAGTAAGTCTACTTGTCCATTTTTGGGTTCCTATGCCCTCAGTCTTCATGTCTACTGCTTGCCTCTCCTTCCTTTAGAGATCTTATTATGTTGATTGCTGGCCTTTCTCCTTTGCCTTTCCCCATCCTTTCTGCCCTGAATTGTTTTGCCTAAAGCAGGCTCCCCTGGATGGATTATCCTGGCTGACTCTGCTTATGGTGGTGAAAACCCCTCCACCTAGTTGTTTCCACTGTCATTAAAACTGTGGGGGCAAACTGTTTTCAGTGACCCCTTCCTTGAGCCTAACTTTCCCTATGCTACTCCCAATAAGGAGTCTCCTAACAGACTGTTCTTCTCCCTTAACTCTGACTCTATATCTCACTATAGAACAGTTATGGGTCCATACATTTCTCTAAGTTTTACATACAGCTTATTTCCTACCCCCATACCTAAGCCCAGATTCCAGACTACTAATGAAATAAATTAGGATTTAAGTGCTAAATTAATGAGTTTACTTGTTAGCAAGAGAGTAGCTCCTTCCTCCTTCCTTCCTTGCTTCCTTGCTTCCTTCCTTCCTTCCTTCCTTTCCTCCTTCCTTCCTTCCTTCCTTTCTGTGATAGCAAAGACATTCAGAAAACCCTGGGACTGACATTATACATGAATAATGAGTTGCATCCTGAATTAAGCTGAAGGAAGAGAATGGGATGGACTGCCTTGAGGAAACTGTGAAGATCGTTAAATTATTCCAAACTTCTTCCAATAAAAATCCATCTCCTTTATATTGATAATCTAATGATGTTATTATATGGCTGGGAGACATGAAGTACAACAGACTCTGAGGAAATAAAAATTAATGTCACATAGAGGGCAAGAGAGAGGCCTATGGTGGGTGTGAGTAGGTCGAAACATGAAACAAATAGGGAGTTTGAGGGAGAATTGGAGTAATGGATATCAGGCAACTATATGATCTATAAAAAGATGACTGATCAGTTTGTGAGAGAATGGGATGCAAGTTGGAAATCCAGAAAACTGTATGGTATCTTAGCAATGTTAGGAGAAAGCAAAGAAGGCCACTTGGTGATTGGCTCAAGCTGTTGTGGGTGACATGGGAAGACTTTGGTGAAAGCCACATAGGACGGCAGGCATGGGTTAGATGTGATCTGCCTTATTTGAAGGAACATTAAATTTACTGAGATCACAGAAATCCACTAAAGCAGTGGTTCTCAACCTTCCTAATGCCGCAAGTCTTTAATACTGGGAGTATCTGCATGTGGGTGGACCCTCCTGGAGAGGGATAGAGGAGTGGTTTTTTGGTTCCTAAGACCATTGGAAACATGTATTTTCCAATGGTCTTAGGTGACCCCTGTGAAAGGGTCATTCGACCCCCAAGGGGGTCATGACCCACAGGATGAGAACTGCTGCACTAAAGCATTGGGAGATCTCTCAGGGAGGAAACTTCCTCAATCAATGAAGATTGGTAACTCTTCTGCGATTTATAGTCTTAGAGGTGGCTCAGGAGAACTTCCCAGGATCACTCCACTAGTATGTGTCAGAGCAGAGATTGGACTTAAATCTCTCTCTCTCAATCTCTCTCTCTCTCTCTCTCTCTCTCATATCTTATGTTCCAATTGTGTTTTCAAAGGTCTCTTTTAGCTCTAAGCCCTATGATATTAGTAGGCTCTCTAAAGCAACTTACTGGTACTGAAATAATAAACCAAAATTGAGAAGGGAATATGGAACAGTGGAAAGGTCACTTGATTTTGAATGAAATTAATTTCTTTTCAGTTCCTGACTCTGCTACATACAATGTTTGTGACCTTGGGCAAGTCACCTAAGCTCAATAGTTCCCAATTGTCTCAAATTGGAATCCATGGACTGTCATGAAAGACTGATTTCAGGGGGTCTGTGAACTTTGATGGGAAAATTATATTGTTTCAATATCACTGATTTCCTTTGTAATCCTCTGTATTTTATCTGATGCATTTAAAAACATGATTCTGAGCAGGGATGAACAGGTTTCACCAGACCGCCAAGGGGACCAGGACAGAAAATAAAAGGTTATAAAGCCTTGGCTTAGAGCAGTGGTTCTCAACCTTCCTAATGCTGCGACCCTTTAATACAGATTCTCATGTTATGGTGACCCCCAAACATAAAATTATTTTCATTGCTACTTCACAACTGTAATTTTGCTACTGTTACGAACCGTAATGTAAATATCTGATATGCAGGATGTATTTTCATTGTTACAAATTGAACATAACCCACAGGTTGAGAACCGCTGGCTTAGAGGATGAAGTTGTGACTCCTGAGCCTGGCAGAGGTGGCATGCATAATGGAAAAAGGTACTGGGTTTGCAGTAAGGGGACTGCATTTGAATCACAGCTCTTCCACTTGCTAGCTGTGTAATGTTTAGAAAGTCACTTCATTTTTTCTGGGCCTCAGTGTCCCTCTCTGTAAAATAATAGATCACACTATATGACCTCTAATGCCCTTCTAGTTTCAACTTTGTTAGAAGTTCCTTTACCTTTTGGTACTATTTGTGAAGTCATTTTACTTTTCCAGGCCCCTGCTTTCTCCTCTATAAATTGAAGAGGGTTACATTAAAATGTCCTCTGTGGTCCCTTTAACATCAAAATCGATGACCCTGTGAAAAGGAGTGAAAATATGATTAAGAAAAATACAGAGCGAAAAGGAGGGTACTTAACTTAAGGTCCTGGGAAGATAAAGAGTATTAAGGATTAAAGAAAGCCAGGGTGTAGGATGTGATGGAGAACAAAGGTAGAGGGCATCAACAGGAATAAATAATGCAGGATAGTCAAGGACTATGAGGCCTTAGGAGATACCACTGGCTTTGGCTACCAGTAATCTTTGAGAAGCCTCTCTAACAATTCCCATAGAATATCCAGAGTCAGTCATGACTTCCTTTCTGTCCTCCTGTCTTTTGAGGCGCTCATGAGGTTGGAACCCAGCACATGTCAAAAGACATAAATGGAAATGGAATTCAGGTTTATGAGCTTTTGGATCTGGAGAAAGACCTGGCAAACCACCCCAGTATCTTTGCCAAGAAAATCCTGGGGTCATGAAAAGTTGGACACAACTGGAATGACAATGCCAAAGAGAAAAAAAATCCGATGAAGTCCCTTTAGGACCAATCCAATGACTTGGAATGAAAATGTTCCAACATATCCCAGAGGCTTAGAGATAGCACCCAGGCCTGCTTCAAGGCATGACACATGTCAATACTCCCCAATTACCGAGAGACCACTCAAAGTCCTATAGTCTTTCTCATCAGTCTATCCAGATCATATATGGAATTTTCCCTTATTTATTTCTAAATGAAGTGCTTTAAAATCTTATTCTATTCTTCTTGAGAATGTTTAATAATATTTAAATCTATAATATAGGTTACTGTGAGCTTCTTGGCCCAGGGAACAGGAGACAAAGACAATTGAGCATCATGTGAATCTGATAGTGATGTGCTTTTATAAAACACGAGATTTATGTTGAAAGTCTGAGTTACTGTGACCTCAAGGTAGCTATTGCTGTTTACTGTCAATCTTTTAGAGATTGGAAGGATATCTGTTTTGCTTTTCTACTTCCCCAAATAAACAGAGAGTTGTAAAGTTGCCCTAGCAACTGATAATTCACCCAGCATTAGAATCTAAGCAGCAAACCTCTGATACTGAGCCTGAGAAACTGAGGCCCTCATCTGCCCACAATGACTAGTCACCATGTTATGATGTACACTGATATTATGTTTATTCTCCCCAGTTTTTCCAGATTACATTGAAGGAAATAGTGCTTTATATTACACACACTTTTATTATCTTTTTATTTCAAGGATCAAAACAAGTGTATCCTTTCTGAAAAACAAAGAAAGATAGGATCTGGAGGGCAAGAGACTTAGGAGGAGTTGAGTCAAAAATGTGTGTGTATGTGTGTGTGTGTGTGTGTGTGTGTGTGTGTGTGTGTATGTGTGTGTATCCATATGTATGCATGCCTAGAATGGTGGTTTCCCTGATGGGAATCATAAGAAAAGGATTGTGAGCTAGTGCTTTTTAAAATATTATGCATCTTTAAGACAGCTGCTAGGTGGTTCAGTGAATAGAATACTGTACCTGGAGTTGGGAAGTCCAGAGTTTCAATCCAACATGAGGCTTTTACTAACTGAAGGACCCTGGGTAACTTCTTTACCTTCCCTAAATCTTAATTTCCTTATTTATAAAATGGGGAAATTTTACCTATCTCACCTCCCAGGGTGGTTGTGATGATAGAATGAGATAATATTTGTACAAAAAAAGCAAAAAAAACCTTTTCAAACTTAAAAGTGCTGTAGAAATTGTAGATATTATTGTGATATGTTTTTTATTAGTAGTAGTTGTATTTGATGGGTCTGTCTATGAGGGCTGCTCTGCTTAGCTATCTCCAGCATTATGATAAAATAGCACGTTATAGTGGAAAGAGCATTAGAGTTGGAAGCAGGATTATGTGGGTTCAAATCCTGCCTCTGACACTTGTTACCAGTGTAACCATAGACAAGTCTTTTTACTTTGGATCTCAGATTTCTTATTGGTAAAGAGGAGGTTAGTCATACCTGTGGTATCAACCTTACAGAGTTATTCTAAGGCTCAAATCAGATAATGAGTTTCTGAGTGCCAAACTTAGAGGGCTCTACAATTAGCAGTAATTATTGGCAAATCAGTCAATTAGCATTTTTTTTTCTTTTTGGAGGGCAGTTGGGGTTAAATGACTTGCCCAAAGCTACATGGGTAGTAAGGGTGTCAAGTGTCTGAGGCTGGATTTGAACTCAGGTCCTCTTGACTCCAGGGCCAGTGTTCTATTCACTACACCACCTAGCCACCCCAATTAGCATTTATTTAGCACTTACAATGTGCCAAGCACTGGTTTAAACCATTTAGTATACAAAGTAAATAAGAACTTATGCCATAATGTAGCTAGATCAAATGCAATATTTGAAAGATCACGCTTAATGTGGTTCCTGGGACATGGTGGTGCCTAATAAATGCTAGCTCCCTTCTTTTTTCATTTTCAGTTGTCTGTCATTGCAATGTGGTGGGGAGAGAAGGAATGGGGGAGATTAAGGGTATAGGAAATACCAACTATCTCCCACATTCATTTCCAGGCAGAAGAATAGGATGAACGAAATTGAGTGAATGAATCATGCACCTTTATTAAGAAGGAACATTTCTGTTAATAGAGCTGGACTTGACTTTTGAAAAGGATGACATCTCCATTGACTCCTTTAACTGACATAGAGTTTGGGAGGCAGAAGGGAAGACATTGCCCCAAGTCTCCAAGGTACCAGAGAAACACAATCGGGGACTCTGAGAACTGGAACCTGACTAGACCAGACTGGAAGTTGTGAGCAAAGCTCAAGAATTGTCTTGCAAGGGCTCAGGTCTTTTGAAGTTCTCTTCTTTTCTCCTGAAGTTCAGAGATCCAGGGACCATCTTGCTCTTTACCTTCTCTAGGAGTATGTGTGTTGGTGGGGTGGAGGACAGAGGAGATTTAAGGGATAGAGAGACAGGAGGTCCTTGGCAGCTCAATAGTGGGCAGAAAGTGTTTTCTAAGAGGAAGAGACACTCTTGCATCTGTCCCCTTCTATACTCTCAAAAGGTAAACAAGTCTTCATTATCCTTTTTCCAGAACATCGAGGTATATTCATAAGTGTTTAACAACCAGCTCTCCAAAAATTCACAACACACTTATAAGTTTAACCTTTAGCATTTACATTTTCCATCCCTCTCATAAGTCTAGATAATCAACAAAACAGTAAATCAAGCTCTGATTTGTAGTATCAATTTTTGAGGTGTAAAGGCTCATACTGAAAATTTAACAATCAGCAATCATGAGCAGGTTAACTCCAGCACACTCCTGAATTGGATTCCTAGTTTCTAGTCTGTCTCCTCTTCCCATCCTCCACACAGCTGTCAAGATAATCTTCCTAAAATACAGGGCTGACCACTTAACTCCTGTGCTCATTAACCTCCAGCGGCTTCAGGATATGATACAAATTCCTCAGCTTGGCATTTAAAGCCCTTTATAATCTGGTTTTAGACAACATTTCCAGGCTCATTGAACATTACTGCCCTTTGTATACTCTAGCCAAGTTTACCTACTCTCTGTACTCTGACCCTAGGAACTCTGTGCCTTTTCAGAGGCTCTTTCTGCTGTCTATAAAGCACGACTTCCTCTTAGAATCATTAGCTTCCTCAGGCTTAGTTCATATGCTGCCTCAGATAGGAAGCCTTCTTGTTCCCCTCACCCTTCTCAAATTATCACAGATTTTAATACCTGATTACATGTTATATCTGTCCTATAGGACCAAATCTCCTTGACAACAGGAAGAGCTTTTCATTAAGTCTCTGACTCCTCAGTACCTTGAACAGCACCCTATACATAATAGAGCTTTGATGAATTCTTGTTAGAGTTGGGTCTTACATGGTGGGCAGAGAAAGAATAGGAAGTCTCTCTTACAAAAATAATAGCCACTATTTATCTAGCCCATTAAGATTCACAAATATGTTACATATGTTATCTCATTTAATCTTTATAACAATCTCAGGCCATAGGAATCATTATTATCTCCATTTTCAGATGAGAAGACTAAGACTGAGTGACATTAAGTGATTTGTCATAGATCACACAGCTAGGATGTATCTGGGGCAATATTTGAACTCATGTCTTTCTGACTAACAGTTCAATACTCCCTCGACCGCATCACCTAGTTTTCTCTTTCCCCTTCAATGTTCTTCACTTTATTGGCACCTTCATAACGGTCATTTGAGGACTATACTTTCAGAAGGATGAATAATAATGCATTGATTAACTTCTTACAATAAATCAAGTACTTTATTAAGCTCTGGAATACAAACAGAAGAGTGAGAAAGTTCCTGTTCTCAAACATATAAAGGAAGGTGCAGTTATAAGGCAGATGGAAAGGCCTGATGGATTTCTAAGGATCATGCTTCAGATTGGATCACATCCCAGAGGGTCTTTAGATTTTAGTGGAAGATCAGATGGCAAAGTCTGGGTGCCTGTAGAATATAGTAGCAAAGTAGGTAGTAAGGCCCAGGGGACCTTCAGGTACATTTTTGAGGCAGATAATAAGTTCAGATTATCTGCTATATTACTAGAGGGATTGTAATTGGTGATTCCATACACATCTACAAAGTATCTGCAGCTGTGTCTGCTTATTGGGAAGTGTGGAGTTAGGGACTATTAAATCTTGCCCACTAATGTTGGAAGAGGGGGCAACAGACCTGAAAACTAGAGTGGAGTGAAGATCTCAGGTTTGAATACTTTTAACCTTTGGTGACTATATGGAAGGCCCCCCTGCGCCTAGGTATTTATTGGTAATCCATTTCCATCTTCTTTTCAGGAATGCCTGTCTAATGTAGGAGATTCATGATGTAATCATGGCCATAACACACTTACATTGGGCATGCTAGTTGAAGTAAGATCGATCTATCATTTGCTTGTTCTATAGAAGGAAGGGTAGATGAGTTAATACAAACATTGATTAGGAAAAATGAAAAGAAATGAAACAAATAAATAACAGGAAACTTGGAGACTTAAAAAAAAAACATTGCAAGTCCAGGATAAATGTAAAGCAAGATTAACATCATTCTCCCATCCTCCACATCTTAAATCTTGAATTATACCTCTGCTTCATTCCATTTATCCAATCAACTACCAAATTCTATCAATTTTTCTTCTAAAACATCTCAGATATCTCTGCCTTACTCTGTCTCTATTGCTCAAATAATGGTGAACTGCAGTGGGGAGACATTATGTTTGAAGAAGCTTTCTGTCACTGGAATCCAAAATAGGATCAGTTGGGTCCTAGCCTATGGCTTTGGAGTGACTAATTATGAGGATCAGAACCACAGAACAGATCAACTTCTAAGGATCCTTCCATCACTAAGATTCCATAAAAAACAGGACCTGGTATAATGGGAATGGGAATTTGAAGATCTTCCCTGCCCCTTAATAGACCTAGGAGGGAGTTTGAAGACCTTCCCTGCTGTGAAGGTAAACTCTGCTCCCAATAGGCTGAATGTAGTCACATGGAGCCTGTGGTGGGAGGAGTTTGCTGAGAAGAAGCAGAACCCCCAAAGAAGCTGGTAGAGAGCAAGTCTGATGGTTGGAGACAGTTGCGGACAGTTGGGGATAGAGGAGCTTAGGCCAAGAGATAAAGAGTTTTGTGAGTAAATATTGATTGTGCATTGGTTTTTGGGAAGGCTAAAGGATGGCATGGCTCTCAGCATTAGTATGGCTTCTGCATATCTTTGGTATTTTGGCTTACTGGTTTTGGGCTTCAGTTTTCTGGTGTTTAAATACATCCTTCAACTTTATCCTCTATCTGGAGAGTCTGGCATATTTTGCATCGAATGTCATGTGATAGTTATAATCATGGTCTTTATCATGATCATGGGTGCTGTAAATATTGCTCTGGCACTATGCCTGGTCATCTCAATGATCAATTGGTAAATTTCATGGTTTTGTCTCAATGCAACAAAAGATTTCTTGGCATCCAGAGTTATCCACAAGAGGAATGACTGCCTCAGAACATACATGTTCTCCATCACTAGAGGTCTTCAGACGAAAATTAGATGACCACTTCTGTGGCATATTGTAGTGGAAATTCATATTCAAGTTTAAATTGGGTCAGATGACCTTTGAAGTCCCTTCAAACTTTCAAATTCTGGGACTTATATTTTCAAGTGTCTATGTATGTATGTATGTATGTATGTATGTATGTATGTATGTATCTAGTCTTTTGATTGGTGGAGAAGGGGCAAATCTGATCTACGATTCTTCTGATATAATGATCTAATAATGAAGAAACTTCTTTTGCTCCTTCTGGTCTTTGAGAGTTTCCTAGGACCCATGAAAAGTGACTGAACCAGATTCATATAGCCATTACATATCAGAGGTGGAGACTGGAAAACAGGCTTTGTCTCCAAGTCTAATTATCTATCCACAGATTATGTTGTCTCTCTTACAATCTCAATTTATATAAGAATATTTTCATGTATGAATGTATTTTTTTCCTGAACTAAAATTTCCTTTGAAAGTCCATGTGTTTGGTGATCATCATTAAATGTCTGTCTCAAGAAAAAACAAAAAGAATGCAAAGTTTTTTTTTCCTTTTCAGCAGTTTAGTCTGATAAGCATACTATTATAGAGTCAAGCCAACAAGTATTTATTAAGTGCTTTCTGTGTGTTGCACTGTGCTAAGTACTAGAAATAGAAATACAAGAAGAAAGAAAAAAACAATCCATAAGAAACTTCCATTCTAATGGGAGAAGATAACACTATAAGGGGAGCTGAAAAGAAGGGAGGGCCTCAGGACACAGGGAAGAGGGCATGGATAGAGTCTGGTGGAGATAAGGCTGCAATGAATCACGAAGAGCAATAGAGACATCATTGGTTTCAGAGTTTTCATTAAACTGGACTTTTTAAGAACCAGTCAATTAGAAGGAGGGGCCATGGAGTGGAGGCTACTTCCAATGTGAGAAGTGGTCCAGGGGTATAGTGAGCTTCTACTTTGAAGGGTGAAGAAGTTTTTCAGGCATAGTAGAGAAAGTTTTGTGGAGATGAGTCAGCAATGCCATCTGGAGAGGGGTGAAGATGACGAATTGTCCACTTTCAACTGAATTCAACTCAGTATAATAGAATTCAATTGAAAAAACATTTATTAAGGATGCACCATAAGTCAGACACTCTGTTAGGTCCTGGGAATACTAAGCTTACATTCTTTGGCAGGAGAGACTGCATGTGTACAGATAAATAAACACAAAATATGTGCATAATAAATAAAATAGCAGTTTTAAGAGGAGTGGGTGAATCAGGAAAGGTCTCTTGAGGGCCTTTGGCTTGTGGGGATGGCACTTTAACAGAGACTTGAAAAGAGAGAGTGGGTCCAAGACGATGAATTGAAGAAGGAAGGCATTCTAGGCATGGAGGTCATCACTGAGACAAGATGGGATATTAAGAGTGGGTAACAAGAAATGAGCTAATTTGACTGGAACATAACAGCCCTTGAAAGGGAATAATGGGTAATCAGCCTGGAAAGATAGGTTTGATCCAGAAATATCTGAGGTAAAGAGAGCACTGGACTGTGACAAAGCTTGTTTAGATACATGAAGTGCTTGTACATTTCTGTCAGGGGAAGTGACCTCAATGAGTTGGAAAGAGATGAAAGACATGTCTGTAATGCTATTTCCACTCTGGAGATGGATAAGTGGACAATAGGTACAAAGTCTACTTTAGGGTGGTCATCAAATTGCTTTTCAATAAAGTTGATCTAGGTCATTTGTGAGTCTTGAAAAAAGTAAGCAACTTTTATCCTTATAACAATATGGTATTTAACCTCCCCCCCCCCCCCCCCGCCCTTACCAGTTTTCCTGGCTATGGTTTCAACAACATGTTTTCTAGAATCAGTATCTTCAACTGAAAAAGACCTTGGAGGTCATTTTATCCAACCTCTACAAAGTCCTGCTTCTTGTAGCTTATTTTTCCCAACAACCCTCAGCATGGCTTGATTTTGACTGACACTGAAGGGAAAACATTGAAACATGACTGAAAGGGATTTGAGCCTGTTATTTCTGAGCTCAGCAAAAGCCAGAGAGTGCAAGCAATTTGAGGAGAGGAGACTTTCTTTGGGAGATTTCCTGATAAGCAGCAGGACTCTTAGATGTTGTTTATCCAACTGGAAAATCCACATTTTTTGAGGCTCCTTCACCCTGCTGTTTTTAATTCAATGACTTTTGCAGAGGCAATTTCATTGTCTTGTTGGGTGATGCACCCTTATAACCCCCACCAACACCCTCTTACTGAAATGAGATTCAATGTCCAATGTCCTATTCCATTTACATTATTTTTGGACCAGCATAAACATTACTTGGAACTGTACTAAGAGAAAAGAAAAGATGAGTGGACCTTGAGGGAATTTCCATTATATTAATTGTATTTCTCTGTCCCTTAGAACCCTCTCCAAAGACCCATATCTTCATAAGGAAAGCTCCAGTGCCTTTTTGCCCTCTATAAAACAGGGAGGTAAGTCTTATTAAATCAAGCCAAGAAAAATTTATTAAGCTCTTACTATATGTTAAGTACTAGGGCCCTGAGGCAGTTTGGTATACTGAAATGAACATGGAGAGGACCTAGGTTCTTATTTTGCCTTGTGTGGTTACTGTATGATCTTGAGTAATTTACACTCCTCTCTGGACTTTTTGATTCATCATCTGTAAAATGAAGGGGGTAAACTATATGGCTGCTGAGATTCCTTCTAGCTCTAGTACAGGCATTCTTAACCTTGGATTCATGAACTTATTTTTCCAACATTTTAAATGACTTATTTATTGTTTTAATTTATTTTAAAATTTATTATTTTTTATTATCAATACAGATAATTACACCTCAGTGTAACTGGCTTTTTGGGGGATAATTTTGTTTTATGTTATGCATTGAAAATGTTATTGTGATAAGGGGTCTATAAGCTTACTCATGCTTACTGCCAAAATAGTCCATGGAACAAAAATGGTTGAATACTCTTATCCTGCCCCTCTCAGCCTCTACTCGAGGGCCTGCCTGGGCGACAAAGAAATGAGATGTGATGAAGAAACCCATTTCACTTCCAGAGGTTGACTATTAACTGCTGTGAAAGCAAAAACAAGTTAAAAAAAAGCTCAAGGAATCATGCTACTGATATTTGGGTCCATTGGTTTTTTTTCCCCTCACTTCATAAAAGTCAACAGCTTGCTTGGGAAGTGCCAGCTTGATAACTCATGTGGCTGAGATTGTTTAGTCACTAGAAACATTCTGGAAATCAAAAATTAGGCCAGAAGGGACCTGGAGACACCATGGATCTTCACTTTCAGGTGAGGATTTGATTTGAATCATCTCCAATAAAAAGTTCCCCACTTTTTCCTGATATGAACCAATATGGCTTGCTAAGCATCCATGATCTGATGTGGCTACCCAGAAAACTATGACCTCAGGCTACCAACATGGGAGTGTATTACTCAGGTTGAGAGAAGAGACTGTCCTGCTGTGCTCTCCTGGGTTCAGAACAAATTTGGAAAATCATGTTCAATTCTGACCACTCATATTAGGACAGACATTGATGACCTGGGGTACAGACAAAGAAAGGTGACCATGATGTTGCATGTATTAAAGACCATGTCATACAAAGATTGATTAGGGTAGCAGGGATGTTTGCTCTGGAAAGACTTATGGGGAGGGGGGAGCAAAGAGAGAGAGAGAGAGGGAGAGAGAGAGAGAGAGAGAAAGAGACAGAGAGACACAGAGACAGAGAGAGACAGAGACAGAGAGAGACAGAGACAGAGAGAGACAGAGAGACAGAGAGAGAGACAGAGAGAGAGACAGAGAGAGAGAGAGACAGAGAGACAGAGAGAGAGAGTGTGTGCATGTGTGAGTGTGCACGTGTTAGAAGGGATCTATGCAAGATTGTGATCTTCAAATATTTGAAAAGAAAAGTGATTCCTTTTGATTTCCTTGACTCCAGATGGTACAATTAGGACTAATAGGTGGAAGGTTCAAAGAGGCAGATAAGATTCAATGCCAGGAGAAACATTCTAACAATTAGATATCTCTCCAAAAGGCAATGAACTTCCTTGGTAATCATGGAGTTCATCATTACTGGAGTTCTTTAGGCAGCACAAGATAACCACATGGCAGTGATGTTACAGAAGAACTTGATGTTAAGTTATAGAGTTGACCAGATGACCACAGAGACAGGGATAGAGACTGGCCCTGGAATTTCATTGATGTAGAGGACTTCTAGATAAAGAACTTCTTTCTACTAATGTAAGTCAGGACCTTCTTTGCAACTTAGAGCCTTGGAGAATTATCCAGAACACTGACAGGTTATGTGAATTGCCCAGGATCACACAGCCAAGATAAGTCAAAAGTGGGACTTGAACTCAGGTGCTTCTATATCCTTTACTTCTCTAACCACTGTGCAATACTGCCTCACCAGATGACTATCCAACTTTGAAATTTTATGATTCTTGTGTAAAATCTACAAAGAAAGTTTCTGCCATGGTGTCTCCAGTAATGTTATTATGTATCTAGACTATGTAGTCTGGACCTTCTACCTTTTCCAGGAAGAAAGTTCTCAGTATCTTATCCTTCTGATTCTGCAGCTCAGTGCTATTGTCTCATGTTCTGTCTGTACTGGATGCATGAAATAGTTATTTAGCACCTAATTTATGATGAACTTCTCCACTTTTATAAGGAACAGTGGAAACACAGTGGAAACAACAACAATAGCTGTGGAGTCAAAGAAGGTTAAAATTTGTCCTCTAATGCTTATTGTATGTATGACCATGAATAATTCAATACATTTCACTGGGCCTCAGTTTTACTCAATTGTGAACTGAGGGTGCTGGACTAGATGGCCTCTGAGATCCTTTATAGCAAGAGATCAATGATTATACTATGACTTAGAATTTATTTTCCTCATGGACTAGTAAAACCAAATCTACTCACTTTAATTCACTGAAACTATTTCTTAGTGAAGAAGAATGAAAGAGGATAGTGGACTTGAAATAAAAAGATCTGGGTTCAAATTCCCCCTAAACTTTACCAAGCATTCTTTTTTCTGTCACTACCATCCTTTTGGTGACCAAGATTTACAAGTTTGGTGTTATCCTCAGTCCCTCAATCTTTTTCACCCTAATTATCTAAATACTGTTATCCCTTCCCCATCCCTGTGGTTAGGTATAGCACCCCTGTGATTTGGAAAATCCATGTAAAATTTTTTGGCCCTCTCTTTATACCAGAGAATAAGTTTGAATTATTATGGTATTAAAAGCTAAAATATGTTTATATCATGTAATACTATACATATATTTTGTACATTTCTGAATTGCTAAACTTTTTCATGTCATCTGCAGACCTTCATGTATCAGCTGCAGCTTCTGCAAAATTCCCCCCAAATTCCTATTTAATTTCTTATACTGACTTATGATATATTGAAACCACAATGGGGAAATCATAATGTGGAAGGGATAACTGTTGTTGTCAAATTTTGTCATTTCTATCTCTACAACCTCTCTCTTAGCTTTTCCTTGTCTCTGATCTCACTGTCACCCTAGTTTAAGGCCTTGTTAACTCTCTCCTGGATTATTTCAATAGCCTCCTAAATGGTCTCTCTGACTCAGGTATCCCCTCTCCTATTCATTTTCCATACAATTATCAAAGTGATTTTCTCAGATCATGGATCTGATTATTTCTCTCCCGTTCTCTATAATTTCCATTGTACCCTATTATCTCTAGGATCATATTAAATATTCTTCTTTTTGACTTTGAAAGCTCTTAAAACCTCATCTCAACTTACCTCTCCATCCTTATCATGTACCTTTCCCCTTTGTGCACACCACAAGCAAACCACTCTTATTAATACATGATACTCCATCTCCCATCCCATACCTTTATACTGGCCATCTTTCATACCTTGAACTCACTTTCTCCTGATTTCTACCTCTTAGAATCGTTGGTGTCCTTCAAAGGTCAACCCAAGTGTGACGTTTTCTATGAAGCCTTTCCTCATACCCCCTATCTGCTAGTGCCATTCTCTCCATATTCTTTTATATTTTCTAAAAATTAACAGCCCTTATAACATGTATCTGTATCTTCTTCTTGCTATATTTTGAGTGCCTTGAGCTGGGGGCTGTTTCATTTTTGTCTTCATATTCATAGCATCTACCACAGTGCTTGGAATATAATAGATACTTTAAAAATATTATCTGATCGATTGGAAAACAGATCAACAAAATGTAAAAAATTACTGAAATGTAAAGAAAAACTCGAATTTATCTGATACAGAAAAAATGTGAGAACTGTTTTTTCACTTAAGCAGTGTTTCCTCCTTCCCACCTCCCCCTACTCCCCAGAAGGGAGGGAAGCAAAGCCAGCTCCTCCATTTACCAGAATGAACCTGAGAGCCATGCTCCCTGTCTCCCACAGGAGGGCTCTCAATGAATAGGATTCTCAGATCTCTTTTGGATGAAGCTTAGAGCTTGCTAAATAGCACTTTATAATGTCTGTTTCTCCAATTTTGGTGAATGCTTTGTGCCCATTTCTGCTTTCTGTTTTGTTCTCCACCAGTTGCTCAAAGCTGCCCAGAAAACCCCAATGTCTGAGTCATAAAGACTATTGTACTTGCCTGACATGAGTTGTGTCCAATCTAAGCTCAAGAACATGTTGTAGGATGTAAAGGCTCATCTTTTCAACTTGGCATCTGTATAGGTGGTATGGGATATATTTACTTTCCCTGTCTGTCCATTGTGGTCAATAATTCCCAGCTACTGGGTCTCTCCATCTTTGCATGCTAGTCACCAAGAAAGTGGTAGCAGAGGCAATATGGGGCTGGGTAAAGTGCACTGAGGGTCTAAGACCTTTCCTCCCCTAGTGTTGTGACTTTTGGCAAATTGCTCTCATAATCTCAATTTCCTAATCCATGAAATGGGGAGAATTCTAATAGCAGCCTTACCTACTTCAGATGGATGTTGATCCTGAAAGACATTTATAAACTATAATGTGACCGATAAATATAGTGTTATTTTTATTAGTGATAGTAGTAATTGTGCTCATTTATATGATGCTACAGCATTTTATTTCTGTTATCTCATTGATCCTGACAATAATCCTGTGAGGTAGTACGATCTCCACTTTACAGATGAAGAAACTGAGGCACAGAGAAGTTAAATGATCGGCTTAGGGTCACAGAATAACTGTCTGAGGCATGATTTGAACTCAGGTCCAAAATCTTATCCATTATATACTGTTTAGAAGGGGAAGAAGAAAAGAGGAGGAGGAAGCAAGAGAGAAGGAAGACTCTACCATCCACTAAAGTTACTCTCTGATAAGCTGTCATGGTTTGAAATTGATCCTGGGTTCAAGAAGGCCATGACAGTGAGTCACAAGCTCCAACAAACATGCTTATCTGGAGACTCTTTAGTTAAAGTCTGACTTTGGGTTGTATATGTCTGTACTCTGAAATAAGCCACATGATCAGTGTCATGAGCACTCTAAACATGGAAACTCTCCAAAAAGATATACTATAACCTAGACAGTTGGTGATCAATCAATGGAGAAAGTACCCACAAAGCCAGAATCACAGATCCAGGAAAGTTTATTATATTCCTTCAGTGACCTCCTCCTCAAAGACAAACAAGATGGAGCTGACCCTGTGGGACACAAGCTGTGGCAGGTTCTTCCAAGGTGAAGAGGCTCTGAGTGTGATGCCTGCATTAGATTATGTGTCTTATCTCCCAATGAGAACCTAGATAAGTGCATCTTGCTCATCTCAGGAGGTTGGCAACCAGGCGTTAACAGCATCTCACAGAGGTGATCTACCAGGGCAGTGGGGACCAGTTGCTATCTACATAGACAGAGAGAACAATCTTAGCCATGGAATCATGAGTATTTGAAGTATTACGGCAAGTATGGTTAACTTGTTTGCCAAGAGCACACAGCTTAGTCTTTGACATTAATATGAAAATAATTATGTGGATCAGCACTGTCTTCTCCATGCTTTAGGGACTGAAACTGTAATGCTTCTTGTAATGCTTCTTTGGAAGGTAGCAGCTCCTAACACACGTCAATCAATAAGTATTCTTAAAAATGGTTACTGATGTGCCTAGAACTGTTGCTAGGTACTACAGATACAAAGATATGAGTGAAGAAATCACTACCCTCGAGGAATTCATAGTATAGCCAGAGGAGATAGTAGGTACACATATAAATATATAAACTAGATAAAAGGTGATTGGTGTGTGTGTGTGAGGGGGGGGAGTTAGCAGCCATGGGATAAAGGAAGGCCTCATAAAGAACCTGGAGATTGAGCTGAGCTTTGAAGGATATTAGGGGTGGAGACAAAGAAGGACTGCAGTTTAGGGATAAGGGTCATACAGCCAATGCAAAGGAACATAGGTGCCCTCCAGGATGATTATTTTGGCAGATGTGTGAAAAGTATGGTCAATAAAAAGAAAAAAAATACCTAGATGAAAGAATTTGAAAGTGCATTGTGACAGGTTATATTTAAAGATCCATTATGTTTATTTTGAAGAAGAGAGAACTCAGGTGGAACCAAAGGTAGAATGATGGCTCACATAAGTATTCAACAGGCTGTTGTGTAGAAGAAGAACTAGACTTATTTCCCTTGGTCACAAAATAGGGCACAAATGTCCATATTTGACATAAGCTGAAGAAAAGTCAGTTTCAGCTCAATATCAGAAAAACCATTCTAACAATTAGATTCCCTCAATGAGTAATGGGCTTACTGGTATTAAGTTGAGCCCACATTTTAAACCTATCATGTCACTACTAAGCATATACCCCAGAGATGTCAAAGACAAAATGAAAGAACCCACTTGCATACAGAAGGTTAAAGTAGCGCCTTTCATTGTAGCAAACAACATGAAGCAAAGTGAATGCTCATAAATTGGGAGAATGGCTGAATGAATAGTGGCTTATGCATATAATGGGATGTTATTACACCTTTAAGATGTTATGAATATGATGGATTCAGAGAAACTTGAAAATAATTTTATAAACTCACACAGAGTGGAATGAATGGAACTGAAAGAATAATTTACAAGATGGGCACAATAATGCCAAGGATATCAACTTTGAAAGACTTCAGAGTTCTGATCAATGAATGAACAATCATGAATTCAAAAGACTGATGAAGAAGGATGTTTCCCACTTCTTGGAAGAGAGGTGATTGAACAGTGTACAGAAAGGAGCCTACTTTTTCAGATGTGACCAAGGTACTGATTTCTTTTGTTTGTCTATATTTGTTGATTATGGCAAGGAGGAGTTTGTGGGTAATGAAAATGATAAACAACAATGAAAAAGAATGAAAGAGCATCAATGAAACATTAAACAAATAGTCAGAAGAGAATCAGAGTTTGAAAAATGACACAGTGAATCAGGGTAGTTTTGTTCCCACCAGGTTAAATTTTTTGTTTTTGTTCCATCACTTCAGTCATATTCGATTCTTTGTGATACCATTTGAGGTTCTCTTGGCAAAAATACTGGCGTGGTTTGCCATTTCCTTCTCCAGTACATTTTATTAATGAGGAAACTGAAACAACCTGGGTTAATTGACTTGCTCACAACTAGTAAATGTCTGAGGTTGGATTTGAACTAATAAAGAGGAGTCTTCCTGAGTCCAGGCCCAGTGGTGCTCTATCCACTGTATCACCTAGCTGCCCAGGTTAAATTTAGTAAACATTTATAGTACTATGTGTAATGGATGTTCAGTTTCATGGGGCAGATAGATAGTGAAGTCCATCGAACACTGGACCTGAAGTCAGTAAGATTTGAATTCAAATCTGGTCTCAGACACTTAATAGGTGTGTGACTCTGGGCAATTCACTTAACTTCTGCTTACCTCAATTTCTTCATCTGTAAAATGGGTATAATAATAACACCACCTCCCAGGGTTGTTGTAAAGATCAAGTATAATAGTAATTGTAAAGCTCTTGATACAGTACATGGTACGTTGTATGTGTTTTATAAATGTTCATTATTATTATCATATTTATGTGTCTTTACTGCTCTATATTTATTGAAAAGTTCAAGTTTGTCTATATTTGTTAAGTTCATTACAATATAATAGGGTTGCCTCAAGAAGTAGTGAATTCCCCGTAACTGTGTAGAAATTGCATGGTAAGAAAATTTTGGAGAATCCTGAGTTAAAGTATTCGAAAGCCATGACTAACCCCTAAAGGTTAACTCTAGATAAATGAGGGGATATAGTAACTAATCTCCAAGGAACAATTTGTTAGTGTACGTGGGATCAAGCACTACAAAAGCAATAATAATATGTAATACACTTGCAGATAACATACTACGGGTGGGATAGATAACAGTAAATTGCAAAATAAAGATCTCAAAAAGATCTTGAGAGGTTAAAACAACATGGTGAATATGATATAATATTCAAGAGTGTGAGGAGTCAACTGGACTTGTTATTTCAGTCGGTGTAGAGAATCCTAAGTGAAGAATCATATTCCACTGATCAAGTTTAGAAATTTGTCTATGATTTGCACTTCTGGAGAGTTTTCTTGACTGCAAAAAGGTTAAGCCATCATCAGGAACCTAGTATTTTTTTTTATTAAAGATTGTTCACGGGGGCGGAGCCAAGATGGCGGCGTAGAAGCAGCAACACATCGCAGCTCTCACAGAGCCACCCCAAAATACCCATAAAATAGGACTCTAAACCAATCCTGGAACTCCAAAACGCACACAAAGATACTTCCCACTAA
>CM053582.1:547092496-547113494 GCA_028627135.1 Pseudochirops cupreus
TGGAAAGTTAGAAGTGGTGAACTGCCAATCGTGCAAATGACTTATTCAAGAATAAATCTGTTCAAATATTAGCTCTCCCCCCTGATATGTGGGTAAGTGACCAGTTAAGGTATGGGTCTCATTGAGAGGGTAGACTTCCAAAAATAAATAATCTTATAATTTAATCAATCCATAAGCATTTATAAGTGCCTGTTAATTGCCTGATATTGTTCTAACTGCAGGGATACAAGTAGAAAGAATGAAAGAATCCTTACTATAAAGGCACTAATACAATAATGAGGGATACAAGTACTTAGGTCCCAATTAGTGTAAATAATTAATCCTCTAAAGTAACTGCATTGTTTGAATTTAGGCTGCACATTTCTATTGAGTTGTAATCAATGACCATATTTTACATAATTATACCTCTGAATAGTGCAAATTTGAATACATTTAATCACTTCCAGAGATTCATTATTGTGATGAACCTATATATAAACATAAATAGTATAAACATAAAGTTAATAAAAGAAATACACACATTAGTTACATTTGAGGTATGTTGAGAGGGAAGGCATTGGCAATTGGGGGTATCAGGAAAGACTTTATGCATCAGATGGAACAGGTGCTACATCCTAAAGAAGAGAGGGATTCAATCAAGCAGAGGCAAGGAAGGAATATCTGCCAGGCACATAGAATGGCCAAATAGCTGGAAATCCAATCAGCAGGAAACATAAAGTTTCTCTGTCCTAACATTCAGGGGACACTTAGACTAAGAAGAGGAGGCCTGGAAACATCCCTTTTGGTAAATTGTTAAAATTGAAGAAGGAGATGGAAGAAGTATGTAGGTCTAACCTTCTCTCCTGCTCCAGACTCATTTTAAAAAAATAGTTAATATGAAGTCCATATTGAATTATTCAGTAAACTTACTTGAAGCTACTTACATCTAAAGACAAATTAATCTTTAATGCACAAAGTATCATAAAGAGTTTTTCAGCCATGCCCTTTGTCTCTATTAAGAAATTTTTTATTCTCATAATAACAATAAATAATTATGATGATGATGGTGATGGTGATTAAGTAACAGTTAAAGTTTTCAAAGCACTGTACACATACAATCTCATTTGATCCTCATAACAACCCTGTTAGAGAGCTGTAATTATTATACCCATCTTGAGACAGTAGAGATGTTTCTCAAGACTACTAAGGGCTTTGAATTCAGCTTTCCTTACTCCCAATTCATTCCATTGCTTTCTTATATGTCAACCTTAAGTTTTTCTGTATATTTAATGTTTTTTGTCTTTTTTTTTTTGAAGGGGAGAAGGCAGGGCAGCTGGGGTTAAGTGATTTGCCCAAGGTCACAGAGCTAGTAAGTGTTAAGTGTCTGAGGTTAGATCTGAACTCAGGTCCTCCTGACTCCAATATTGGTGCTTTATTCACTGCACCACCTAGCTGCCCCTATATCTAAATTTTTAAATTTTGCATTATTTTATAAATGTCTTTGAAGATTTCCTAATGATTATCATATTTCTTGATCCAGACTCTTAATTGAATTATATATTTCCATCATTTTAATCTACAACAATTTTTAGCCTTTATCCTCATCATTGGTTACTTAGGTAGTTTCTAGTTTGGGTTTTTTTTTAATACAAATATTGATTCTGTAAAATGGTTTTATAAATAGCTTTTTATCATGTTTAATAATTCTGTATGGATATATGAATAACAATTAGAATTATAATACATAAGCAAATGGTTACCTTTAAATTAAAGATATTTTTCTCAGTCCTTCTCAGTCTACTCTGATGGCCCATCTTCTTTCTTCTGCACTCTAAAGTTGTTCATCACCTAAAGGTCCATACTGAACACTCCTCTATACTCTCCTCCATGGACTTCTCATGGGTTATGCACCACGTTCCCCTCCAAACATACTTATTCCTCACTCCCCTACCCATTCTGCCACATCAAATAACTTTTTAAAAGAAAAAGTACTCATTGAAATTAGCCAACACAGAAATTGACTATATATGCAATATTTCATACTCATAGCCCCCTATCTATGCTGAGAAATAGAGCATTTTCTCATCTTTGAGAGTAAAATTAGTCGTTATATCAAAGCAGCATTCTTAATGCACAAGTCTAATCACTTCTCTGTCCTATTCTGCCTCTGAGAAGAAATACAAACTCTTATGTTTAGCACTTAAATTCACCCACAATCTGACTTTCACCTAACTTTCCAATTATATTTCATATTACTCTTCTTCATTCTTTCATTCCAGTCAAACTGGTCTGTTAGCTAGTCCCCATACACAGCATTCTACCTCCTAAAAACAGCTAGTGGCTCAGTGGATCAGGTAGTGTTGGATTTGGAGTGGGAAAGACCTGTGTTCAAGTCTGAGCTCAGACACTTACTGTGTGACTCCGGACAATTCACTTAGTCATAAGTCACAAGGCAGAAACTATCTGTCTCAATTTTGCCAACTGTAAAGTGGGGATAATAATAGCACCTTTCTCTCAGGGTTGTTGTGAGTCTCAAATGAGATAATATTTATAAGAAAGGATTTAGCACAGTGCTTGATACAAAGTGGTCTCTGTAAATGCCTGTTACTGCTCTCTCTCCCTCCCTCCTGCCACTGTGTCTTTGCACCTCTGTGTTTTTGCATGTATTGTCCCCCAATATGGGCAATGAATTCCTTCCTTACCTCTGCCTCTTACAATTCATAGTTTCCTTCAAAACACTATTCAAATCCCAGCCTTTTGTAGAAGGGCTTTGCTGGTTTCCCCATATATTAGTACTTTCTCTCCCAAGAAATTATCTACACTACTTCATATGTACTTTGTGTATCCCATGTATGAATATTTTGTCCCTTCCCCAATAGAACATAAGTTTCCTGAAGGCAGGCACTATTTCAATTTTTTGTAACTCCAGTATTTATCAAAGTACTCAAAATATGTGCTCAATAAATGTTTGTTTAAATGAATTTTTGGTCAAAGGGCATCATTATTTCCTAGTCTTATTCCATAGGTTCCTAAAGTATATGATACTGGCCCCCTGGGAGGTGCTGGAATTATGGGGATGTGGGGGGAGCAGGCGGTAGTAGCCTCAGATACAATTGGGGAGTGTTGAATAAAAATAAGGGTTAACCTAACCTAACTCCAGGGGGACACTAAGTAATTTTTAAAGGTGGAAGTAGGCCAGACAAGTTTGGGAATCTCTGCTTGACTGTCAAAATAAATTCTAAAAATAATTACTTAAGTTTACAATTTCACCTGCAATGAATTACTGCCCATTTTTTCAACGTCCTGTCAGCATTACATTTCGATGCCTTTAATTTTTTTTTTCAGTTTGATTGGTGTGATATGATATTTACCTCTTCAACAGTGAACAAGTTGGATGAGTTGGGGAGGGGGAGAGCAAGGAACAAGGTCATGGGCCAGAATCAAATATATTGATAAATCAACTTCCTTTCCATCCATCCACAGAAGGTATATGACATCTCCACAAATAGTGAAAGACCAGAGGGTTTCTCATATTGAGAGCCAAATAAAGATTGAGCTCATGACTATGAAACAACTATAATGAAGCCGAAATCCAAATTCTCCTATAATTTTAGAGTGTAGGAGAGAGAGCAACTCCCCTAAGGCGACAGTAAGAAATTGTTGAAGATGATATGTATACTCAGTGTGGATTCCTAAGCAGGGATATGAATGATAATTGATCAATTATAGCAGCAAGGATGAATTTGACTTCTCAAGTCACCTTGTTTCAGAAAGGGGACAGTTCATCATACTTCTCATTTCCAAAGACCTAGCTACACATAAGATGAGATGGCCTCAGGATATTCAGGATGGATTCCATAATTTTTAGGAGTTTTTATACTTTTCATTCAAAAGTCAAACAAGGGTGCATTTCAAATAAGTATTTTGTGCCATACCCAATGCCCATTCAACAGACTAAGAGTCCCTCCCCCAAAACTATCATTTATTTGGTCTCTCTGCAACTGTCTGAATAATAAATAAGAGCTGCTACAAATGTTTAATAGTCTAAGCAACAAGTATGTCAAAATAGTCCTGACCTTAAAACAAATTCTCAGAAAAAATGCAATGGAAGATTAAACTTCTGTAATGTCATTTACATATGAAACACTTGGACAATATTTTTCCTAAAATATTAAATAATGAAATAGCAAATCAATTATATATAGTACACATAAATGAGGCAACACTTTCAATTCTTGGTCTCTCTGGTGGCAAGAAAATAAGTTCTATCACATTTCGTGGCACAAGAAAGCAATTCAGTCAAGACCTCCGACTGATGAAGCATTCAGTGAGAGAATGTTTACAGCCCTACACCTGACCTTTAGTGGACAAGTTTGACTGAAATATCCAAGGAGAGGTTTTATGCATTCAGTGGGTAGAAAATAAAACTTTTTTTCCTGACATAGCAGCCAAGGTTGTCTTTTAGGTTTGGTGTTCCTAGCTGGGGCATCAAGGAAGTGCAATGGATAGAGTCAAGAAGATTCATCCTCCTGAATTCAAATCTGCTCAGACACTTACTAACTGTATGACTCTGGACAAGTCATTTAACCTTGTTTGCCTCCATTTTCTCATCTGCTAAATGAACTGGAGAAGTAAATGGCAAACCACTCCAGTGCTTTTGACAAGACAATCCAAATGGGGTCACAAATTATGATTTTCAGACATGACTGAAAATGACCAAACAACAACAACAAAGTTCCTAGCTCAGAACTACATATGTGAGAGTAAACCTTTGCTTAGTGCATGGTGATTTGATCATGCGAAAGAGGTTTCTTTAAGTTGTCTCCCCAGTTCAGTCTGGCATTTGCTTTACTATGGTAATATATGTCTCTGTGTGTGTCTGTGTGTGTGTGTGTGTGTGTGTGTGTGTGTGATCAAGAAAAACTGATAAGGACCTAAAATAAAGATCAGCACATCACTAAGAAATGAGTTTTGACTTCAAAAACACAAAGAATCCATAAATAATCTTTTTATATGCTTATCATCACAAAATTCCTTAAGCACAAACTTGAAAAGCTACCATTTTACCTCAGGAAGTCTGAGAACTCAGCTAGAATGCTCAATAAATAGCCAATTGCCACCAAGATAATTCTCTGTATTTAAACCACATTTCTAGCAAGTATAAGATGCACTTCTCAGCCTCTTCCCTCTGCTAATCTGTTCATTCTCCCTTCCAAACGATTAGCAAAAATGGCAGAATGTACCATCTGAACAATTTGGGTCATTTCATAAAAACTTGTGAAAAATTCCTTCCACTAAACTAAATGTCAATTTGGTTTGTGTCCTTCTTATTCTTCTCCAAGCTATTAATACTGGCCTATGTTCTTCAACATTTGGCTCACTTGGACTGGAGGGTTTGCTGTTCACACTTAAAACCTTCTCTGTGACCTGACTGCATTTCCTTTTGTCTGTCCCTTCTTTAGACCCAGAATCTGATGAGTTCTTCTCTTCCTCTCTACCATTGGACTTTTCAGTTCTTTTCCCCAAGTTTCTTGAAAATGTAAAAACAGTGTATGAATTCACATCTCCTCTTATTTCTTCTTTCACCTCATCTTCAATTATTACTTTTCCTTCTTTGAGATTTTGAATAGTTTCTTTAAGGATGAAGTTCTTCTCTAAATTAAGAAATGGAAGAAACCTCAGACCCATGCAATGCTTGCATATGGTACATGCTACTTAAATGGTCTCAGATGACTCTGGAGATCTGCCTCCCTATGTTCTGACTAAATTTGTCTCTGATGTGGATTATATGGAAGTGGCTGTTCATACTGACAAGCTTGTGCCCCAGTATGGTATACTTCCACCTCACTGCTCCACAGCTTGGGTGGGTCAACACTAATTCCATAGGGCCCTTCTCACTGTTACCACTAGATCCCAGAATGAAAGCAGGACAGGATCAGGCCCCCTGCACCTGCCACTTCTGCCTCTAATAACCTCTAAATTCCATCATTTCTAAAATATTTTCTACTTCACAACCCTTAAATGCTCCTTTCATCACATACCAACAAATGTCTTTGAAGGCCACTCCTAAAGTCTACCAACATGTAAAGAATCAATTTAATTCCAATTAAGTGCTGGAGTGTCTACTCTGTTCAAGATACTGTGCTAGGTTCTGTATATTCGATGATGGAATATGATGTAACATCTGTCTTTGAGAAGTTTCCAGGGGATAAGACACACACCCAAGTACAAAGGAACAGAAGGCAGTATACTGTAATTTGAAAAAAATGCTACTGAATTTGAACTGAAAAAAAAAAAACTAAATTCAAAACCAAATTCTGCTTCTAACTATATGCCTTGAACAAGTCATATAACCACTTGAAAACTCAATTTCTTTTATCTCTAAAATGAGATGATTGGGTTACATGATTACTAAATTTCATTCTAACTTTTACTTCCAACAGTCAATCAACAGCTTAAATATTCTATGAGAAATTTAAAAAGGAAGAGGTCATGTCATGCCCAGGGAATCCAGAAGAGTTTATGGAAAGCATGGCATCAAACTAGACCTTTTATGAATCATTTCAACTTAGAGAAATGTAAAGGGAATATATTTCAGGCATGGAAGAATGACCACTATGAATGTGAAAACAAAACCAAACAAAACCAGAAAGTGGTTCAGAATCAGGAAAAGGATTAATGATGCATTCCTGCCGGAACACACCATACCAAAGACTGTCAAAGTAAGCTGGAGCTAGATAGGGATAGCCTCAAGTTCTGGAACCCAGAACTTCCCTCCTACCACTTTCTAAGAAATGGGCTACCTCTTATAGAAGGACTTCCTAATTTCCCAGGTCATTAGTGCCCTTCTACTCAAAACATTTTCATTTGCTTTTCTATACAGTTCAAATTAAGAGCCAGTATAGCATTCTGAATAGAGAGAAGCTTCAGAGATAAGAAGACCTTGATTTAAGTGCTGGCTTATACTGACTGTGTTACCTTAGGCAAATTACAACCTCCTAAGACCCCAAGAGGGTCTTTATGTTATGGAGCAGGTGCCACCTTACAATGGTGAAAGGAGTTTTCTCACTGGGAGTTCCTACTATAAGTGAAGTTACAGATGTTGGCAAAAAGATTTTTTCAAGTATTAATTTGTCTGCATGTATCTTAGTTGTCCTTAGTAGAGAAGGGTAGTAATCTCATTTTTGTCCTTATTTGCTTAGCACAATGGTGTGCACGTAGTAGGCTCTTATTAAATGTATGTTGATTAAAGTAATTCATGAGACTAGGGAATCCGTATTTTGTTCTGTAGAAAATGGAGAGTCCCTGAAGGTTTGGGGGCAAGGTAATGATATAATTCAATATTGCTAAGGCAAAGCTAAAAAGATAGCCTTTATATACTGCCTACTATGTGTGAGGCAGTATGGTAAGCACTGGGCAAATGTTATCTCATTTGATCCTTACAGCCATCCTGGGAGGTAGGTGCTATGATTATCATCATTTTACAGTTAAGAAAACTGAGGCAAAAAGATGTGAGGTGAATTGTTCAAGATCACACAGCAAGTAAGGGAGAGCCTGAATTTGAATTCAGGTTTTCATGAGTCCAGGTTCACTGTGCCACCTACCGGCAGCCTCAGACAATGTGAATGCCCAATTGGAGAAGAGATAGCAATGGGAAGAGAAAAAAGCAGTTGGGAAGGTGTTAGAAGTAGAATTAAAATGATTTGCAATTGATTGCATCTGTGGTGTAAAGAGAGAGGAAATGCCAAAACTGACTCATAACATTAATGAGACGGTGATTGCAAAGATGAGAGTGCCAGAATGAGACAAATTGAGAAGAAGACTGGTGTTTACCTTGGACCGTTTATGAAGTCAATGAATCTTACATTTGTCCATAAAAGCAGACTCTGTTGAATCCCTCATGTACATCCATCAAGCCATTGATTAACATGTATTTTGAAGCTATACGCTAAGCACTGAGCTGGACAGTGGAAATATAAAGACAGAATTCAAAGAGTCTTTGCCCTCAAGCATGTTGCATTCTGTCTGAAGAGATGATATGGACATGTCAAACATGAAGAAACCACTTCTGAGCCCACAGTCAGTCAGAAAGCATTTATTAAGCACATACAATCTGCCAGGCACTATGCTAAGTGCTAGAGATACAAAGAAAAGGTCAAAAAAATACAGTCTCTGATCTTGATGAGTTCAGTCTAGTGAGAAACAGCATGCAAACAGCTATGTATAAAGAGGGTACGTGAGGGTAAATTGGGGATAACCTCAGAGGAAAGGCACTAAGGATGTGGAAGACTAGGGAAAACTTCTTTTAAAAAGTAAGACGTTGGTTGAGACTTAAGGGAAGCCAGAAGAAAGAGAGAGGTGGAAATTGCAGGCAGGAAGGACAAGCATGGGGGAATTCCTTATGTGCAAGGAACAACAAGGAGGCCAAAATAACTAAATCTCAGAGTATTTGAGGAGTGTGAGGTGTAAACAAATTGGGTCTGGGTACTATATCCATTCTCTACCCTGTATTATGGTAAATTTCTTGAACTGAGTTAATCCTGGAGACCTTGGCTTCTAATGAAAGGAGTTTGGGCCTCTTTTCCCACACCTTTTGGAGCAATTAAATCCTTTGCCCTGATATCACATGGAAATTTTACTTATGGTTTAGATTAGCACCTATATCATAGGATTGTTGTAAGGATCAGGTGAGGAAATATATGCACAGTGGTTTTTTTTTTTCCAAACCTTAAATCACTATATAAATGTTCACTATTATTATGGCTCATGTCTACAGTTTCCCACAGAAGAGTAAAAATGTATTCAACATAAAATAAGAATCAGATGTGGAAAAGATAACATCCCTATACACAAAAGAAATGCTAAAGAGAAAAGACTCAATACATTTACAGAATTATTTAAAATAGGATTCTATAACTATTATATTGTTACAGTTTGCTGAAGACAATCCTTAAACATCTTCAGAACACAGACCAGTTTTCAGAACTATAAATTAGGCATCTTGCATATCACCTTAGCTCTGTAATGTCCAAACAATTCCTGCTATATCTATTGGTTAAATAGTCAGGCTTGGCAGCTGCTGTCCAAAAAAATTCTGGAATAGTTGCAAGGGGTTTTTCCCCTGATGCCATTTAGCTATGGAACCAACCCAAGACCTCCAGACTGTTTGACTTCACAAAGCCAACACATCCATCTCAGGATAAATACTTATTCAGATAAAATCAAATAGTCTAAACAAAAGGCAAAAAAGTCAACCAATCGTCCAAGTGCAAGCTTGTATAATCATGACCCTCTACCTTAGCTACCATATGGGTGAGATCACCATAGAGTGGAAGAGGCTAATCCTTTGGCACCACTCAGTGAAAGTCTCAAAGTTACATGGTGCAACTTGGAAAATCAAAGGAAGAGAGCCGAAGCTAAAAACTCTCTTTTCCTTTAACTGACACATAAGCATACCCCTTTATACACAAACACACACACTATAGTAGGACAAGAGAAGAACAAGAGATTACTCAGGGTTTACCACATCATAATAATACACCAAGTCCTTTTAGTGATGTCCCACAAAATGGACAGAAATAGGCACCAAAGCTCCCACATAGTCACTAGAAAAGGCAACACTGACTCATGTTCCATGGGAGGGTCTTTGCTACACATATCTTAGCTAAATAAAATATCCTTGGAAGTTTCCAATATCTACTTTGAAGACTTCCTTTTAAAATTTTAGTCCATAAGGTTCTGTTTAATCTCAGGGGTATGCTAGAGGCAGCTAGTACCTATGTGAAAGAGATTATTGTTAAATCTTCAGTGTTAATTACAGTGGGGTTGTCAACTGATCCAACCATTCTAGAGAACAATTTGGACCTCTGCCCAAAGGGCTATAAGACTGTGCATACCCTCTGATCCAGCAATAACACTACTAGTTCTATATCCCAAAGATATCACAAAAAACTAAAAAGGACCCACATGTACAAAAATACTTAAAGGGTCATTGTGGTAAAAATTGAGGAGATGTCCATCAATTGGTAAATAAATGACTGAACAAGTTGTGGTATATGAATGTAATGGAACACAACTGTTCCATAAGAAATGATGGTGGATTTCAGAAAAATCTGGAAAAAGTTACATAAACAGAGGCTGATGAAATTAGCAGAACCAGGAGAACATTGTACACAATAATAGCAGCATTGTATAGTGACCAGCTTTGATAGACGTAGCTCCCTCAGCAATACAATGATCTAAGACAATTCCAAAAATCTCCTGATGGAAAATGCTATCCACATCCAGAGAAAAAAACTATGGAGTCTGAAGGCAGATCGAAACACGCTATTTTCTCTTTTTTTCTTCATTTTTTTCCTGTGTTTTTCCCCCTTTTTTCTGATTCTTCTTTCACAACATGACTAATGCAGAAATATGTTTAATATGATTGTACATGTATAACCCATATCAGATTGCATGCCATCTTGGGGAGGTAGTAGGGAATGTAGGAGAAAAATTTAGAACTCACAATCTTATAAAAGTGAATGTTTAAAACTAAAAAAATAAATTAAATAAAATAAATCTTTGGTGTTAGCATTTATACCTCAGAAATCATCAAATGCTACAAACCAGGGCTTTATTTGTTGTTATGTTAATTGCCCAGAGGAGAAAGTAATAGATAAAATGTTAATAATGCCAGTTTAGCTTTAAAAGTATGTATTTCAGAGAGCCTATTGTTAAACATTTACTTTCACACCCATGCCTAAACTGTCTCTAAATTCTATGAAATCCATCCTACGAATATCCAGGGTTGATGTCAAATTATTCTTGACTTCCTTCTCTATTTCTAGCACTAACCAAAAAATTAAAAGTTTGGTAGGACTCCATCTTTGCCTGTTTTTCCAAATAAGTTTGGGGTTGTGTGTGTGTATTATTGGAATTAATTATTTTTTATATGTAGTAAAATTCACTCATGAACCCATCTGGACCCAGGGATTTTTTCCTAGGGAGTTCATTAATGGCTTGTTCAATTTCTTTTTTTTTTTTTAAGATAAGTATTTGGGGGACATTCTACTTCCTGATCTGTTAATCTAGGTAATTTAAATTTTTTTTGAAATATTAATAATTTTTCTCAGATTGTCAGATTTATTGGCATATAATTCCCTAATGATTGCTTTAATTTCTTCTTCATTGGTGGCGATTCCACCTCTTATTTTTTTTGATACTGTATATTTGGTTTTCTTTCCTTTTAATCAAATTAACCAATATCTTATCTTATTGTGTTTGTTTTCATAAAACCACTTTCTAGATTCATTACTTGAATCGTTTTTTTTGTTTGTTTTTCTTTGTTTTGTTTTCAATCTTATTAATCTCATTTTTGATTTTTAGGATTTCCAATCTGGTACTCAATTGGGAATTTTTAATTTGTCCTTTTTCTAGTTTGTGGTTGTTGTTGTGTGCCCAGTTTATTGATATAAGAATGTAGAAAAATCAATTTTCTCCCAAGTATTGCTTTCGTTGCATCCCACAAATTTTGGTAAGTTGTCTCATTGTTGTCATTCTATTTTATGAAATAATTGTTTCTATGATTTATTCTTTGAACCACTTTTTCTTTAGGATTAGATTATTCATTTTCCAATTAATTTTTAAAGTACATTGCCAATGTCCTGCATTAAATGTAATTTTTATTGCACTATGATCTGAAAAGAATACACTTAATATTTCTGCCTTTCTACATTTGTTTATGAGGTTCTTATACCCTAGTACAGAGGTGGGGAACCTGCAGCCTAGAGGCCACATGTGACCCTCTAGGTTTTCAGGTGTGGCCCTTCAACTGAATCCAAACTTCACAGAACAAATCCTTTTATTAAGAGGAAGTTTGGATTCAGTCAAGGGCTACACTTAAGGACCTAGAGGATCACACATGGCCTCAAGGCTGCAGGTTCTCCACTACTGCAGTACATGGTCAATTTTTGTCGGTAGCATGTGCTAATGACAAAAATGTATGTTCCTTTCTGTTTTCATACATTTTTATCTAAAGGTCTGTCACATCTAACTTTTCTAATATTCTATTTACCTCTTTAGTTTCTTGTTTATTTTGTGGTTGGATTTATCAAATTCTAAGAGGTGTCATTTGAGGTTCCCCTCTAATATAGTTTTACTGTCTATTTCTTCCTGTAACTCACTTAAGTCATCATTTAAGAATTTGGTTATTATACTACTTGGTGCATATATATTTTGTATTGATATTGCTTCATTGTCTATTTTACCTTTTAGCAAGATGTAGTTTCTTCCTTATCTCTTTTAATTAGGTCTAGTTTTGCTTTTGCTTTGTCTGAGATCAGAATTGCTACCCTTGCTTTATTTACTTCAGCTGAAGCATAATAGGTTCTCTTCCAGTCCCTTACCTTTACTTTGTGTATGTTTCTCTGCTTCAAGGGTATTTCTTGTAAACAACATATTGTAGGATATTGGTTTTTGATCCATTTTGTTATCCACTTCTGTTTTATGGGAGAGTTCATCCCATTCACATTCACAGTTATGATTACTATCTGTGTATTTACCTCCATGCTAATCTTCCTACTGTTTGTCCTCTCCTTTCACTTTTTCCTTCCTCACCAGTGTTTTAACTTATTCTTCTCTCCTCCTAATTCTCTGTCAGGTAATATTAATTTCTATATTCAACTGATTGTGCATGTTGTTTTCTCTTTGAGCCAAAGCTGATAAGAGAGATTCAAGCAATGCTCCCCCCTCCTATCTTCCCCTCCACTGTAATAGGTCTTCACCTCATCACTTGAAATAATTTACCCAGTTCTACCACTCCTTTCCTTCTGCATTCAGTGTACTCCTCTTTCTCATCCCTTAATTTTTTTTTGTTATTCCCTCAAATTCACTTTATTCCTATACCCCCTGTCTGTATATATTCCTTCTAGCTATACAATTAGTGATAAAATTTTTAAGAATTAGTGTCACCTTCCCATGTAGGGATGTAAACAGTTTAGTTCTATTGAATCCCTTGCATTTTCCTTTCTGTTTCTATTTGTGAATCCTTCTCTTAGGTCTTAATATTGGAGATCAAATTTTTGGTTTAATTCTGGTCTTTTCCTTATGAGAGCTTGAAATCCTTCTATTTCATTGAACGACCATTTTTCCCTTGATGCATTATGTTTAATTTTTCTGATTAAGTGATTCTTGGTTGTAGCCTAAATTCCTTTGCTTTCTGGTACATCCTGTTTTATGACCTCTGGGTTTGTTGTTGTTGTTGTTGTTGTTTTAATATTGTAACTGCCAAGTCCTATGTAATCCTGATTGTGACTCCCTCATATTTAAATTGTTTCTTTCTGGCCATTTACAGTATCTTTTCCTTGAACTGATAGTTTCTTGGAGGTTGTTTTTTTTTTGGGGGGGGGCGTATTTTTCCTAAGATGATTAGTAGATTTTTTTCAATGCCAATTTTGCCTTCTGGTTCCATGATATCAGGGCAATTTTCCTTGATAATTTCTTAAAATACACTGTCCTGGTCCATCTTTTAATTATAGCTTTCAAGTAGTCCAGTGATTCTGATATTTTCTTTCCTGGATGTATTTTCCAGGTCAGTTGTTTTTCCCATGAAGTATTTTACATTTTGTCCCATTTTTTTCATTCTTTTGATTTTGTTTGATGAATTCTTGATCTCTCATAGCATCATTAGCTTCCACTTGCCCAATTCTAACTTTTAAGGTGTTGTTTTCCTCAATTAGTTTTTGTACTTTCTTTTCCATTTTGTCAACTGCACTCTTTAAGGAGTTGTTTTCTTCAGTAGATTTTTGTTTTTACTTTTCCATTTGGCCAATTCTATTGTTTAAGCAGTTCTTTTCTTTTTCCAATCTGTCAACTCTTTTTTTTTTCATAATTCTCTTGCATCACTCTCATTTCTTTTCCCAATTTTTCTTCTACCTCTCTTATCTCATTTTTAAACTACTTTTTGAACTTTTCCATGAGTTCTTTCTGGGCTTAAGACCACTTCTGATTTTTCTTTGGTGTTTTGCCAATAGGAATTTTGACATTGTCCTCTTCTGAGCTTGTGTCTTGATCTTCCTTGTCACCATAATAACTTTCTATGGTCAGAGTCTTTTTGTTGTTGTTGGTTTTGCTCATCTTTCTTTGGCCTTTTTCCTTTCATTTAAATCAGAGCTTTCCCCTGCCATCCCAGTGGAAAAGGCACATCTCAGGCCATGGGTTTAATGACTGTTTTTCTTATTTGAGTATGTTACCTGTATATATGTTATCATATTCTCTTTATTTTTAACCCTTCCTATATTTTACCTTAATCTCATTATTATATCTGGTTTGACAGATGGAAGAAGGAAGTTTTATCTTCCTCCCCTCCAAATCCCATTTATTTTTATTATAAATCTTTTTTTAATCATATTCTCAAAATTCTAGGATTTGAGATAGAGGTGAGAGTACGTGAGGAGAAAAGCCAAGGGCTTTGGTCTCCCAAGGAACTCATGCCAGGTCTTCCACAACTGTGTTTGTAATGCAGAGGCCCTCATCGCCCCAAGCTAGAAGGATCTAAGGTTACTAGATGGGCAAAAGGCCTGAATAATTCCAGAATCTCCAGAACTTATATTGCTTTTAGCTTATCATTTTACTGGATACATCATTGGAAAAGAATGACATTATTAACTGAGTCATTGTAGCTAAAGGGAAATCTCTTTAAGGGGTGTACCATTAACTTACTTCATTGACATGAAAACTAGAGAACCATTCAAGCTAAGTAATTTGGTTGTGGGTGGAAAGAGAATGGTCATATCAGTGTTCACAGTAGTCATATTTAGGAAGCAATGTTCAAAATGCCAGGTGTATAAGTCCTGCCTTGACAGAAACTTGATATGAAGTTATTGTCATTTAATCATGTCCAACTATTTGTGACCCTATTTGGGTCTATAGAATGTCTATAAAATGAGAGGAGCTGAATTCAGTGATCCCAAAAAATCCTTACAACTCTTCAATCCTGCGATTCTAAAAGCCAATTCTACTCATAGAAACAAAAACTTATCTTTTCATAATTGACTTGAAATATCAACTGGCCTATCCACATGTGTTGTATTCTTTTAGGTGATCTCCTCTCTCCATGTCACACCATGGCAGGGACTACAGAAATGAATAGAATCAACCACAAAGGGGGTTGCCCTTTGAAGGATTCAATTAGGACTGGACACAGTATTCATCATTATGATTATTTCTGCTCTTTCAGTTTTTCCTCACGATAACTTTTCTAACAGAATAAAGAGTCTCTCATCATGGCATATAATTTGGTGTAAGTATTAACTATAACCTGTTCAATGGTTCCCTAGACTTGGCTTGGCCTACACCAATTTTCAAATATGTCAGTCTTTGGTTTTTAATAAATGTTGTACTCAGGATTATCAATAACCTCTTAGCCTATAAATCCCAAGGTAATACCCTGAGTTAGCTGAGAAAACAGTCTCTGGGAAGAAATTTTTCCTAGTACCTCTGTAACCTAATTCATTACCTAATAAACTGACTCCAAAGATCACAGTTGGTGCCTGCCCCCTTGTTCTTCTTCAAGGTTCAGAAAAAATAAGGTAGAAAGTGGCCTCAGCTTAATTTCTTTATGTTATTATGGAAGACTACAATCCTTCCTGCAATCCTGATGAATGCAAACTTAATTTTTAATTTGGTGTGATTATAGTTCACCAAGAGATAGATTAACAAGGCTTTGGAATCTCCTGATGGGCTCATCACTGTTCACCTCATCCATTTCTCAATAATCCCTAATGGTTGACTTTAGGAGATGAATATCTTCTTGTCTGCCAGCTAGTCCAGGCGAACTATTCTGCTAGAGTCATACAAGTGTCTCTACCCAGCCAGAATGGAGATAATAAGTAATATAGCATTGGCAATTCAGAGCAGCTGTGGACCTCTCTTATCAGCTAATTACTTATCTTGGTTTTTGAAACTCTATTAGTCATTTTTATTCTGAACTTCCCAGTCTGAATATAATTTTTAATCATAGAGAAAACAGAAGCCAAATAGAAGTTGAAAAATTACTTCTTCTATGACTTGTTCACCTACCCCCACCCCTCTGGCATAGAATGTAAGCCCCTTGAGGGCAGAAAGGAGTACTAACAGTTGCATAATACCTTGAAAATGGTAGATGATTGGTACATATTTGTTAAACTGAGTTCAATTAAATGATTATCCCATTCACCCCAAGCACTAAGTCTATCCTATTCTTGTTTCTCCTTTCGTAGTTGGACAAAGAGCACACAGTCTAAATTAATGGAACCTATTCTTCAGATTGAAGCTACCATAAATCACCAAAAAGAATACCTGTGCATACCCTTTGACCCAGAAATATCGCTTCTAGAGCTGTATCCCAAAGAGATCATAAAAATGGGAAAAGGACCCACATGTACAAAAATATTTATAGGAGTTCTTTTTTGCAATGACCAAGAAATGGAAATTGAAGGGATGCCCATCAATTGGGGAATGGCTGACCAAATTGTGGTATCTGCATGCAATGGAATACTATTATACTATAAGAAATGATGAACAGACAGACTTCAGAAAAACCTGGAAAGACTTATGTGAACTGACGCTGAGTGAAATGAGCAGGGCCAGGAGAACATTGTACACAGTAATAGCCACATTATGTGATGACTGCCTTTGATAGACTTAACCCTTCTCAGCAATGTAAGGACCTAAAACAAGATCAAAGGACTCATGATGGAAAATGTCATTCACATCCAGAGAAAGAACTATGGAGTCTGAATGCAGAGCACAGCAGACTATTTTCTTTTTTTTTGCTTTGTTTTCTTTCTTGTGGTTCCTTATTCATTTTGTTTTTTTTGGTTTTTTTTTTTTTTGCTTTTTGGAGGGCAATTGGGGTTAAGTGACTTGCCCAAGGTCATACTGCTAGTTTTTGTGTTAAATGTCTAAGGCCAGATTTGAACTCAGGTCCTCCTGACTCCAGGGCCAGTACTCTATTCACTGCACCACCTAGCCGCCCCTATTCTGGTTCTTCTGTACAACATGTCTAATGTGAAAGTATGTTTAATGGGAATGTATGTGTAGAGCTTACATCAGATTGCATACCATCTTGGGGAGGGAGAAGGGGGAGAAAATTTAAATCTTATGGAAGTGAATGTTGAAAAATAAAAATAAATTAAATTTTTTAAAAAATGTATCTGAAGAAGTGAACAGAGATAGATTATAACAACAACAGTCCACCCAAATTACTGAGAGCCCTTGTCTATTTTCTGCCTTGGATCCTGGAAAATGAAGAGGAAAGGGGAAATGACCTCATTCCATGTATTAGTGAGTGTGAATGAAATACACTGAACCAGAACAGAATACTTTTCAGGTGCCTTTCTTCAGACCACTACATTCCAGGACAAATTGTTCCATGGGCGATGTTGAACGTTGAATAAATAAGAGAAAAGCCTGGTAACATGTCACATCCAATCGATGCTGCTCATAGGAGAAAACAGTAGATACCTTCATTTAAAATCTTTCAGTTGAAATTGCAAAGCCAGCAACTGGCACTTAGAACCCCCAGGTCCCTTTAGCATTCTTGTTTCCCTTCAGTGAAATCTTGCTTGCTGATAAGGTTGATTCTGACAAATTCCTATAATAATAGAGTTATCTATCTGCAGACTAATACTCAGACATGTGTTTCCTTTAAAAAAATAGGAAAATGTCAGCATAAGATAAAGCATCCATAATATTTTAGTACATCAAAATTCCCTGTGACTTTTTTTTAAATTTAATTGAAGAAAATGTCAACAGTGACTACTGCCTACTGGATCAATGTTGCACTTCAGAGCCCAGGGAAGGAGATGGTAGTAAAGCCAAAATGTAACAGTCTACAGCACACCCCCTTATCGTCTTCCCCAAAGAGAAGTAGGTCTGAACTTCAGGATAGAATAAAAGAATGAAGCATAAGACTATCAGTAATACCACAAGATGTCAGATCTTTGACCCATTCAATACAGAAGTCAATTTCTGACAGCATTAAAAGTCATCTGGTGATAGAATGTGGACATCATTTCTTGAATTGACTCTTCTCTAACCTATTAATTTTTTTAAAAACTTTCAGTTATATAGCTAATTTTCTTTCCCTTCCTTGACAAATGTATCTCTTCCTGAAGAGCCATCTCTTGCAACAAAATAATGTAAAATAAAATAAAATAAAAAGACCACGAATAAACACAGTTGAAAAAAATTAATTAATGCATTGTTCATCACAATTACCCATCATTCACTATCATTTCTTGTTATTATTTCCATTTGCATTTGGCATTTTGCTTTCTAATCCTGCTTATTCTTTCTCATTTAAGAGAAAACTAGTGAGAAAGAGAGTGAGTTGTATGTGACTGATGTATTTTCTCAGTTTTAGGCTTCATTATTATGATTATGTAGCATATAGTTTCATATTTGGCTGTTGTTTATACTTATGTTATTCAAGTCACTGTATATGTTGTCTTCCTAGTTACAATTACTTGATTTTGCATCAGTTTTTATGCCTTCCTGTGCTTCTCTGTATTTTTTACATTCATCATTTGTTATAGTTCAATGATATTCCATTATATTCATGTACCAAAATTTGTTTAGCCATTACACAATCAATGAGCATTTTATTTTTCAACAAACATTCAAGTGTCTGTCATAAGCTAGGCACTGTGCTTCCCGTAATCTATTTGTCTTCTCAGCAACTTCATGTTGTGATGCATATGGTAAATTCATCAACCATGATGTGGAAGGAAGGCCCTGTGTAAGAAGGGACTTCTTTATATTTGTTTTCAATTCACTTAACTTTTTAAAGTTTCTATCAGGGTTTCACACACACACACACACACACATTCTTAATACATCTTGATTCTATTATTCTATATTTTATAGGTAAATCTATGGTCAATTTCTCTATGTAATTCATAATTTTCTGTAGAGTTCTCTATGACTTTCTAGTCTTATGGCTCTAATACAGTTTCACTTGCCCTGCCAGTGTCTTAAGCAAAGTATATTTCAAATTGAACTTATATTTGCCTACCCCAGGGCTAGGGAACCTGTGGCCCTCTATACCCTCAAGTGGGACCCTTTGACTGAATCCAAATTTCACAAAACAATTCCCCTTAATGAAAGGATTTGTTCTGTAAGACTTGGACTCAGTCAAAAGGCCACACCTAAGGACCTAGAAGGCCACATGTGGCCTCAAGGCCACAGGTTCCCCATCCTTAAACTACCTCTTGAGCCCACACAGGCTGACACTTTTTGATTCATATCTAGTGCAGTTATTGAAAGGTTTATCAGTCCTCCATGTCTGAAAATTCAGGATTATCTTTGATTCAAGATTAGTACTTACCATCATCATCCAACTGGACAAGTTCTATTGATTTTTCCTCTGTAATAGTATATTTATTCCCTCACCTCTATTACCATTGTGAATAGCCCAAATATAGAACTGGGAGAGGCAACATGGCAGAGAACTGACCTAAACCAAAATCCAGCCTCAGATATATACTAGTTGTGTGAGCTACAGAAAATCATTACATCTCTTAGTTACTTGCAAAATGTTCTCTAATGTAAGTTCCAGGATATTTGTTAATATGCATTTGTAGAGGTTGGTTCCTCTTCTGGAATTAAATTGTGAGTAGGAAGTGAAAGAGAGAAAGAGAGAGAGAATGAGAATGAATGAATATATCAGCATTTTGGTTGTCATGTCATGTAGTTGACTCATATTGAGCTTGCATTACACTAGAACTCCCAGATCATGTTTTTTCACATGAAATGCTATCAAGTTCTACCTCGTATAACTGTCTTTTCACACTCAGATGTAGGACATTTCTTCTTAAATTTCATCTGGAGGGGCAATAAGACATAGTGAATAGAAGGCAACTATGCACAATTCCTGGTTTATATCAAATGCTTAATAAGTGTTTTTATGATTGATTGATATATAGATAGAGGGTCAATATTGTGGTGAGGAAGATTAGGGCTCCAATCTTGCTTCTTAAAAATACTAGGTTCTCTTTTTGAGGTGGCAAAGAATTACAAATTAACGGTATGTCCATCAATTGGGGAATGACTGAGCCAAGCTGTGGCATGTGATTGTGATGGAATATTGTTGTGCTGGAAATGATGAGCAGAGTAGTTTCAGGGAAAAAAAAACCTTAGAAGATTTATATGAACTGATGCAAAGTTAAGTCAGCAGAACCAGGAGATCATTGCAAACAGTAAAAGCAATATTATATAATGATCAACTGTAAATAGTTCAGGTAATTTCAGCAATGTAATAATCCCAAACAATTCCAAAGTACTATCTACTTCCAAAAAAAAAAAAGAATTAATTGGGTCTGAACGCTGATGGAAGCATACTTTTTTAAACTTTATTTTTTCTGTTTTTTTTTCTTTTTGGGGGGTTTGTGTTCTCCTTTGTAACCTGGCTAATATGGAAATACGTTTTACATGACTGTACATGTATATTCTGTATCAAAGTGTTTGCCTTCTCAAGGAAGGAGACTCAAATTTTTTAAATTGTTTCTGTGGACAACTAGGTGACACATAGGATATAGCACCAGGTCTGGAGACAGGAAAAACTGCATCCAAGTCAAGCTTCAGACACTTACTAGCTTTGTGACACTGGATAAGTCACATCACCCTGTTTGCCTTATTTTTCTTATCTGTAAGATGAGGTGGAGAGAGAAATGGCAAACCACCCCATTATTTTTTTTGCTGACGAAACCCCAAGCAGGATCACAAAGAATTGGACGTGATTGAACAACAAAAACAATAAATGTTTTTTATGTGTAACTGAGGAAAAAAAAACATTTTTTTCAGTTTTTCAACTTCTATTGGCAGAGAACAAGACCTTTTTATTTTAAATTTTCTTACTGATTTGTTTACTTTTAGTTTACAAGATTCAGTTCCACAATCCCTTGAGTTTCAAATTTTCTCCCCTCCCTCTTCCCTCCTCGCCCCCCCTCCATGGCAGCACACAATCAAGTATAGGATCTGCAAATACTTTCACATTGGA
>CM053582.1:547113994-547129558 GCA_028627135.1 Pseudochirops cupreus
AGAGAAAGGGAAAGGTAGGATCATATTGAAAGACAAAATGACCATACCAGAGAAGATCAAAATTTCCCAATTTCTTAAAAATGGGAACTGTTGACAAACCATAAGCTGATGAACTTGATTTTGATTCCTGGCATATTATAGAAAGGGTCATTAAGAAGACGGTTCGTGAATATCTTGAAAGGGAACTGGTGATAATATACTTTAGGTAGGACATTAAAAAACTGGAGGAAGCCCAGAAGAGGGCAAACAGAATGGTGAAAGGCCATGAGTTCATGCCACATGAAGATCTATTGAACAAATTGAGACTATTTAACCTGGAGAAGAGAAGACTGGGGGTGAGTTGGGGCATGATGGCTGTCTTTAAATATTTTGAAAGGTTGACATATGGAAGAAAAATTGGATTTGCTCTTATTAACCCCAGAGGACACAATTAGGAGCAATGGCTAGAAATCACAATGGCGAAATTTTAGGCTGGGTGTTAGGCACAACTTCCTACTGATTAGAGCTATTGATAAGACATGCATATGAAATAGGCTGCCTTGGGTGGAAATGGGTTCCTTATAGCTGGAAGCTTTCAAGCAGAGGTTAGATGGTTGGTTTTTGGTTAGGTATAGTAGGGATTTCTTTTGGGTTATGAGTTGGACTAGACGTTAGCTGAAGTTCTTCCTTCAAACACCACAAACCTGTGATACTGACAGTTAGCCTAGTGCCTTCTATACAGTAGGTGGTTTATAACAGCTTATTCAGTTAAATTGAGTCAGATGCTATCTTCAATAATGAAAGAACATAGAGTTCCCTCCTTTGTTGCTTCCCTTGTTCCTTTCTCCCTTCCTCTGTTCCTTGTTTCCTTCCCAGCTTTCTTTCTTTATCCCTTCCTTCCTTCATCCCTCCCTTCCTCCTTCCCTTCCTACCTCCCCTCCTTCTCCTTTTTTTTTTTAAAGATATCTTCTCATTTGGAAACAAAACAAAATGAAAGCAAAATACTTTGGGAAACAGTTCAAGGAAGTAACCTGCTGTTTGAAAGTTTGTGGGAGGGAGCTAAACATTTACCTCTAACTCTATTTTGGGCCTTGTTGGTTTCCCAAATGGCATTGCTCTACTTCCTCATAATTAAGAGCCCTTAGTGGCACTAAAATTTCTTACCAGGGGACATGTTCAAAAGCTTCAGATTTAAAACATAAATCCACTTACTCAGGCCCACCTCTGCTTTTATAGAATTGTTCTTCCTCTGCGGACTAATTACCATAGCGATTTGTGTTTGCTGCTGTGATCCAGCTCTGCCTGGAGCCAGATTCATACTGATTTCAGTGGGCACTTGACCTTAAGGAGAGCAGCAAGATCAAGTCCAGTGTTTCTGGCTAGGAAGCCTTAGTTTCTATTTTTCAGTCCACAGAGAATTAGGGAGTTATGGGGCCCAGTTGGGGCCTGTGGGCTATGAGCACTACCATCCTTCAGCTGACATTCTTTAAATGCATGTGGTTATACTTGATGTTAAGGACCTGGTCTACCTTAAACTCTTATGTGTTGCCCAACATTGACTCACAGAGACATTCCTGAGTCTTTTCCCCCCAATTAATCCCACTTCTGGAGTCCTAGTAAATGCTTAAAGGCATTAACAATTATTCCTCTCTCCATGGCCATACCTACTACTCCTCCTCCAGTCCTGATTTCTTCACTGCTCTTTATGCCTTCTAAGCAACTAGAAAACATTGATTAATTTCTGCCAGTATCCCCTTTTAGAGTGAAATGGCCCCTTTTGAGAAGGGGATCTTACCTACAGTTGAACATATTTCAACTTTATTGTCAAATTTGGCAATGAAATTAGATCTCAATGTTCTTTATAACCATTCCTCCTTCTCATCCAGTCTTCCACACAGACACATTCATAGGCACAAGAACATATAGATAGGTCACCCTTACAAGAGAAATCAGTATTTGCTAGTTCTTCCCAATCCTTCTTATGTCAGGGATTGAGAAGAATCAACATGAAGTCATAGCTATAACAATAGATCAGGTTAAACAAAACAAATACATTGAAAGTCCCTATTGTCCCTTTTGAAAATTATAAAGTGTGGTGTGGGCAGTGGCACTAGCCCACTGAATAACCAAATGGAACTACCATTTTTTTTTCTTTCTGGATAGGGATGCTAAGCACAAAAGTGTGTCATAGTATGGCACAAATGTTTCACTTATATTTTTTTGTATTTCTTATTACATTTCACATTAACACAGATCATAGATTTAGGTATAGAAGTGACTTTAGAGTCTATGTAATCCAAACACATAATTTTACAGGTGAGGAAACTGAGGTTCAGTGAGGTTAAGTCACTTGCCAAGAGAAACACAACTAGTAAGTTTTGGAGGCAGAAACTGAGCTCATATCTTCATGGCTCCCACACTATGCCAACTTATATAATTAATGACAAATTGAATGTTAGTATAAAAATTGCCCTAGAGGCTCTCTATAGTGATTATTGTTCTGGGGTGATGGGTGAGGAAGGGACACAAAGAGAAATTCAATTTTTTGGCTAAGGTATCAGAACTAGGAAGTGGTGGATTTAGTTGTGGAACTTAATTTCCAAAACTTGTCTAAAGTTCCTCACTCCTCTCACCTACACGTTATGCATTACTACCTCCCAGTCACTTTGATTCTGGCTGTGTTATGGCCATTGAATGGTAAGCAGTCTTCTTGTTAAGTGGAGGCATTTCAGGACTCAGCGTGAATGTGGGACTTGAACTATCCTGCTTGATTGTCTACATCTCTTAAAATAACTACAAACACTCCTCTTCACTACGTGCCCTGCGGACTCACCCATATTAGGGACTTAATATTCCACTAGAATAAAATAAATGCACTTTGTTGTCAATTAAGGGTGTTAATTAGCCAAGATGAGAATGAAAGGAAAGATTCATATAGGGTCAGACACCAAAATTTGCTAATTGCCATTTTAAAAAAGAGGGAAAAAAAGCTGGACTTAAAAAAAAATCTTAGTCTTTACAAAACACTTTCTTCCACATGTTGTTTAATTAGCTATTTGGCATAATCAGTTTTAAATATCTAATCTTAATTTAAGGAATATGTCTTAGCTTTGTCTTAGACATGCCACATTACTCTCCTACCTTAGGTTCTCATCCAGAAGTCTGGGAAGATCTTTTTACCAGGTTGTCCAGTAAATTAGTACCCACTCCTTCATGCACCTTCCAGAACTTGCCTTGTGCCACAGTGCCCTGAGATGGTGATTCTTTTGTAATTAATCTGGTCTCTGTAGGTGGACATCTGGTTTTTCATTTTCAATTGAATAATTCAAGTTAAATAAACATTTATTCAATGCCTGAGTTAGGCATTGAGGGAGATCTGAAGATACATAAAACACATTATGGAGTCATACAATGTTGGAGTAGACTTCAAAGACTAGCCTAGGGAGAAAAATGGCACAAGGAAAGAACTCTAAACTTTTCACCTCAAACTTAGAGATGCAGTATAGGAGCTACTTATGTTACTTGCTACTTATGAGACGGTGGGTGTATCATTAAACCTTTAAGCACTTTGGTTTCTTCATTTGTAAAATAAGAGTTAGACAAGAGGACTTCTGTAGTCCCTTCCAGTTCTGGGCCTATGATTCAATCTTTTCCATGTAAACTGTACTTGACCAAGAATTCCTCTTTGAATCTTCAATAAGGTCATGTAAGTTTCATTTGGACATATTTAGTGAGGAGAAGTTCATTGCTTCCCAGGACAGTATCATCTGTTTTGGGAAATCACTAAGGGAGAGAAGAGACAGCTAGGTGGTGCACCTTGGATAGAACACTGGGCTCGGAGTCAGGAAGATCTGAGTTCAAATCCAGCCTCAGACAGTTATTAGCTGTGTGACTCTGGGCAAGTCACTTAACTGTATTTGCCTCAGTTACTCATTTGTAAAATGGGGGTACCCGGGAGAAGGAAATGTCAAATCACACCACTATATTTGCCAAGAAAACCTCATGGACAAAAAGTTCATGGGGGTCATGTAGAGTCAGACATGACTGAATGAACAACAAGAAGGGAAAGGAAGGCTTTCCTTATAGTGTGCTTAAATTTTCCTCTCTACAACATTCAACCATTGCTGTTCCTTTGGCTGTCAGAGACCCTTTATCATATCACTGACTGTGCCTAACCAACCCTCAGCCTTGGATAACTTCCACCATTCATTGTCTCCATACTCACAGCGATGCTGCTGAACAAAGATAGAGAGGATCATGTCACTGTTCTGATTGGGTCCACTTTAAATTAACATTATATAACCTCAACTGGCCCCTCACTGCTGTTAGGCAATCATACTATACCTCTCTTATCAGCTCATTATCCCACTCTTCATAGAAGCTTTTCAAAACCTTTTCATCTCTTTTGAAACCTTCCATGGCTTTCTTCCTCTCACTCTCTGCTGAAAACCTTGTCTCATATTTCACAGAAAAAATTATGTCATTTGCTAATACTTCCCTCTTCTCCTCGCTTTCTCACCTACTAACACTCAGGTGCTTTCTGTTTCTCCTCCTTTGGCCATTTGACATGGTTTTCATCACATCATGGCAAGATGATTGCAATAGCTTGCTGGTGGGTCTGCCTGCCTCAAATCTCTCCCCATTTCAGTTCATTCTCCATTGAGCCACTGAAGTGATTTTCTTCAAACACGGGTCCAATGCTGTCATACTCAATTCCCCTATTCAATAAATTCCAATGGCTTCCTATTGCCTCTAGGAACAAAATGCTTTGTCTGGCATTCAAAGCCCTTCCTAGCCTAGCCTCCTCCTAATGTTCAAGTTTTCTTACACCTTACTCTCCAATACATACTCTTTGATCCAGTGACACTGTCCTCCTGGCAGTTCCATTAACAAGGCACTCCATCTCTCTGCTCTTGGCATTTCTCTGTTTGTCCCTCAGGCCTCCCTTCTCTACTGACCTCCCTGGCTTCTTTAAGTCCCAACTCAATCCCACCTCCTACAGGAAGCCTTCCCTAGCCTCTTTTAATTCCAATGCTTTCCCTCTTTTACTCATTTCCCATATAGTTTACTTTGTATATATCTCTTTGCATGTTGTCTCTCTCATTAGATTTTAAGTTCCTTGAGGCAAGGACTGTTTTGCCTCTTTTTTGTATCCTCAGCATTAGAACACTGCCTGTCACATAGTATGTGCTTCAGAAATGTTTATTTAGTTTATTAATGTGTTTCTGGGTACCCATACATATATATCCTATCTTCTTCAGGAGCTATCCCCATCAATCCTTTCTCTCTCTCCCATCTTCAGTTTCCATCTCCTGGATCCTTTTCTATTGCCTATAAATATTCTCAAGTATTTCCTATCCTCTAAAAAAAATAACATCACTTGACTATTTTATCTGCCTTTCACAGACAAACTCCTGGGAAAAAAATGTCTTTCTGTACTAGTTCCCTATAGCGTCTCACCCCCACTCCTCAGTCCTTTCCAATCAGTTTCCTGATCCCACCATTCATTAAAGTCATTTATTACTTTGATATTCCTTACCCTTTTAACAATAATTTATTCATGTATGTGTGTTTATATACACACATTATTTATCTATTTATCTTTCTATATCTTTCTATTTCTCTCTCTCTGTCTGTCTCTGTCTCTGTCTCTCTCTCTCTCTCTTAAATCTAAGTTGGTTTGAGTTTGTTGATCTGAGTTCCCCATTCACATCAGTTTCCCTAGACAGACCACCCCTTACCTCCTACTCATTGCAATTATTTATTTGTTTCTTTAGAATTTTCTTCTTGAGAACTTAGTTCCTCTATAAAATTTTAGGTGATAGGATACTACCCGTTTTATTTCTGAACCTTTTGCAATGCACCCTTGCAAATTCTAAGATGCATATTCTATAATTGATTATATTTCACTATTATGAATGTTAAGATGTACTGGTCATTTCTTCCCATGGTTCTCTTTGCTTATCCATTTTATTCCTGTTAACTTTTAAAGTAAACTAGTAATTTATTAGATATTCTACTTTTCACACAACAGAGATATAGATGCAGACACAGATACAGACACACACACACACACACACACACAGATAGATGGATAGAGAGGTGTCCAGAAATCTCATATCATTACTATGCTGTATCTCCATACCTGGTTTGATCTATTTTCTCTAAGTCATGTTGAGTCTCATGCATGCTAAGCAGCATCTTATATCTACTTGGTTCAGATATTGTGTCCTTCTTGGGTGATGATATAGTTTCCTGAGGTACCAGGGGGATATAAACCCGGGGTCAGTCAGAATAGGAAGGGGTAGAGGGAGAAATACAATTTTTTAAATGTTCAAAACAAGAAATCTCCAGACAAAGTGATACTTACTTTTCCTCCTTCCCACCTGCAGATAAGCATACTTCTATTTCTCCCTTCTAAGGGCAATAAGAGAGGAGAAAAAAGAGGCTCTTGGTCCAGGGTACAAGGGAGTAGCAGTAGCAATGCTGAGAGAAAACACAAGAGCAATCAGAGTTCAGTTCCCTGAGGTTACACAAGAAATGATTTGCCTCCACTCTATTCCTTCCTTTCTGGTCTCAGGCAAAGCATGATTTTGAGGAGTTTCTTCAATGACAGGTCATCTAGGAGTAGTCAAGCAACTCGAGGAGGAAATTGTAAAATAATGGAGAATGAAGGTCTATGACAGAAGGAAAACAATAGAAACTTTTATCAGGTAATATAGCTAAGAGCTGAGAAATTGATCACCAGCTTCTGAGGCAGCTGCCACCAAACTCAGTGATGTGACTAAATAGCCCCTCCACTCCTAATATAGCTAAAACAAAAATGAGAAAAGTGAAAAGTGTCTGAGGGGGAGATGATGTTTCCATTTTTTAATGACTGCCTCTCTTGTGTCAGAGAAGAGGGAGATGGTCCATGGCTAATGTGAAACATCTAGGTCCCCATAGGTTGGTGGAAGAAACCATTTCATGCCTGAAATAGCAGAAGAAAGAAAAGAGAGAGTCCAAAACTACCAAGAATCCATTTTTTGAAGTGAAGATGAAATTAAATATCAGAAAATGGGACTGAATTGAGAGATAACAATGGCCCTTTGTGGATAAGATGTGTGCCCCATCGAGAGAAATTCATCTTCAGCTTTAGAGGTAAATAGAAAGACACTAGGTCTCATTCCCCAGCCAACCATCTGATGAAGCCAATTCTAACACTTTTTCTCCCTTGGGGGATCATATTCAATTTTAACTCCAGCTTTCTAGGACCAGAATGGGGCACTGAAAGAAAACAGGAGTCCATAGAAATTAAGTCAGGGGAATTAGGGAAGGAATATCGGTGTATTGGGGGTAGATTTGTTACACAGAGGCCACAGAAAAGAGATATACCTGCCTGGAAAAAAAACAGGTGCCATTTCTCAGAACCAATAATTCCATTCTCTTTCCCATGTGGTCCAATTAAGGTGGTTGCAGCCACAGATTTTAGCTGCTGGAAAAGGCAAATAGTCACCTCTTGCCCAAGCCTGTGTAATGCATAATGATGATAGGCAATGACTTTTGTTGTGAATCTGATGTCGGTAGGTAGGTACACTGTAAATTTGACTTTACCCCCTTTTTCTATTATTTATCTACCCTCTTTTCTACAACTGACTTTCTTTTGGTAAATAATATATTGGCCTATTAAAATATTCCAAAGGGATTTAATTCTCTTTAATACTTTTTTTTTGTTTATGAATTAGTATTCCTATTTCTGTTAATTAGATTGCAAGCTCTTTGAGGGCAGGGACTGTCTTTTGCCTCTTTTTGTGTTTCCAGCACTTATCACAGTGCCTGGCATGTAGGTTCTGCTTAATTTACATTTATTGCTGACTTCCCAGGGTGTATGGCTGTCAGGGAAGACTAGCACCTGTGGTGTGAGGACCACTGAGGCCTTTTCTTTTCAGGACTGCCTTTTGTCTTTGTGTCCACCTGTCACCCAAGTGTCACCTATGATTCCAAGAAGCCATAGCATGCTCTGAGGCCACACAATAAAAACCATTTCAGCAGGTAGGCTAAACCAGGTTGAAGATAAGGAAAAAGTCTCAAATCTGTCAGGGAATATGGAAAAAGTAGATGTGGAAATTGTGTTCCAATGGGCTTTGAAGGCAGCAGAAGCAAGTGTGGAGTGCTTAGAGCTTGGATAGACATCAAGGACACTAAGGTCATCAACCATATCCCTAGCCATGGCCAATCATCTTGACTTTTGCCTTGCCACTCTGATGAGTGAAAGAGACAGTGAGGTTATTGACTCTGAACAACTCTCCCTCACTGAAATCCAATTTATGTATGAGTCAAAAGACTTCACCCATACTTTACTATTTGTACCTACTTTGAAGTCACGTGGTGCCAAAGAAATGACAAAGCAGCAGGTGCAAATATACTAGGAGCTGGAGTCATAACCCCTGTACACAGCTTGGTCAGTCAGGGAATAGCATCATCTTCTTACTGGACTGAAGCCACAGTGAGAATTGACAGTCTCTTGAGAACCCTTTTTGAGGACTGCATTGTTCACCTCCTGGCATGAGGAAGGGACTAAAAAAGGCACCCTAAAAATTATCTGCTTAATCTAGTCTAATACTGACCTGTATACTGTGGCAGGTAGGGATCCTATCCTCTGGTAAGGACACAAAAATGTATAAAAAGTTTTGTGAAGATGATTCCACTCACCATTGGTACATGGCATGTGCACATGCTTATGGATGACATGAAATCCAGTAGACATGAAAGACAAATAGCTCTTGTTACAAGAAACGTAAGTGGATAGCCTATCCAAGTAGCAACCCTGAGTGAAACAAGGCTGACAAATGAAGGTCAGCTTACTGCGTCAGACCTGGGCACACGTTTTTCTGAAGTGGTCATTGTGATGAAGAGCAGCCTGAAGCTGGTGTAGATTTCACAATCCAAACTAATCTAGATAACAAGCTTGTATTCCTCCCCAAAGGAGTGATCAACAGGCTCATCACAATGCAAATGGCACGTGCAGGAAGGTGCCATGCTGTAGTGGTAATGGAATTTAAAGATATCCCTGTATTGGCTTGGCTTTTGGGTTGAGTGTTAAAACCCAGAGATTGTGAATCCTACTTGTGGGGTGGACTTGATGTGAAGAGAGAGCACTGAACTGGAAGGAGCCGATGCCATGGATTTAGAGAGAAGCCCAAGCAGAGAGAAGGTGCAAGCAGAGGAGACTAGAAGGACTTTTGGGGAGCAGTATTGTGGAGACAGAGAGAGAGGATAATTGCCAGGGGCCAGAGTTGCTGAGAGAGAGAGACTGCTGAGGGCCAGTTGGAGCTGCCCAGGACTTTTGAGAACTGCCACCCAGAGCTGCCGAGAACTGGGGAGGCATGGCTATGATGCTCGTATTTTATATGTCTGTTTTGATGTTGTTTTGCCAGATTCATCTGCTGGTAAAGGACAGTGCTGTTGTTGCAGAGGTCCTGGAAACTTGCTGTTGGTTCAGAAGCCCTGAAGGAGGATCTTCTTGTTGGATATTTACAGAAATCCTAGAAGAGGGTCTTACTGATGTTTTCAGGGGTTCTGGGACTGTTCTACGGGCAGAGAGTGAATTAATGAGGACACTGGCTATGTGTATCATGGCTTTGTTAATCTTTGTCTCCCCAGGAACAGAGATTGCTGAGAACTTGCCAACTGTCAAGATGAAGAAAATACCTCTTCTTGGGTATTAAATGCTGTGATGATATCTTAACCTTGTTGTAGCTTAAGTGTGGATGGCCTTTTGTGCTCTCCTGCACCTTTTGAGAAAGTGCTTGGTGTTAATGGATGTTATTGTAATTCAGTTGTGATCCAGGGGTGGGAAACTTTTGACTTTTTGGTGTTCTGTGACTGACCAAATGAATGTACTTTGTTTATGATTGGAAACTAATTTCCATTTGAGAAGAGAGACTTTGGGTGACTGACTAAATGAATGTACCACCCAGGGGTGGGCTACTTGGACCTTAGTACTTTGCAATTGAATCGAGGACTTACTAAATTATTGAATTATGCTGTATTTTGATTTTTCTGTGAATGTTTTTCCTTAATCTGTCATTGAATAAATGGAGCTATGCTGGTATTACTATGCTGGTAATCTGAACCTGGAAGTTGCCTTTGCTTGGCATTACACATGCCACCCTCATCAGTATGTTACCACTATGTTGAACCCTGATGAGGTTAAAGAAAAAAAATGTATGAAGACCTGGAGATTCTCATTATTAAAGTGCTCAGAGAGAACAGACATATTTCTATGTGACTAATGCCAGATTAGGCACAAACATTGCAGGGGGGTCCTTGGGAGAGGTGGAGTTGGAAACATCAACAGCAACAGTTAGTACTGAAGACTTTTTTGCTTCTCATTACCATTCTCACTGTCTTCCATTTACCTAAATGCATAAAACTGTGGATGCACGTTTCCTACAAACATTGACATTTAATAAATTGTTATTGTAAAGAGAAGAGATATACAGAATGTGAGAATGATAAAGGTGATATGTGGTACAGAGTGCTGGACCTATCATAGACTTATCTTCTCCAAACTAAACATTCACATTCAGCAACAGGCAAGATGACTAGCGGAAGACTTAACATCAAAGATTAGAGGACTTCTTATTGCATGAGCAATTTCTTGCTAACTTGGAGGGAAAACTGAGCCAACACACTGTTGGCAACAGTGGAGTAGAAAAGGAGTAGGCAATTTTCAAATATTTGGTATATGGCACTGCATTCACCCATTTTGGACAGAACATTTACAAACATCAGGATTGATGATGAAAATGATGGGGAAATTCAGAAGTTACTAAATTAAAAATAACTTCACAGGGTCTAGCAGCACGATCATTTGTCCTCCAACGAATCAGCATTTAACTCCGTCAAAAATAAGTGCAAGTGAAGCTTAGAGAGATGCAGGCTTCTTGGCACAGTAAGAAAGCAGATGGAATTCAGTTTTATATAATAATAATAACCCAAATAGTAATAAAAGTAATAATTCAAAGTGCTTTTATGATGCCCTGAAGACTATTTATGGGTCAAAGACCTATGTTGCACCTCAACTACTCAATGCTGATGGAGGTGCATTGATTAGAGATAAGGACCTGATCCTGAAGAGATGGACTGAACATTTCCATAGTGTTTTCAATAGACCATCATCAACCAATGCTGAAGCCATTGTCCACATACCTCAGATTGAAATAATTTCCTCTCTAGCTGAAATTATAACTGAAGAAGAGGTTTTGGATGCCATCAGGCTCTTCTTGTGTGGCAAAGCATCTGGTGCTGAATGTATTCCAGTAGAAATTTACAAGGCAGGGAATATACCTTTCATACAAAAAGTGACTGAAATCTTCTGGCTTATTTGGTAAGAGGATGTCATCCCCCAGGAGTTAAAAAAGCACTCCAATGTCCATTTTCCATAAAGGAAAAGGAAATCGGTTGTTCTGCGACAATCACAGGGGAAGAAAGGGATTGTCTCTCTTAGTAATTGCTAACACGGTTCTTGTCAGAGTCTTCCTCTTCAATAGGCTAATCCTTAACATGGCATATGGCCATTTACCTGAGAGCCAGCATAGCTTCAGAAAGGGCTGAGGAATGGTCAATATGTTTGGGAAAGGGTTTGTGAAAGATCACGGCAAAATTTGGTCACCCAAAGAAGTTCATCAGTAACATACACCAATTTCATGATGGTATGCTTGCATGGATTCTGGATGAGGGATGATACTCTTGTGCTTTCTCAGACACCAAATGTGTGGAGGAGAACTGTGTGCTTTCTGCCATGCTTTTTAGCAGGTTGTTTTCAGTGATGTTGTCAGACACCTTCAATGAGGATGGAAGTGACATCAAGGTCAGTTACTGCATTGATGGTAAATTATTTAACTTGAAAAGTCTATAAGCTGAGGCTAAAGTGGAAGGAGAGTTGCCGCATTATTTTTTGTTTATTAATTTGCTTGTAGATGATTGTGCACTTAATGCAGCTTCTGAGGTTGAGATGCAACAATGTATGGATCAATTCTCTGCTACTTGGGCTAATTTCTGCCTTAACATCAAGGAAACAGAAGTTCTTCACAGTCAGCACCATATCATACATACAGGGAACCACTGATTTCAACAAATGGAAAAATTTTGAATATTGTGGTTAGTTTCACTTAGCTTGGCTGTATACTCTCCCAGGTATCCACAGAGATGATGCATACATTGCCAGAGCTAGCTCAGTCTTTGGGAGGTACTGAAAGAAAGGATAGGAGTGAAGAAATATTGGGCTGCCTACCAACCTGAAGAGCCTTTTTGTACTGACCTCGTTGTATGCCAATGAAACCAGGACAGTATACTAGTGCCAGCCAAAAAACTGAATAACTTCCATTGGAATTGTCCTAGCAAGATTCTGAAGATCACTTGGAAAGATATCTCAGTTATTTAGGCATTTTCTCAAGCTGAACTGCCAAGCATTCAAATTCTATTACAGATAGTGTAATGATGGACTGACCATATTGTTTGAGCAGAAAATGGATGTTTGCCTAAAACACAGTTTTGTGGAGAACTTACACAGGGCAAACACTTACATGGAGATCAGAGGAAGCAATACAAGGACATGTCCAAAATCTTTCTAAAGAATTTTGGTAATAAATTGTGAGACATGTGAGATACTGGCACAGTTGGACACTGCACATTGACCCTCACATACTAATGTCACTTTGCTCTTCTTCAAGTATGAAGAACAACCATTGACTCACTTTCCAATTTCTTTATTTTTCAAAGAACTGGGAATCTAATAACACGACTCTCTGAGACTTTCTCGAGGACAGGAGCTATTTTTTGCTCTTCTTTTTATCCTCAGTGCTTAGCACAGTGCTTGGCCCAGAGTAGGTTCTTAATAAATGCTTACTAACTTAGCACCACCACCCAGACCTTCTTAGAAAACCAACAAATAAAAAATCCTCAAACACCAAAATAGAAAATTAGAAAATCAAAGAACAGATGAACAAAACTGCAAAATATTAAATAAGGAGGATTGGGGGGGGGGGATGGGAAACTGCAGCAAAATAGAGGAATCATTAGCTAATTTGATTAAAAAAGGAGACAATCAATTTACCAGTATGAGTAAGGAAAAGTCAATCTCTTTAGCTTTTCATGTGTATAGTAAACTTGAGAATGCATTCCCTTTCAAAATGTTGAAAAACAAGGAGCATAGGGACTGAAAACGGGTGGGAGTCTCTATGTTACATATTTAATTGGATAGAGTGCTTTTATTGGAAGATTTATTTTATGCCTCTTAATTACCTATAGTCGGACTTTTACAAATAGGAAATACAGGACTAGAAATTGACTCCTACTTGTTAAGGATCACAAATTTAGAGCTGGAAGAGTACTTTGAGGTCATCTGGCTCAAGTCCCTCTTTTTTACAGATCAGAAACCTGAGACACAGGGAGATTAATAGACTTGCTCAAATAGCAAACAGCAGAATCAGAATTCAAATTCAGGTTCTCTAATGTCAAACCTAATTTGATATAGGTTATGCATGTGCAGTAATGTAGAACATATTTCCATATTAGTCGTGCTGTGGAAGAAGAAACAACAAAAGAAAACAAAAAGACAAAAGAATAAGGTAGAAATAGTATGCTTAAATCTGCATTCAGATGCCATCAATTCTTTTTCTGGATGTGGATAGCATTTTTCACCATGAGTATTGCTTAGAAGAATTAAGTCAATCATAGTTAATCATCACACATTGCTGTCTTCTGAGTTTATATTATGATCTTCTGAGCTTATGTTATGATCTTCTTTGTTGCCACAGTAACTTTCTATTATCAGAGCTTTTTCTTTTCTTTTTCTAGTTTATTTTGTGACTTTAAAATTGAGCTCTGCTTCTGGGGTACAGGGGACATTTTCCCAAGCTTCTTGCACTGGGGGCCAGAGCCTGATCACTGACTTTCTTTGCCAGGACCTCTGGGCTTGTGGCTCACCTGTTCCACTTGTGGCTCAGGGTCCGGCAGTTTGCTCAGTGTTCTGGGGCCTCCCAGGTTAGTCCATGTGTATTATGCTGGGGGTTCTGGGATAGGCAGTTCACCTTTTGTTCTGGGGCTGAAGGCCTTATGGTTGACCTGTTGTAATGCTGGCCTGCTGAGCCAGGACTGTGGGGCCTCTATTGCTGTTCTGTGCTGAGGCTAGGAGTCTTCCACTGGCTTGCTCAACTGTGCTGGACTGTACTTCCCTTTTACCTGAGCAAAATAGACCTTTCCTAAGGTCTTTATAAGTTATCTTGGGCTGAAAATTGTTTCAAATTTTTTGTAGGTTCTGTCACTCTAGAATTCATTTGCAGTCATGATTTAAAGTTGTTTCAAGGAAAACTGGGAAGAGGTCAGGCAATTTCTTGCCTTTTCTCCACTATCTTGGCCCTGCGTCTGGAGTATAGCTTTTTGTCAGCTGTATATGACACCTTCAAAAAAACGACCATGGGCAGAAAAAACCCCACAATCAAATGCAAAAAAAGCAGAATTATTAAATGCAATTTTCAGACCATAATGCAATAAAATTGTTTAATAAAGGGCCATAAAAAGATAGATTAAAAATTAAATAGAAAACAAATAATCTAATCCTAAAGAATGAATGAATCAAAGAACAAATCATAGAAACAATAATTTCATTAAAGAGCGTGACAACAATGAGACAACTAATCAAAATTTATGGGACGCAGCCAAAGCAATACTTATGGGAGAATTTATATCTCTAAACACTTTCTTGCATCAATAAAGTAGAGAAAGAGCAGATAAATGAACTGGGCATGCAACTAAAAAAATCATCCAGAAAATGGACAAATTGAAAACCTTCATTTAAACACCAAATTGATAACTTGAAAATCAAAGGAGAAATTAATAAAATCGAGAGTAAAAAAACCATTGAAGTAATAAATAAACCAGGTACTGGTTTTATTTAAAAAAAACCCCCCATACAATAAAATAGATGAACCATTTGTTAATTTGATGTGAAAAAGAGAGAAGAAAACCAAATTGCAGTGTCAAAAATGAAAAGAGTGAATTCATCATTAATAAAGATGAAGTTAAAGCAACTACTAGAAGCTATTTTGCCTAATTATATACCAATAAATCTGATAAACTAAATTAAATAGATAGTTATTTACAAAAAAAAATTGCACAGATCAACAGAGGAGGAAATAGAATACTTAAATAACTGTATCTTAGAAAAAGAAATTGAAAAAAGCCATGAATGAGCTTCCTAAGGAAAAAAAAATCTTTTGGAGCAGAGCAATTCACAGATGAATCCTACCAAACATTTTAAGAATAATGAATTCCAATAATACATAAACTATTTGGAAAAATAGGCAAAAATGAGTCCTACTAAATTCCTTTTACAACACAAATATGGTGCTTAGAACTAAACCAGAAAGAGCTGAAACAGAGAAAGAAAACTATAGACCAATTTTTCTAATGAACATCAATGCAAAAAACTTTAAATAAAATCTTAGCAAGGAGATGAAAGAAATATATCACAAAGATCATACATTATGACTAGGCGAATTTATACTAGAAATGCAGAGCTGGTTCAATATTAGAAAAAAA